>JBAMNC010000899.1:0-600000 GCA_037902135.1 Cetoscarus ocellatus | reverse complement strand
TTAAGAGACAATACCAACTGATCACAGAACTGTCTGAGAACTTCACTGTAGTCACTCAGTGGTGTGTTTGAATTCCCAGAAAGGCCTCACAGGTTCTCTGAAGTGTGGTAGCGTCTCGCTTGGCCTCCCTGCTGTCTGCGCCTCTCGATAGATGTCTGCTTGACCCAGTGCCACGAGGCTGTCAGTGCCACACATGAGGACGTGCTCATTTATCATCCCTCTGCAGACACCGGGGCTGATGACTAACCGAGGTAATGAGCTGCTCTCAGCCGTGCGAGGGGCTTCCCTCCAGAGATCCAACTAGCATGTGCAGGATCCAAAACCACAAGAACCCCCAACAAAACCCCACAGAGCACCACCCCCATGTGGCTCCACGCAGACAAGGCCAGCAATCAGGGTGATGGATTTCAGTCCTGACGCGCTTTTCCTCAAGCGGGCCAATTAGGAAAATACTTTTGTGGGTTGTTTTCAGTTTCTTTTCAACAAACTTATGTTCTCATTGTGTTGTACTGTCTGATCTGGAGTTTAGTGTATTGAGCTGAAGGCCAGATGATGGATTGACTGTTAGAGGGAAATTTAGTTTCATTATGGTTAGGAATAATGGGAATAAGGAGCTGGGGAAATCCCATGGGGCACAAGGAAAGTGAGAAACAGATCTGTGATAGGTACTGAACAGGTCAGGAGTCAAAGCTGGATGGTGCAAAAAGGCTTCAAAACCTGAAGACAGATGAAGACAAACGTTCTTTGTGCCATCCAACAGATTTCCACTGCCTATACTGTGATCAAATGAATGAAAACATGCCACAGGGAGCCTTCAAAGCCGAGGTCCAAACCTTGCAAACACGTTTTAGTCCTGATGTCAGTCTGTGATGGTGTGACAGATGGGACTGAATGTCTCCCATGAGGAGATCCTTCAGTAGTAAATGGTGATCACTCTCCTCAAGTGTTTTTGAGATGGCAATTTTCTCTAAACGGGTTGTTTTGGCAATTCCTCTTCCGAGGCCTCCGTCTGAGAGCAATCATGTTCAATGTGTTTGTCAGGTATTTGAAAAATTGACAACAGTCTTCAACTGAACTAGTTATTCACAACTCAGACCTCAGGAGCAGCTGTGTTTTAGAGACCAGCCGTGATAGATTATCTTTCTGTGCCAATCAGGAAAGTCCTCAGTGGAGCCGCAGGAGCTGACTTGTGCTCACGTTTGGCTTCATTTTGTTGCCTCAAATATTTTCAGCTGACTACAAGCTGGAAAGTTACAGGTGACATTTTTCATATTGCAGAAAAGAGCAGTGAGAATATTCATGAAGTGGACTACAGAGGGCACCCTAACAGGCTGTTCTCTCGGGCAGGATTATTCAAACTTAAAGAATTAGGCGTTTTTCACACCTATAGCTTGGTTATTTGTTCTGATTCAATTAAAAAATGCATTTCTCCTTTGGATCACTTCATGTTCACACCACAGTATTTTGAAGTGGCCAATTCGTGCAATTATGTCTCAGCCATCGTTCCTATGAGTAACGCTGTGTATCTGAGAAGAAAGCCAGCAGGTTAAACTACCCACAAAACTATGATAAAGTGATGATATTAAAAGATATTAAATTACCTATGGGAGATTATACAGATGTTACAGAACATATTTACCAATGTAGCACCTGCCTTGCGATATTAGAGTGAATAAACTATGTACATGAAAAAAAGGGGCTTTCTGGGGACACCAGATAGCATGGGAACTAATTACAACACAACACCTGAAGAGGTGACTATAGAAAAACTGTAAATGTAGAAAAGGCAGAGAGCAGCTTTAACAAGGATTCATTCTCCTACTTAAAGAGTTGGACTAATACAATTCAGAAACCTTAAACACTTTTTTGAATCAGTCCATGTTGTTGAGTCCCATGATGATCTTCTGTAGTGACAGTGAGTGATGTTAGCCCGTTGATATTTTCATTGTATGTTGTGCCTGTGCACAGAAAGTGACTGGGGGATCCAAAATATTATTGTGTCTAAGTAGTACTTTGTCATCAGTCTGGTTGCCTGGAAGCTGTGATGCCGTTATTATGACCTCAGCCAAGGAGGTTATGTTTTTGCCAGCTTATGTTGCGTATGTATTTGCTTGTTTGTCTGTTTGATTGTTGGCAAGATCACACAAAAACTACTGGACAGATTTTGATGAAATTTTCAGGAGATGTTGGTAATGGCCCAACTTAATAATGGTTCGATTTTGGTGGTGATCCAGATAAAGCAAATGATCATTTTTGCTCAATAACTGTCTAACTAATAATGATATCAACATGATTCTGAGTGCTATGTGTGGGTTTTCAGGGTCAAGGAATCATATTAGGATGCTAACTTAATCATTGACTTATTGCTTATAGCTGTAACAGCAATATTTGAGCTACCTGCTTCTATATAATTAACCCAAAATTATGAGGCCTTCGGGGCAACATTCCTGCAATGTATTGACTAGCGTCCATTGCTATCCCTCAAAGGCGGAGCTGGCCAGTTGCTTTTTTGGCCATTTTATTTCCAAACCCCAATTCCAATGAAATTGGGACGTTGTGTAAAAAGTTAATAAAACAAAACTATTTGGAAATCCCTTTTTACCTTAATTCAGTTGAATACACTATAAAGACAAGATATCCCATGTTCAAACTAATAAACTTGGTTGTTTAGGCTGTCCAAATATTCTCTTATTTGGATTTTGAAGCCTGCAACGTACTCCAAAACCTGTGATGGGGCAACAAAAGACAGAGAAAGTTGAAAAATTGTTTATCAGAACACCTCTTTGGAACCTTTAACATGTGAACATGTTTATTAAAAACAGGTGAGTGTCATGATTGGGCATAAAAGGATCATCCCTGCTCAGTCATTCACAAGCAAGGATGGGGCAAGTTCACCACTTTGTAAACAACTGGTGGTCTACCAATGGCCTAAAAATTTAAAAATCAATTTTCAACGTACAATTGCCATATTTAGGAATTTAATCACCTAGGGCTCTAATTTCGTAGACCAGGCGCAGGCAGGGTGCACTTGCCCAACGGGGTGTGTCCAGGGCATTTTGTAAGTTTCGTGCATGGCGCAGTCTGGTGCAGGGAGGTGCACCTACGCCTCCGTCTCTCCCACTGGCGCAAATGGCAGAGAGGGAGGAGAGGAGGCGTGACTGCGTTTAACACAGCCGAGTGTAATCTTCACCAATCAAATGAACGCCTCTCCTCGCCTTTAAATGAGCCGTGGGCGAGGCGCAGTGACAATTTCACCTCGGTGGCGAAGATGGTCAGAGCCGCTGTCACTTTTACAGCGCAGAGGCCACAGGGCCACGCATCGGAGGCCACGATGCACGTCACCGTGTGGACCACCTCGTGGGACAGATGTGATCTGTTCCTGTGTCATAACAGAAGTACAAAATTAAGTGATAATTACATTTAAACACAGCAGCAGGGTAATCCATTCATCATGCTTGTGATCCACCTGCATTCCTGGTCTGTCATCGCCAAATAGCAGCGCCTGAGGTGAAAATATATCTCCTCCTCATCCTCCTTGCAATAATGTACTCCATCTTTTTAGATCACGTTAGGAATAAATATTATAACAGAGAAATATGGGCAATCACAGGTAAATCCTTAAGACACCGAGTGACTTACATTTATTCAGTGAGCGTCTCTCTCTTTTTTCTTTTCTTTTGAATTTCATGAGATGAGAGAAGCCGGATACTCCGTTTCAGATGATGTGGCTGTTAGCGGTTGGCTGAGAGATGTGAACTTGTTAGTTATGACGAGTTCACATCTCTTAATAGACCAGGTTGGAGCTGGCGAGCTTTCAGCACACCTTCCGCGCGTTTTTTTGGCACTAAATTGTCACTGCGGCAAGCTGAATCTTTCAACACCTCCCCCTGGTGCGCCGTCACACCCATCTCGGCGCAGCCGGTCTACCAAATTGTCAAATTGGCTGCACACGGAGGTGCGCCGGATGAAATTACCACTGCGCAGGCGGCGCCAGGCTGCGCCACCCTGAGTTGCGCCAGGAAATTAGAGCCCCTACAATCCATAATATCAAAATATTCAGGGAATCTTGAGAAATCTCTGCACATAAGTGGCAAAGCCAACAAACAACACTGAATGATGTTAAATCTGACATCATTCTGTAAAGGATATTCAGGAACACCTCTGAAAACCATTGTCAGATAACACAGTTCTTGCCTACATCTACAAGTGCAAGTCAAAACTGTAACTCTATAAGCAAAAGCCTTATTTCAACAACAACCAGAAACACTCCCGGCTTCTCTGAACCCGAGCTCTTCTGAGATGGACTGACACAAAATGGAAAAATGTGCTGTGGTTCGAAGAGTCCACATTTGAAACCGTTTTGGGAAATCATGGACAATTTTTCCTCTGGGCTAAAGAAGAAAAGGACCATCCAGACAGTGCAAAGTTAAAAAGCCAGCATCCGTGATGATATGGGGTTTTGTTAGTACCTATGGCATGGTTAGCTTGCTCACCTGTGAAAGCACCATCAATGCTGAAAGGCACAAACAGGTTTCAGAGCAACATATTATGCCATCCAAGTAACATTTTTTTCCAGGGATGTCCCTGTTTATTTCAACAAGACAATGCAAAGCAGCATCCTGCACATGATGTTATAACAGCGTGGTTTTGTAGTAAAAGAGTACGGGTACAAGACCAACCTGCCTGCAGTCCAGACTGAAAATGTGTGGCACATTATGAAGTTCAAAACACAATGATGGAGTACCTGGACTGTTGGGCTACTCAAGTCATACATGCAGGAACAATGGGAACGAATTCCACCTTCAAAGCCTCAACGATTAGTGTCCTCAGTTTCCAAACACTTATTGAGTGTTGTTAAATGAAAGGTTATATAACACGGTCATAAAAATGCCCCTGTCCCAGCTTTTTTGGAACGTGTTGGAGGCATCAGATTTAAAATGAGTGAATATTTGCAGAAGAAACATGAAGTCCATCAAAATGAGCATTAAACATCTTGTATTTGTCTAAATAAAGGTCAAAAAGGAAAGGAACATTTTACTGGAATTGGGTTTGAGTAGTGCCAATGGCCTCAAGCAACCCTACTGCAAAATACCCAAATTATCCCTTTAAGGGTCACTTTTTAGATGAAAGCAACCAAAGCAGGAATTTTCCCATAACATAACCTCCTACTCTGAGTTCATTGTGTTGATTACACGTAGCATGTAGGATGTCTATGCCATTTGCTATGTTCTGTTTGTTTCTCTATAGCTTGAGTTCTGTATGTCATTGTGGTCTCTTGTACCTACATTCTGAGTTAGAAAAATACAACAGCAGTAACATAAAGTTAGTCTTGGCTCTGTTATTGTGTGTGTGCCCTCTCTGTACAGGAAGGCCCCCTGTTGTTTATGTCAGTGATGAACTGAGGAGAGAGGAATCGACCATGAGGCACTGCGCTCTGTCCTCAACACTATACATCACCTCAAGAGCTACCCTAGAGGAAGAACCATTTTCCCATCATCCCTCAGTCAGTGAGGCCATTATTCTGCACATTAATGGACCAAATGGACTGACGACTGGCACCAAGAGCTCTCCATCCCCGTCTCCTCCCCCTCACTTTATGACATTGTGCTCTCTCTCCCTCACCTTTTCATTCTCTCCTGTTTTCAGCGTTCTGGCTTAGCCGTTTATTAATCGCTTGTCATATCTCAGATGTTTTTCGGCCCCCACTGCAGCGTGATTTAGCCTCAGGTTGATTTTTTTTGCAGTGTGATACCATCTATGTCAGTCACACACAATTCAGAGAGTGAGTTTTCCAGCCAGCCCTCAACTTTTTATTCTCTTTTCATGCGAGAGAATGGAATTAAGTTGCTGCATTACTGACTTGACTTTTTCTGGCCAGGCATATTGTTTTCCTTGGCTGCTGTACTTAAGGTCTGTTGAAACGGGCCTTTTTTTCATGTCTATAAATGGGCTCTTTTCATGAATCCATGAGGGACTGTTGGCTTTTTGAAGGGATTTAAGAGGATACTGCACCGTGCTCAGTCAGGGGGCCGAGATTTGTGCTCCACATTCACACACTTCATCATATTCAGGCTAATATGGTATGGCTGGGCTCAGCGTGTATGAACTGTCATGGTATTTATCAAAAATGGCTTGCCAAAGTGCTGCAGACGGGAACAACTGGAGTGGTGATGAGAGAGGTTACTGAATTGTTTCCTGTCTCCGAGAGCTGATGAGTGAGACAGAGAAAGAGAGGCAGCCGGCGCTCACAGAGACGATAGAGGAGGGATCAACAAAACCAGCTGAGTGACGAAGGAAAGACGAAAGTAAAAGCACTTAGTGTTCTTTATAATTTCAGAGGTCCCATGTCCTGGTATGTTTGACCAGGACATCATGACTTGGGTGTCTATTAAGCAAGGATTTGATTTGAGTTGAAAAAAAAGAAAAATTATGTCTCAGTAAAGGGTCAGATGGAGCTCTTTTTCCCTCCCCTTTGGAAATGCTCAGAACTAAGGGGGCAGAGAGGCCACAGGAGGCTTTTATATGGGCTCTGCACGGTTCAAATGATGTCTGATGGGAGGGGCATCTGCCTGTGACGAGCAGAAAACACACATGTGGATGGAGGCTGATAAGCGATTGCATAATAAACCCCAGAAAGTGAAAAACATTTGAAGGGGCAATTTCTTTAAAGAGACCTTTTCTGTGAACTGGAGTTAAGTAAAAGATGTCATGTTCTTCTACTCCATAAGCCCATTCATTAAAACACAATTAAAAGCAAAGAACATTGATTTTTCAGGACATGGGACCTGTAAGACAACATGGCTTTACAGTCAATCAATTTTTTGAGAAGACTTTTACGATAAGATGCAATAAACACAGTAACCGTATCAGTAACTAGAAAGCACTAGGAGAGCGCAAACCTCCGCCAAGGTAGCTCACATATAGCTATTAAATCTAATAGTTCCATGATAAAGTTACCATCATGATGTGATTCCTTGTCCCTGAAAACCCACACCTAGCACTCAGAATCATGTTGGTATCATTTTCAGTTAGACAGTTATTGAGCAAAAATGATTGCTCGCTAATGGCGGTTATCTTGATCACCACCAAAATCTAATCATTTTAAAGTTTGCCAATTACCAACATCTCCTGAAAATTTCAGCAAAACTTGTCCTGTAATTTTGTGTAAGCTTGCCAACAAACAAACAAACATCAGCAAAAACATATCCTCCTTGCAAAGTCAATTTCATCACCATCACCTGACAAACATCCATCCAATTTATAGTCAAATTAATCTGCAAGACTTCCTGTTTATTGTCTCTGTTGCCCTGCCAGCATTGCAAGCACATGCACTGTACTCTTGCTTTCTATCCTCCAACATTTCTTCATTGAAACAAATTTGCATGGAGTGATGATCTTGGGCAATGTCCACACATAGGTGGGTCGTTTTAAATCTGAGATTTTCCTCCATCGCTTCGAAACAAACCCCATCTAAATGACAATGAGTTAATGCACTGTTAATCCGGTTTATTAGCTTGAAGCTATGTCCATGATATGCAACTATTTTTGCAATTTCTGTGCAAAAGAAGTTTTGTTTCAGATCTATTCCCACCTACCCCCATGTCCGACTGGTGTTACAATTTAACTTATGGCTATGTTAACTGGTAGTAGAAGATGTCTTGAGTAAATATTGATTTTCTTTTGTATTTTGAGACACATTAATTAATCTGAAGATTGTGTTGATTTAATATGGTGACAAATTGTGAAAAATCACACCATTATGTATTTTCACACATATATTGGGTTTTCTAAAGAATCTTGGCCTACTGACCTACAAAATGTGAAACAAGCCAACCCAGTCCTGTAATTATGGTCTACCAATGCCTGAAAATAGTAAATCTGACGGTCTGTTCAGTGTCTGTGCTTCTTTTGACTATGAGTCATTACAATAATTCCCACCCCTGACTTGGTGTCCACACCCATGGAGCTCCACCCACTGCCATGGGAGCACAGAGCTGTGCTGGTGTCAGCACACACCTGGAAAGAGGGGCAGGTAAAGAGGAGCTTGTGAATATTTAACAAGACACACTGGAATATATTTTAAAAAACAAAGGATTTCCTCCACTATTTTTAAATGTAACCCTGTCCATACAAAAACCTAAAAACAAAAAATTGCACTGTTGTAAATATGCCCATGATATGTTTGATATGTTTTTGGTGCATTTTCTCTGCAAGAGCAGTTTTATTTCATATCTGTTCCTACCACCATGCTCCACTGGTGTTACAGTTTAACTTGAGGCCGTGTTAACTGGTGATAGCAGGCGTGTTGATTGAATATTTCTTTGTTTATATTTCAATTCGACACATATCTGATAACACTGATCAAATCCTGTTATTAAAAAGTTCAGTGGATACTCCTGTTGGTTTCAACAACTGTTGTAACCACGGCATGCAACACAGAGCATGCGACCATGGGTCATCACTCAACACGGTTACTTGTAAAACAATAACACCAGGTCAAGTATGAAACATCAGCAGCATTTGTATTGAGTGTTTTTAATCCAGCATCATAGTGAGAGAGTGACAGAGAGTCTGTGTGACCATGTAAATAGTTCAGTTATCAACATTTTAAAACAGCAACAGTTTATCAATGCTACAAATGTAAACAACAGCAAGAATGTGCTGTTTCAGGACCCGTCCACATGGAGACGACCATCAAAAAATGTTCACATTGGTGGGAGTTTTTGAAAATATAATAAAAGTACATGGGAACACAGCCTAAGAGGGCTTGGATGCCATAGGCTCTCAAACATCTATATATATATATATATATATATATATATATATATATATATATATATATGTGTGTGTGTGTGTGTATATATATATATATATATATATATATATATATATATATATATATATATATATATATATATATATATTTATACACACATACATACATACACATATATAGATATAGATATAGATATAGATATAGATAGATTGATATACATATAGATATACATATAAATGAAATTATTGAGGACAGTCCTGTGGTGTAGCAAGTAGTGCATGTGCCTCACAGCAAGAAGGGTCACTGGTTCAATCCCTCGTCACTCCAAATTGCCCTTAGGCATGAGCTTGAGAGTGTGACCTTCCATGTGGCCCTGCGTTCAGCTGGTGACAGGTCCAAGGTGTACCCTACTGCTCACCCACTGTCAGCTGGCTCCAGCCCTCGGGACCCCCAAAAGGGATAAGTAGTATAGATAATGGATGGATGGATGGAAAACTGTGGAGCAAACTTTTTTTGAGCGGTGAAGCAAGAAATAGAGAGAGGAGGGATATTTTTCATGTTTGGGGATTAACATACAGATAATCGGCACATATTATGTACACTGCCTGGCCAAAAAAAAAGTCACCACCTGGATTTAACTAAGCAAATAGGTACGAGCCTCCTGTTGGATAATTACTGCACGTGTGATTACCTTTCAGCTGACAACAAGTTATTTAACCCCAGCTGATGCAATGAGTAGCTTCTCATTTCTTAAACAACCATGAGGAAAGACACATCCTGTGGTCATGGAAAAGATGTTAGTCTGTTTAAGAAGGGTCAAATCATTGGCATGCATCAAGCAGAAAAAAAACATCTAAGAAGATTGCAGAAACTACTAAACTTGGGTTAAGAACTGTCCAACGCATTATTAAAAACTGGAAGGATAGTGGGAAAGCATCGTCTTCAAGAAAGAAATGTGGTCGAAAAAAAATCCTGCATGATCGTGATCGGTGGTCACTTAAACGTTTGACCAAATCAAATAGAAGAAAAACAACAGTAGAACTCAGGGGTATGTTTAATAGTGGAAGTAAAAGCATTTCCACACACACAATGTGAAGGGAACTCAAGGGATTGGGACTGAACAGCTGTGTAGCCTCAAGAAAACCACTAAACAGTAAGGCTTACTGGAAAAAAAGGCTTCAGTTTGCTAGGGAGCATAAAGATTGGACTCTGGAGGACTGGAAGAAGGTCATGTGGTCTGATGAGTCCAGATTTACCCTGTTCCAGAGTGATGGGCGCGTCAGGGTAAGAAGAGAGGCAGGTGAAGTGATACACCCATCATGCCTAGTGCCTACTGTACAAGCCTGTGGGGGCAGTGCTGTGATCTGTGACAAATCTTGTGACATTGCAGAAGCTTATTGAAACAATGCCACAGCAAATTTGTGCTGTAATCAAAGCTAAAGGCAGTTCAATGAAATATTAGAGTGTGTGACCCTGTTTTTTGGTGGCAACTTTTTTTTTGGCCGGGCTGTGTATATCAGACAGCACTTAAAAGCACTAACCTATGCCAAGGTAACTCACATATTGCTGTTACACCTATAAGCAACAGTTTCATAATGAAATAACCCTCACTATATGATTCCCTGACCCTGAAAACCCACACCTAGCACTTACAATCACACTGACGTCATTATTATTATGACAGTTATAGAGCAAAACTAATTGTTTACTAATGGTGGTTGTCCAGATCACCACCAAAATCGAATCATTTTTAAATTGGGTCATTACTGACAACTCCTAAAAAATTCAGCAAAGTCCATTTAGTTGTTTTTGTGTAATGTTGCTTACAAACACAGGCACAAGTACAACCTCCTTGGCAGTTTTCTCCTCATCCACCTCAGCAAACAGCCTGTGAAGGTTATTTCCCACAATTCAAAATAATGCCTTTACAAATTTACTGTACCAATAGCTCTACTGCTGATTATATATCATCAACCATCCTCCACAAAGTCAGAACATCACATTTAAAACTGATGCCAGATTCAGACCTCTACAGCTGGCAGCCGTCCTCCTCCAGGGAATACAAACTTAATCCCTGAAATGGTGGGATCCCGCTGAGAGAACTCAAACTGAAAACGTCCGTTCTCATGGAAATGGAGCTCTCTGTACAAACATGACCAAAATGAATGTTTTATTAAGGTTGTTTAATGGTAAGTTGATCAGCTTTTTGAGTACCAGCGGTTTCTGCGGTTTTAAAGGGTTCTCTTTCTCCAGGAGCAGAAAGTGCGAAATGATATCGTGTTTCTCAGCTTTTCAGGATTTGACTCAGCTCCAACAGCCAGATGATTTCGGAGCTCAGGAAAATTTGTAAAATTACAAAATCATCCGGCAATTATCTCTAATTTGTGAATCATTTACTTTGACATTTAAGGGTGCACTCTTTTTACCCACTTCTGACTTTTCCTCAGCTCGATGTCAAGTTTTATGTTTTTTTTTTTTTTAGATGTTTTTGCCTTAGAAGATACCCCTCTTCAATAGCAATTTAACAATCCCAAATGAACCCCCTTTCTAACCAACACTCATACTTTCATTTACACTTAAAGCATTCATACATCTATCCATTATCTATACTGCTTTTCCCTTTCAGGGTCGCAGGGGCTGGAGCCTATCCCAGCTGACATTAGGCAAGAGTCGAGGTACACCTTAAACTGGTCTCCAGCCTGGGCCACATAGAGAGCAGACAACCATTCGCACTCACACTCATACCTAAGGGCAATTTAGAGTCACAAATCAACCTAATGAGCATGTTTTTGGTCGGTGGGAGGAAGCTGGAATGCTTGGAGGGAACCCACACATGCAAGAGAAGAACATGCAAACTCCACACAGAAAGACAGAGATTGAAACAGCACCTTCTTGCTGTGAGGCATGCGCACTACCTGCTGTGCCACCATGCCCTACGCTTGATTACTAGCATTGCTAACTGGACTTTGACAAAACATGGGAGAAGTCAGGATATAGCCAAGAAAAACAAATAATTATTACAAAATTTAAAAAACAACAACAATAATATGTTGATAATGTTAAAGTCTATAATGTCAGTAGTGTATTTATGTATGAGCAGCATGTTGTGTTCAGGTCTAGGGTGTATTAAAGGGATATCTCAGTATCTCTGAAGTTGGGTTGTATGACAGCAGTCAGTGAAGTGGCTGAAAGGGCTCCCGGCAGTGCTGCACCATTAAGGAGAACAAGCTGAGACTACCAGTACGGTGCACCGCTGTTGATTGGTACAGTAATTTTGTGCAATTGTGTGAGTTCTATGTAAAAATGAGACACAACACTACGTTGCGTCAAATGTATGATTTGGCTTTTTCTTCGAGGAAGTCTTCGTTTGGCACTATTTTATGAGGCAGCAAATAGCTATGTGTTCTTCCACCTGTGCTCATAGATTCTGCTGATGTGCTGTTTTGCTGGACTCACAAGACTCAACAACAGCAGAGGAAATTCATACAGCACCAAATATTATTGATTTTATGTATTTACTTATCAAGCGTTTATTTGTACTGGGACTGCCAGAGAACGTTGCAGCACACAATAGTGGTTATAGCCTGAGCTAATTTTCAATGCCCGTCCCTAGTGGGGCCTATAACAACATTAAAAACAACAATAAGTACTATATTACAAAACAACAGTTAACTAGAAAGCACTTGGAGAGCACAAACCTCTGCCAAGGTAGCTCACATTTTGATGTTACATCTGTAAGCAATAGTTCCATGATAAAGTTATCGTCATAATATGATTCCTCGACCCTGAAAATCCACACCTACCACTCAGAATCATGTTGATATAATTATTAGTTTGACAGTTATTGAGCAAAAATGATTGCTCGCTAATGGCAGTTATCCGGATCACCACCAAAATCTAATTATTTTTACAATGGGCCATTTCCAACATCTCCTGAAAATTTCAGCGAATTCCGTCCAGTAGTGTTTGTGTAATCTTGCTAACAACCAAACAGACAAACAAAAAACCAATCAAACATACGCTGGCAAAAATATAACCCCCTTGGCAAAGGTAAAAAACTTAACAATTACAGCCAGAACAATAGAAAACAAATACATACAAAACAAAAACAGGTAAAACAGGAATCTTACAAAACTGAGTCCTCTTTAAGCACTGTTTCAGATGATGATTCCAGTCTGGTTCCAGTTTAAGATCTGCCTGAAGTGATGATGATGTTCATTTCACTGTGGATGCACTGGGACACCTTGATGAACCAGAGCCGGCTGAATAAAGCTGGAACTGAAAAGAGTGAGGACAAACTTTTGTGAAATCAATGCGCAAAAACTGACAAAATCCAGACAGAATCGGCCTCAAAGGTAAAATTCATTCAAGTGCTGTTATTACAGACCCTGTATAGTTTTTGATTGTGTTGGAATAAATGTGAAGTTTCCACTTTCACTGACACATATTAGCCCATATTTCCATTAAAAAGACTGTATTGTATGTACAATCTCACTGCTTGGTCCTGTTATGGAGCCAGCTCTGACCTACATGAATCTAATTTCTGGTTCCGACTGAGTTACTTCCATAATGACACACTTCCACCACACACAGAGCAGCTACAGGCCCTCTCAGGTTTCTATTAATGAACATACGACCCAGTCCTGAACTTATGACATCAAAAAGTGCAGATGGAGTGTGATGTGATTGTTATGCTGAGACTGCTGCATTTATCAAACGCTCCCTCTCTCTCTGTCTCCCTGCTTTCTGGAATAACACGAAGGAAATCCCAGCCCACAGATCGCGTTCTCTGCTCTCTGTCAGTCAGTCGGTTCTCTGTGCATCAGACGAGTGTAAGTGAGATACCGCTGTCGGCCAAACACCTTAAAAAGAGACATTTGATACCAGTAATTAATTTTTCTGCTGGTTAAGCCAGAATGACTTAGAAGGGACTCAGTGTGGTTTCACTACTGTGGGATTCAACCACATGAAAACTTAACAAACCCCGATTCCAATGGAGCTGGGACATTGTGTAAAACCTTAATAAATATATAATATATTGAACGACAATATATTTAATGCTCAAACTGTTCACTCATTTTGAATTTGATGCCTGTGACACCTTTCCAAAATAGCTGGGACAAGGGCATGTTTACCACTATGTTACATCAGCTTTCTTTTTAACATATCATTAAGTGTTTAGGAAGTGAGGCCACTAATTGTTGAAGCTTTGTAGGTGGAATTCTTTTCCATTCTTGCTTGTTGTACAACTTCAGTTGTTCAACAGTCTGGGATCTCCACTGTCATATTTTGTCCATAAAATTCCACATGTATTGAGTAGGAGACAGGTCTAGACTGCAGGCAGGCCAATCTAGTACCCACAATCTTTCACTATGAAGCCACTCTGTTACAACATGTGCAGAACGTGCCATGGCATTGTCTTGTTGAAATAAGTATGGATGTCCCTAGAAAAGATGTTTCTTGGATGGCAGCATACGTTGCTTCAAAACCTTTAAGTACATTTCAGTATTAATGGTGCCATTAAAGATGTACAAGTTACTCATGCCCATATATGGCTTTGGCATTGCATGGTAGAGTTTTAACTTGCACTTGTAGATGTATCAACAAGCTGTGTTAACTGACAATGGTTGTTTTCCTCAGCCCACATGGTGATACCCTTTACAGAAGGATATTAGTTTTCAGTGCCTAAGGGGTCGAAGATCACGGGCATTCAATGTTGGTTTTCAACCCTGCCACTAATGTGCAGAGAGTTCTATGTACTCTCTACATGTTTTGATGATATTATGGACTGTAGATGACATCCCTAAATTCCCTGCAACCGTACACTGAGAAACATTTTCTCACCCACTTGTTCTCTGGGTTATGAACCTTGACCCGTCCTTGCTTGGGAATGAGCCTTTAGGGGATGCTCCTTTTATATCCAATCATCTGAGCTTTAGTGTAAATGCACTGAAGGGAGAAACCGTGTTTACAGCCACTCAGGTCAGGTCAGGTCAGGTTTGGGAGCACATGCCAGGTCTGCACTATGCTATTCATCATTCCTGATGACTCATCTGCACCCCCAGCAATGTTGACCCTACTTTATTCATGGGTGTTTATGAGCCACCAAATTTAAGGTCTCAAGAGTGCAAATCCTCCGCCCAAGTCTTTATGGACTAAGCTACACTGCTGCTTATGACACTCATCTGTTTCAAATTAACCTGTCCACTTGTGGAAGCAGGTGTTTCTTGAGCACCAACTTTTCGTGTTTTTTGTCTCCCCGTCCCAGCTTTTTTGTTACATATTGCAGGCATCATATTCAAAATGAGTGATTACTTAGAAAATAATAATTATTCAATCAGTTTGAACATGATGGAGTAGAGACAGGAACTTGAATTAAAAAAAAACCTGCAGTCTAACTCTGCATAAACTGAAATGTGTGCTGTGAGAGTAAAATCCAGCTTAATGCAGTCGTGGAGGCTAGACACTGTGTAACAGGGAGCAGTTACAGTATAACACACTCTCATTTTTTTTAAAGAGCCAAAAGGTTTTAGAGTTGGTTGAAGCACACTCATGTTTCATTCATGAATTGATGAATAATCCAACCATTTTCTGTTTACAAAAAAGAAAATGAGCATGTTCAGACACAACTCCAATTCCAGTCAGTCCTGTGCACTTCAGTGCTAAATGCACCTGTCTTTGTCAGTGCTGATTTTTCCCAGCCTGCCTTTCTGTCCATCACAGATGCTTGCACTATAATTTTACCTTTAAAGAAACTAGTCAAATTTTGAAGGAGCACCATTTCATATTAAGTGGAGCAGAGCAGGGCAAACCAGACAGAAGTCAGACCTTAAGAAAAACCAAAAAGCAAATGAAGCTCAGACAGGCACATGATGATAGGTCTTATTTACACATATGCCAAAAGTTGCTGTTTAAAGTGACCATCAGTCTGACTTTACACTCTTGAGCGACTCTCCTAACAGACGAGGAATGCCTTTATCTGCTCTACACATTGAAGAAGTATCCAGCTTTGAGTCTAAACAAGATTTATTTCATTTTTGAAGGAAAAGGGGTTATCATTCAACTGAATGCCCCTTTCAATGAGGAGAAAAGTGAGAATTCTACTTCAACACAACTCCATATTGTAAAAGTGGATCAAACTGTGGATTAATGCTGCTGGATGCTCCACTGTGCCAGTAAGTTACAGAAGCAGATACAGACCTCCTCATCTGGATATTGAGTTTTGTTTAAACTTCATTGAAGTATTGCATCTTCAATAAAACTACTGCCTTATAGTGACAGTGCATAGTGATCCTGATACTACCAAAAAATACCTTTAATGAGCTTATGTCAACTTATTACCTGAAGATGACTGGATAATGACAAATTTTTTGGATCTCATTCCCCAAACAGCTGAGTTTTTGATCCAAACACGTCCTAATTACACAAAACTGCCCATTCATCTTTAGATTTTTATTTTAGCTGTAGTGTAAGGACGGATTGCCAGTATTACAGCATGTAAACATATCTGAGGCAAAGTGATGGTGAAAACATCACTGTTTTAAGAGATACAGATAATGTCTGCATGCTGTCTGTCAATTTTTAGAGTTGAAAATAAAAAAGCCTGTGCTGCAGCTCCTCGCTGTGGTCAATAGATGACACTCTTTATGTCCTCCAGTCCACTATACCACGACTGCTTATGTGACTGCAATGTAAAAAGACATGGTTTCACAAAAATTCAGGCAGCTGTGGTTGCCAAAGTATACTGTAAAATATACAGGATATTTGTAAAACACATACAGCAAAATACAGCACAAAGACAAATAAATGGTAAACCTTGTCTGTTCAAAAATGACAAAATTAAAGCTCTGATGTAAAACAATGTTAAAAGCTAATTTTGCTTAAAATATCTGGCAGCTGTAGTTGCCAGTATAATCTTGTAAAAAATACAAAGAATTCATACAAGAAAATGACAATTTTGTGACAAATACATTTTTCAAGTCACAAATGCAGCATAAGCCTTTTTAAAGTCTAAATCAGTGATAAACATACTGTGAATCTGAGGTTAATTACATATTTTTGAAATTTTAGTATTTCCCCCTTATTTTTACCTATGTAAACCTTTCACTCAAAAATGTTATTTTTTTTTCAAGTGATGAATGTAAAAATAAAAGTGCATTTTTTTTTTTTTAATTATTTTAGTTATTTAATGTATTTAATACAGAAATATATTTTTTCATTTTAAAGTCTTTTAGTTACCATTTTACAGTATTTTACCTTTTTTACTAACTTCTTTCACAGTGTGAAAGCTATTGATCTTTTCATAAAAACACACCACCAACACAACAGTTTGGGTACTTTGGGGCTAAGTATTTTGCCCAAGGACACACAGACATATGAATATCTGAGGAGTGGATTAAACCTCTGTTTTCACCATCAAAAGACAGCAGAATCCATCACTAATCAACCCCATATACCTTATTGTTGGCATGTTGTTTTCCATGTTAATTTTCAAGAGAATTTTTAGACTTATAATCAGCTGCACTGGACTTCAACAGACCCAGGGGTGTAGGCAAACACCATCAGATGGAGCAAACTCCAGGACAGACAGACTTCTTGTCCGTAGATCCCAGGGATTTTGGGTGGAGAGGAACTGCAATGCTCTTTAGATTGTTTTCATTGTTAAAAGATGTCTTCACCCAGCTTTAGGAAGGACTTGATCATGGTGTTTGCTTGACAGCCAAGTCAGATTTTGACTGCAGTGCTTAGTTTAGTTTCTAAGGAAAGACTCTGAAAATTGCTTTTGATTCTCTCTATGTAGCTTAAGTATGTATTTTTATGACCCAGGTCCAGTTCCCTAGCCATAAACCATTTAACTACGTCACTAAACTGAAGATATGTGAGATGAATGTGGTGACAGACTCATAAGCAGCCATCAGTGTCTGCGGCAGCCCGGTTAAATCCACAGCTTATCCTTATTTATGAGTGCAGGTAGAAGGGGCTTAGAAAAACATATGCAGAATATGACAGAATATGAATATCAGATATCGACGTTAGAGCAACGCTCTGCAGGCAAAACCAACATCCGTGTGGAAATGACCCAGACACACTCCTTCATCAGACGTCCAGAGTGAATCCCAGAGCCCGACATCAGAGGGAACCTGAGCCCTGAGTGTGCGAGGTAGGGGAAGGATGAGAGAGAGAGAGAATGATACAGATAACAGAAGTGTCTCTCTGATTCATCAGCAAGATTGATTTTCAGGTTTGGATGCCAATAAAAAGATTTTGTTATCGAGTTAAATGAACTGAGAGGCTGTTTACACAACTCCATTTCCACCAGAAACGCAAAGGTTTTTCCTTTGAGTCTTCAAAAATGATCTGCGTTCAGACGGAGACTCTAGAACGACTGAAAACGCTGTAGCGTGCATGCCAGTCCAGTAGATGGCGATGTAGGCTTGCAGAGAAACAGTGCAGTTACAACACACTCATGAAGAAGAAAAATTTTCCACAAGCAACAATGGCGAGTGGGTGCACGAAGACGCAGGAGTCTCTTGTCTGGACAACAAATCTGTCGGGACAACAAATCTGTCTGCATAGTTTTGTCTGGATAACAAACCGAGCACGGGAAGCAGCACATATTTTACTCGGGAGACGGCCGAAGCTGTTGTTGTTCCTGGTATGCGCGCGCAGCCTTCATGTGAAAGAGTACTGCGCATGCAGTGACGTCAGCGTTTCCCCCTGAAATGCTGAATTGTGTTTACATGAGACCCGGTGGCGGAGCATTTTGAAAACTCTCCACCTTGGACCCTGGTTTCAAAAGTTTGCAGATTCAGGCGCTCCAGGCACCGTTCTCATGTAAACGGGAGGCTAAAACGCAATGAAAACTCTTCGGATTCGGCCGAAAACAGAGTCGTGTAAACACCACCTGAGAAAGAGGCAGAGAAAAGTTAACAAAAAGGAAAAAGTTACTTTGGGTAAAAGGCACAAAGTTTAAATAGTTGTTTTAAATGATCCATCCAAATGTATCTCAAAATGATACCATATTTTAAAGGGACAAAAAATAATGTTTGAGTATTGGGAGTCAACAGTTTGAGAAATAATTTGCAGGACTAAAAAAAACTATTCAGTGCTAAACATGTTTAGAAGACCACTACGTAATGCAAGGTTCAAGCCACAGCTACCTATATAAACAGCACTGTTAACAAAAAAAAAACATTTTTTTAATTGTATGTAATGGTTAATACACCAATAGATGCTCTTTAACCTTATTTATTGTTGTTATCCATGAATTTTCAAATTTATAGTTTTAAAAAAAGAGAATTACTATTTTGCATTCCTGAACAGAAAATAGTTTTAGCGGTTGAGTGTTCTGCTTTATTAATTCCTGACTTCTCAGAGAAGCCCACTGAGAGGCTCATATTTTGGTATAAAAAGGTGAACAAAATTTTTGTCCAACAACAGTAACATTTTCAGTTTTAGACAAGTCTTTGAAAGATTTCTAAAATATTTCAGGTGGTCCCATGAATTTGTTGAGCAAAAGAGGAGAACTTCACTTAATTCTGTTGTAGTATTGGGTTGAAAAATTAACTTTATTTTCTGCCTGCTGCTGTGGCTGGTAGACTTAATCAAACTTGCTACCAGCTTTCTTTAGCAGACACTTCATATCATACCTTCTAGTGCAGATGGATCCGCCTGTGGTCGTACCAAAGTGGCACTGCCCATGCACTGCACACGCAGGGATTAGCATAGATGCTAACAACTTCAGTAGCAGTTTTGTCAGATCTGATTTTTTATTTGTAATTGTCAGCCACTGTGCCAGGTACTTTAAGCATATTCACCTAAAAGTAAACAAAAATATGGCTGGTAGCTGGTGCTAACTTTCAGTCTTGCTGGACCCTAGGGCCGAGAATCGCCAGTGGCCCCACAATATGATATTGTCCTATGTAAGCATAGCTGTGCCATCTGAGTTAGAATTTGAATTTCTAAAGCTGAATTTTATTAGCATCAAAATCAGACTTTGAATTTTTTTTGTAGCATGCATTTCTGCCACTTATTTTTTTTCCACAATGAAATAATACATTCAGTGTAATATAAAAAAATCAATGTCTCAAAATATTCAGTTTTTAAAAATCCAATCAATATAAAAGATCAACATAAAAAATACGACGTAAAACAAAATCAACCCCATAACTTTCAGATCAAAAAATTCAACTCCAAAAAAACTGGTATTATTGAAAAAAAAAAAAAAAACCTAAAAAAATTCAGCTGCAAAAAAATGTCAACCTCAAAAAATTCAGCTGCACCCCTCACATATCTGCAAATATTTTATTATATATTTTCATGGGATAACAGTGAGGAAATGACACTTTGATACAATGTACAATAGTGAGTGTACAGCTTGTATAACAGTGTAAATTTATTGTCCCCTCAAAATAATTCAACACACAGCCATTAATGTCTAAACTGCTGCCAACAAAGGTGAGTACACCCCTATGTGAAAATGTCCAAATTTGGCCCGAAGTTTCAATATTTTGTGTTGCCACCATTATTTTCCATCAATGCCTTAACCCTCTTGGGCATAGAGTTCACCAGAGCTTCACAGGTTGCCACTAGAGTCCTTTTCCACTCCCCCATGACCACATCACAGAGCTGGTGGATGTTGGAGACCTTGCGTTCCTCCACTTTCCTTTTGAGGACGCCCCACAGATGCTCAATAGGGTTTAGGTCTAGAGACATGCTTGACCAGTCCGTCACTGTTACCCTCAGCTTCTTTAGCAAGGCAGTGGTGTTGAGTTATTTTGAGGGAACAGTAAATTTACACTGTTATTCAAGCTGGACACTCAATACTGCATGTTGTATCAAAGTGTCATTTCCTCACTGTTGTCCCATGAAAAGATATAATTAAATATTTGCAGAAACGTGAGGGGTGTATTCACTTTTGTGAGATACTTTAATAATTTTAAAACAAGCATCAGATTTTGAACTATTCAAGTATCTGATTGAGCAATTGTTATTACAAATAGCACTTTCCAAATACCTGGTCCTGATTTTCTATTGGTAATTTTGTATTATGTTTTTTTCTCCAAGGAACAACTGCTCAATCATCTCCTAGAAAGACTTCGCTCTCGCTTGGAACATATTCTGGGACGCAAGCCCCTGGACCTGGACTTCTTAGAATTTACTTGCACACAAGAACTTGTGTTTTTAAATGCTGTATCCAGTCAAGCAATGGTTTGCCCAGCTATTTTGGATGCACTGACAGACCAACACAATCTCATCAATTTGGAAAAAGACAGAAGAGAGCAACATGTTGCAGTTATGCAGTTTGAGCAAGGACCATCGGTTGTCGCGCAGACTACCTTAGAAAGCTTCTGGAACTTAATTTGTCTGCTTCATGTGTTACGGTCTAGAGAGAGGCCTTCTCTTCTCTTCTGCTCTGCCTTTTTTTACTGGCTGTGTTCTCTGTGTTTCAGGTAGAGGGGGAGGTGTCTTATGAGACACCAATCTGGCACACCTGAGCAGGCTGGGCTCAGGAAGCTATAAAGCAGGCCATGGCCTGCAGACTGGGACTGATCTTTGTTTGTTAATTTGATTTGTAGACTGACACATCCAACACAGCATGCACACTGGCAACCATAGTTTATTAATTTCGTGGCATTTAATTATTTACTTTTTCATTAAACTTTTGTTAAAACTTTGCAGACTATGTGTGGTCTCCCTTTTTGTCACTCACCCTTGAGCCAGGCTGTGACACATGCATAGCTAAACTCTTGGGGATGTCCAGACGTTCAGTATACCGAGGCATGGCAGAGTCTGATCTCTCAGTATGGGCGCTCTACAACCCTATGACAGACGAGCAGTTAGATCAGTGTGTGAGAGAGATTAAATCCAGGCAGCCTAACTCTAGATATCAAATGATTAAGGCCTTCCTGCAAGCTAGAGGACTAAGGGTGCAATATGACCGTGTCAGAGTCTCCATGCACTGTGTTGACACCACTGGTCTCATAAACCGAATGGTCCATGTAGGATTTATTGCTCGTCAGACATATTCAGTTCCAGGACCCCAGTCTTTGATGCACAAACCACAAATTGATTCGGTAAATAGATATTAAGCAATCTTTTTTGACAGAATATATGATTTAAAGTGTTTTTCAGTATGTTGTTATCAGTATGCACCATGACACATTTTATACTGCTGCCTCTTAAAATGGCACATACCTTCTCTGTGTACAATTTGTCCTGTACAGTTGATAAATTAATTTTCTTTCTTTCAGCTACAACATAGTTGTCTTTGGGGGCATTGTTGGTTTTTCCCGCAAGTTACGCACAATTGTTTGGACAAAGTGCACATATTTCTAAATACTTAAGTGCCTCATTGATGTGTAATTGCATTTGTGTTGCAGATAATGTATCTTGGTGCAGCCTCCAACAATCTTGTATTAAACACCCTGGCATTCTTCCATGAATCTGTATAGAAGTTTGGTTGTCCTCTTAGGTAAATGATCATTAAACCAGGAGATTTTAACTATAACAGTTCTAGCAGTGGTGAAAAGTAACATTTATTAAATTACTGTATTTAAAAGATCCCCTTCAGAAAAAAAACAGCAAACAACAACAAACAGCAACAAAACTTTACTTGGAATACTTAAAATCTGAATTCCTCTTCCTCTTAAAGCGATACACCAACTTTTTTTTCTTTCGTGTCTCACTCCCGAGTTCATGACAAGCAGGTAGACATCATTCTTTAGACTATGGCTACGTTCACACTGCAGTCAAAAGTGACCTGAATCTGATTTTTTGGCTCAAATGTGACCTGTATCTGATTTGTTTTTGACAGTGTGAACAGCACAAGTCACATTGAGTCCGACATTTTCGAATCAGATTCAGGCCTCTTTCAAATGTGGTACTGAATCAGATACGTATCTGATTTTCTTGAATGCGACCGCGGTCTGAACAGCCAGGTCACATTCAATGCGACTTTGAAGTCATTCTAGAGCAGGGGTCGGCAATTTACCACGAGTCAGATTTTTTCAGAGTCACTTCATGGCCAAAACATAAGGAGAGGTTAATATATAGACATGATTATTAAAAAGTTTATACCATTTTTTCCTAAAATAAAGAGTTTTAGTTGATTTTCCCCCTAAAAGCATGATTAAAAAATGCATAAAGGGGGGAGTGACGAGAGAAAGTGAGAGAGCGCCGGTGCAATCGACTGATGTCTCCATTACATGCACAATAAACAATAAACATGAATGAATCATACATTTTTACACTGTTTGTGTTATGATATCTGATAAACTTAGTTTATTAACACTGCACCAACAGTTCTAATGAATTTATCAGGCTAAAATAACAGTTTACAGGATGCGGAAAGACACTGATGATCCACTGCTGACCATTGTCAGCAGTGCGCATTTGCGCGCTACTGTGTGTTTCCACGAGAAAGCGTCAGTCAGTGAACAGTCTGCTCCTGTCTGATCTGCTCTCAGACAAACTAAGAAACATCAGAACAGATGATAAAACTAAGTTTTCGCCTCTGTTCACCTGTTCAGTGCGCTATGGCTCTGAGCTGTTTTTCTGTCCAGCAACAATCTCTCATCAGCAGGGGTCGACGGGAAAGAGCGGCTGCCTTTAGGTTCATAAGAAATAAATTATACCCATAATTACTTTAATAAGAGCTCACTCAAGGTGAGCTGCTGTAACATCAGGTTCTGCGTTATGAGAACAAACTTCTCCAGCATTGTGAAGCAGATTTTTGGTCTGTGTTTGTTGCCCTCATCACACCGTTCTGTGCGTGATGTCATTAATATTCAACTGAGCATAGGTGTCACTTCTGAAGCGTGAGCTGTTCACATCACAGTCTGCAGACAGGCCACATTTAAAGGCGTAATCTGAACAGCCAAACAAAAAAATCGGATTTGAGCAATAAATCGGAATTGAGCATTAAGGGCTGCAATGTGAACGTAGCCTATGTGTGCAGCAACAAGGAAGAGATAGCCAGAGGCCGCCCACCGCTTTAGCTCAAACACTGGGAGTAAATGGGTATAGCTAGCCTGCCACTGCCTATGTTATGTAATCTTCTTCTTCTTGTAACCAGAGGCTTTATTTTGCTGACCTACTTTTGTTTTGCTGACCTACTTCCACAATGGTTTGAGCTAGCGATGTGACGTACGCGAATGAGTTGAGTCTTTTGAACAGCTCTTTTAAGTGAAGTTGAGAACCCATTTGCAGTTGTGAATGAGCCGTTTGTTTGCGAGCCATTCTTAAATTTGCAAGCAGTTTGCATTAAAGAATGGCTCGCAAATTAACGGCCCACTCACAACTACTTATCAGTTCTCATCGTTCACTTGAAGGAGCTGTTCAAAAGACTCGACTCGTTCAAGAACGTCACATCTCTAGCTCAACCCACCTTGGAAGAAGGTCAACAAAACAAAAGTAGGTCAGCAATATAAAGCGTCTGTTTACGAGTAGAAAAAGATAATATGACGATAGTAGAATAATATGAAGATGTTTGAGCTAGTGATGCGACGTGCGCAAACGAGTTGAGTCTTTTGAACAGATCTTTTAAGTGAAGATGAGAACTAATTTCCAGCTGTGAGAGAGCCATTCGTTTGCGAGCCAGAATGGCTGACGAATGAACTTACTCACAACTGCAAGTACGTGGAGATCACAGAGTTGAAAACGTGGACGTTACATGCTGTGTTTTTAAATTGCTACTGTCCCTAAAACTGTCGCACTTTCACTGTGAATTTTTTGAATCCCTTGCCATATTTGTTGCTTTGTTTTGCTATTTATTGCCTCAAACTTTTATCCTGTATTTGTATTATATAATGTGTGCTGCTGACCTCTTGGCCAGGTCACCCTTGTAAATGAGATCTTGATCTCAATGGGATTTACCTGGTTAAATAAAGGTTAAATAAAATAAAAATAAAATAAAATTTGCATAGGGTGTAATGACATGTAGTATATATGACACAAGATCTAATTATAAATATAGTGGGTTATGTATAAAAACAAAATAATGAAGAAAATCAGAGGCATGGTTTTAACTATTAAATAGGTTGGATACTTAAAATTTCTTGTGCACTCATGCTGATCAAAAAAAAAAAATTGTATGAAAATTTCTTGGATTGAGCAGCTGTGGAGAGACCTGTGGGCAGCTGTAACATGCATCTATTACAATATTCTCCACTACCTTGAAGAAGAGGGCGAACTCAGCATTGCCAATGATACACACATTTTCTGCTCCCACTTTGTGTTCCTCCCACGCTTGCAGGATGACCTGGCCACGTTCGTCAGTGGTTAGGAAAACCATCCGCTGCAAACAGAGGGCCACATGACTCCAAACCAGCTGTGGGAGTTGGGTCACACACACTACCCAGTTCCAGCACCAGATAACACAGAGGTACATCAAATATGTGATCTGAATCAATCATTTGGTTCACACATTCGAGGTATTGAATTAGAAGCTAAGAGCACATAGTATTTTAAAGTGTGCCCACTGTTACTGCATGTGATTAAATATGCTCTGTATTTTAAGGGCATGGATATTCCGACTTCTTTGTGATGACCTCTTCAGCGTTGTCGTTCCACACACAGCATGCCCACTGACTGAAAAACAAATGACAGCTTTAAAAAAATGCGGTTAACCCTATAGCTGCATCCTAGTCCATTGGCATTGATATATACAATGCCACTGTTCAATTTTGCGAGCAGTTTGTGGATATCTGAGACAACTGATCAGAGAATCAGAAAGACTTCAGATTTTAAACAATCTTTATTTTTGTATCGCGCCAGTTCATAACAAGCAACATATTTGTTGAATAGAAATGTACTAAAGGTAAGCCTCTTTTCCCTTATTTTCAAGAGGGACCTCATATATGGCTGTATAGATAGTTACCATGGATGTAGTCAATACACCGAATATAGTATAGAGATTAATCATGTTGAATCATGTTTAACTGTTTCCCCTCCCTTCTGTATAATTGTTTATTTATTATTTCCTATCGGACATGTTTATTTAGGTTTCCTTTTATTTTGCTCCCCATTTCTTTTTTTTGTGTTGCTATTTTGTTGCACTTTGTTGTTGTAAAAGAAAGAAAAAGAATAAAAATACAATGAGGAAAAAAAATGGGTTTAACTGGTCTAAAGTTAGGAATTTATGTTAAATTATGTCATTTCTGTTGATGGTTGAGCAGGATAATTTAAGTGTATGGGCTCTAATTTTGTAGACCGGGCGCAGGCGCGGCGCACCTGCCCTGTGCCGCACCAACAGGGTGTGTCCTGGGCAGCAAGGCGCACCCGCGCCTCCGTCTCTCCCAGCGGCGCAAGTAGCAGAGAGGGAGGAGAGAAGGCGTGAGTGGGTTTAACACAGCCGAGTGTAATCTTCACCAATGAAATGAACGCCTCTCCTCACCTTTAAATGCACTGCGTGTGAGGCACAGTGACAGTTTCACCTCGGTGGCGAAGAAGGTCAGAGCCACTGTCACTTTTACAGCACCTGGGAGAGCGCAGGGGCCACCAGGCTGTGCATCGGAGGCCACGATGCGCGTCACCGTGTGAACCACCTCGCGGGACAGATGTAATCTGTTCCTGTGTCATAAATAGGAGTACAAAATTAAGTTACATTTACATTTTAACACAGCAGCAGGGTAATCCATTCATCATGCTTGTGATCCACCTGCATTCCTGGTCTGTCATCGCCAAATAGCAGAACCTTTGGTGAAATACTCTCCCCCGATATCTCCTCCACATCCTCCTTCAATAATGTACTACATCTTTTTAGATCACGTTAAGAATAAATATTAAAACAGAGAAATATGGGCAATCACAGGTAAATCCTCAAGACACCGAGTGACTTACATTTATTCAGCGAGCGTCTCTCTCTTTTTTCTTTTCTTTTGAATTTCATGAGATGAGAGAAGCCGGATACTCCGTATTGGAAGATGTGGCTGTTTGTGGTTGGCTGAGAGATGTGAACTCGTTAGTTTGCGTCAATCTTCCTGCTGCCGTCAGGTTGAGTTTCCATTATGACAAACGTCTCTGATCTGACATCAGATGTGACGGGACAATTAATATAGATACACATGTTTATACTGGTTCAGACAGTTACATTAAATAGTGGTTGCTGTGATTGTTTATTGCATTGAAATGTGCCTGACACTCTGGATACCTGCCTGTGAGGTTTTGGTGACGTGTGCGCACTGTGCGCCTGTCAGCCAAATTACCACTGCACGGGGTGCGAGAATAGACCAGGTTGGAGCTGGCGAGCTTTCAGCGCACCTTCCGCGCATTTTTTTGGCACGAAATTGTCACTGCGTCAAGCTGAATCTGTCCACACACCCCCCTGGTGCGCTGTCACACCCATCTCGGCGCAGCTGGTCTACCAAATTGCCAAACTGGCTGCACACGGCAGTGCGCCGGATGAAATTACCACTGCGCAGGCAGCGCCAGGCTGCGCCACCTTGCATTCCCCCAGGAAATTAGGGCCCTATGTGTTCATGTATTTACACTTTTATTCCATTCAGTAATCAGTACTCAAATACAGTCCATTGTAAACACGCTTTGTTTTAGTGCATAGATTTTTTTTTAAAGGACCACATTAAACTGCCAAAACCAGCATGTACCTTAAGAACCTTCATTTGCCTAACACTGAACATAAGACAAGTGTAAGCCTACTTTTTAATAACTTGGAATCAGTGTTAATTCTGTCGACTAACTGTTTCGTCATAGTTTTCGTCAACAACCTTTTTCCCCTGATGAAAACTAGACTATAACTAAAAAAAAAAAAAAAGTACATGGACAAAAACTAAAATTAAATTAACAGATTTTTTGATCAACCGATGAAAACTAGACTAAAATGTTTGACGGGGACTTAATCCAATCAGACCTAATTTCGTCATGTAGAAAGTAGGGACAAGTTAGGAATATATCCAATCACAGCTACTTTGAATGTGTGGAAAGGCTGGATGAGTACAGAGGGACATCCAATCACAACTGCCTTAGCTTCATGGTGGCGGGATCCAAGTGTAAAATATGACTTTAAAAAATTCAAGCATACCCTTTCCACTTTATATTTTAGTTGACAAAATTTACAGTAGATTTCATCGATCAAAATGTTTTTTAATTTCATCAACTAAAACTAGACTAAAATTAAAACAATTTAGATGACCAAAGTATGACTAAATCTAAAAGATATTTTAGGCAAAAGACAAAAACTACATTAAAAAGTGCTGTCAAAATTAACCCTGCTTGGTATACTTGTCAACATGTCAACATTTTGCTGAACTATGATGAGTGTAAACACAGACTCAGATGTCAGTCACACAAGACCAAATCCTGTCTGGCAAGACAGGACAGGATGTCATTTTTTTTTTTTTTTTTTTGAACAAGGTTTATTTAATTTTTATCAATATATTTCCAGCAATTCACAATAATGCAACAGAGTTACAATAGTATTAAGTGAAAAAGTGAGAACGTCAGCTGAGCCCCTGACTGTGTACCTAATCTTCTCTAATTTAATAAAATGAAGCATATCTCTGATCCACTGTCTGAACGTAGGGGGGTTACAGTCTTTCCATCTAATCAGGATTTGTCGCCTGGCTACGAGTGTGGCGAAGGACAGGAGATTTTGGGAGTATTTACTCACAACTAGATTCTGTGTCACCACACCAAATAAGGCTGGGAACGCAGAAAGTTCTAATTCTCTGCCTATAGTTTTGGAAAGCATCTCAAATATCAACAACCAATAATTAGACAACCTGGGACATTCCCAAAACATGTGAATCAAAGTGGCTTGGGATTGTTTACAGCGGTCACATATGGGGTTTATGTTTGATATAAATTGAGACAGTTTAGCTTTGGTCCAGTGCAATCGATGAAAAATTTTGAACTGCATAACAGTGTGTTTCATACATATTGAAGATGTATATATTCCCCCTATCATTGCTGACCATAAGGTTTCAGAAATTTCCATACCAAGATCTCCCTCCCACTGACTTTTAAGGGAATTGAAATTTGTAAAACTATGTTCTGCTAATAGGGAGTATATATCACCTATCTTTCTCTTTTGGGATGATTTGAGATTATTGATTGAATCTAGAAGTGTGTCTGGGGGCTGTGAAGGGAAATGAGTGAGATTAGAGGATATAAAGCTACGGATTTGTAAAAATCTGAAGAAGTGAGGCCTAGGAAGACTGAACCTCTGCCTAATCTGCTTAAAGGAGGCGAATGATCTATTTATGAACATGTCCTTAAATGAACAGACACCATGCTGAGGCCAGGCACCGAATAAAGAGTCTGTCAAGGATGGTGTGAAAGCATGGTTTCCCACAATGGGGGAAAGTAGTGAGAATTGACAAATCTTAAAGTGTTGTCTAAGCTGTTTCCATATTTTTAAAGAATGAACAACAACTGGATTAGAAGTATATTTAGATAAAGGCTCTGGATATGGAATGCTAGAACATAATAAAGCACATAGTGAGGTGTTATTACAGGAATCTTTCTCTAAAACTAGCCAATCGGGAGCACCAGCTGTTCCTTCATTTTCCGTGCAATAGGAAATCATTCTAATATTTGCTGCCCAATAGTAAAACTGAAAATTTGGTAAGCCAAGTCCCCCCTGCCGACTGGGTCTCTGTAGTATGGCTCTACGTATACGGGTTTTTTTTTTTATTCCAAATAAAAGACAGAAGCTTCTTGTCTAGTGAAATGAAAAAAGTTTTTGTTAGATAAACTGGGATACACTGAAACATATATAAAAGCCTAGGCAGAAGGTTCATCTTAATGGTGTTAATTCTACCTGTCAAGGATAGCGGTAACAGGTCCCAACGATCTATATCCTCCTTAAGAGAGGACAGAAAAGGTGGAAAATTTGCTACAAAAAGGTCTTTAAACTTATGTGTGACCCAGACACCAAGATATTTTATTTTATCCGTACACACCTTAAAGGGTAATGTATGCACTAGTGACAAATCTCTAGTTGATAGATTTACCGGCATCAGTTCACTTTTTTGTGTATTTATTTTATAGCCAGAAATCCTTCCAAATTCATTCAAAAGATTTAAGACAGCAGGAAGAGATGAGGAAATATCAGACAGGTAAAGCAACATGTCATCCGCATACAACGAAACTTTATTTTCCAACCCTGCCCTTGTAATACCTTTAATATCCTTGCTGTTACGTAAAGCTATTGCCAGTGGTTCAATTGAAATCGCAAAGAGAAGAGGGGAGAGTGCAGAACACATCAACTCGAACACTGATTGTTGCACACAGAAGAAGCCAGAAAAAGGAAATAGAGAGACAGTTGTCTCGACTTCATCTCATCATTCAGACAGCTCTGTGAGTGACAGACGCCAAAGGCCTTTTGAGCCGCTCCGTCCCTGCTGCCCTTCACTCTCTGCTTTATTTCATCGTGAAAGTTTTATGCCTGGAAAAATAACAAGACTTGGAGCCAAGTGGCTCGGTAGTTGAGAGAGAGAAAGAAAAAAGTGGAGCCCTCAGAGACAAAAGGCTTCTGTTGTTTCTAAATCAATGCTAATTTGCGACTTGGCGGACCCCTGCCTGGGGGAAGCTTGTGGTAAAGAAAAGAAAATGAGTCAGGTCATTTCGTTCAAATTTGCGATCGGAGGTCCAAGCTTGTTTTCATGCAAACCCTGTGGTTTGGGATTTAAGTTTGGATTTCACCTCTGCCCCAACAAAAAGCAATATCCCTCTGAGCACAAATTACTATTTTGCCATTTGGGAATAGCTGAAGTGATCACAATGAATCAGGACAAAAACCCTAATCCTGGATTTGTCCACATCAAAGCAGAACCTTGGTAGAAGCTTTTGTCCTGCATTTGTCCTCTAAATAATGTCCTCTTTAATGTTAAATAACAGAAAACGATCTGTCTTTGAACCGTTTTATTCTGCTGACCAGAGTGCAGAGGTAAAGTCAAACATCAGATTTATACAGAAACAGAACATTTAACTTTATGGATCCCTGAGGGTTTCACAGGGGCAACAAAAACAAAATGAAAAAGTTCAAGAAGTTGAAGGAAACTCACAAGACTTTGGCCTGGTGTCTTCCATGGTTTCTTTTCTTTTTGGATTGGTCCTCTCTCATAACCAGTTCATGGTATACCCAAGGTCTATTTTCTACTCAGATGATTATCAGTGACATCCATTAGTTACAGGATTGGAAATTTACAGGAATTTTTAATGTTGGAAACTTTCCATGGGACTGAGTGGGTAATAATGGGAATAAACCTGGAATTTAATGAATTGAGAAGGTTGGCCCTTAGCAGGGATTTTAAATAAAGTTGGGGTAAATACATTTTAACATAATCTTGACTAAAACAACTGGATTTCATGCAAGTATCCCTGAGAATAACTATGCACATTACTGCAGGGGTGAGGCCAGGACCCCTATGTGCACTGTTCACTCCTCCATCACGTGTACAGATGATTCTAGAAGTCTGGACTACGGAGGACACACATTTGAGCTTGTGGACTACATAGAGTGACATTGAAATTTATGGTTTAATAAAGCAATAACTTGATAAAGTTAAACTTACAAATTAATCTGTTGAAATGTAATGTTTTTTTGGTTTTATCATTTCACAGTGATGTGACAAAGCAATGTTTCTATTTATGTTTGGATATGATATGATTCTTTAAAATATTACCATTTCCAGCAAATTCCCATGATGAAAAATTTCCAATAAGGAATATTTACAAAATTTCCAAGCTTAACTTCCCACGGAAAATTTCTGGAAATTCCCAGGAAATTTTCCATCCATTTGCACACCTATTTTTTTACATATTAGAAATGCCACATGTGGTCACGCTCTGGAACAACTGGCCCAAGTATCCCGAATAATTTTTTATTCCACAACCTGCAGTTTGAAGTTAAAAATGGGATTAACTAGCAAATCTCAGTTGAATTTTCAGTCATGTTTGTTTAAAATATCAGTTTAATATTCACTTCAGATTCAGTTTGCACATTTAATGCTGCCATTGTATATAAATACAGCATCATGTTATTGTAATGTATGTTTTAGGCTAACAATTGTCATATTACACAAAATACAACCAAAATACAACTAACTAGAAAGCACTTGGAGAGCGCAAACCTCCGCCAAGGTAGGTTTTTTGTGGAGTCATAAGCACTATCTCGCAATGTTAAAGAATCCTTTAGAAAATTCCTGGATCCGGATGGTGATCCAGATCAATCCCAAAATCCAATCATTTGTTCCTTATCCCGTTCCACACATTTCCTGAAAATTTCATCCAAGTCCGTCCATAACTTTTCAAGTTATTTTGAACACAGACAGATAAACAGACAAACAGACAAAAAAACCAACGCCGGCAAAAACATAACCTCCTTGGCGGAGATAAAAATGGTGGGAAAGTCACAAATTTAAAAGGCCCATATTTTTCTTAACTTGGGCTCACATAAACAATTTCAATGATAGATTGAGCATGTTCATAGCCTGAGATGTTTAAAAAAAAAACCTTTGATTTTCATACACGGAGAACCCCTGATCCAGCTGTATTCTTGGTCTGTCTGAGATGCTCCGTTAGAGTTCCTGCCACTCACATCCCAACACGGGCTCAGTCAGCTCTGATTGGATGACTGACCTACTCTGTGATTATTGGTCAAAACAGGGGAGATGGAAGAGTCATGATGGCACTGGCTTTTTGTTTTTTGCATAGAAGTGCTCTATCAAGCAAGGAGAGATGTGCAACACAGTACAAGGCTTATACACTTAAAAAAGCAAAATATGCCTATGGCTAATTACCTTAGTTAAAACACCGTGAGTCAATGGGTAGCATTAGTCTGCCTCTGCCTACAGTCATCAGATCAACTCTTCAGCAACTTTAAATAGAGTTTAGTTGGACTTAGACCAGCTCTATATGTAATTTTCCATAGGAATGCATATGAAACTAAACCCTGAAATAATCGTCCTCATCCTTACTTACAAAGTCAGCCATTATCCTTAGTACCAATCTTTTTCTACTCGTAAACAGAGGCTTTGTTTTGTTGACCTACTGCAGCATATTGGCGGTGGTTTGCACATGTGCCCTGTAGATTAGTTTCGTATGTATTTCTTTTAAAATTTATAAAGTGCTAATCTTAGTCTAAAAATAGATAACATAACATAACACAGTAAAAAAAAACAGGTCACAAAAAGCACACAGGACCATTAGAGCTGCTGAAGAGTTTATCTGATGACTGTAGGCAGAGGCAGGCTAACACTACCCAATGACTCCCTGTGTTTAAGCTAAGCTACCTAGCAGTGGTCGAGCTCTGGCCGTCTCTTTCTTGTAACTGGACGCACAGATGAAAGAATGGTGTCTATCTGCTTGTCATGGAATCAGGACTGAGGCAAGACACTGAAACAAAAAAATGTTGGCGTATCCCTTTAACTTTTAAACATATAAAGAGCCCATTTTAATAACAGCATGTAAGGCATTAACTTGTAGAATATCTTTCCTCATTTAGAAAAACATAAATACTGTTGTTGACATAGATATGTCTGAAGCCACAATACACTAAGTGTTTGGGGCAATGTTGTACTCTTTCAATACATTTTTTACTAAAGCAAATATTATTTTACCCATGTATCAGTTCTGAAATATGTTCTCTTTATGAACACAAGCAGATCCAACTGCATGTCGAATTGCAAACCAAACAAGGCTATATGACTGAAGAGGCCAGAGATAGACAAGAAGATAGAGAAGATATAGAGCCAATAAAGGACCTGAGGAGTCAGAGAAAATAAAATGAAGGACAGAAATGTTTTGTTCCTTCCCCACTCATTCACAAGAAAGAAAAGCATTCCTGCATATTCTCCTCCTCAAGCTTCAAGACATGAAATGAGAAAATTCCATCCATCACAGATGATAAAGACAATGTTATTCCAGGACTCAAAGTGTTGAGTTACATGATGTTTGTCTCCCTGGAAACAATCCCATCAGAGAGGCAGTGAGGTTAGTGGCTGAGCTGAGATCAGAAACAGGTGAAGGCTCTCCTTCAGTCATACCGGCTCTGTACTGTATGGTATACAGCATGAAGGAGGGTGGGAGAGGGAAATTGTGTTCAATTTGTGATTAAGTTGTCAAAAGTACAAGTATTTAGAGAGTGCTGGGCCCAAAAGCTCTTACAAAAGTAATCAGACAATCAAAGATACTAAAATCTGAAACTGCTGTGGTTATCTGAATCCAAGCGACTCTTAAGTCTGGGAAGTCACTTTAGTCTGATTTACTGTTGGACCACATTTGATATAAAGGAAAATTATGAATACAGGGTGTGTTCTTGATTTTTCATTTCAAACCAAAAACAACAAACAGAGACCCTTTTTCTCCATTTTTCATTTTTATGTTTATGATTAAATGAAATTTCATGGAATCAAAAAAGGTCCAAATTTGTTTTTATCCTGCTTTGATTTTATGGCCATATAAAAAGGGATGGATGGGGATTGACAGGAGTAGAAAGGAGGAAGTCTGAGTAAAAGTAGCTAGTAAAAGTTTTGCCTCCACTGTGAGCTTATCAGTTCCTGCTGATTTTCTGTGAGGGCAAAGTTTGGACTGGTTTTCAGTGGCAGCAAAATGAAATACATGACACCCCTGATTTAAGGCTGTGCTGCATATAAATGCTTCTACAAGATGCTGGTGTTTTAATTTTCTGAAAGTTTTACAGTAAGCCTCTTTATGTTGAAATTATACCACAAGACTTTCCACTTAAATGACAAATTCACTGTGGCTTCACTTCAATATTTAAAGAAATGAAGAGGACCATAAAAAATTGTAAATCAAAAATAAGAAAAAGGAGAGTATGTGCCCTGTCTATTTGTGTTTATCTTGATCAAATGCAGTCTAAAAGTAAATTGTATTTTGGTACCTTGACCTTGAGGCATAGACAAAGAGCTGTCTGTGGCTGAGCAGAGCAACTGTGCCATCCATCTCCATTTACAGGAAGTGTGCATGCATGAGGACCAGGTCTGGACTTGATTGGGGGTGAGCAGGGAGGCGGCCGATTCGTCATAATTTGGGTGACAACAAGTCTGACTGACATGCTCCCGCTCTGACCTTCTTAGAACTTTAAACTGATAACGAAACTGTACGTGTGAGGAGGGCAGAGGGGAAAAAATGACAATGATGAGGGAAAAGGGGGCGTTAAGGGTAAAAGCAGGTTTATGGGTAAATAGCAAAATGCCAGAATTGCTCTAAACTTTCTGTGCTGACTCTGTTTAGAGATTTTTAATCTCACAGGTTTGTTTACCAGTTAGATTTTGGGGAAAAGCAGTAATATATTTACCATAGATATTTTTACCTCTGTTTTTGCCGGCGTATGTTTGTTTGTTTGTTTGTTAGCAAGATTACACAAAAACTGCTGGACAGATTTTGCTGAAACTTTCAGGAGACGTTGGTAATGGCCCAACTTAAAAAAATACTACATTTTGGTGGTGATCCAGATAACCACTATTAGAGAATGATCGTTTTTGCTCAACAACTGACTAACTAATAATGATATCAACATGATTCTGAGTGCTACGTGTGGGTTTTCAGGGTCAGTGAATCATATTATGATGGTAACTTTATCATGGAACTATTGCTTATAGATGAGCTACCTTGGCAGAGGTTTGTGCTCTCCGAGTGCTCTCTTGTTTTAAGTGTTGTTCTTTTTACATTTAATAATGAAATTTGTCCTGATAGAACTGCCACTAAAACAGGTAGCATCCATGCTAATTTCCTCACATACAGCCATTGTTTACATGCTTGCAGCCATGTTGCACCTTGTCATACCTCCTGCCTCTTTCGTCTTAAAGTATACTGACTAGTGAGTAAATGGCAAATGGTAATGGACTTTTACTTATGTAGTGCTTTTCTAGTCCCAGTTGACCACTCAATGCAGCTTTATACCACAGGTTGCATCTGGCCATTCACTCCCATTCACACTTACACTCACTCATTGATGGTGCTGAGTTTCTATGTCAGTTTTCCATCAGTATTTCTGAACATATACATAGCCTTTTCAAACCCATAAACACAGCAACTGGGGTTAAGGAGCTGGGCTCGAACCTGCAACCTTCCAACAGACACTCTATGAGGCTGCACCACTGTTGCCCCTACTTCTGTAGACCATCCTGAATTGTTCTGGCCTGAAGCTTTGTTCAAGGATCCACAGCCAGCTGACCCATTAGGCAATATAGGCAAATGCTAAGGGCACCGTGGCTTCCAGGGGGCACCACAAAATATGGGGAAAAAAATCACCTTCAGCATAATCATATTCAAACTAGTTATTACTATTAACTATTAAAATGGAAAAGCTCACATTTATTAAAATGTTAAGCAATACCAAATAAATATTATTACAAATCACAATACCAAATAAGTCCTCTCCTATGTATTGAGTTATTTTGTGCAACCTGTGTGGTTATTAAAATTGTTTGATGTTGATTGTTGTTTTCATAATTTATTACTATTATAATTATTTATTTACTTATTTACAGTATTTTTAATTTGTGGTAAGGGTATTTATATTGTATTTCAGATTTTGTTTGTATTTATTCATAATTTGCATGTAAACTGGGTGACATGTTATCTTATAAATTAAAGACAATGGTAAAAACAATGCTATTTCATTTCTTTTGTAAGCATATGTAAACCACAGATGGAGGGGGCAGCTATATGAAATCTTGCTTAGGGCGCTACACTGGGTAGGGCCGGCTCTGCATGGATCTGCCCGGTTACAGACATTGAATCAGGTAAATCCAGCTGCCCTGCAAGGTTGGTGCGGGCTAGCAAATATATATATGTTATATCCTGAAAAATATCCATTACATGTTTTTTTGTCAAAACAGATTGATACCATCATATGTTTCTAAATGCCTTAGTAATGTTAAATTGTAAAGGTTAAAAACAAAGCTATGAGGAAAGATTTGTGCCACTAGAAACTGAATTTGAATTAAAATATTGAATTTGAAAAGCATGATCTGTAATTGAATTTAATGTTTTGAAGTTGAATTTATTTGTTTTGAAATTGAATTTGTTTTTAAATTGAATTTGTTTGTTTTATACCTTAAATTCAAAAACACAGAATCCAGTTTCAATTCACAAAATTCAGATTAAGTTTTACAATTCAATTTCAATCCAGAGTGGCTCAACCATTACGTAATCTGTGCCCGTAAGGGAGACTAATCGAGCACAGATTCACAGAAATCATCTACACATCCGCAGACTCTCCTTCATTGTAGTTATTATACAAGTAAATCCGACTGAGCAATCTAATCGATCAACTAGACCTTTAGAAGATACTCTAACAGTTTAACAGCACAGCCAGGGTCAGGAGAGCCCACCAAGTACATCAGAAAAAATGTTCTTATTTCAAAAGCAAATTAGACAAAAACCCAGGCCCAGCAAAAGAGACAAAGTCACTGGTATAAAATAGTTGAATTTTCATAAAATACAATTTCAAAACAAATTCAATTTCAAAATATTGAATTCGATTACAGATAATGCTTTTCAAATTCAATATTTTAATTAAAATTCAGTTTCTAGTGGCACAAATTTTACCTCATACAAAACAAGGATTTAAGAAAATGCATTCATAATTTGCAGAAATAATTTGATAAAAAAATAATATGAAATGCACATGTTTTTTACATAGATTTCTTATTTCATGTTTATATATCTAAAATTGTTAAGAAGTATTATTATTTTAAAACGGTAATGACTAAGCTGTATTTGATTTCCTGTTAACCTTGTGCTGTAGAAGAAGAGAAACCGGAAGTGATCTCAGAACAAAGACGATGAGTGCGAGAGAGAGACACACAAAATTTAAACCTTGTTGAGCTTTGTCTTGAGAGACAGTCATGTGCCAAAAGCTGTATAAAGACTTTGTGAAAATGGCTTACCTTACTCTCACACGGGACCATGGGTGTGGAAAACACTGTTTACTGCTGACAGGACAAGGAGCGAGCTAGCTGAGTTAGCCTAGCCACCACTGCAGCCATCGTAGGAGAGACCATAGACATAATAAAGAGTAGATGCCGCATTGGCTGGTGGGGCGCAAGAAATACGGCCGCCATCTTGGTCCGGTCAGCCGCTCCATTCAGTGAAATCTATTTGGCAGGCGCAATGACGGGTCAGCGCATTTAATCAACCATAACTCCCTGAATACTAAACTAATTTTCACATGTTTTCATTTCTGAACACGTCATACATGTAGGTATGATATAGGACACATGGTTCGGCGTACTTTAGTGGGCTTGATGCAAAGGTGAAGGAACACAAAGGAAAAACCATTACGTTTCTAGTGGCAACGTTGTTGTGTTAACATTTCCCTCTATGTTGGCAAAAGTTGGCCCCTGAATGGAGCGGCTGACCGGACCAAGATGGCGGCCAGACAGCTCGCCAGCGCCAATAGGTAGTAGCGGTCGATGCGGTGTCTACTCTTTATTATGTCTATGGGAGAGAGGAGGGGCCGAAACTTCAGGCCTGTGAGGACGACCGTGGAGGCAGAGAGCAGGAGGCGCAACAGGAGATGTCGTGGATGCAGAGGTGAGGAGCAGCTGCCCATCCTTGCCGTGCTGCTTCAGGCTGAGGTCCTCCTGAGGGATTTCCATGTAGGTGTCGTTTTCCATTCACATAGGGATGTACAAGCTTGCTGTTTCTCCATTTGTCTGGATGCAAAAAATTCCCGAAATTTCAAAAAATCCCACAAGTTAATATTCGGCAGAAGGTAAAAAAAATCATATCCCTGCCATATTGTCACAGATTTGCTTCCAATGTCACAGGATAATATGGGGTCTGTGTCTCTATCATCAAGGTAAATTTCATCTGGATCTGATCCAGATTGAGGTCACAAAAAAACATCAAACATTATAATGGGAAATCTTATTCATATACATTCAACAATCTCTATAAAATCAAAATATTAAAGCAACACTTAAGAACTTTCAGTTTTCGTTGATTATGGCGGCGCCGGTGGACAAAGGCGGTAGTGTTTTGCCTGAAGGAAGACCACATTTCCCATGAGGCCCAGCGCGTAGTGCCGTAAAATCCTGATCTTCCGTTCGCCTGCAGTTGGACTGAACTACATTTCTGTTTCCAGCGGCTGTGTGAAGGATGAATAGCGACGAGGTAATGAATCTAATTGTGGCTAAACAATATCATATGATGATGTTGAAAATAAACGTGTAACTTTGTTTTGTACCGTATCCCCCCCCCCTTACCTGACTCGTCAGCGACTGACGCGCTGACGAGTTTTAGAGCCTTGAAACCGATAAATAAAACGCTATGTTGGCTAATTTCACAGTAAACACATGTACAGATCCCGGCAGGAGGAAGCTACTTACTAGTCCAGCAGGATCAGAGCAAAGGCAGCGTCGGTCGGAAATCCCTCCTCGTCTTTGAGCTCACGCCAGAAAGTGAAAGCTGGGCCAATGTTAATCCTTGACTGTCCTTTTTCTCCGGGTAGCCTCCCTCTTTCTTTTTTTTTGTCTCCTCAGACAAAACTTTTCGTTTCTTCGTATGTTTTGCAGCTTCTGCCATGATAGCACTAGTTGCACGTAGGCGTTCGACTCGACTTCCGTCTTTGTAGCGAATGGGGAAAGGGGGAAGTGACGTATGCGGTAAAGCAGTCAGCACATTTGTAGTCTTTTTGTGTGGCAGGTTTCCTGCCACCCTCCTCAAAGTTGCTTAGTGCCAGTGAAAGCGATACAGACCCCCCCAGGCCATGACAGAGGTGTCATTCAACTAGTTGTAAGTCGATGTTTCATCACAAATGTTATGAAAATATTTTATGAAGGCTGAAAAGTTACTTAGTGTTGGTTTAAGTGATGTTCCCAAACCTAGTTGTGTTCATACAGGATAAGAACCTCCATGTATGTGCTGACTTTGGTCTGGATCTTGACACTGTTCTGGAGCTGGTGATCCAGAATTGTATCTTTTACAGGGGTTGTGGAAAAGCCATTATCGGAACTGAGCTGCTTGGTGGAGGTCTGCGCTCTCTGAGTGCTTTTCTAGTTGGGGCTTTTTTCTTAGAATGAAAATACCCGACCCATACATGTGTCACATTAAAAATACATGGGAGGAAACAACAGTTAAACAGATGTTAAAGCTGTATGCCCAGAGAAAGTCTGTACATCTCTCTCACTTTGGATAAACACAAAAGCACACAGATACAGAGTTATTATTGTCTCTACAGCGCTTCATCCTTGAGCTCAAGCTTACAAATGCTGCTTTTAAATTGAAACTGTATGGCTCCAAAAGTTTAATTTCATCGTCTTTGGACATAAATCAGATTTGAATCTACGTGCTGCATAATAAACATTATCAAATATAATTACGCTGACTGAGAATGTCTTAAAACAGCACTTTTAGCTGAATTAAAGCGTTCACACAATTACTCCAACATTGTTCTAAGTCACTCAGTGAGTGGAACTGCCAGTTTACACAAATTGTGATGTAAATGCATACTCTCTAATACCGTACATGGTCATCCTTAATAGCTAATAAGAAGTAACTGTACGTTTATTATTGACAGCTTTGATGTTCTTTTTGATCTACTCCCATTAAAATTGGCAATATTATTAATGATGGTTTGCTCCATGAAAATACTGAAATGTCAGCTTTAAAATTATATACAAAAAAGACCAACTAATATGTTAAATATATTTTAGGTAGTCTCCAAAATAAACAAATGGCTTCACCTGCATGCACACTGTTTGTTCTGTGTTCCCTCTTTATTAAGGCTGAAGCCACACAGCCTGTTATTTCCAAGTCCACATGAGTCTCTGAGAACTCATAAATAGATCCAAGACTCCAAAATCTGATGCTGAGCAGAAAGGACAGCATTCATTTTAAAAGAAAACATTGTCTTAATAGAAAAAGATGACTCCTTCTGCAGCAAAAACAATGTTGAAGGTTAAACTCCCTTTACCGTTGAGAAAATACTGGGATGTTTTGAAGGTGGTCAGTGTTCAGTCTACGTTTGGTGACATACAAGGTGAAAACGTGTTTGTTAACTTTTATGCAGCATGTTTTTTTTTTTTTTCTTGGAACAGGTTTGATTGAACCTCAGGAGATTCAGTGAAAACCAGAAGTGTTCCTGACTTCGATGAGAGGTAATGGTTGTTCTGTGGCAGAAGCTGCCTGTTCATTCTTTTGGTAGCAGAGCAAATAACCTGTGTGGGTAACCAGCCAGGTTCTCAGGCAGGAGGGCCAGCTCTGTTGTAAAGACTGAATAATTACATCGACTAAATTGTTACTTTTTGGCTGAAAGCATGGAGTGGAAGATTAGCTCTCTGGAGAGAATATTTGAAATATCCAACCTTCTGATCCTGCTGGCTTGAAGACAACTTCTAAGTTAGAAAACATGCTGAAAAGTTCTGCTCTCACGCAGTTTTGTTTTATCTTTGAGTTCCTTGTATCAACAAAAAAAATGAATATCAAGAAGTTGATGTCTGCTTCAACAGGTCTAAGAGTTTACCTCCTGGGGACATTCATAGGATTTTAATGTTTTTACAGCCTAGCAATGTTCAAGCAAAGAGAGGGTAAAGTTACCCGCCTGTACTTGCAGGGTGGCAGTAAGAGGGGAAAAATAGGGCGATTCTGAGGGGTTATGCCTGCTACAGGCCCCTGAAAATATGATGGTATCAGTTTGCTGGTGTCTTTACTCTTCACGTATAAAATATATTAAATTATTTTTCATTGCAAAAAAGTAACAATCAAGCACCTTCTGCTTTGCTAAAGTCCCTTAAAATGGTATTTATACAAAAAAAGAGGCCTTTTGGATCACTTATAAGAAGCTGTTTTGTTTATAATAGATATTGTATATCCGCATATCTGAGTTACACATGAAAATATTCCAGTCTAGAGAATAAGAGATTATGGAGTAAGGCAAATGTATAATCTGCAAAAAATATTACATCTTTGATAAAGTAAGAAGATCAGAGATTGTGCAGGACTGATCATACCGTAAATGTAAATGGTAAACAAACACATGCCGAATGCTTAAAATGGTCCAAATGCCTGAAAGTTACTTAAACCACATTGTTAAATCTACAATGTATCCTTATGTGAGGAGTCTTCCTCCTCTGCCCTGCTCTCTCCCCTCCCTTCCTGTTTCTCCTGCTGCACGAGGAGTAGGAGTAGCTCCCCGCTCTCAATCTGCACACCTGATTCTACTCACCTCTTCACTCTTCATTATATAAGTCGCCTCTGGACACCTCTGCCGCGTCGGTGGATTTCCACTACAACTGTGGTTTGTTACCAGCGATCTTTTTCTGCTCTCGCAGTGCTCTCTCTGGTTTTAAGCTGTATTTTCTTTTCCCCTTTTGGAGTTGCCTTTTGCCTAGTGTGTGTTGCTTTGTGACTGAAGGCTTTTTGAGACTGATGAACCTATCTGATCTTCTGCTCCTCTCTCCAGTGTCTTCCACGAGCCCTCACCACCGCTGCACAAATTAAGTACCTCTCACCTGTGTCACTGGAATCCCCCACGGACACGAAGAACCCCTTTGTGTTTAATAAAACCACTGTCAACTTTTTACCAGCCTCCTTCCTTGAGCTTTTGGGTCCAACCATAAAGAGTAAAGGATCATATCCTAATAGCTTAATCTTAAACCAACGCTATGTGGTTTTTTTCCACCCTAATATAATATTTCTAGAATCATTGTGATGGTACATCATCTTACAACAGGTTGAATGACACCTCTGTCATGATCTGAGGGGGTCTGTATCGCCTTCTCTGGCACAATGTAACTTCGAGGTGGATGGTAGGAACACTTCCACACTAATAAACTAAACATTTTTACTGCTTTGACTGCGATATATGTCACTTCCCCCTCGAGGTGAAAGCTAAAACATTGGCAGATGGGTGAAGTGACTTCACCCATCTGTGTCACATCACAGGCTTCATTTAAGTGCCATTCACAAAGTCTGAGCCAAAGATGCTAAATCCTCTGTCCTTTTTGCTTAGTGAACTTTCAGATATTTCCCTTCAGCCAATGAGATGGACATTCCAGGTAATTTAAGTCTTATCGCATTGGCAGCAACAAGGTTAACATTTTGAAGCTCTTTTTTTTTAAACCTCAATGGTATGCATTTGGAAAGTGTTCAAGTACCAACAGAGATTTAACAGTATTAATTTAGCACAGGTTATGGGAAAAAACAGTACCCAGCGTTAGTCACACATGGTTAAGTTCTCTTCCATCTCAAGCTCATGTTAATACAGGACACAAGGGCCACTGTATGAAATACACTGAAGTTGGCTGTAATTATCGTTCTTTTTGGGTCGCTCTGGGCCACTTGTTTTTTTGGTCTCATTTTAGGGACTGTGCCATGTGTCCCTTTCTAATTTGGTGTCCTGTTTAATAAATTTAAAACATGCCTTTTCGTGTTGGTATTTTAAAGAATGGTCTGTTTTGGATCAGGTTCACAACTTCTGCCTTGTGAGGTCGTCCGCACTGAGGTCATTTCCTCAGTATTTCCTGGGGATTTGGAGGTCATGATGGATGTGGTGAGGGGCAAATCAAGGCACTGATGGATTGTGTTTTAAATATGGAGAAGGTATTTTGTGCTTCATCCACGTTCTCACTGGGCTGTGAGACTGTCAGGAAAGTTGAAGTTTAATCAGTTTGTATTTTTGTTTTCTGATACTCAAAGCCAGCACCATGAATAATAATATAAATATTCATAATTTCCATTTCCTATATGCCTAAAACAACACACTATAAGTATGTTTGTTACTCTTTATCTGCACTGGCATAAAAATGACTTAGTATTACTGTGATAGAGCATTATAAATTATCACAAGTGCTTATAACTATGATCATACGGCATTATAAGCAAGCGTTTATGTAAAAGGGGTCTTCATAGAAGGTGTGACAAATACATATTCTTTTTAAATACGTGAATATATTGTGGGTGGGCTAAAGAACTCAACTGTTATGTCAGAAAGGTTGGTCTGTATACAAAGCTGAAAACAACAGCTTGTTTTAAATCAACTCCAAAACCAGTTGGATTCAAGCCCAGGAAGGGTAAAAATTTAAAATGCAAAGTTCAATTTTATTAAAGGACATATGGAGCCAACCTACATGGATTTTAGGGTTCCCAGCCATTTCTATCGCCTGCTAGTGTGTGTTTGTGAAACATGCACTGTGCTATGCTCTCCCTTGCTTCCCCAAAGCAATGACACTGTGTGGACTGACAAAATGGAGTAAATCGTGGATAAAATGTGCATGTTGAAGGGTTTTGAGGAAGTGCTTTTATGTCAAACAGGGACTTTGCACTAAAGCTGCATTAACACACTGATGTTATGGCCTACTTTTGTGGACATAGAGGGAAATGTCTACACGACAACGTTGCCACTAGAAACGTAAAGGTTTTTCCTTTGTGTTCCTTCGCCTTTGCATGCCAGACCAGTAGTTGGCGATGTAGGTTTGTAGTGAAACAGCAGTGTGACAACACACGACATCTCACAGTTATATTCGTCAAGGACTCAAAATATAACAAATGCATCTCCACGGGTCAGAGTATGGATGCAGGAAATCTACATTTTGTTGAAGGAGCGATAACAAACAGAGCACAGTAAGCAGCACAAATGTTGCTCTGTAATCGGCCATAGCTGTTGTTGCTGTTGTACCGCGCATGCGCCACGCGTCTCCATTTTCCCTGACAACGCTGATTCTTGTTAAACAGAGACGACAACGAAACATTTTCAAAACTTTTCACTCTGGACCCTTGTTTTAAAAGTTTGTGGATTCATTTACTCTGGGCACTGTTCTTGTGTAAACGGAAGGCGCAAAAACAATGAAAACTCTCAGTTTTTGGACGCTTTCGTTGTCGTGTAAAGGGGACTTACATTAATGTCAGTTGGGCAATGCTGATGTTCATCAAGTGAGCTGAAAAATGTTCACATGCCTAAAATTTCTGACATTGGTTTCATCACGCATGTAAATGCCACTAAGTCTTGAAGTTTGCTTACTTTCACTACCCTCAGTTACAGCTGTGTTCATCTCTGTCGGCCCCAGCAGCTTCCTCCTCAGGCCAGGACTCTTGTGTTTGACTCAAGGCGCCCTTTTGGGGACAGCCATCTTTTGCCCTCCAGGCATGGTGTTTGAGTTCTGAGACCAGCTGCAGCTGCACATGGTGAAAAGATATACTGTGTCTGCTTTATATGGCATTTGTTGAGTGATGTCACAATACGTTTGGACAACGTTCAGCAGCACTAAGCTCCATTAGTCCAAAATTTCAATAAGTTGAGCATCATGCAAAACATCTATGTTGTTGAATATTTAAAATCTGTCTTCAATTAGTCAGGGGCCATCAGGAAATGTTATTTCATCAGTACAATGTTTATCTGCTCTTTAGATACGTCACCTTGCAATGGACACATCAAAATCCACCTTGGGAATGACTTTCACTGACATTTATCAACAGTGGTCAATGTCAGCTACTATAAAGGTTTAAAGTCCTGGTGTATTGTCCATTTTCATAATATCTTGTGGTTTTTGTTAAGCAAGGATTTAAGTGGAAAAACAAGTTTAACAAGTTTGTTTCTGAAGAGGATCAGATGCAGCTCTCTTCCCCTCCCCTTTGGAGACTCTCAGATTTGAGGGGGCAGAAAGGCTACAGGAGGCACTGATACTAAGCTCTGCACTGATTGGCTGCTCACACAGTGTCTGTTTTGTAGGACATGGGACCTTGAAAAGTTTTAGGACCCACAGTTGAGATTTGTAGGTGGCAGGGATATTTCATGTGTGTACAGCTTGGTATAAACAAGTTGTGCTCAAACTGATATTCTCTGAAAAATTTAAGATTCATTTTAGTTTGAACCAAATTTCTGACATAAGGTACAGGCTAAGAAATAAAATGGACTAATATTCAGAAAAAAACCATGTATAGAAGACATAACCTGATAACCTTTATAGCTGTGGGAGACAGAACAGTCACAGGTAATATTTAAAATTTGTTTCTGTAAGTCTCTCATGGGGACTTCTGGATTGTCACTGTATATTCAGACCATGTATTTTATCTAAAGGAGAGTTTTGATCTTGATCTTCAGATTAGAAGAATTGCATGTTCTTCACAAGATGTAGAGATGCTCCCTTTCTTTTCTCAGTGTGTTATGGTAATGTGTTGAACAGTGGTTCTTTGTTAGCAGACCGACACTCTCCCTGTGCGATCTCTGCAGGATGCAGGGCTCATGGAGAACACACACACACACACACACACACACACACACACAAACTAAGAGAACATACATCAGAGTCGTTGCCCTCCTATGAATGTTTAATAAGCGAGGAGAGAGGCCAGTCCAAATTCACACACACACAAACTTAATGAGGGGTGTCTCACATGTAGGGCTTCAGCTGACGCCAGGAATGGTGGGAGAGGGAAAGGTGTGTGTGTGTGTTTGTGTATGAGTGTGTGTCTGCAGTTTGATGGTGGTGTGAAGGTGTGAATCAAACACTTAACTAAGTCACTTCACTCACATTTTCCTGAAGACCTATACAAACACATGAAGCTCCATGTTATTTCTTTTTGCTTATATTTTGGCTGAATTATAGAATAACACACATTAACTTTTAACAAGCTTTTCATAAACTATAAAATTAAACCAAATAAATACAACTAAAAGCTCAAGTTGAACTGATGGTAAGAAATTTCATAGAATCTGTGTTTTAAGAAATTTCAGTCATGTCATGACGTGGCGGTTGTTTTCCAACATTTTTTTTGTTTTTGTGTCTTTCCCCACTCCCAAGTCCTCGACAAACAGATAGACGCCATTCTTTTGACTCTGCATGCAATAACAAGTAAGAGACAGACAAAAGTCACCCACCACTACCTAGCTTAGCTCAAATACCTGGAAGTCAATGGGTATTGTTAGCCTGCCTCTGCCTGCAGTCATCAGATAAACCCTTCAGCAACTCTAAACGGTCCTGTGTGCTTGTTGTGACTCTTTTTTTTACTGTGTTGTGTTACGTTATCTTCCTCTATCATTGTATTATCTTCCTCTACTTGTAAACAGAGTAGCCAATTATTAACCCCAAGGCTAGCCCACATACACCACGGTCCATGCTGGTTTGGACTCTCCGCTCAGCCCCAGGCTGTTCCACTGCCTCGTCTTCTCTTCGTGCATGCTCAGATTTCAAAACATGTAGTTCCTCCTCCGTATATTCTGGTTCAAATAGGTAAGGTTTTGAGTCGGTGTCAGTCCCAAAGAAGTCATCCTTGTCCTCTTCCATAAAGTCAACCATAATCCTTAGTAGCAATCTTCTTCTACTCGTTAACAGAGGCTTTGGTATGCTGACATGATGAGAAGCACTTCCGCGGTGGTTTGCGCGTGCGCCCTTGCAGCTTAGTTTCGTTAGTATTTCTTTCAAAAATTGTATAAAATGCTAATCTTAGTCTAAAAATAGATAACGTAACATCAAGTGGTCAATGAAAACTACAACAAGCACACAGGACCGTCTAGAGCAGGGGTGTTCAATTAAAAGTCACCGAGGTCCAGTTAATAAAATTTCCTCCAATAAAAGGTCCGAACCGAAGTCCACTTTGTGTTTATAGCTTTCCCCTATGTCCACATTTTTATGGTTTAAACAATATTTATTGGCAATTTTTAATGCATGATATGTTTTATTGAGTGCACAGCTAGCTCCTTTACCATGAATAAAAATAGCCCTAGGCAAATTAATTTAAGGCCTTTATTTCAGATTAAAAAAGAAAAACCTAAAATAAAATAAATAAAACAGTGCAAACAGAGCCAAAAAAACATTTTTTTCTCTTAAATGAAAGAGGTCCCAGCCAAGAATTGAAGGCCTACACATCAAGTAAAAAAGTCAACATCTTCAGAAAACAATAAATAAAAGGTGGCTCTTTTTAGGAAAAAACAAGTGCATACAGAGCACTGACTAAATATTTTTCCTCTTCTTTTTTCTTAAATAAGAGAGGTCAAAGCTTAAAAAAATGAAGACCTACACTTTCAGTAAAAAAAGTCAACATCTTCAGAATACAAGAAATTAACTCTTAAAAGTACAATCATTTGTCATCTGTAACAGCTTTTCTGCTGAGGTGTTGCAAAATAATGTAACAAGAAGGTGATAGGAAGATAAATATTTTATTTGCACATGTTTCAGATTTTGCTCTCTCTCTCTTTGGCTCTCTGTCCTTAACTTTCTCTCTCTCTCTCTCTCTTTCAGTCTTCCCTCTCTTTCTCTCTCTTTCTCTCTCTTTCTCTCACACAAACAGCGCGACACGCATTGCATGAACCCACACTCACATAGGCTAATAAATAAATAAACAGAACAGTGTTGCTAGAACTTGCAAAATGTTAAACATTCAAAAACAAACTAGTGCTAAAAACTGTAGAACTGCAACAATGAAAATAACACGAACACATGATCAACTCGATTAATAAACAATTAGAAAAAGAACAGGATCAGCCCTGTGGAGAGCGCATCGCCACCACAGCGCAAAAGCTCTCAGCCCTCATCAGTATTTCCCACACAGGTTGGTCGCAAAGCTTGCAGGTGACAAGGGTCTTATTTTTTTGCACAGGCAGTTTATTTGTCTCTGCCTCCTGTTTGCTTGTGGCTGCTGCAGCTCGTGCTGTGAACACGATAGCGGCGGGAAAATCACCTCCGCTAAATGAATCCGGTCTCGTTCCTCTTTAGTGCTTCATTGAACAACCTTAAAGCCTCAGAAAACATACAGAACATATATTTAGGAACACTCGTGGCATGACTAGCTTGTGATCAGACCACAGTAGCGGTTCTAATGTTAACTGGAGTAGCAGCGCCCGCTGTATATCCGCGACTGTTGGAAAAAGTGCTCAATTAAAATCTTTTCTTGTGAATTTATCAGAGATTGGTCACGGATCCGGACAGAACCATCACAGGTCCACCATTTGGTGATGCCTGGTCTAGAGTTTATCTGATGTCTGTAGACAGAGACAGAATAAAGTACTACCCATATACTCCTGGTGTTTAAGCTAAGCTAGGCTAGCAGTTGGCGATCTAAGTCCATCTCTTTCTTGTTACTGGAGAAAAGAATGGTGTCTACCTGCTTGTCATGGACTGGGGACTGAGGTAAGACACAAAAACATCAAAATGTTGCATTGTGCTCGATCTGAATCACATTGATGTCTTATCCTCCACACATCCATTAGGACTCCTGCTGTAAACTGCACTGTGACGATGAAACACAAACAGATGTCATTTGGATCAGACGTTAAAAGAGAAAAAAAAACAGTTTCTCCAAATATTGATGCTCAAGTAAAGTACAGACACTTTGAAATGGTGCTTAAGTAAAGTATTTGAGTACATTTACTTTGCTACTGACGTCACTGCTTGTTTCATGACAAGAAAAGTGGAAAGAACAGCTAGAATCAATCATTTGAGTTTAGGGTGGAGATTTGAATCATTTCTCTCTTTTTGTTTGTATGAAATCTTTTAACACCGCGCTGCTCTGATTGGTGTTTGTATGACTGGTATACACTGTGGTGAAGGGTGACATTATTAATTTATAGGTCGAGCACCTGAACATAATTAAATGTCTATTGGACTGTAAATACAGTAATGAATTTAGACTTTTGTCTCTCATCATCTGGGTGTGTTTACCACAAATCTATTGTGAATCCTAATGGATCTCGGTTATACCCATTAAACAGGAAGAGGATGATTTAGTGTTTTGGCCTCAAAAGAAGGAAAAAATTTGAAGCCAAGTGGTCTGGGGAAAACAAATCTTTTTTTCTGGAATGAGATAACATGAGAAAAATGTCTTTGTTGTGCAAAAAGTAGAGATATGCAGCAAATAAAGTGAAGTCCTGCGTTGTAGGTTAGCGAACAACTGCTACTGCATAGGTGACGATCACACGGTAGCAGATCTTTGCGGCCAGATCTTCACAACAACACGGGTTTCATCGCCCTGAAGCAAACCTCTCCCGTCACATTTTCTTGACGTATATATACATTCCCCTCAGGCCTGAGCTGTCTCTGCAGCACTCAGCATGTGTTTGTTGTTTCTTTTGCTTCACACACCAATTAAGGTTAAAGTGATAGACGTGAGTTAAGCAGATGAAAGTGTCTGAGGTTCTCTGAGAAATACTTGTGTGGAAAGGTATGTGGGAGCATGAATGTTTGTTAGATGGGAGATACAGATCCTGAAGCCTCAGAGCTTGTAAAATGTCAATAACACCTGATGAAGAGCCATGTTTGGAAAAAAGCAGAGGTTACTCAGTAGTATTGGAGGAATTGTCTTTTAGAAATCCTCTTCACTCTGTAAATAAGACTCTATATCTATAAGGCGCACTTTTATTATTGTTTATGTTTTTCATGCCAACAATTAGGGTGTAATTTGGCTGACACATGATATAACTTGAGTGGGTTTTAAGTGTTTTGGCATGCAGCACAGGTGTCTTTTCTAATATCCGCCTGACACAGGTACCATTTTCATGTTGTGCACTTGTGCTGTTTAAATAGCTAATCATCATGTGCTCTCATTTGCTCCCAGGGTTGATTTTATGCATTTTTGAAATGGTCACGTGCAAACCAAAGTGTTCCTTATTTAAGGATGCAGAAAATGACTGCACTTTAAACCTCCTTATACCTGGTCTGAAGTCTGTGGCACAGGGTGTTTCTTCTATTTGAGGAGATATTTTAGTAATTTAAACACGTCAGCGAGATCAGAACATACACTTTACTGAGCTTGTTTTACTCACATGGGATGCAAAGCAGCACACTTCCACCATTAAATACCAGGGGGGATATTAGGAGCTGAGAGACAGCACACCTCATAACGGTGCGCTCTGGTGCACATGATAGTCCCAGTAAAAAGAAAAACACTAGAAAAAAGATTGTAATGCAACACGGAGCTTCATCTGTGTAGATTCTCATTCATCCAGGTCATGGTCATTCTGAAGACTCAAAAACAAGGCAACTGGACTGTGTAGAGTTTGTTGGGAAGACGTTTCACTTCTCATCCAAGAAGCTTCTTCAGTTCCAAATGGCTGGTGCTGGAAGCAGATATTTATCTTGTTAGAGGAAAAAACAACAACAAAGGGAGGGAGGAGTTCGAGAACGACTCATAGAAACTTATCCCAGGGTGATGTAACCCCTGAGAGTCGTTACCCTGAGTCATTAACTCGCCCTGTCATGTGAGGTGTTATGGTCACATGTGCCCAGGTGTGAGTGTTTGGAGAGCTTTCTGGGGAGAGAGCTTAGCACTACATTATATGTAGGTGAGAGGTTGTGTCTGAGTCCACCACCTCTGTTAAGAGAAGGCTTCTCCAGTCTGGTGAAGATGGCTTCTTTAACTCCTCTTTCAAACCATCTATCTTCTCTTGCCAACACCTGTACATTGCTGTCCTCAAAAGAGTGTCCCGTGTCCTTTAAGTGAAGGTGGACTGCTGAGTCCTGACCTGAGGAAGTGGCTCTCCTGTGTTGAGCCATACGCTTGTGAAGCGGTTGTTTAGTTTCCCCAATGTACAGGTCTGAGCATTCCTCACTGCACTGGACTGCATACACCACATTGCTCTGTTTATGTCTTGGTGTTTTGTCCTTGGGATGGACCAACTTCTGCCTTAATGTGTTTCCAGGCTTGAAGTGAACAGGAATGTGGTGTTTGCCAAAGATTCTCTTGAGTTTTTCAGATAAACCTGCAACATAAGGAATCACAATGTTCTTGCGTCTCTCTTCCCTTTCATGCTCCGTCTCCTTTCTTTTCTTGTTCTTCAAAAAGGCCCACTTTGGGTATCCACAGGTTTTCAGGGCTTCTCTAATGTGTTTCTGTTCCTTTTCCTTTCCTTCCTTCCTTGTAGGAACACTCTCAGCCCGGTGGTTGAGGGTTCTGATGACACCCAGCTTGTGCTGAAGCGGGTGGTGCGAATCAAAGAGTAAATATTGATCCGTGTGTGTGGGTTTCCGGTACACTTCAACGCTGAGACCCCCATCTGCCTCCAAGTGTACTGCACAATCCAAAAAGGCCAAAACGTTGTCCTTAACATCTTCACGCGTGAACTTAATGTTGTTGTCCACTGTGTTGATGTGGTCTGTGAAAGCCTCTACTTCATGTGCCTGGATTTTGACCCAGGTGTCATCCACATACCTAAACCAGTGGCTTGGTGTTGCTCCATGGAATGAGGCTAGGGCCTTTCTCTCCACCTCTTCCATGTACAGGTTAGCTACTATGGGAGATACAGGGGAGCCCATGGCGCATCCATGTTTCTGCCTGTAGTAGTGGTCCCTGAACTGGAAGTAGGTGGTACTCAGGCAGAGGTCCAGTAAGGAGCAGATGTGGTCAGGGGTTAGGTTGGTTCTGACCTCCAGTGTACTATCCTGTAAGAGATGTTTTCTTACTGCTTGGACTGCCTCTGTGGTCAGGATGCTGGTGAAAAGTGATGTGACATCAAAGGAAACCATGGTTTCCTTTGGGTCCAGTGTGATGTCCTTGATTTTCTGTGCAAAGTCCTGTGAGTTTCTGATGTGGTGAGTAGTGTGGCCAACAAGGGGAGCTAAGATTGTGGCCAAATGTTTTGCTATGTTGTAGGTGACCGAGTTGATGCTGCTGACAATGGGTCTAAGGGGTGCACCTTCCTTGTGTATTTTTGGAAGTCCATAAATGCATGGGACTGCTTCCCCTGGCCTTCTCCAGCTGTTGGAGTAAGTTTATTACCTTCTTCTTGTAGATGTTAGTGGGGTCCCGTTTCAGAATCTCATAAGTAGTGGTATCACTGAGGAGGCTTATTACCTTGTCATGGTAATCACTTGTGTTGAGTATCACCGTGCATCTCCCCTTGTCTGCAGGCAAGATGGTTATGTTTTCATCTTTTTGCAGTGATGACAAGGCTCTTCTTTCCTGGCTTGTGAGGTTAGAAGGAGGTGTTTTAGCACTCGAGAGAACCGCTGTTATCTTCAACCTGAGTTGCTCTGCCTCTGTGACCGTCAGCTTGTTGTCACGGATGGCTGACTCCGTCGCTGTTATGAGGTCTACCACTGGGATCTGTTCTGGGGTTACAGCAAAATTTAGTCCTTTGGAAAGGACCTCCTTTTCTGGTTGGGTGAGAACCCTGTCTGATAAATTCTTCACCCATTTATCTTGTGTGTTGGAGTCCGTCTTGTTATCTTTCTTATCCCTCCATAATAATTCAGATGATCTTTTAAATTGTGTGGATTGCAGCCTGTCAAATTTTTGTGTTTGTCGCTCCTTCCCTTTGCTGTGTTGTGCAATCTGGGCCTTATCCACAAAGTTGTTAACTTCAGTGAGAATGTTTTCTGGAAGCAAAGATGCCAGTGCTTTCTTGGTGTGGTCAATTTTATCTTGCAAGGCCTTAATGGTGAAGTTAGTCTGTCTAATCCTCTCATTGAGAAGCTGATTTTGTGCCCTCATGAGAATGAGGTCTGCCCTGTGCCCTTTCACCATCGATTCCAAATGGCTGGTGCTGGAAGCAGATATTTATCTTGTTAGAGGAAAAAACAACAACAAAGGAAGGGAGGACCAGCCATTTGGAACTGAAGAAGCTTCTTGGATGAGAAGTGAAACGTCTTCCCAACAAACTCTACACAGTCCAGTTGCCTTGTTTTTGAGTCTTCAGAACACGGAGCTTCATTTATAATCTTTGTAATTATACTGATAAAAGTCAGATAATTTTGCTCACAGGTAATATAACAGGTTGTCCAGTGTGTTTTACACAACAGGGAACAGAGTAAAAGATTCCTGCAGAGTAATCAAAAGTATAAATTTTGGAAAGCCAAAAGTTATTTGATATTTAGTAAACAGGTCTAAACATAAACCAGTCTGATCTTGGCTGTTTAGGATGCTTCAATGAGAAAAAAAAACACTTTACTCTGAGCATTAAGATATATCACACAGCGTTACCTCTGTGTCTTTGAGAATAGTGGTACGATACAAGTAAAGGAATCAAATAGTCCAACAGAAATTAGCCCAGCAACCAAACCCATGTTGTACATGGCAAAATGCTGCACTATGCCTAAAACACTCCTTTCTTTAATCAAGGCATAGAATTCATCCTCTTTGTCCCCTGCACCTAGCTTCGTGCTGAGAGGTTGTGTTGTCAAAATAACAATCAACATGCCCCAAACTGCTATGAACCACATGCTCTAGACAATGGAGGTCAGCTTTGTAGTACTTGGTCAGCTCAGCGCTGCTCTAAGCCATGTTGTCAAAGACTCTGTGTTCACACTAATGTCTTCGCTATGCCATGGACTTGCTACCTCAAGTCAAAGTGCTTAAACTCAAAACGAACACTGGCAGTACATCACACTGGTAAGTTTATCAGGGGGAGGGGGGAACAAGATGTTTTAGGCACCTGCTGGTGCCATAAATTGGAGGAGAGGGAGAAGTCCTGAAGCCACAGACATATTGTATTAGTCAGAAAAGTGCTCCATTACATGGAGGAGACATGTAAAACCCACTAGAGGGCAAATAAACCTCAAAAAGTTTAGTAAAGGCTCTTCAAAGCTTAGTCCACTGATTAAGTACACAAATCCTGACAGATTCTGAAGGTTTGTTGACAGAGGTTATACCTTTGTGCAGAAGTATGCAGTGTGTCTTTTTGATCATGGCACCAGTTTTGGGAATGCTTCAGTGAAATATAACTTTTATCTGAGGTTAAACACATTCTGTATAGTATCTTGATTGTTTTCTTTGTGTTCAATGGCACAATAAAGGGAGACAAATTAGATGAGCTGGCCTAACAATGAAATCCAACATGTAAAAAAAACACCTGCTACCAGGTTCACACTGCTTTTCAAAGAATCAGAGCTGACCTGTGTGATCTCAGAACACACCTTTGTATAATCAAGATGTGTAATTCTCTTTGTGCTCTGCGCCTGGCTTTGCACTAAGATTCTGCACCGTCGAGATAGTAAAATTGTAGATGGACACGTCCCAAATCACTTTGCACCACATACATTTGGACTATGTGCTCAAAATTGGGCGTTTCAGATGCTTTTGCACCATTTAATTGTTACATCCGAGCACATTTTAACCATGAGCTCCATTTTTACCTCAACCATCTTCTTAGGGGAAGTATTTGGCTCACTGTGCTTTGAATCTCCCAGAAAATCCAGCAGCTAATCAAACCAACATTTCCGTTTACATGACAGTCTGTGTAACTTCTCGGGTCACCATGCCGTCCACGTTCCCAACATGATCTCATCTCAGCAGAACTTTAAAACCACAGACCGCAGACCGACCACACATCCAGGGCAATGGTGGTCTATGACATGATGAACTGCAGCGCCCTGTGGGGAAGTGAATCCTACAAAGTGTGGAGGAGATTCAGAACTAATCCAACTTCTCACCTATTTAAATGAAACAGATCACCACCTCAAAGAGACGGCAAAATCCCCAATATTAGCGGTTAAAGGCCGGTGGCAGACCCTCATACACAGACACTGAAAAGACAGTGATGAATTGAAATGGGAAAATCCCTGCTGTACAGATTCTTTTAAGGCAAAAAAACCTGCAAAGCTCTTCAAGGCAGATCCTCGCAGCACTCTGAGAGGGCTCAGTTTCCTCCAGTAAAGAGAATCATGGTGTATAAAAGCACTGGAAAGTCATTCAGACACTTTATTAAGATCTCAAGCCATAAAGCCACTGGGAAGCCATCGGATCCACGACTTTTCTGGCGCTGTGTGCTATGAGCAGCAATCAAATAGTTTGATGCATATTTACATCTGGGATAATGCTTTAAAGCTGAGACTTCTTCTCTGGAGCTTAGTTAAGAACAGAGGCGAGTGGTCTCAGTAATCCCAGTGAGCCAGCACTGTTGGACCCTGGAGGTTTTCTTCCACGGCTGCTGAGACCTGCAAACTTTTCCACGGCACTGAATTTAACTCAGGGGAACATTGGACACCTTAGACTTTGAATTTGGATCTCATCATAGAGCTATTGGCAGCTCAAGAAGGAGCAAGAATTGCCAGACAGTCATAAAGCATCAGCCTACTTTTCAGTGAGCTGGTTCAGGGACATGAGCCTGGCTGTGCAGGTAAATTATACCAGAAAGCTGACAAATAAGGCTTCATGAAAGTGACAGTGTGATGTTTTTCCATTGGTTAGCTTCAGATGTGGCAAAAGTATGCACAATCTCTCTTCAAGCAATGGAGGATGACAGGAGTACCTATTCAACCTCTTTAGAGAAGTTAAAGTGTTTCAACAAACTCTAGCAAAGAAGGTGGTTTCACTCCACTGATAAATGAAGATAACTAGAAGTGCTCTAAAAGCATAAACCTCCGCCAAAGCAGCCAACAATGTCAGTGGAGTTATTGTCAAAAATGCAGAAAACTGCCCTATTCTGCAATGTTAAAAAACATTTTAGAGTTCCTGGATCTGCACCTGTACTCAAATGAAAATCAAACCACTTCCTCTTTGTGCCATGACCTAACCTTGCAGTGCAGCTGGATCCACTTGATACAATGTCTGTAATAGATCTATCTTGCTCCAATCTACAATCACTGTTAACGGCCCAAAGCTGCACGGCACGGAAGAGGTGGCAACGCAAGCAGAAAATGACTGCTTGTACAGGTATTAGCACAGATGCTATCAGCAGATCTGGGACGCATTTCTTTATAAAAAAAAAAAAAAACAAACAGCAACGCTTAAAGTATTTCTCAATAGAAAAGATATTTTCACTCCACTTCTGACAAGTTTGTTCTATAAAGTGACTTACCTTTTGTACTTTACACTCCAGCAGCAGCGCCTGCCTACCATATCATCTGATTGGTCCATAATGAACTTGATCGGCGGAAAGATCGTCCAATTAACTGCTGGATATGCTATTGAAAGGTTCTGCCCATTCCCAAACACTTCTTATGGGCTGTTGCCCAAGTGACTAGTGAAATGTATTGAATGGTCCATCTGGTCAGGAAAACTTTGACCAACATTGCCAGAAAATGTCTTTAAATTCCGTTCATAACTTTTTGAGTTATCCTGTTACAAAATCACAAACAAACTAACAAACACTGGCAAAACATAACCTTGTAGGTAGAGTTAGACTAGGCTTATAGCAGCATAATACCTACTAGGGCTAAATATCGTATTTACATTGCAGCTGCAACAAGTGTATGCACAATATTCACATCGTAGAATTGTGCAATATCAGTCGCATGACACTAAATTTCCTTGTTTCCTTGACTGTCTACAATAAAAGCTGTCTAATAGCTTTAAAAGGCTTACACAGAATGGACCACAGGGCAGGTTTTTGTGTTTTCTGTATGCGAAATGGAGAAGCTATATATGACACTCTTTGCAGATGCAGAGATGTTACAGCTAAGATAGTGACCATGTTGAATAGAGACTTTCAGCTTTTTTTATTTGACCTTCATTTAATCATAGAAATACTCATTATATACGTCTTAAATAAACATCTAAAACAATAGTTCTCAAACATTTCACCTCATGGACCCCCAAATTAACAGTGCAAAAGACTGGGGACCCAAATTGTCACTGAAGTGGGTAAAAGCGTGATTTTTTGAAGTTTCACTTTTATTTACAATACACTGTTAGATTTAACTCGCAGTTAACATGATGTGTAAAACCTACTATTTCAAACTATTCATATTTTTTTTGTTTATAAAAGGCATCTTTAAACCCCCTTGTGGTGTCTTGTGACCCCAAAGAGGTCTCGACCCCCACTCTGAGGATGTTAGGACACTTTCAGTCCTCATAAACTGTCTTAACTGCGACAGCTGTAGACAGTGAGGGCAAAACGGGGACCATGTGAAGAACATGGTCTGCAGATGGAGAATTGAGTAAGAGCATTGTCAGAAAAAAGCAGAGAAAGGTAGATTTATCTGGAAAATTCCCATGAAAATTGCAATATATAAGGAGTAAAAATAATAAATATAATAATAAATTTTTCTCAATAACTTTACTTACCTTTGGATTGTCTTTGCTTTTCTTGTGTCAGAACAAGGTTGAATCACCCCTTTACCAGGACTGCATCTGCAACACATTACTAGACAATGACAGTCAAAAGAAGCTCTCACAGAACATGAGTGCAGCACAGCAAGTTTTAGTCCCTTTAAAACTGATAAAAGGTTTATCTTTTGACACTGACCAGATGGAAATAAAAACTAGAAATTGCTGCCAGCTATTCCTCACCCAGTTTTTTGGTTTTAAAAAATTGTCGAATAATGATGGAAATGGCAATCGGTTTGAGCTAAAACTGGAACTGGTGTCAAGGCATGCAATTCCAATTATGTTGCCAATGCCAGAGTACAAAGTAAGTATTTGTACAACAGCCTTACTTGGCAAGTGGTAAAAACAATCAGTAACTGACACATTTTCTCTGTTCTCAGTACATTATAGAGCTATTTTATAATAACAGTGATTAGAATTCTTTAAATTAGTGCCTCCTTTCTCCAGGGTGATTAACATTTTTATGGTTTCAGTTATGTCTGCTATGCAAAATAGGAATCCTATAAATTTGTGGTATTTTGTGGTTAAGTAATCAAACATGCAGGCAGCAACCAGTGCTGCCTTTAAAACACACACACGGACTGAAACAGACACACACAGATTTTACAGCCATTTGACTCCACAGCCGCAAAGCAGCAGTGATATATTTTACAAGCTGCACACACAGGGAGACCTGCTCGCTTCAGATCATTTACTTATACAGAGAACGCAGACAATCGAGCTTTAAATGCAGCAGGACAAAGGGGTTTTATGTTATCTTGTAAACCCCCCTGATGTCCTCTCCTGTAGTCCAGTTTAGACACATAATACTCAGTGTCTATGGCGCACTTGTATTTGGTTAACTGCAGAACTTGGATATGCCTAAATATCAAAATATGCTACAATATAAAAGCTCCTTGCTCTCGTGAACTTGGTGTAACTATCAACAAAGTTTCAGACATCCAGGCTTCAGCAGTTCTCAGTCTCCATTTCACACCAGTCTCACAAAGAATTAGACAGAGCATTGAGGGAGTTGAAGAAAAGTTCTCCTTGAAACTTGGTTCAAAAGACCTTTTTTGTCTTTGTACACAGAGATGACATATTTTGATGGAAACACCCAAGTGGTAGCTGAGACACCAGTGATGTCAACATTTTTCACTGAGGGCCATATAAAAAAAAGTCTCAGGATGACTGGGCCATGGTACCCTTTTTCTATGTGTGGAGGGTCCTTCCATGTGCAGGCAGCCCAGGTTAAGATATCTTTAAATATCGAAAATGCTTTGAAAAAAAAAAAAAACAGCCTACAATAATGCCTCAACAAAGCAAATTCATAAACTGCACATCTTGAACACATTTTGTTGTGCTTTTCAATGCTAGATCACTTTAATCAGACTCCTTGTGAACAGCGGACAGAGGCAGAAATAATAAACACCTTTTTTTTTTTTTATAACAAACAGGATATGTATTATCAATAATGAATCATATATTTGAAAAAATATTTTCTCAATCCAACTGTGACCCTCAGAAATAAATCAAATTCAATAGTGTGATATTGGAAGACTCAAACTTAAGAGTGAGACTTCTCCATGTTTCTTCCCAGTTTCATCTGCATTTTTTCTGTCACTGCAATAGAGTGATGCAGGGATGATACATTTGAAGGGCAGTCTGGAAGTTAGCATTGCACAGGTTCTGCAGATTTAAAGTCTATTATGTACTATAGACTTATATTAAGTCTGATAATAAGGTCTGTGGCAAAATTACATGAAACATATACTTTTTCATGTTACTTTCATGACTAAGCACTGCAATTGGTTGGATTAAAAAGCTGTAACCTGGTTTTTATGGAACTACAAAATGGCTGTTTAGCCACCACCACATTTCCAGAATTCAGTTTCATGCAGTAGCCTCTCATTTGTAAATTTCTCCATGAATAGTGCTCATGACTGTGGCTGTCAGTCAGAGAGGATTTTATCAGGGTCCATGGCCATTTCTGTAGGCCTTGTTCGCAGCTTGTTGCAACAAGCCTTTGAAAACCACATCACTTATAAAAATGAGAACTTTAGGGCAAATTTCAGATGCATATACGTTGTAAAAAGAAAGGTACAAATGTCATATGCATGTGCTCATCAAAGACTTATTTCAGGATTTATAAAAAAAACTGTTCAAAATTTTCATTAACTTTGGGACGAGGGAATCAAAAATGCTAAAATGCTAAGCTACCTCCACGTTTTATGATTATTTCTTGCTACACATCATCTGAGCACATTAACCTGGTTTGCTTATCGGGACTATTTCAGGAGCACAGTACAAATGTGAGTTTTGGTTCAGGTTTTTCAGTTATTTATATCGTAGCAACCTGCCGTGTCCTCACATCACAAATGATGCTTAAGCGCTGTTCCTCTTCTTTCTGAACAATTGTTAGCATTATGACAAGAAATAAGAAATATTTACAAAGTAGGGATGAAATAAATCATGCATTGAACAAGAATATATTTTAAGACAGATTTCTTCTTATAACAATATTTACACAAAATAACACATTGGTGTCAGTATGAAGTCTACTTGTGTTCCCCCCCCAATTTAATTATCAAAATAATATAATTTCCTTTTAATCTGTTGTTCTGGATTTTTTCCAGCAAATCCAAGAAAGTGTTAAAATAAGCTTTGATGATTACAGAAACGTCACCATATTGTTCCTCTACACAATGTGACAAAAGGACGCTCCGGTGTAAAAATGCCTCAGTAGCATCTTTTTAACACTTCCTCCTGCTCTCTTGGGTTACACAGCTGTCCCATAAAATCATCCTCTTCCTATCTCAGGATAAAGTGTCTCTTTCACCGTCTGTGTGCCATGGCCTTGTAAAGATTTACTCTCACCAGATGCTCTCGGCCTTGTTAACTTCAGCCCGTTTGTCCCATTGTAGCTCAGCTCTTTTAATAAGATTTGCATGGCTGAACATGAAGTCAACAATTCAAGAAGCTACCCACAGCTATGTGTGGTATATTCATGGGGACTTTCACCCACCGCAGCTCTTACGCCCATGTCTTCCTCTGGATGAATAAAAATCCCTGTCTGCTTTTATCTGAATGTCTATCCATGTTTTGAATGGAGATCAGGTAACAGAAATAGGTATACCTTTGCGTCTCTATGCCCAGGGCCCTATTTAAGCTAAGCAAAGTCCATCTGAAATACATGCAACCATTGTTTTTGTATGGCATCAGGTGGGCTAACTTCTGAATTTAAATTAAATAGTTTGTTGACAATTTATTTTAAGGTCACTCAATACTAATCAGTTGCTGTTTAGCATGTTTATTGTAGTATTAGGCTGGAAAATGGGGAGGGGCTTAAACTGAAATGGCACTTTTCAAGACTTTCTGATTACTCAAAGCATTTTCACACCACATGGCACATCTACCCATTCAGACTCGCGTGGTAGTTCCTGCAAACAGCAAACATATGTTAGTATGACCTTGACAAACAATCATGGATGACCTGCTGCTGTGGACCTGCTTGACTCCAAGTGCTTTATGGAAATCCAAGACATTTAAAAACCTGATCAGAGCCAGGATACTCCGGTCTAGGTGTTGCAAGAATCTTGCAATACAATAGGTTTTGTGAAACTTAGGTGATGATTTATTATAACACAATATATTGTAGGGATGCACAATATTGGGTTTTTACCAATATCTGATATGCCAATATTTTTTAATTTATTATTGCAGATACCGATACTGATACTGATATTTCTAGTCAAGAGCACAAGCTGTGTACTTACCAAAAATGGACTTGTTTCTTTCAGTGTTACAGTGTATTTTTGCAAGGAACAGATGTAAAACAATAAAAACAGCATTTAACTCTTGCAAAAATGAGACCCTTGATTTTTAAATGGACCCATGCAGTGATGAGAAGGTGCATCAATATTTCACATTTGTGTAGTCCAGCGGATATATGACCAATGTGTGTGGCCGGTATATAGACTGTAAATATCTGCAAAATTTCAGTAGATACGATAATTAACATTTTAGGCTGATATCGGTCGATACCGATATCAAACTGATAATACTGTGCATCCCTAATATGTTGCAATGCTAAATCCAGGGTAATAGATCAGGATTTTTTCACTATATTATATGAATAAATGCAGGTTCTGACCAGTGTAATTTATATGAATCATGGTTTCTGTAGCATTTAAAAATCTTTGTCTGTCACAGTGACAGAAATAATAGCAGCAGATGTAACAGAGAGGAGAAAGAGTCAAATCAATAAGTGACTGCTACCAATTTGCTGTAGGCTGAACTTATAGGTATAGTTCAGTTTTTTTGAAGTATGGTGGTTTGAGGCACATGTCATGAGCCTGAACGTGTGCCACAGTGTAGCAGCTCAGTTCTCTCTCTGTTCAGAAAGCTCAGGACAGATGCTAATGCTATACATTGCTGTAAATGGTGCCAGATTCTCCACTTAAAAGAATTATGGGGGGAAAACAAGCCACAAAAACAGTGTGTGGTCATCACAAGCTATAAACAGTTTGTTTATAACCACTTAACTTTCCACTACACAGTTGCTTTGATTAGGCACTATTTTAGGACACAGCACAGCCTACGTGTCCTTCCTCCAGTAGTGTAATTATCAAACTATGGTTTTGCGTTAATTTTGCTAAATACACAAATAATACTTCATCCCAAGTAAAGATCAGCCAAATGTATGAATGTTTAAAGATTTTCCCGCTGAACAAGCACAATAATTTTGACAAGGAATGTTTTTCTGGCTCAGTTCACCCACAACAGCGAACATACCACGTGCTGTCTTAAAGTTCACTTATCATTGAAACCGTCGCTTCTGTCTTTACAAAATAAACAGTCAAAGCCAAAGATGAACTTTCACTCGGCTTCTTAGTTTTGTCCATGGAGTTTGTAAAACATTGAATCAGGGCCATACAATTATAAATGTCCATTAAAGCAGTGAGGCTCTGTGTTATGAGAACTGCTCGCTGCAGATGATCGTATAATAGCTAATAAAATCCTCTGATCCTGAACCGCCTGAGGTGGTTTTATAAGTCACACTCTTATTCCATCCAGTTTGACGACATGAGCTCATGATTTATTCACCTGTATCAACAGGTACTGTGTGTTTCTACAGTCCTCCAAGTCTTAGCGCAGACTCCACCATTTTCAATTCAGACATGTTGACTCTCCATCTGCAGAAGTTTCTCCTGTGAACTCCAGTTCATACAAGTATTCCAAAGAATCCAAATAAAATGGCGGTCATATTTGTATCAAAATCACTAATTTGTCCCATTTGGTAGCGATGTTTCCTCTCGTGAAGTAAACTAGTCAGTGCTGCTGGCAGAAGGACACAAAAACTGTGCCCTCTCTCAAAATAGTGCCTAACCAAAGCAGCTGTGTAGTGGAGAGTTAAACAAACTATTTTTAATGTGTGATGACCCCTCGCTGTTTTGTGTGTTTGTGTGTTCAGTCAAGTGGAGATACTGGCACCATGCACAGCAATGTAACAAAAGTGTCTGCCCCAAGACTTCTGAACAGAGAGAGAACTGAGCTGTGACACTCTGGGACATGTTCGGGCTCATGCCATGTACCCCACACAACTACACTTCAAAAAACCCAAACTATCCCTTTAATCAAATGTCCAGAATTTCTGTGATATTTTTGATAACAATATATCGATATATATATATTGCACTCAAACTATTTATACTGTAGAGTGCCCCAAAATTTCAAGACATATTGGTGTATTGAGGTTTTCTTCCGCAGCTAGTCAGGTCCATGTAAACACAGTCACTGTTTATCATCAGTTATAACTGCTGCAAAATGAAATCCTGGATTCAAGACTTTTCACCAAAAATGTGAAAGGTTCAGTGTAACTAAACTTTGCAGTTTGAAGTAGGGCTGTCACCTTACAATCGATATTCAAATATCTGTTCAAGCATGGGGATAAAAGTCTGTACTCGAAATGTAAGGAAGCATTGGTATGTAAAATACTAAGTGTAGCAGCAAATCGGGGCGACTGGAGCAGTGGACCGTTTGATCCAACAGAGGGCGCTTTCAGTGCAACTTCACCGTCAGCCACATACACTGCTCTCTTGACCTCAGTTAAAAAAGAGTGAGGTACATTTTATTAAAATGGAGGACGTGCAAAGCTACTCCAGGCAGACAATAACAGCACCGAATCATCTGAGGAGCGCTGTGTGGAAGTATTTTGGGTTCTACACTGTTGATGGCAAAATCAAATACCAGGCTATGTGTTGGTTATGTGCAAAGCAGCGTACTTACTCGTCCTCCTAAACGTAATTCCCAAGCCATGCAGTCGAGGAGGAGGCATCAAAGTGCAGCGGCACTTCATCAAATGTTCAGCCCCATGTGACAGCGTTTTTTTGGCAGGTACTTTACCAGTATGCAAGGGTATGTGGCCTATTGGTGTGGTTGCGGGAAGTTTTCAGGATTTAGTGATCGAACTCGAGCCACAATACAACATCCTGAGCCACACCATGATTTTGAGCAATGCAGTTATTTGCATGTATGTTTGAAACGTATTAGAGTTTGATTTTTAGTTTCAAGTCAATCTGAAGATTTTTCCAAGCGAAGGAAGCAGAAAATTTTAAAGTTTTATTTTCAAACTTAGCTCAAACATGTCCCCAAAATTTATTAAGAACACAAAGTCCTCAAATCTTAGAGCACCATGGTGTCAACTGTCCAGCATATGAAGACTCTGAGCAGAGGCATTCATAAACAACACATTACCATAATCAACACATTTAACATAAAAAAAATGACTTTTGGGAATCTGTGAGTCTCCCAACATTCCTCCTTTCTCCATGGTCCCTCTCACTGTTGTCTCCCTCTTTCCTGACTCCTGGGGCCAGCCTCTTGGGGCTGGTATGAAGGGTGGGCGGGTGCTGTCCTTCTCGTTAGCATTTGGGCCATTTAGAGCTGATTATATGGAGCTGGCTGTGCCATAAAGCCTCCCTTCATGAGAGATCACCCGCTCAAACTGCATGTCTGATTGTCAATATGACGGCCGTTGCCTGGCAGGCCAAATGCAGTGTGCTGGAATGTGAGTGTTTAATCAAAAGACAAATACCATATTTTGAGACGTTTGTTTTAACGGCCCAGGGGGGTGTGAGCGTCTGAATAACGGAGTCAGTGTGTGCGTCTTTTTGACTTTCTGTAGAGGTTACGTAAACATATACGTGCATCAAACAAACCTCTCCTGTTTTTGTACATGTGCTTCATTTGTATGTTTATGTAGTCTTAGGGGGTTGTTATGGCAGAGAAAAAGCGTGTTGTTATTTTACATGCATACAGTTTCTCTTTCTTGTAAGCTTGAGTGTGTTTAAGACAGAAGGAGGTCATACAGTATGCCACAGGGTTAGTTAGCATGTGTATGTGTGTGCAGTGCCAGAGAGCCAGTGTGGCCACCTATGACGACTGTGGCGCCTCAAAGTAACACAGCTTGAATCAACAGCAAAACAAAACACATCTGAACCCTGCTGAGATTCTCTGTTAGGGGCCGGTTAATGGTCCCATCTAGAAAATACAAACAGCACATAATCACACGGCTCAACACACAGTAGCAACCATTATGTCTGCTTTACATCTGTGGAGCTCTGACACTTAATTCATAAGAATGTTATTACATAATGAGGAAGATGAAGATAAGTGGTCTGTGTGGGAAAGCTGACTAACTCATGATCTTAATTCCTGATCTTTAACTTTGTTTGCAGTCTTTCTATCCGTCACTTTGTGTTTTCAAGAGACATGCATTTTTTTAGCAACACCATGGGCTCTAATTTCCTGGCACAACTCAGGGTGGCGCAGCCTGGCGCACCCCGCGCAGTGGTAATTTCTTCCGGCGCACCGCCGTGCGCAGCCAATTTGGCAATTTGGTAGACTGAGATGGGTGTGACAGCGCACCAGGGGGAGCTGTCGAAAGATACAGCTTGGCGCAGTGACAATTTCGTGCCAAAAAACTGTGCGGAAGGTGCGCTGAAAGCCCACCAGCTCCAACCTGGTCTATTCTCGGCGCAGACGAGGTGCACCCGGTGCAGTGGTAATTTGGCTGACAGGCGCACAGTGCGCACACGTCACCAAAACCTCACAGGCAGGTGTCCAGAGTGTCAGGCACATTTCAATGCAATAAACAATCACAGCAACCACTATTTACTGTAACCGTCTGAACCAGCACATACATTTGTATCTATATTAATTGTCCCGTCACATCTGATGTCAGATCAGTTTGTCATAACTTATGAGTTCACATCTCTCAAGCCAACCACAAACAGCCACATCATCTGATACGGAGTATCCAGCTTCTCTCATCTCATGAAATTAAATAGAAAAGAAAAAAGAGAGAGACGCTCGCTGAATAAATGTAAGTCACTCGGTGTCTTAAGGATTTACCTGTGATTGCCCATATTTCTCTGTTTTAATCTTTATTCGTAACGTGATCTAAAAAGATGGAATACATTATTGCAAGGAGGATGAGGAGGAGATATATTTTCACCTAAGGCGCTGCTATTTGGCGACGACAGAATGCAGGTGGATCACAAGCATAATGAATGGATTAGCCTGCTGCTGTGTTTAAATGTAATTATCACTTAATTTTGTACTCCTCTATATGGCAAAGGAACAGATTACATCTGTTCCGCGAGGTGGTCCACACGGTGACGCGCATTGTGTCCTCCGATGTGCGGCCTGGTGGCCCCTGCGCTCTCCCAGTTGCTGTAAAAGTGACAGCGGCTCTGACCTTCTTCACCACCAAGATGAAATTGTCACTGCGCCTCGCCTGCGGCACATTTCAAGGCAAGGAGAGGCGTTCATTTGATTGGTGAAGATTACACTTGGCTGTGTTAAATCCACTCACGCCTTCTCTCCTCCCTCTCTGCCACTTGCGCCGCTGGGAGAGACGGAGGCGTGGGTGCGCCTCCCTGCACCAGACTGCGCCGTGCACGAAACTTGCAAAATGCCCTGGACACACCCTGTTGGCGCGGCGCGGCACAGGTGTGGCGTGGGGAAGGTACGCCCCGCCTGCGCCTGGTCTACGAAATTAGAGCCCCATGTCTTAAACTCAGAAACTCAGACACTTTGGGCTCTGCAGGGTGCCTGGCAAAAGGATGTTTTGACCTGTAGGAGGATGTTTTTACTCTTTACCTCGGGGCAATCATTTTTATGAACCCTCATTCAAAGTTGGGACATTGAGCTTAATGTCCATAAAACAGAATATATTGATTTGCAGTACCTTTTATACCTACATTCTATTGAATACACCATACAGCAAAGCTGGCCGATATGGCGCAAAAAAAATCCCACATTTATCTCTACAACACTCGATTTATGATTTTAATTGATATTTATTTAAAATAATAATAAAAAAAAACTCAAAGTGACACAATTATTCCATTAATCCAAATCTTTTTTTTTTTTTTATCAAAATATATTCCCAAAATAAACATAATTTCTCTCTTAAAGTTAAAGTGCATGCCATAAAATGTTCTTCAAACATAGGCAGGTTTGTCTACATAATCACTGAAAGCTGAGCTATTTTCTCAGCATTTTAACATGGAATTCTCTGATCAATATTTAATCTCATTTAACAAAACAATACAAGCCTAAACATGTGCTTGTGCAATACCTGACAGGGGCTACCATCAAGGAAATTGTACATTTTCAGTATTTATTTTTTCAAAAAATTGCAATAACGTACAATTGGAGTAAGCCAAGAGAAAAAAAAGCTTCTGCAGAAAATCATTTTAATTAATCTATATACTGCCAAGCCCTACCACACAGACAAAATGTATTGTGTTCAAACTGATGAACTTCATTGTTTTCTTTCAAATATTCTGTCATTCTGAATTTTATGCCTCCAACACGTTAAAAAAGCTGGGACAGGGGCATGTTTACCACTTAAACCGAGGACACTAATTGTTGAAGCTTTATAGGTAGAATTCTTTTCCATTCTTACTTGATGAAATACTTTAGTTGCTCAACTGCCCAAAGTCCCCATTACAACATTTTGCACTTCATAATACACCACACATTTTCAGTGTGAGACAGCTCCAGGATGCAGGCGGACAATGTCTAGCACCTGCACTCTTTTACTACAAAGTTACATGTGCAAAGTTTCTGAAACTTTCTGAAATAAGCAGGGACGGCCCTTAAAAAGACGCTGGTTTGATGGCAGCATATGTTTCTCCAAAATCTGTTTGTGCCTTTCAGCAATAATACTGCCTTCACACATGTGCAAGTTGCCCATGCCATGGGCACGAACACACCAACATGCCATCACAAATTCTAGCTTCTGAACTTTTCCCTTATGAATGGTCCTTGATTTCCAAAACTAATTTGAAAAGTGGATTTGTCAGACCACAGCATATTTTTCCACTTTGTGTCAGTCCATCTCAGATAAACTCAGAGAAGCCAGTTGTGTTTCTGGGTGTTGTAGATATATGATTTTCATGGTAGAGTTTCAACTTGCACTTGTAGATGTAGTGACAAGCTGTGTAAACAAATAATGGTTTTCTGAAGTTTTCCTGAGCCCACCTGGTAAAATGTCCATTACACTTTTCCTCATTTTTCAATAATGACCTGCCTGACAATGTCAAAACATGCTTTGGTGAAGTTTTGTACTCTTGCAGGACTTTCGGTATTACTCATGTTTGTGTTTTTGTGTTTTTCACTGTCATTAAATGCAGGTTTTTATGGCTTTGTACCATGTAGATGTTTTATACAGCTGGAATGCTGAAGAAAGGCCCAATAGATAATGTGCAGGTTTTCTGATCCAACAACCAATAAATTAAGCAATATCTACATTAGGTCACATTTTGGTCAACCAAATTATTCTTTCTAGCTTTGGCCAATATATGAAATGAGACTGCACAAGGTAATTTAATTTAAAATATTATAAGTCCTTATGCATAGCTTTCCAGTCTGCCTTTACATCTAGTTGTAGGACACAAAGGTAAACATGACTGTTCTGACAGAAACTAAGAAAAAAAAAAAGAAAGTTCTGTATTTTTGTGGGACTTCTTTAAACAAGGGGCGTTTGTGTTTCAGAACATGTGGAGGGTCTTTCCTTCAACTTTAATTGATTCAATAATAAATAGTGCAGATTTGCACAGGATTAAAATCAGACTTAAAACTGCAATTACTCCAAGAGGTGAAGCTTTTGGCAGTGAAATTTGAAGGAGACTGTATTTTTTGTTTCAGTGCTTATAAAAGATGTAGGATAAATAAATGTATGGAGGGATTCATGGCAGATTTCATTAAACACATATAAGAGCCTGGGTCTGGTGGAGCCAGGTAGGCAGGTCTGGCTCCTGTAGATTAAGTGGGTTTGTTATGTCTGCTATACAGTCATGTTTAATATTGTATAGTTGTATTTTCCTCTATAATTGATGGTTGATTAGTTTGATTTGAGACAGGCCTGCAATGACAGCCTGGATAAATAAATAGCCTTGAATCTGAACTAGCATTTCAACAACAGATATGACTTCTGCAGCCAGGGACGTAAAGAAAATATGCATCTAAATCAGTTTTACACTATACACATAAACGTTATTTAGCATGATTAGATACACCAAGTGTGGATAATGCTTGGCATTGTCCACAGTGGTTTGTTCTGTGTTCAAACTGCACAGAAGATGTATTTCAACACCCTGATAACGCCTTATCTGGCTGAGAAATGACATCAATTTGATCATCTTCATTGTAGATGATGGGTTGGTCAGCCTCTGGCTGGGAAACAAGCCTAGAATTCTCACCAAACACTTCCACTTTTTCTAATTTGTATTTTCCAGTCAGTCAGCTAAAACCATTTTACAGGAATGCTCCTTTTCTCTTCCCAACAGATCAGAAATCACGTCTTCTCTATGTGTGCTTGTGGTTGTTTGGATATCACTGGACTTGTCTAAACCCTTGGCCTAAGGCAGAGCTTTCTCCAAGTCACTAAAGCATGAATGATAAACCACAGGAATCCAGCCAGATACACAACATCCCTGACCATAAACACAGAGAAGAAGACACTTCCCAAAACTAAGGGAATAGCTCTGGTTTGCGGGTGTAACCTTGTAAATTTAAGACATGGAGAATGAATTATTCATTAACTAAAACTACTGCCTTGTGGTTAAACGCATCCGCAACTGATACAATTGCCGGACATTGAGAGAACAGTGGTTGGTACAGAAGGGCTGGGTTCATTTTTGTGGGATTGGATGTAACAGTGATTTCTTTATCTGTGTGGGTTCAAGTAGTGAAACAGGATTGGAGATGAACATCATCTTGGGCTGACATTATAGCAAAACTTAAAGTAACAGTGTTTAGTTCATCTATGAGTCAAGGTGGGCATTTATGCAAAGTTTTAAGAGGAACCCTAAGAGTAGTCTTAAAGCAATACGCCAACTTTTTTTTTTCTTTTCGTGTCTAACCTCATTCCTGAGTCCATGACAAGCAGATAGACACCATTCTTTCGACTGTGTATGGAGTAACAAGGCAGGGACGGCCAAAGCTCGCCCACCGCTGGTTAGCTTAGCTCAAACACTGGGAGTCAACAGCAATAGCTAGCCTGCCTTTGCCTGCAGTCATCGGATAAACTCTCGAGCAACTCTAAACTGTGTGCTTGTAATGACTCGTTTTTTTTGACCGCGTTATGTTACTTTTTTATTGTCTTCTTCTATTCCTGGACAGGGGATTTGTTTTGTTGACCTTCTTCCACGGTGGAGATGTGACGTTCATGAAAGAGTCGAGTCTTTTGAGCGGCTCTTTCAAGTGAATGAGAACCAATTCGCAGATGTGAGCGAGCCGTTCATTTGAAGGCAGTTTGCATTTAAGATTGGCTTGTAGGCAAACAGTTCACTCACAACTGCAAATCGGTTCTCATCTTTACTTAAAGGAGCTGTTAAGAAGACTTGACTCGATTGCAAATGTCACATTTCTAACTCTAACTGCCACAGAAGTAGGTCAACAAAACAAAGCCTCTGTTTAGGAGTAGAAGAAAATAACACAATGATAGAAGAAGAGAACATAACATAGCATGGTAAAAAAAGCACACAGGACCGTTTAAAGCTGCTGAGGAGTATATCAGAATCAGAAACATTTTTTTTTGCCAAGTATGTGACAAATACAAAGGATTCGACTTCAGAATTGTCCAGACATATGGACAGAAGTATGGCAGCATGGACAGAGTACCAGCAAACCCAATGTCTCTGACTTTGGCATGGAGGCACTAAAATCAACTACATTTCCTTGTGTATGTTCCTCTGTCAGGAAATTGTCTCTCCCCTGTAGAAAAAACTTTGAGTTGGCATTCAGCCTCGTCCACCATTAAAACTAACCCATGAGTGACATTAGCCGTAACAATAACCATAAAGAGAGCTGTTTAATCCTCACATCACATCGCTGTGCTGAGTTTTGTTTTCATATCAGTGCTGCGTGACGATAAGTTCTGCTGCTCTCCAACCACAGAATACCAGCAGAAAAAAACAGAGGCTCTGCAGGAAATGATCCATGAAAAACACGCACCTTTATGGACTTTGGCACATTGGAGATCAGAATGAACAAGGGTAAGCCTGTTATCAAGCCGTTGCAAACTTGGCATTGGCTCCTGGCGCTGTGGAAATGAAAAAGTCAGTGGGAGACCTCTTCCTGATGGCAAAAGCTGGTGTAATACTTGATAGAATGGCTTGAGAGAAGTTTGGGCCTGAAGATCTACATATTTTGTGATGAACAGGACAGCTCATAATGTAACCCATAGACCTGTCATTGCTGTAATGGAGCTGATGAGTCTTACATCTGCTATACAACCAACTTGCAACAGCCACTCAGCAATAAATGGGTGTTTTTTTTGCCCATGATTTGGATAATGTCACTGTCATCACCAGTTTTAACACGAGTTGTACTGTTGTGCTCATGAAGGCTAAACAAATATCACTCTGACACTGGAACCTCCAACCTCTGAGGCAGGTAATGACAGTAGCAGTGTGTTGTCTTGTAAGCAATTTGTTACCACCGCTAAGGAAGTTATGTTTTACCAGCGTAATTATTTTTGCGTTGCATCTGGATCTGCCTGAATTGATGTCTGTAATCCAACAGATTCATCACGCCAAGCATCGATCTATAATGAATGCGAACAGCCCAAAGAGTTCATTAAAGCAGAAAGAGGTGGGAGCTATGAGCAAGACAACAGCAGGAAGTGACTGCTTGTACAGAGATTAGCATAGACGCTAACAGATTCAGTTTTATCTAATCTGGAGCGCTTTCCTTTATTCAATGGTAAACGAGCATCAACACTGACACCATTTATCTATAGGAAAGATGTTTTTGCTCTGCTTCCAACATGTTTTGTTGAGTTTGTTCTACGATGTGGTTCATGTTTTGTATTTGACACTGTGGTAGTAGCGCCCGCCTACTAAATTGTCTGATTGGCCCGCAATAAATTTGATTGTAGGAACAATCCCCCAATCACCTGCAGGATATGCTTTTGAAAGACTCTGCCCTCCCCAGACACTTTCTATGGGCTGTTGCCCAGGTGGACAAGTTATATTGAACTGATCTAGTGTGTCAGGTTAACTCATGGTTATGATGTACTGAAAATAACATCTCTATTGTTTAAGTATGAGTCACAGTTATATGAAATACTCTCTGATCGTAGTTCCTTTATTTCACCAAAATATGCATTATTGCATTCACAGCAGGCCACCAGAGGGTTGATTATAGTGTTAAACAGGTAATAAAGTACCATAAACTATCCTGAGAGGTTCGTACGTGTAAATATTTTTGTAGCCCAGGCAGTCCAAGAAACAGCTTTTGAGATATTTCAATTGAATTGTCATCAGGGTTCTCAATTGTATTAAGGATGGTGACATAAAATGTTGATTTATACCGGAAAAATGCCCAGCCATAACTTAGCATATATCGACTTTATTCACAGTCGTTATGAAAACAAAATCCATTCTCCCAGACATTACTTTTAAAAACTGTTTGTTGCTGTTCCTCAAATCTGGTTTCCTACTTATTCCTGTTATTTATTTTCTATTTTATGACATCAAACTTTAGCCAAAACAGCAATATAATCCAAGGTCTTTAGAGAGCAGATTTTCAAGATGATGAGATTCAAAAGAATGAACAAAAATCTGTAAGTGCACTTCAGAATCTAAGAATCAAACTTAGAAAAGCAGAAGTTAAGTAAATGGTGTGTGTCCCTCCCTGATACCGATACCCCTCAGCAATGTAAAATAAATGACTCCAGTAATGTCTATTCAACATTTCTCTTCCTCTCTCTGCGTTCTGACCAAGCCAGGAAAACCACATGCTCATTCTATATGCTCTAGCCCATATCTAAAGACAATACAGACTAGCCCGCCGACTGCAGCGCCAATAGAGCTTTTGAATGGGAGTCAAAAGAGATCATGTTTTGAATCCCGTTTAGCGGTTTTGTGAGAGGAAAGACGCTGTCGGAAATCAAAGAAGTGCCTTTGTGCAAACAAAGATCATCTGTCTCTCATCTTTTCCCTTTTGACGGGAAGAAGAATGTCGAGGGTTGTGATTAATGAAATTACAGTGAGGGCGCAGTAAGGCGGGGAACGTGCATACATTCACACAAACTCGCTTTCACACGCAGTCAAACAGAGCCTGTGCACCTGGAGGAGGTTTGGGTATAATATCCATCACGGTGAGAAAAAGATGACACATTTTCTGCTGTGAAACACTAGCTCCCCCACAGCCGGCTCAGCTGTGTGTCCTAAGGCATTCATCATAGACAAAGAAACACACGCTCATACACACTCATACACATGCACACAACGCTGGAGGAGCTTCACCTGTCATCGAAAAGTTGAGCGTGGAATCTTTTTAGTGAGAATAGTGGAGTTATTATAAAAGTGAGGTCATGGCAGATGGAGCGGCTAATGTCAGATGGACAGGATATTACACCCCTGAAAAATGAAAGTTATAATCACAACAGTGATATTATGATGATTCCTAATTAAAGGAATAGTTCAGGTTTTTCAAAGTGGGGTTGCCCGAGGCCCATGGCATTAGTAAATATAATTGTCAGTAAAACAAAAGGTCACTTTAGAGTGATACGCCAACTTTTTTTTTCTTTTCATGTCTTGCATCATTCCTGAGTCCATGACAATCATATAGAGACCATTCTTCCGTCTGTGCGTCCAGTAACAAGAAAGAGACAGCCAAAGCTTGACCACCGCTAATTAGCGTAGCTCAAACACTGGGAGTCGATGGGTATAGCTAGCCTGCTCTGCCTACAGTCATCAGATAAACTCTTTTTTCCAGTTTCCTCAGATGACTCTTAGCTGGAAAGTGCTATGACCTGCCCACCCTCATGGCTCTAATAAGATCCCCATGGTGATGTAATAAACATGTTACCCTAACTATTTATACTTTACAGGATGTATTCATGTAAATTTTGACTACCATGGAAAATTCCATTAAGTACAAAAAATGAGACCTGACACAAACCAAAAACCAAAACCTCATTTGGACCCTAATTGGCTGGTAGATGGATGGAACTTGGCTGGCTTTTTGCTGGAGGGAAAAATTGAAGTGGTTGCATCTGTATAACTTTCAATTAACACAATCTATACTGATATGAAACAATATTGCCCTACCCTATATGTCATACCTATACCTTTGCCGAGGAGGTTATGTTTTTTTGTCCATTTGTTTGTTTGTTTGTTAGCAAGATTGCGCAAAAACTGCTGGACAGACTTTGCTGAAATTTTCAGGAGATGTTGGTAATGCCCCAACTTAAAAATGGTTAGATTTTGGTGGTGATCCAGATAATGGGCATTAGTGACTGATTGCTTTTGCTCAATAACTCTCTAAGTAATAATGATATCAACATGATTCTGAGTGTTAGCTGTGGTTTTCAGGGTCAAGGAATCATATTATGATACTAACTTTATTATGGAACTATTGCTTATAGATGAAATGGCAATATGTGAGCTACCTTGGCGGAGGTTTGAGCTCTCAAAGTGCTTTCCAGTTTGATACATAAAACTGTATCTAAAATTTGATATCGTTCTCCCTCACACACTTCTCTGAAACTTTACAAGGCAGCAAGCAAACAGAGCTGCAGGCGACTGAGCACACTCATAACCACACACTGCTGGTTCTGACTGTGAGGGTTTGGATAAGTGCTGTGCTCCGCTGCAGGAAACAGAGCCGAGTGTAAATGTGACAGACGCTGAGTTGCTCTCACCACTCCGTCTTTACTGTAGACATTATTAATGTTGATACTGGATGAATTTAAAGCCTAAAAGCTGCTTGTAAGCCACAGTAAATCACATTAGCTTACATAAAACCTCGGTGGCTGAAATCATAGGGCCACAGTCTGCTGTCCTGTGTACAGATGTGCAACATGCTGTGGAAGGCCAAAGGTGTCGAGAACTAATAAATGGAGTGCAAGTGACGCATGAGGCAGGAGGAGATATTTATTTTAAATCCATTTCAAAGCCATGCATGCTGGACAAATTGCGAAGGGGCAATGGAGGGTCAGTGGTATAGTCAGTCATTTTTTACTCAGGGTTAAAGGTTGATCCCTTGCTTCATCAGTAGGATTTTAATATATCCTTGGACAAGACACTTAAAGGGCTATGCCTTTTTTATTCTTTTCGTGTCTTGCCTCACTCCCAAGTAATCAGATAGACACCATTCTTTCAAATGTACGTCCAGTAACAAGAAAGAGACGGCCAAAACTTGACCCCCGCCAATTAGCTTAGCTCAAATACTGGGAGTCAGCAGGTATAGATAGCCTGCCTCTGCCTACAGTCATTTTAAATTTAAAGGCAAATTGCATTTAAGAATGGCTCGCAAACAAACAGCTCACTCAAAACTGCAAATCAGTTCTCATTGTTCATTTAAAAGAGCTGTTCAAAAGACTCGACTTGAACGTCACATCTCTGGTGCAAACCACTGCAGAATTAGGCCAACATAGTAGAAGATAACTCAACATAACGCGGTAAAAACACAAGTCACAACAAGCACACAGGAGACTTTAGAGCCTCTGAAGAGTTTATCTGATGACTTTAGGCAGAGGCAGGCTAGCTTTTCCTGTTGACTCCTAGTGTTTAAGCTAAGCTAACTAGCAGTGGGTGAGCTCTGGCCAAATCTTTCTTGTTACTGGACGCACAGATGAAAGAATGGTGTCTGTCTGCTTATCATGGACTCTTTTGCATATCCCTTTAAGGCTGGAGATGTACTTGCTGTAAACTACCCAGACAAGAATGCATGGTAGCTACCACATGCCCCCTGCATTGATTCAGTGTAGGGCTGAATGATATGGACAAAATTTCATGTCTCGATATTCATGCCAGATATCTCGATATCGATACGATACGATATGTCTATGGGTTCGGTGAAAACCAAGCATTTTTCAGAAAAATAAAAACATCATAATACAAAAGAATGTGGAAAGTGCAGTTTTAGCGCAGAGGGAATCTATATTGTTTATATCGCTGCTTTTCGATATGAATATCTTGAATGTTCATATCTCGATATCGATACGATAACGATATATTGTTCAGCCCTAATTCAGTGTGTTGGTTGTTTAGCTGCCCAGAATTAACGCGACGCAGACGTGAGCTGGAGTCTGCACATGACCGGTTGGATTATTGTACTGACCAAGGAGATATGGCAGAGTAAACACTAACAACGGTGCAGAAAGGGAAATGTAGAAATTCATTGTAGGCAATGCTGATGGTGAGGTCTGACCACTAGTCATCAGTTGCTAAAAATATGTGATGATGACATTGATTATTGCTGTTTGTTACCTCCGCCAAGGAGGTTATCGTTTGCTAATGGCATTTATCTGGATCACCACCAAAATCTAATGATTTTTAAGTTGGGCTATTACCAACATCACTTGAAAATTTCAGCAAAATCCATCCAGTAGTTCTAGATAAAAATACATTGGCAAAAACATAACCTCCTTGGCAGAGGTAACAATGTTGGAAATGAAGTTTGTGCTCTCAGAGCACTTCTTACTCTGCATACAGTATTCATGCTCTCAGTATAACTACTCTACATAAATCCACCAAGCCCTTTAGCCACACAAACATGGGTATTAACGCTGATCATTTTTGAGGATTGATGGCTGAAAGCTTTAATACCGAACTGCTGATAAAAAAAAAAAAAAATTAAATTATATAATAATGATAGACCAGGGTGTCCCTACTTCAAGCATTTTTACCTTTGATTAATTTAAATAATCATGTGTAACCCTAACATAAATGGAGTTCATTCATATGTTCACTCAGTGCGGTTTTTCTTTTCATTATCAATACTTTCCTAAAAGTGATTTTTTTGACACTTTTTAGTGAACTAAACTGACTCAGCAAACTCTGCTGTAGTCTGTAGATTCCCATTAAGGCCAAACACTGAGCCCTCTTAAGATATCTATTTGTAAGTGAGGCACACATGCCTATTTATATTTACATGAAGACTAATAGACAGGAACGCACATGAACAGGATGCACTTTGCAATCTGATGGTCTGTCTGCTTCATGTAAACAACTACAGGACTAGACTGATAATGGACACACACTCAGAGAGCAGCATTAAGTGTGCAGGTAATAAACTGCAGAAACCTTAATATACTAAATATACTTAAAAATATATTAAATTTATGTGAAGCCTTAATGTTGCATGTCCATGTATTTTAATGCAGATTTATCAGGGTAAACAACAGTGTAGTGGAGATCTCTAGATGTAGGGCTAGTTCTGTTAGCTATCACTGTGTCCACATCGTGTGTGACGGCCAGATCACTACTTGCGGCCATTGACATCAGAGTAGGCAATAAAGAGGCAGGTGATTCGGTTCTGGTGAATTTATTCTCCAGACTTGCAGGCAATGAGGTCGTGTGGTTTTTCTATAAACAACAAGAAATAATACAGAAAGAATAAAGACATTAAGCTATTAATATGTAATAAACAAATAAAGAAATACTGAAATAAATGCCTCCATTTGCTGCTAATTTCCATATGCATTAAACACACTTCACCTGAATAAAACACATTAACCCACCTATAAACAACATCACAGGGTAGTATTTACATAACACTTACTATAAACATCACTAACGATCAGGACCGATAACAATAACATGACATGTGTAGTGACATAGACTCGACCGGAGGGAGGTGAGCTAACTGCTACAACTAGCTTAAACAGGCGAACACATGTGGCGAGTGCTAAACTACTGTTTCAGTTACAATACAAACAGTCTGTGGCTCCCGCAAAATAAACATCCATATACACACAGATACTCACGTTTCATCCACGCACAGACCACATGCCGTGATGTTAATCAGTTGTTCGACTGTAAACTTGCTCTCACTCTGCCGACTCACCGGAGCACACACCCCCTTTCTCTCGCTAACTGAAGACACTGTCAGTTACGCTTTCTGCCCAGCAGGGGGACACACTCCCACATGAGCAGGACAACAACACAAGAACACTATACAAGAACGTCACACATTAACATAATAACAATAACTGTGGGGCCTTTTCTACAGCCGCCCCCAAATGTATGTAATACATTTGCTCCACAAAAAAGGCAACAAAGTCTATGGTTGAGATGAGGTTGGAGGAGTGGATCTGTCCTCATCTTCTCCAGACGGAAGCGCAGGGAGGACAACCAGCCTGGCAACTGGCCGGGTGTAAACTCGATCCCTCACCTTCACATCTGCGGACCGGACATGCCCATCAGGGCTTGGATGAGTCTTGATCACTCTTCCTATGGGCCACATGGCCCTGGGAAGTTGTGGATCAGCGATCATCACCACACAATCTTGATCAATATCAGCGGGTGATGCCTGCCACTTCTGGCGAGCTTGAAGGCTTGGCACATAGAGCCGGATGAAACGGGCCCAGAAGTGGTCAGCCAGAACTTGGGAGTGCTTCCAACGGCGGCGACTGATGAGCTCGTTCTCTGGGTAGATGACCTGAGGTAATGATCCATCCGGCCGCCCCATCAGAAGAACATTAGGAGTCACTGGGTCTGGGTCGCCGGCATCAGAGGACACATATCCCAGGGGCTTGCTGTTGAGTATCCCTTCCACCTCAGTAAGTACTGTACGGAGGACTTCTTCTGTGACAGGTTGTGCACCCACGATGACATAGAGAGCACTCTTGACGGAGCGTATCTCCCTCTCCCACACCCCACCGAAGTGGGGGGCTGCTGGGGGGTTAAAGTGGAAGGCGATCTTCCATGGTGCAAGGTGCTCCTGTAAGGCAGGAGAGATCTCAGCAAAGGCCTCTCGGAGCTCTCTCTCTCCACCTTTGAAATTTGTCCCCTGATCTGAGAACAGCTCTGCTGGTGTTCCTCTGCGGGCGATGAACCGACGAAGGGCCATCAAAAAGGCGTCCGTATCAATGGCGGTCAGGAGGTCCAGGTGCACGGCCCTGGTGGTAAGGCACTTGAAAATGATCCCCCATCTTTTTTCCCGCCGCCGGCCCACCTTGACTTCAAAGGGCCCGAAGCAGTCCATCCCAGTTGAATAGAAAGCAGGCTTGAACAAACGTAGACGGGCTGTCGGAAGGTCTGCCATCTTTGGTACAGCTGGTCTAGCTCTCCAGCGGCGACAATCAGCGCAGCTGTACTGGTGGCGGCGAACTGCCTCCCGCCCTCGCAGGATCCAAAAACGACGCCGAAGCTCCGCAAACACCCGTTCTGGGCCTGGGTGATGGAGCCGGTTGTCAAAGTCCTGGATGAGAAGCCTGGTAGCTGGATGGCTTGGGTCTAGGACGACTGGATGAAGAGTGGTTGCCTCTAAGTCCTCCGATCTACGGAGACGTCCCCCTACACGGATGAGCTCTCCACTTTCATCCAACTCCGGAGACAGAGTGAGAAGTCGGCTGCTTCTTGGGACTGGCTTCCCTGCTGTCAGTAAGCTGTGTTCTAGTGGGAAACTATCCAGCTGAGCTCTCTGGAGGACCAACCGCTCAGCCTGGCGATAATCCTCAGCTGTAAGGTGGCCTTTAGAGTCCGCCGCCCCGTGCAACTCCCGCGCTGTCACGTCTAGCAGCTCCCTCCAGGAGTTGTACTGGCTAAGGTCCGATGAAGGCTGACTCGATGCAACTGCATTGACTCCACAGAAGACAGACTTGCGCAGCTCTGATGTGTCTTGGGCTTGGTCAGCTGAGGGGTCCTCAGGCCACGAATCTGGACTCTGCAGGAGAAAGGAGGGTCCCTGACTCCATCTGTTGGGCTCAACCAGCTCCCTCAGCCCTTTTCCCCTGGTCACATCATCAGCAGGGTTCCTCGCCGAATCAACATATCTCCACACATCACCATCAGTCAGCTCCTGAATCTCACTCACACGGGTGCCGACAAAGACCTTGAATCGGCAGGACTCCGATTTCAACCAGGTCAACACAGTCGTCGAGTCGGACCACAGGATCATCTGGTCGATGCTGAGCGTGAGCTCCCTTCTTAGAACCTGTGTGAGCTGTGCCCCAGTAAGGGCAGCACAAAGTTCTAATCTGGGCATGGAGTGGGACCGCTTAGGAGCGACTCTGGAGCGAGCCATAAGGAAGGAGAGATGCACTCTACCATGTCTGTCGGTGGACCGGAGGTATGCGACGGAGCCATATGCTTCTTCGGAAGCATCGCAGAATATGTGTATCTCTCTATGCAGACCATGGGGGTCCACATCCTTGGGTAAGTATGGTCGGGGCAGGGTGACCTGTGGTAGAACATTCAGTTCCTCTTCCCATGCCCTCCACCGCTGGAGAAGCTCCTGGGGCAGCAGTGGGTCGTCCCAGCCATGGTGCTTGTCCCAAAGGTGCCGGACCAGCACCTTAGCCCGGGTGGTGTAGGGCAGGATGAACCCCAAAGGGTCGTACTGACTCGCAAGAACCTTATATATGTTGCGCATTGTGGTGACACCATAATCCACTTGGCGATGCTTGTAACCGAGGGCGTCAGTGTGGAACAGCCAGCTCAGCCCCAGCGTTGATTCTGGAGTGTCTGTCTTTTCCTGGACTAGCCATAGCTCCACACTAGGCGAGCGGCTTTCTTCAGGTAGGTGACTTATGACCTCTGGTTCATTGCTGGCCCACTGACGTAGCTCAAACCCAGCAGATGCCAAGAGGGTTCGTAGCTTGTCCACCAGGTGCCTTGCCTCCGCGATGGTGGGGACACTTTGGAGACAATTATCCACATAGAAGCACCTCTCGACGGATATTCTCACATCTTCGTCTGGCTGGCTGTTGTCGGTGACGTGATGCTGTAAGGCGAATGTGGCACAGCACGGACTGCACGTCGTTCCAAACGGTAATACCTGCCACTCATACACCGCAGGAGGTTCCTCCCGTGCGACGTCACGCCAGACAAAGCGGAGGAGGGCACGATCTTCTGGGAGCAGGCGAACCTGATGGAACATGCCCTTGATATCTCCACTAATGGCCACTGCATGTTCTCGGAAGCGTAGCAGGACTCCTAGAAGTGATGCTCCTAATGTCGGCCCTGGCAGCAGGTAGTCATTGAGGCTCTGTCCATGGTACTGGTAAGAACAGTTGAAAACCAGCCTATTCTTGCCATTGTGGCTGACCATATGGTGTGGGATGTACCATGCCTCACGTCCTTCCTCAGCTGGTGTTTCAGGGCCACACTTGATGACAGAGCCGGCGTTAATCAGCTTCTCCATCTCCACTCTGTAGGCTGCAGCCTGTGCAGGGTTCTTAGCCAGGCGCCGTTCCACGCCTCTCAAGGTGGGCATGACAGCTTCTTTGGGAGCTTGGAGGAGCGGCATGTCCTTCCGGCGCAAGAGCGGGGTAGCGTACCGGAGGATGCCGTCAACCTCAACTCTGGTGGTCTTGGTCTCGAGGATTCTGATGGCCTCCTGATCTTGCTTTGAACGAGTGACCAGCTTCTCGTTCCTGAAGGGGACTGTGTCGACCTGCCATAACCTCTCAACATGTTTCATCAGCTCGCTCACCTGGGGGGCTACCACCGTGAGGAGGCACTGCTGTGGTTGGGCAAGGTGGCGAACTACACTAGCTGGACCCTGCAGTGTCCAGCCCAGCTTTGTGTGGATGGCAGCAGGTCCACCTGGAGGTCCCAACCTGACGGGCTCAATGGGGGTGATGAGGTGGGGATGATCACTCCCAATGAGCAGTGTAGGTTTCACATCTGTGAAGGTTGGTATAGGAAGGCCGATGAGGTGTCTATAGGTCTTCCTGAGCTGCCTCATGGGGTAGGTATGACCAGCCAATCCGATGCGAGCAGCGGTGAATGCACCTGTTATCTTGAACTTGAGCTTTGGTTTCGCCGGGGAGGAAATGGAGAACGACACTGATGCTCCTCGGAGTGTTTGCACCTCCTGTCTGATGGTACGTAGCGGTAAGTCCTCCAAGGGTCCTCGCACCCCTAACTTCTCTGCTGCATCCGGCAGCAGCATCGTTCTCTCAGAACCATCGTCCAATATGGCGTGGGTGTGTAGTGTTCGGCCACCATAGTGGAGGCAGACCTTGACAACTTTCAGCAGAACCCTACTACCTTCTGGGGGTCGGTCTAAATACAGCACCTCTGTTGTGGACCTTGTAGCATGGCTCGCTACTTCAGAGGCTGTAGGTGGCCCCTTGGGTGACCTCACGTTGACCTCGTGCAGCACCTGAAGATGCTTTCCCCGGCAGAGGCTGCATGGCTTCTTCAGATTGCACTGTGCAGCCTGATGTGACCGTGCACAACGCCAACATCGCTTATTGCTCCTTATCCAGTCCGTCAGCTGATCCTTGGTCAGCATGGTCACAGCTGTGCACTGACTGAGATAGTGCTCCTCATTGTTGCAGAATGGACAGTAAGGCTTGCTCTTGTTCCCCTTAAAGGAGCTGCCCACGGTACGAACCTCGGGCTTCTTATCTGCGTCGTTCCCCCCATGGAGAACGGTGGTGGGGCGATAACTCTGGCGACCATCAGGTCGTGGCACCGGCCTCTCCTTGGCCCCCCTCACCGCTAAGTGTCCTTCAGAATCCTGACACCAGGACTCATACTTCAGCCACTCTGACAGATCAGGTAAGGTGTGAGTTCGTAAACCTCGATGGAACATGCAGCGGCGAAACTCGGCTCTTTGCTCAGGTGGTAACTTGGACAGCAGGCGAGCAACATGTGAGCCACACTGCAATTCCGCTTCACCTTCCGAACCCAATGTCCTCAGCATTCCCACCAGTGACTGTACTTGGAGAGCAAACTTCTCGAATGCAGCAACATCTCCACGCCTGACATCTGGTGAGTCCAACACAGCGGCAATACGCCTCAATGCAATCTGATGTGGTTGGCCGAACTTATCATTCAGGGCGGCCATTGTGTCGGAGAAGGGGGTTGGAGAGTTGAGGTAAGCGTCCGCTATCCACCGGGCTTCCTCTAGTTGCAGGTGATCGACCAGTACCTGATACTTGAACAGCTCTGAGGCGTTTGGTGGTAACAGGTTCTCTAGTGAGAGCTTGAGGCGAGCAAACTCACCTGGGTCACGACGAGAGAAGGTGCGGATGGTCGGGCGTGGTCCATAGTAGCTGGACTCTGGAATGTGGGGGGTCCTGACGGGAGGCGGTGGTCGTGGCGACATCCATGTCCCACCATGAGGCTGCTGAGGATTGGATTCTGGTTCACTCTTTATGCCACTATATGCTGCAGAATACTTGGGGTCAGCTGGCGGCAGACTGAATGACTGTGGTGGGAGCTGAGCTGACTCGAACCAAGTGCGTCGATAAGAAGCAGTGTTCTCTGATGGTCTGGTAGCAGGAGCTGTGCTATATGCTGACTGCTGAACTTGTAGCTGGCCCTCAAGTGGCTGGGTGAGAGGGGGCGAAACAGTCTCTTGTTTAACCAATGGAGGTTGAACCTGGCTGTTATGTGTTGGTGGAGGAGGTGGCAGACTAGGTGGTAACAGCTCTCTCTCTGCTGGAGCTGGCCACGGTGGTGGTGCAGGCCAGTCACTCTCTTCAGTAGGTGCAGCGGCAGTGGCAGGGGGAGGTGTTGGCTGCACAGGTGCAGGGTGAGGCTGAGTGATTTGAGGAGAAGAGGGACCTTGTAAATTCTGAAAGGCATCCAGTAGTTGTTTCATGTCTGCTCTCAGTGCTGTGAGCTCCATCATATCAACTGACATGCGGTGCTGGGTCTGCTGAATGAGTTGTCTCTCTTGGCGGATGTCCTCTAATTCCCTCTTTATGTCATCAGGTGAGGGTCTGGACTGCAGCGCTGGATGTCGGGACGTAGAGCGATCATGAACATATTCCTCCTGCTCCCTCTCTTGTGACTGCAGGGGGGCTAGCTGATACTCCTGGATGTGCTGCGGGCCCTCTGCACCGTAGCACAGGTCCATCTCTTGAAGAACAGCATCCCTCCTCCGCAGGTGGCTGAATGGGGAGGAATCATGATCCCAGGTGAGGGGGGTCATCCTGGCCCTTTCCTCCTGCTGAAGCGCCTCTCTATATCTCTGACTGACAGAGTCCAGATGATCCACTTCATAATCTGCGTAGCGCGCTGGAGGACGTAGATGTCGTCGGGGGCGTGCACCACGAACTTCATACTCTGAAGCTTGATCCATCTCTGATGTGAACTCAGTGATCCGGCTCGAAGGACCATTAAATGTAGTGGAGATCTCTAGATGTAGGGCTAGTTCTGTTAGCTATCACTGTGTCCACATCGTGTGTGACGGCCAGATCACTACTTGCGGCCATTGACATCAGAGTAGGCAATAAAGAGGCAGGTGATTCGGTTCTGGTGAATTTATTCTCCAGACTTGCAGGCAATGAGGTCGTGTGGTTTTTCTATAAACAACAAGAAATAATACAGAAAGAATAAAGACATTAAGCTATTAATATGTAATAAACAAATAAAGAAATACTGAAATAAATGCCTCCATTTGCTGCTAATTTCCATATGCATTAAACACACTTCACCTGAATAAAACACATTAACCCACCTATAAACAACATCACAGGGTAGTATTTACATAACACTTACTATAAACATCACTAACGATCAGGACCGATAACAATAACATGACATGTGTAGTGACATAGACTCGACCGGAGGGAGGTGAGCTAACTGCTACAACTAGCTTAAACAGGCGAACACATGTGGCGAGTGCTAAACTACTGTTTCAGTTACAATACAAACAGTCTGTGGCTCCCGCAAAATAAACATCCATATACACACAGATACTCACGTTTCATCCACGCACAGACCACATGCCGTGATGTTAATCAGTTGTTCGACTGTAAACTTGCTCTCACTCTGCCGACTCACCGGAGCACACACCCCCTTTCTCTCGCTAACTGAAGACACTGTCAGTTACGCTTTCTGCCCAGCAGGGGGACACACTCCCACATGAGCAGGACAACAACACAAGAACACTATACAAGAACGTCACACATTAACATAATAACAATAACTGTGGGGCCTTTTCTACAAACAGTATCAGTTAAATCAGTGAAACACTGACAATACTGTGTTTTATTTTTTATTCTTGGTTAAGCGTTGTGGCTGAGAAGTCCTGATGCAAACCCACAGCTGTGAGACGTGTCAGAGCGACAGGCTGTAAAAATGACACCAGCTGAAGCTCTGCACTGCCATCTTCTGGCTTTAGACAAACTCTGATAAGATATGACATTTACATCAAATGGATCATTTGGCTGAAACCTCCCATGCATTTCCATGTGCACAGGATAAAAATAAGAAACTGTGAGGAAAAAGTATTAAATTGGCTTAAATTCTCTTAAAGAGGAGAATGTGGAAATCAGAGAAACATATTTAACTCTGCAGCTCACATCATCTCTGTTCTCTGGATACAAATATGATGCAAGATTAGTTTCATTTTTAAAATCGGGAGGGATTATTACAATACACTGAAACTACATAATTAGTCAAATGCCTTGGTTTCTATTTACTTTATCTGGCACCTGTCTGTCAACAACACTCTCCTCTCCTCTGTTGGATCAGACATAGGCCAGTCTTTACTTCCCTCACTGAGCCTTACTGGTTTGCCTTTCTTGGACCAGTTTTGTTTGGCAGTGTCCTCTGGAGACTGGAACCAATCCACACAAGCTTGACAGAGCTGGACATGTTCTGATCCAGATCGTCAGAGCATCTCCTGCTCTCGTGACTTTTGGACCTTGTCAAAGTGTTTATATCCTTCTTTTCACCTATTTTCTAAGGACTGCATGAGTTATCTTTAATTTTGGGTACAAAATGACCTAATGCACACGCTTGTGACTTACCATAAAATCAACTTTTTCTCCTGTTTCTCACTAAGAAACTAGAAATAAAATGAACTTGTATAAAAACAGTAATGAAGACTTCCACAATTTACAAATAATATTACTACTAGCAATGGTAATAATGATAATTATTGGGTTCTTTTCAAGGTTACTGAAGAAGAATGATTATCATCCATTATCCATACCGCTTCTGCCTTTCGGGGTTGCAGGGAGTGGAGCCTATCCCATGAAGGCAATTGGAGTCACCAGTTAACCTAATGAGCATGCTTTTGATCTGTAGGAGGTAGGGCTGGGCGATATAACCTAATCTCATTTTGCGATTAATTAAAGCTCTCACTTCGATTACGATTAATAAACAATGAATAAAATTTTATGATATGCAGGAACAAATTGGTGGTGTTACCGACAGTCATCGAAACGGTCTTCCTGCAGTATTTACACTTAACTTCTTTCTGCTCGATGTCCTCTGCACAGAATCCAAAATTTGCCCAAACAACCAAGATGGCATTTTTCTTGGCTGCAAGGTCCTCTGATAGCTTGGCACTTGTCTCCTTTTTCTTTGCCGCGCTTAAAGTGAACGCAGACTGTATGGAGTGGGCGCGATCACGTGACTTACACAGGGAAAATAATCAAAATAATCGACATGAGTAAAATTACTCATGTCTAAGGGGTCTAAATATCAATTTTGACTATTTTTAGATTAATTTCCCAGCCCTAGTAGGAGGAAGCCGGAGTGCCTGAAGGGAACCCACGTATGAATGTGGAGAACATGCAAACTTTACACAGATAGGCCCTGACCAACATGGGGATCTAACCAGATTTAGGAAAAAATGGGTTATAAACTGTAATTTAACAAGGCAGTTGTGTTACAGGTTAGAAAATACTAAAATACCATTTATAAATTTGCAGGCAATTTGTATTTTACAATGGCTCGTAAATGGACGGCTTTCTCACCACTGCAAATCGGTTTTCATCTTCTATTAATAGAGCTGTTCAAAAGACTCGACTCGTTCACGACGTCACATCTTTAGTGCAAACAATTAGGAAGTAGGTCAACAAACCAAAGCCTTTGTTTATGAATAGAAGTAAATAATATGATGATAGTAGAAGATAACATAACATGATGCGTTAAAAAAAAAACGAGTCACAACAAGCACACAGGACCATTAAGAGTTGCAGAAGAGTTTATATGACTGTAGGCAGAGGCAGGCTAGCTATACCTGTTGACTCCCGGTGGTTAAGCTAGGCTAATAAGCAGTGGGCGAGCTTTGGCTGTCTGTTGTTACTGGACACTCAGATGAAAGAATGGTGTCTATCTGCTTGTTATGCACTTGGGAGTGAGGCAAGACACGAAAACCAAAAAAATGATGCCGTATCCCTCCACAGCAATGTGTCATAAACCTTTATGTTTTTCTTTCCTCCCCTTCTGGCTGTAACAATTACAAAGAACTTCACTGAGCTTTCAACAGGTTTTTACACAGAATATTTCTAAGACTCAGCTCATATCCAAGTCTCCTTGCATGGCTGCAAAGATAATGTCTGAGGTCACAGTTTATGAATGAATCTCAACATGCTGAAAAGATTCATTGTGCCTCTGAATTTGCAAAACAAAAAGCAATTGGAGACAAACTCACAGGTGGGGACAATCTGACCCCACAGGTCAGGATGCATTATGCACACACAGTCTTCTTCTATTCTTACATGCATGCATCCATCCTTGATTCCAGCTCCACTCCACCTTGTAACAATCTGTGCATGCTGTGCATCAAATCAACCATTCCAAACACTGATTGAAGCAAGATGGACTCCTCGCAGGGAGGATGATTTGTAAAATACATGGCAACAAATTATTTACAGGGATCCCTGCTACCCCCCAACAACATTTATAGAGGAGGAGCTGGAGTTTTTACCGGGACGAATAAGACTTTTATGGGATGTGATGGACAGATACAGAGCTGAGATTTACAGCTCTTGCGTGGTCTGTTCGTCTTCAGGGATACATTAAGGGAGTGATGGGAGGGGTAGATGGAGAAGAAGGGAGAGTAAGAGGTGAAGGGGAGGAAAAGGAGTGCAAAGATGAACTAAAGAAAAGGCATCAAAGAAAAGAAGTGAGAAATTGCCGGTGGAGCATCGAAGAGTGCTCAAATTCCATAAAAGATGGAATAAGGAGTCTTAAACCAAATAAATACCTTCAAGCATCTTCAATTTGCTTTTAGGCAGTAGACACCAATTCTGCTCCAAGAAGTTTGAAACAATGTCTTGAAACATTTCCCACATTCTGGAGAAATTATTGAACTGTTGTTCCCCCTCCCTGTTACACATCTGCACAGATGATAGAAAGGGATGTAGCTGCTTTTTAACTTTAAGTCTAAATAGGGATCATGCTGAATTTTGTAGTTTTAGGCAAATGTATGTTTTCTGTTCAAAAGTCAGACCGATTCAAAGTCAGACTGATTGATTCAACCTTCAGTCTGTCTATTTACAGAATGATAAAGTAAAGGATTAGTTTCTGATCTTCAGAGAGTAAACGCTCACCTGTCAAGCCAGAGAGCAAGATTTTAGAGGTGAATTTCGCCCATCCTGGCTTTGGAACTAAAAGCTTGGTTATGCTTTCTGCACAGATGGTCACGCTGACGTGGACTGTATTTTTATGTCCTGAGCAGCTCTCACCTCGTCACAGACCAATGTTTTTCCAAATGTCATGGGGCAGCGTCCTCGAAGTCACGGTTATTTCAGAATTTCACTAAAGTTAATGAAAGTGTTTACTGTATTTTTTGGACTATAAGTCAATGGTCCAGTTTCATCTCCACGCCCTGGTAGTTGCCAAGGAGATGAACATAAATGACTCTGCAGGTGGGCCTTCTTGGTGTTACCAACCGCCTCTCTACGCACAAACCTCTCTGATTTGGTCATATTGCTGTCAAAAAATCTGAAGCTGTCTGGGATGATGAGGCATCACCGAAAGAGTGACCCCTAGCTGGAACAAAAAAGACAAGTTTTGGATATTTATGCACAGCTCCCACTGCGTATACACTAACGTGGTCACAATGGGCTGAAAAAATCACAAACACCGTGAACTTGATCCAGAATCAATATTGTGATGCCTCGCCAAAGGGCATGGCCGTGGCAGCGCGGCGAAATAAGGCCTGTCATTTTGTCCCTTACATTTGCCATAACTTTGACTTACGTGCTCCCCGCTACACCAAATTCCCGACATTTGATAACAGTCCGACCCTGAACACATTGTCACCAACACTGCCTTTGAATGTCATAGCGCCACCTAGTGGTAAAGGCAAAGGTGTTTTTTTCACATTTCGGCTTATAACTTCTGCTATGTTGATGTGATGCAGCCAAAAGTTGATTCAGGTCAAAGCTAGCAAATTGGCAAAGATGCAAAAAAATGGTCAACACGTTTCGTGTTACTGCACTAAGGCGGTGCCAGATAATTTCTCAAAAAATTAGCATCCTGGGATATCGCCTGTAAATGTCACAACCTCATGAAATCTGGTACACAGATCAGGAATGGCATCTTCTTGAGAATTCCAGTGTCAAAATGGAGACACACTCAAAAAGGGCTCCACAGTGCCCGCTAGAACATTTCAAAAACTCAGCCCCACCCCTGTGTTTGACCCACAGCTATGAGATTAGGCAGGTAGGCTTATGTAGGACTCTAAGAAGCACAAAACAGCCTCTTGGACTCATTGGCCCCATCCATCAAGAACTAAGCTATTTTGCCTTGAAAATCTAGCATTTCGCCATTTCCTGCCATTTCTCAGGTATTTTCAAAAAGATACTCCTTTTATGGATTTAATGCTATCAAGTTGAAACTTCATCTCCAAGTACCCACAACAGTGTACTACAAAATTACTAGGCAATTTTGTAATAGGAGGTCTATTTTTAAAATGACACCCCCTCAAAAAAGTGGTGCTTTTTGCAAGCACTGACAAATGCCTGCTACTGAAGGAAACTGTTTACACTTTCCATGTTGTTTTTCCTCCAGCTTGTAGTTGAGACCTGGTGCAACATCATATTACAAAACCATGTGGTACCTGCAAAGGGCATGGCCATGGTGCCCTGTCAAACTTCTGTGTTTCTCTTATGCATACTTGGGAACAGATAACTTGCTCTAACTCTGTCATTCTTTGACCAAATGGCACACATTAATCCATGTTTATTACATAAACACTCCTGAGCCACGTGATATCAACATATGTCATCTATTTCATAGCGCCACCTACTGGTAACAGGAAAAGCAGACATCCATTCATGGCCCTCAGATCCCGCTGCATTGATGCTATGCAGCTAGATCTTGTAAATGACACACTAACTGCCATGCTGATGCTGCAGTATGACTTTCGTCAAATTTTGTGAAAGAACACCAAGCTGGTGCTACAGAGTTTGCCAAAAAATGGGAGTTCTTGGAAATCACTTTAGAAATCTGCCGGCCTCATGAAAGTTGATACAACCATCAGGAGGACCATCCTCTTAATGCTTTCGCTGTCAAAATGGAGACACACCTGAAAATGGCTCCACAGCGCCCCCTACAAAAATCAAACATGTAGCCCTGCCCCTGAATTTGATCCAAAGCCATGAAACTTGGTAAGCTTATGAAGAACCCCAAGACAAGCAAAAAAGCCTCTTGGACCCATGGGACACGTCCATCAGGATGTCAGCCATTTTGGTTAGAAAATTTGGCTTTTCAGGATTTTGGCTGATTACAGGGTTTTTTTTCTAAAGCATACTCCTACAGATTTTTTGATAGCAAGCCGAAACTCCAGCCAAAGGTACCCACAATAGTGTACTTTAAAACTACAGCACAACTTTCTAATAGGAGGCTTAGTTTGGCAACAGCGCCCCCTCAAACAAAAGTAGTGCTTTTTGGCATAGCCTACAAATGGCTGCCTCCAAAGCAAAGGCTATTCAATTCTGAGGCTATTTTAACTCAAGTCTGTAGATGAGACCTTGAGGCACATCATATCCAAAAATCCAGCTTGCACGTTAAAGGGCATGGCTACGGCACCTTTCGAAACTTTGATGTTTTTCCACTAAAATGGCTTTTGGTGATTTCGGCTGAAAAGCTGAAATTCATTCGTCATCTAGTGGACAAATAGCTGCCTCCAAAGACAGTCAGAGTCACAAAGGTCACAGCTGGAGAAGATTGCAGCGCACCAAGTGTGGGTGACACGCAGGCCGAGGACCCATCAGAACCCCGCAGGGGTGCTACTTTTATTTGTGTTACTGTGACAAAAAAAGGGATAGGATGTGGTCCAAATGGCCACTAAATCACTTAAATCGTCTGAATGGAACCTTCATGAAGGGGCGTTTCTGGATAATTGACATCAAGCTGACTGTGTGGACACCCGCAGAATTGTGGATGCATCAAGCAGTCTTTTGGGGATGCTCCTTTTATACTCAATTATGACATCCACCTGTTCCAGTAAACCTGTTCACCTGTGGAATGTTACAAACTGGGGTTTTTTGAGAATTTCTCAACTTCACAAGTCTTTTGTTGCCCCTGTCCTAACTTTTTTGAAACGTGTTGCTGGCATCAAATTCAAAATTAGAGAGTATTTGCAAAAATACAATCAAGTTTATCAGTTTGAACATACTGTAAATATCTTGCCTTTGTAGTGTAATCAATTGACTATAGGTCAAAAAGGGTTCGCAAACATTTTTTGTCCAGTTTTTATTACATTTTAAACATTTTTTGAACTTCATTGGAATTTGTTTTTGTAAAATGATATCTAAATAAACCTCCCTGAAGTTAAACTAAAAGGCCTCAAATTATTCTGTAACGCTCCAGTTGCCCTCACTTTGACATTATTCATGTTTTTTGTTCACATGGTGACTGTTTTTGTGCTCAAGGAGACTCAGAAAGGAATTCTGGTTAATTCTCTGCCTCTGTGGCTGCATAAGCTGCTCTTTCTTACCCCTGCTCTCCTACAAAATTATTTAAGCAGGACAAGAAATAGAATCCATGCGGCAAAAATCTGAGAGTCATAAATCCATGAGCTTGGATATTCTAGGGTTTACATATGGAGTAACAAAGTCTCAAATATTTTCTGTGATCTCTCTCTCTCTCTCGGTTAACATTTCAAAACTGCAGACTTCTTTGTTTTCAGCCTTTTGTAATGATTTCTATCTCTGGAGCAGCTGTGCCTATGAGAACATTTTGTTTGAGTCAAACCTCAACCTGAGAGTGCTAATGGGGCCTGAGGGAGTGGTCTGGGAGGGGGAATGGGGCCTTTGGGGTAGAAGGGGTGGGTTGAACCAGGCCAGGAGAGGGGACTTTGGGCTTGTAAAATTCCTCCTGAGCTGATGCAGTCTTGCTGCGTTTCACGGAGGCTGAGGTTAACTGCTGCAGCACGGTGGAGGGTCTGATCCCAGTGTGTTTATCCTGGATTGGGAGGCAGCAGGGTGCACAGAGAGGGGGCATCCAAGCTCTGACTGCTGATGGGTGGGCTTTATAGTATAGTAGAACGGCATGGGGGGTTACCACATTCATTCAGGGGTTAATGCTCGTGCCACTGAAATGATTCAATCCTTCTGCCTTCACAATGTTCTCAACCAGCCCTTCATACAGGATGTTGTTTCATTCCTGCACCATTAAGAGCCCATTTACATGAAAATTTTGTCACCAGAAGTGGAAAGCTTCTTCCTTTGCAATTTCAAAAGCGCTCCGCATTCACACAGATCCACGAGAACAACTGAAAACACGATAGTGTGCATGCCAGGCCAGTAGTTGTTGAGGTAAATTTGTAGTGTCCTTGGCAAATATAACAAATGTGTCGTCATTGGTCAGAGTACTGATGCAGCAAATCTACATTTTTTGGAGGAGTAATAACAAACCTAGCACAATTAGCAGCACACATGTTGCTCGGTAGTCGGCCATAGCAGTTGCTGTTGTTCCTGGGTGTAGGCGCAACCTTAATCTGAGAGAGTACTGTGCAGGCGGGGTAGGGCTGGGTATTTCCAGCAACCTCATGATATGATACGTATCCTGATACTGAGGCTACAATATGATACGTATCCCAGTTAGCACAAATTATGGACGTTTATTACGCCTTTATCAGAAGTCCTGACAACTTTAATTTTGTCTTTTTCATTGCAAAAATAAAAAGATTGTTCTACAACTCAAGACACTTAAATTTGGGTCCTCAAAGATTTTAGACACAAGTCAATTTTTGAACATGTGCTTCATCATGTAGTTTGGATTTCACTTTGAACTGTACCGTTGACATCACCCAAAGTGTATCAACAACATCTGTCACAGCATTTGAGGCCGTATCGATTCTGTAGAATCTGTATCTATACACGTATCAGCAAGAAGTGCATATCAATATTTTGCCATATCCATATTTTGAGCACGGGCCTAATACGTGTCAGCGTTTTCCCTGACAACAGGTATCCCTGTTTACATGGAGACAAAAACAAAGACGTTTTCAAAACGTTTCACTCTGGACCCTGGTTTCAAAAGTTTGCGGATTCAGGCACTCTGGGTACCATTCTTGTGTAAACGGAAGGCGCAAATGCAATGAAAACTCTGTTGTTGGCCATTTTTGTTGTTGTGTAAATGGGCCTACGATAGCTTTGAACTTAGACGTATTTTTCTGTTATTAGCTTTATGCTGACATAGGCGTAATTTATTTGGTTAAGACTGTCAAGTATAACCAAATTTGACCAAAAAGATAATTGTTCACGTCATACTTTACACTGGATGAATCTTATTTAAGCTTCTTCACTGGATAAAATGGGCAGGAGGTTTTTTTTTCCTGTTGTCCATCTGTCTATTTATGTACTTCTAGTGGATGCTATTTTCATTAAGACATGGAAGTTTTTGTTTTTTTTTTAAACTTTGCTTAAATATTCCCTCTAACTTAGAATGAACTAATGAGAGTTGGGGTCATAGGTCAAAGATCATGTACATCTGTTGCTTTTAAAACTAATATTTCAAGAACCTGGTTGGATTTTTTTTAACACCTCGACTGAGCTTCAAGTTTTGTTAATAGACATGTACCCACACTAAAGAGCATTGGAAGGCCTCGACACACCGAGGAAGATGCAAATAAATAGAACAGAACTATGAATATTTTGGGGGTAAATTTTGAAGCCAATCACATTAAAAGCGACGTGCAATTGCATATATTGTGAACATTGAAAAAAAAAAAAAAAAACATGTTGCAGAAGTCAAAACAGACTTGACATAGGTGACTATGATCAGGTGTGGATTTTCATTAAACAAAAACTAACTCCTGATTTCCACATACTCCACGTACACACAGCAGCTTTGATCCCACAGATGGTGCACAACCTTGCCAACTGGCAGCAGAAGGGCAGCACTGCCAAGCGCCACAGCAAGAAACATAATAACATAAAAACATAATACCAGAAGAGTATTCATGAAAGGATTGATACTTCGATACTTGATTTTGATACTCCTAACGTGATAGCACGGCTCGATCAGCATCCTTTAGAGCAGGAAGACGTGGGAGCTAAGAGCGTTCTGACAGCAGGAAGTTAGCATTAAATTTTTCATCAAGTGCTCACTATGTGTCCTATGTATTCAGAGACAATAAATAGAGAAGAATGAGTCAACTGGAGATCTGACCAAATGACATGCCAGCTAGCAGGCGCACACCATTTTTAAAAGAAACAAGAGCGAACAGTCTGATTGGATCGATTCATGTCCCAATACACACCTGTGCATAATAAAGGCATCAGTAGTCACCTATCCGCTTTGCATTTGAAACCATGTTTTGTACAGGGATTTTGCTCCATCTAAATCACTTAAGCTTTAACAATCTTTTTCTAGTCTGGCTACTAAAAGTGCTTTTGCACTGCAGGCTACACCACCCCTTTCACACCTATGGACTTTCACATCCACTCACTGATGATTATAATTAGTATGCAAGATTTCCTACAGATTACGATTATTTACTCCCTTTCATACCCATATAAGCATCTTGCTAAAAGACAAAATAAAAGGGGACAGCCAGAGCTGGGTTCATAGGCTCAACCTTTCTTTTGACAGTCAGTTAACCCTCCAACATGAGCCACAGATGCTTCAGTAGTTTTCTTTTAGTATCTCTTGATAACTTGTATTTGTGTAATGAAGGTTCAATCACATTTCCTTACAATAGCTGGGACAGAACATGCTAGTATGACAGATCTTTTTGAAAATTATTTTAAAATAGAGATCATTCTGATCCGCACAGACCTTGAGCTCAACTTATTCATAGTCAATATGAACTACAAAAAGAAGTATGACTCCCCAGATATGTGGGAGAACTTGTAATAATCTACAGATCAGCCAAATTTCTGCCATCTTAGTTCAAATGCAGCTTAAATGTTTCTTCCCTCTGCAGTAAAACAACAATCTTGATTTACTCTCCTCCATCATTTTCTCATGCACTTCAGGGTGGTGCACTTCATCAGGATTTAAGCCATAAAGATTATATGGAGCGTTTCTCATCCAACAACACAGAACATTTGGACCATTAACACGCCCAGATCTGAGTCCCAGTGCAGGACGGCCTATGTGGGGACTCCTGCTGTCCTGTGGAGAGTCAACTCTCTGATCTCACACTTGACTGGAAAGATTAACAAATGGTTGTGCTTGAAAGTAGAGGCTCATCGGTGTGTGTAGTACATGAGGGTGTATTTGTGTGTGCCGTGACCTCAGTCATTCCTAGTTTGGAACTGGTAAATGTGAGAATCTGGAATATAAGGGCCTTAAAGCAGTGAATGTTTGAAATACTCACTGAAGCCTGGTGGGGGATCTCTTATCTCTTATCTCTATAATAAAGCTGCTTAATAAAATTATTCTTTGGTGTTTGGTTTGCCACATTTTAAGTTGGGAGTAGTTTAGGAGTTAGGCTATTTGATCTTTATTGGACAAAGCTTGTTGCAAAAATGGGGCTAAGCTAAAGTTAAAGAATGAACTTTCACCTCATCATTGCAATTGATTCAACTGGAGCTATGATCTCACTCTATGTAGAGAGATGGCATTTTGATTTTCTTGCCATACATCATTATTTATTATTTCATTATCATCAACATGAAAGTAACCAGAACTCACAGCAAATGTATTTTTATCTCATATCCCACTCATATTGACACCATTGTAGCCTTGGTGTCTGAAACGATCCATATTTATATATTGAAAATCATAAGTCACATTGAATGTCAATTTTAACAATGGATTAACAGCCTGTGTATTTTTTTGACAACAGTGACCTGACCTTTTACCTCTTTAAGCTACATAGTTTATTCTTGGAAATTAATCAGAGTTGAAACTTATGTAACTGACATCCTGATTTTACTTAGTAATCATGCTTTTGTTAGGGTGTCGAAGGAATATTGACAGTGGCACAGTCAGTCATCTTTTTTAACCCATAAATCAGGGCAATTAATCCTAAGTCTTGCATTTACATATTGATTGGTCCATATCCTTACGATTTGGTATAAATCCTTCATAAGCAAGGATCGGGCAAGGTTCACCACTTTGTGAACAACTGCACAAGCAAATAGTCCAACAGTTTAAGATCAGTTTTTCTCAACGTACAATTGCAAGCAATTTGGGGATTTCATCATCTACAGTCCATAATATCATCAAAACATTCAGAGAATCTGGAGAAGTCTCTGCACATAAGCAGCAAGACTGAAAAGCAACAGTTGAATGCCTGTGACCTTCTGTCTCAAGCGACACTGCATTAAAAACAAACATCATTTTGTCAAGGATGTTACCATGTGGGCACAGGAACACTTTGGAAAACCATTGTCAGCCATATTCAACAACACATAGAAACACTGCTGGATTCTCTTGACCTGGATTCATCTGAGATGGACTGATACAGAGTGGAAAGATGTGCTGTGATCCGATGAGTCCACATTTCAAATTGTTTTTGGACATCATTGACATCATGTCCACGGGGCTCAAGAGGAAAAGGACAATCCAGTTAAGAAGCCAGTATTTGTGGTAGTACCAGGTGTGTTAGTGCCCATGGCATGGTTCAACTGTGAAGACATTATTAATGCTAAAAGGTACATACAGGATTTGGAGCAGATTATGCTGTCGTCCCAGCAACGTCTGTTTCAAGATGGTCCCAATTAATCAGTTTGAACATTTAACATCTTGTCTTTTTAGTGAATTCAATTGAATAAAAGGATTTGTAAATCACTGTGTTCTGTTTTTTTTTATAAATTTTACACAATGTCCCAGCCTCATTGGAATTGGGGTTATTATCTCTAGGAAGTTAAATATGACTGTACTTAAATTGCTTAGCGAACCAGCTCGGCTTAGACTCAAACATGTAAAATGTAGCATGGTAGATTACTGTGGTTGGTAATAAAAGAAGGATGGTGCTCAATGATGAAAAGTTAGATCATTATTTGTTTAAGTTTACTTTTCTATTTGTAACATCTCTCTATGTCTTTAGCAGCAGTAAATTCTTCAGTGATCCAGTTTTTGGCAATACTGAGCTCCTTCCTCTTATGTAAGCCTCATTAAGACTGGAAAGATGAGTTAATTCGTCACACAATACCTCATCTTTCTGGTCTTATCATCACTGCAAAGGGGCTCAGGGATATTTGAGCCCCATCACTCCTCCTCTGTTAAAAGTACCATTGCTCATTCAGTGTAAGTCCATAACCAGAATTCTTGGCCTGGATCTGTACTGGATCTCAGGCCCTGGCCTAACCTCTGCAGTGGAGAGATTGAGCCTTTTTCCTCTCAGCTGTTTGATGTTTTACACAGATGGTTTTCTTCAGGAGAAGGTGATGAGTGAGAGTCGAAAAAGGCAGGTTTATGGTATCAAAAGGATCCAGAAATACTGCTTTTCTGCTGTCTGGCCCTGCTTGGGATTATAGAAGAATGAGCAAACCAAAAGACCCGTCTATAGGTGAGGTTAACTGTGGTTCAAACCTCCCAACTCGCCGGCGCCCCCAAGCTGCAACACATGCTTTGTTTACTTACATCTTTGGACTCATACAACAGATCTTTAGGGGAACTGTGTTGGAAACTCACTCTTTTTATGCTGTGTTTTATTCTGTAATGTTGTTTATGTAGAGCCACAGTGATGAATTTGTGACTGCTCCATTTTTTGATGTAAAAATGTAGCAGCCGTGTTATAAGACCATGATTTTTACCCATAGATAAGTGAAAATGTCCTGTTTTTCTTGACCTTGCAGTGCAGCTGAAACATCCCGATTCAATGTGTAATCAGACAGATCCATCTTGCGGAGCTCTAATCTACAACGAATGTGCCCTGTCTTTAGCAGCTTTGCCGAATCAGCATCTTTTGGAGCTGAAAGAGGTGAAAGCTACAAGCAAGACAACAGCTTGAAGTGACTGTTCATGCAGACATTAGCATAGATGCCAACAGCCTACATAGCAGTTTTATCAGATCTGGGCTGCATTTCTTTACTGAATGAATAACAAACAACACATTTCTCCATTGAAAGGATATTTTCACTCCACTTCTGACATGTTTTGGGGGGAGTTTGTTCTACAAAGTAGCTCATGTTTTGCACTTTACACCGCAGCAGTATCACCTGTCTACTACATGATCTGCCTGGCCTTTAATGAATGCAATTGAAGGAATGATTAGCATTTAGCAATTTAATATGCTATTGAAAGGTTCTGCCCTGCCAAAACACTTTCTATGGGATGTTGCACACATGGACTAGTGATATATCTTGAATGGTTCATCCGGTGTGTCAGGTTATGTCTTTCTAGTGGCCAATCAAATAAGCCCAATGTCTTCTTTTCTTGTTTTCTTGACAGTAATATCCAATGAGGAGCAGTTAAAGGTCAATAATAGAAGAGATAGTTACCTGTCGGCTCCCAAATAATTAAAAAGGAAGTGTAGATAATGTCATGCGGCCCTTTGTAACATTTTGGACAAAGGTTGCCTTCAAGAGTGGCACAAGTGACAAAATCAAAATAAAAACATCTTACGGTATAAGGGAAATATGGAAATAGTTTATGCTGTCAGTATCTTTGCATACTAAAATTTTGTACTCCTGATTGCCCAAGCTCGACAGAACCAGATTCAGATGGGAAAAGGCTTGCCCATTATTGTTTAGAGTGTGATTTATATGTTCTTTGAGATTTAGTTTTTGTTCTGATTTTTTTGTAGCGTCTTTATGGTCATACAGTTTTTTATACATCAATCTGAAATCATTACAGCACGAACATTCTGATAGCTCAGGTTTTCCTGAAAAAAAAAATGATGCCATTGACCTGATTCTGCTTTTACATGTATCATTTCAGTAAAAATGGCACAAAATGACTTGGAGTTAAGAGAAATGTAAGATAGAGTGGCAGTTCAAATCATTTTTAGCAATTTACAATCTTAATTATTCAAGAATGATGCTTGTAAGGGTTGTAGGAATGAGGACTGATGTGTAGTTTTGATATTGTAGCCTAATCTGTCAAATTGTAATGTATCTACAGACTTAAAAACCTTTTAAGTTTGAGCTATTACCTAACATCTCTGAGGAGCATCACTTTAAAATGGACAAATGCTGCTCATTAAACCATCCGAAATGTCCTGGCATGTATGTCAGAACTTTGATTATGTCTTCAATCATTCAGATAAAACCGTTGTATCCTTATGTTGATAAAAAAAACTACTTGGGAATTATAAAGAAAAGTCAACCATCTTACCCAAAAAGCTATAGCTATGTGCTAAAATCCAACTGCAACAATCTAAGCCCTCTGGTTAGTGGTTATGCATCTTGATGTATTTAATGACATATTGAAGTATTAGATTTGTGATCTATCCTGAGTGAATTTAAACTGCAGTGAGGAAGTGGCCTCAGTCCAAACCTCAGCTTTCATTTATGTTTCCTAAGTGATGTGGAGAAAAGCCATAAAGCATACATGCTGATGACACTCAACTTTTTTCCTGTTCCATTAAAAGTAACATCTGGATAACATGCCCACGGATAATAAACAGAATGACAGCTCAGCATCAAACCATAATGCTGTCAAGACGAACTTATCATTCTAATAGTAAATTAAGAAATATACTTTTCATTTACGAAGACACAGGTATTTACATGATTAAAGCTCTCATGCTTAATGGATTGAGAGTTATACATGACACATTGATATGTGGATATAATTCTCAAATCCCAGTTAATAAGTGGCCAACTTGCAGAAAGCAGGGCTTGATTTTGGTCATGCATAATGATTTGCTGTATCACCAAGATTCCAAAACCCCTGCTTAATCTATGTGCTTTATATACAGTAAGTCTTCTAGCAAGAGTATGTTCATTTATGGTTAGTTTTTTTCATTTCAATTACAACACTACAATGCAGCTGTCATAGCTTTATTTTTCTTATTGAAATTATTCAATTAATTAAATACATGTGAGTTGCTATTTTTGATTACAATACTGCTTTGTAGCTGATAAAGTGATTTAATTTTGATTCTTAGTTACATTTTTTTTTTAATTTTACCTTTTGTTTAAGCTTCTTTGTTTTATCTTTTCTGGTTTCATTGATTTGTTGATCACTGTTTTATTCAGATGTTTTTGTTTTCTGCTGACGTTACTTCCGCCAAGGAGGTTATGTTTTTGCTGGTGTATGTTTGTTTGTCTGTTTGTTTATTTGGTTGTTTGTTTGTTTGTTTTTTGTTAGCAAGATTACACATAAAACTTTTGGACGTATTTTGCTGATTTTTTTTTGGAAATGTTGGTAATGGCCCAACCTAAAAATGATTAGATTCTGGTGGTGATACAGATAACCACCATCAGTGGTCAACCATATTGCTCAATAACTGTCTAACTAATGATGATATCAACATGATGAGTGTTAGGTGTGGGTTTTCAGGGTCAAGGTACCATATTGTGATGGTAACTTTATCATGGAACTATTTCTTATAGATGTTACAGCAATATGTGAGCTACCTTGGTGGAGGTTTGTGCTCTCCCAGTGCTTTCTAGTTAATTATGTTACACTTTTAGCAACAACTCTGATTGACATGTATTGAGACAAATAAGTGTTGCAAGCAGAGTGAAATAATAGTGTGTTTCACAGCAAGAAGGTTTCTGGTTCAAACCCTGTGTCAGCTAGGGTCCTCTATTGGCCCTTTTCCACCAGCCCACCTTAGCCCTACTCTACTCTACTCTACTCTACTCTACCCGACTCTACCCAATTTGCATTGTGTTTCCACCGGCACAGTACCTCCTAAAACAAACCAGTTTTAGTACCTACTCTGCTCTGGTTCTAAGCGAGCTGAGTCGATACTAAAAGGTGACATCGACTGACTGCCGGCTACTGATTGGTCAGAGAATGTCGTCACCGATGGGTCATGAGTGCGATGCCCAAAACAGGACTGTAGTACATACACTTTGTTACTTTATGGCAATAACTTGCTGCCATCACAATGTTAAACACGGGACTTCGTCATTACGAGCAAGCTAACAAGCTAGCGGTAGCTTCCATTAGCTTACCCTCATACGTCTTTCCTTTGCAGCCCGATTGCTCTCGTCCTCGGCTTCAGACTGTTATAGCTTCCAAAACTCTCCTGTACTTCTCAAGGGTATTTCTTCCGCCGCCTGCAGCCTTCTTCTGCTTTCCTCTTTGTAACAAAAAGCCACAGACCGAGCAGCAAGTATACTATTGCCTCCAAGTCCTCCACTGTTTTGGTTGTTGTGCCGCGCTCAAAATGACATGAACGCAGTGTCGCCAGCTGTTTCACGGCGACCCCGCCCCCGCTGGGCAGGGGACCGGGCTGGTGGCAGTCCAAAGCAAGTAGAGTAGAGCCGGGTAGAGTTGGGGAAAGCCGAGCCGAGTAGAGTAGGGCTAATGGAAAAGGGCCATATGTGGAGTTTGCATATCCTCTCAGTGCATGCGTGGGTTCTCTCCAGGTACTCCTGCTTCCTCTCACAGACCAAAAACATTGGGTCAATTGATGACTCTAAACTGCCTTTATGTGAGGGTGAGTGTGTGAATGGTTGTCCATCTCTCTTTGTGACCCTGCAGTCGGCTGGTGAATGGTTCAGGGTGTACCCTGCCTCTTGCCTAATGTCAGCTGCAGGCTTCAGACCCCTGCAACCCCAATAGGGATAAATGGTAAAAATAATGGATGGATGGATATTTGTGGGGACACAGGACAGAGGGCCTGAAGAGGGAACAGTCCCAGCTAAATCAGAGCGTCTGGTCACCAAAAATCAAATTAAACATTGTAAAACATGTTTCAAAGTTTCCCAGTTTGTTGACATGTTCCCTTTTAATGTCTCTCAACACAGACATGCCCTCAACCAACAACATTAACTTAATTTGGAGTAGCTCAGCAGCCAGCCAGTAGTAAGAGTGCTGATGTAGTGTATGGCGCCTTCATGTAAATGGGTGTAACCAAGTGTGAAGTAGGGTGTTACTGAGAAAGAGCATATGCATGAGACATAGTACAGCCACCTTTCCCAGGATAGATGTGGTGGATACTGTCAAAATGTCTTAAAAGCTCCTCTGGGTTAAGTTGAGTATTTATTTCAAAGAAAGCAAAAGGGCTGTAAATCTCATCTAATGAAGTAATCACTGTTCCTGAGGCATCAGTCAGAAACTGTGTCAGCCCATGCCAGACGTATTATGGTAATGTTATGCTTTGGGGAAGTTTTGACACTGGATGTATCAGATTTCCATCATCAAAATGAGTAAATCTCTCTCAATCCTTTTCACCTCGTTGACTGGGACAGCAGCAGCCTGGGCTCTGACTCGCGGCTCCATCAGGTTGTTTTGCTTTCCTGAAGCGGTGGAGATGTGTGATGAGGATTTCCGCTGAAAGAGCTGTTGAATTTCTCCCGTGTGTGTTAGGCTGCATTCCCCAGGGGCAACCTCCCACTCTGAACAATGTTGACACTTCATGAGAGCGCTGTAGTGACTCCTATTTTCTTTGATTCTCTCACTTTCTCTTTATTAGTCTGTGTGAGTTTGTGTGTACAGGAACACGCACACACCCTCTTACCCTTCAACTTCTATTCATCTATTCAACATATTGAACTTTTATTTGCTTTTGGCTGCTCCCTTTTCACTGACGTCCCTTCAATTACCTTTTCAATCTCTTTTCTTTTTTGACTCCAACATAAAGGTGGAATTCTTAGGCTGGCTGCTCAATTAAAATGTGCAATTACTGCTGTTTTCCTTATTAAATATCCACCATCTTGGCCCGGATGTAATTATAATTAGGATATCCTTTTGCAGTTGCCAGTAATAAGTCAAATTTGATGATTTCCCTTTCACAATTCAAACAAAACTGCTGGACTTAAAGTTTGCGTTGCTGAAAGCTTGGGGTTGCAGCCATGGAGATGAATTTGGGGCCCTTCTAAAAAACAACATGCCTTACCTTTAATCGTAGCTGTCCATTCTACACATTAGCAAATTCACTTTAATTGGGGAAATAGCTGAGCGAGGGGTGACATCAAAGACGGAGGCAAACAGCCCAACACATGCAATCACCCAGCATCCCTTGCTGCCACCGGACAGAACTGTGAGTCACGCTGGCTGCAGTGGAAAATATGAACTGTTCACAATGCCTTGTAATGCAGAGGGAGGCCTCTGACGCCTGCCACACTGCATCGTGGTGCCCATTTGTCTGGGTGGTGTTTTTCATGTTTCTTTGGGGGTCATGGAGCTCTAGAGTAAGACTGCACATCAGGGGCAGAGACATGTATCCACATCCATGTGTTGGAAACAGTATGAAACAATCATCTGCTTTTATGGTTTAAGGAGACGGTTTCTCATATGTCACACTCTTCTCGCTTACATCAAGGTAAGGGTGAGGTCAGGCCAGACCACTTGTTTGAGTTCCAGTTGCTGTATAATGCTGTTCTTTGTAAACGTGTATACTGCACACTAGCATGTAACACACTGTGAGGGTGGGAAATTGTTACACCCTGTGTCCACACTTATAGATCGTCTGTAGTGCTTAGTGAGGTTTACATGCAGTCTGGTGTCAAAGCTATTTACAGTTTTATAATGAAGGACAGATTTGGGGTGAAAAATACTTTGTATAATTTTACTTTTAAGAAGCAATAGGTAGCTGTAAGGACTTGGGTTGGGACCAATTCAAGTCCTGGTCAGACCATATCTGTAAATTGGGCAGGCTTGCATTCAACTACAGTTACAGAAAAAAACAATGTAATCAGATTACCGGTACATTTAGTAAAAATTGCGATTATTTCACAGGATTAAAATTTTAATGTATTGTAAGAAATTATATGTATATAATTTGTGTTTTTGTGCTTAAATGAAAAATGAGAACAATTGATCACAAGATTTTTATCTGATTTTGAAGCTTTCATCTGGCAGAAGACGCTAGCCTTGCAGAGCAGACGGACCTGCCTGGTTTATTGTCTGAAATCCTGCATGACTGTCTTGCCAACTTCCATTGTCCAATGATTTCTAGGCTGAATGCTTAACAACCCAATCAAGGAAGAGGGGCGGGAGCTGTCGATGTGACAACAGCAGGAAGTTACTGCACGTTTGAAAACAATGGCGGCGTGTGAAACGGTTTCCATGGGTGCAGCAATATCTACAGTTTTATCAGAAATGGACTCAATTTTTTCTTTTAAAGAGGAGCAACCTCTCTTATGGGAAATCATGTTTTTGCTCTTCTCTCAACCGAGAATCAACGATGCCGGTCGTATGGTAGCCCAGAGTCATGGTTACTCAGCGATACCTGTTGAAATATGCCCTCCTCAGAAGTTTACCGGGAGGACTTGGTGGGAATTGTCTTTGACGAGGTTCATGTCACATATAGGTGGTAAATGATACATCTGTGTGGTCTAATTTAATGTAAGACGATAGTCTAAGGACTGAAACATAGTATAAGTTAACGGCTAACAACAGGGTCTAGCTGCAACGTCATGTTGTGGCTTGATGTTGATTGGTCTGTGATGAGTGTGACGAGCAGAACGATCGTCCAATCACCAGCTGCTGTTGTTTTTGAAGGTTCAGCCCCTGAAAACATATTTGAAGGGCTCTTTCCCAGATGGACTAGTGAAATATTTCCGTGGCAGATATATGGAACTGTCCGTCTGGTTAAGAAGATGCGTGAACCAGAATGGAGTTTACCTAGACGTCAAGAGAATGATAACTCTCATGCTACTTTGGAGGCAATGGAGGTTTGTGTGGTCTTTAGTGGCAGTAAGAGTATAAATCTAAGGCCCGAGGACATGTGAAGCAGCTAGTAAACAGTTGCTATGCGTGTTTCCAGGGACGCTTTGGCATCATTTCTTTTGCCGGCAACCAGGATGCCACTGCAACTATACTCTAAATAGTTCAGTTTCCCTGTGTCTACAATGTAAATAATCGAGAGCATACGCCTGCATGTTTTTCAGTTAATGTGTTTATTGAAGATATGATTGCCGCTCCCAGCCGTGCGTCTGATACGTGTCCCTTTCTCCTGAGCTTGTTTTGGGCACAGAACCTTCTTATGGACATCCCCTTGGTATTCTTATCTCTGCATGGGTTTTGCCATCCCGAAAAAAAGTGTTGAACGAGCTCTGAGTAATTCTCCAGTCAAGCCATGATGCTAAACCCCGTTTCTTGTTCTCTTAACGTCTTAGTAAAGTTCACTTCCCGGTCACGCAACTTTGGCCATATGACATCGATATCAAGTAAAACTCTCATTATCGTTTTTTCCCATTTTTCATTCAAACTCAAAAATGGAAATCGGAAAGATTCGTTATCTGTGTTTTCATTTTCTGTTTAGAGACGAATATTGAGAAAACAAGTCATTTTCTGTATAAAAACAGTGTGTCTGCCATGTAAAAGAAGCAGCTATACTTTTGTTAATGAGCTACAGTATGTGATCAAGACTTGAGCACTTTCATTGTAGGACTGTTAGCTATCGCCTAAACTTGGTTTCCTCAATTTCTTTTACAAGGTTACATTGTTCACTTGTCTTACAGAATACACAAAAGTTATTTTATTTATATTTTGTTTCTTTTTTCTTTATTAGCATATTTGGTGTTGGAGTAATCCTAAAATAATTGAAAGTAATCAAGTTACATTAGTTTAATATAATGGTACTTGGATTACATTTAGACAACATTTTTTTAACAGGTAACTAGTAACTGTATCAGAATACATATTTAAACTGTAGCGCTGTGAGTGTGCATTTATGCCTTTGTGTGTATGTAGAGCATGCATGTGACCTCTCTAGTGTGGATCATAAGCCATATCTCCCTGTAAATTGACACAGATCACATCTCATAGAATTAATGTGAATACCTCAAGATGATGATGGATCTTTGTTGTGGTGCATTTTCCCTGCAAAAAGGGATTAAGGCCCTGTTTACATGACTCCGTTTTCGGCCGTATCCGAAAAGTTTTGATTGCATTTTAGCCTCCCGTTTACATGAGACCAGTGCTTGAATCTGCAAACTTCTGAAACCAGGGTCCAAGGCGGAGAGTTTTCAATATGCATCGCCACCCGGCCTCATGTAAACAGAATTCATTGTTTCAGGGGGAAACACTGACATCTACGCATGCGCAGTACTCTATCACACGAAGGCTGCGCGCGCATACCAGGAACAACAACAGCTTCGGCCGTCTACCGAGTAACATGTGTGATGCTTACCGTGCTCGGTTTGTTATCCAGACAAAACTATCCAGACAGATTTGTTGTCCCTACAGATTTGTTGTTGAAACTCCTGCAGTTTTTTTTGTGAAAAGTTTTTCTTCTTCGTATGTATGCGAAACCTGCATCGCCATCTACTGGACTGGCATGCACGCTACAGCGTTTTCAGTCGTTCTCGAGTCTCCGTCTGAACACAGATTGTTTTTGAAGACGCAAAGGAAAACCCTTTTAGGTGATAGCATCCCCGTGTAAACAGGGCCTAAGTTTCAGTCTGTGTGTATGCATGAGGGGTTGTCGAATTTTAAAAGTCGAGTTAAAAATGTCATGATAAAAAAACCAAAAGACAAGCAACAATATTTATGTCCAAAATACAGGAGCTGCCTAAAGCAGACATTTCAAACACATTTATAATAGCAAGTACAAACAACAACTAGATGTAACTTGCACCTACAGGAGGTGTGTGCTTCAGCATGACGTTGTTGTCAGGCACAAACCTCCTATCTCCATTTTATTTATGACTTTCACTTTTTTCATAAAACAGGGCTATAAGTCACCTTTTACGTTCAACTTCAACTTTATTTTCCCCTGAGGGAAATTTGCTTTGCAGCCAGATAAAACAGACAATAATACACATTCACAACAGTCAGTCACAACAACAAAAACACCGGAGCACAATTACCAAGAATAACATCAGTTAGCAAACAAGGAATGGAGCCATCCCCAATGAAAACTGCCAACAGCAGCACAAATGAAATCAAACGAGGTGGATCATTTTTACATTCAGCTCAGTTATGCCTTGGAAAATAAAGGTTTTTCATCCTATTTGATTTGGCCATTGGTAACCTGACCTGACCTAACCTGGCAGGAGATCACATATGAAGAGGATGTGTCATGATATGGCTTGTTCTGTTTTTTTGTGTTATGTTCCCCTTTTAGACCTGCTGGTGTTCCCTGTTTTACTGTCATGTCCCTGTTTTTGATCCTAGTTAAGTTACCCATTTTGTGTCCTGTTTCCCTTGTCTCTCTTGTTTCCTGTTTTATTTTGAAAACCCTGTGTTCCTCGTGGTGTTTTCCTGCCCTGCCCTTCTGTGTCTCTCTGATGATGATTCCCTCCACCTGTGTGATTGTCTCACCTGTGCTTGGTGTTTCCCCGGTGTATTTAGTTTCTGCTTTCCCTGCTCTCTTTGTTGGGTCATTCATCTTCCTCTTCACCATGTCTCCAGTGATTCCCCATGTTATCTCCTGAGTTTAAGGTACTTTCTCTTTTTGGTTGATTTTTGGTTAAGACATTGTTTTGTATTTTTTGGGAGCTTTTGTATGGACTGGTTTTTGATTTTTACCTCCGCCAAGGAGGTTATGTTTTTGCCAGCGTTTATCTGTCTGTCTGTTTGTTTGTGTTCAAAATAACTTGAAAAGTTCTGAACGGATTTGGATGAAATTTTCAGGAATTGTCGGACATGGGATATGGAAGAACTGATTAAATTTTGGGGGTGATCCGGATCATCATCTGGTTCCAGGAATTTTTTAAAGGATTTAAAGGATTTTCAGCATTTGTGCATATAACTCCACAAAAACCTACCTTGGCGGAGGTTTGCGCTCTCCAAGTGCTTTCTAGTTTTGGACTTTGATCCCTTTTTAGTTTAAAATAAAGCCCCTTTTCTTTGAAATCTGCATTTGGGTCTGCACCTTTGTTTCTTGTTAGTTTTTTTGGGATTTCATTCCTTGACAAGGATGGTCAGGACACTATGACGTCCCGAGCCTTGGATCTTAATCTGTCACAATATTGAAGACAGATCAGGTAACTTTGCACCAATGATCTTTCAAGCAACCTTTATAACATGTTCAAGCCTGTTTTTTTCCTGGTTTGGGAGGCAAGGCTCCCAAACCAGGAAATAAAAACAAAGGGGAGAACAGACTCTATCATGGAATTATAAAAGATGGTCGTTGACTTAAACTATTAAGCTTTTTTAAAAACTGCGTCATGAAATGTTAGCCTGTCGTCAATGATGACACCCAGGTACTTGTGGTTTATAATCCTCTCCACTGTCTCACCTTTTATAGTTAAATAAAGTGGTGACTTTGACTTCTTCCTAGAACCAATTCTGAAGCTGTGTCCTCCCCCTTTAACAGACTGGCTATCCCTGTATCATCTGCAAACTTCAGAACATGTCTTCCTGGATGTTGGTGAGTGGGTTTTTAAAACTTTTGACCAAATTAAAGGGCACAACATTTATTCTGAATCAAGACAATATGAAATTCAGCCATTCAGTTGTAGAACGTTATTTTCATTTCATGAAAATTAGCAGATTTGGAGATCGGAAGTTTGTGCCCAACAGCGATAATATTGTTATATGGATGGTTGGATGGGTGGATGGGAAATTGTGGTACAGTACTGTTGAGTCTCAGTTGTTGATTTATGATACTTGTTTCGCATATTAAAGGACAGTAACATCAATATAAGCTGAATTGCTTTTGCCTATCATAGGATTTGACCATCTGTGTCATCACTTGCTGTTTTCCCTGAGAAGTCCATGTTGCTTTTACCTCATCGTGTGATATAAAACTAGTTGAAACTAGCAACAAAATCAACCAGTAAACTAACCTATGCAGCACTTAGATAGCTGTTGTTGAACATGTACATACTATCATGTAGTTATGAACTAAAATCTTTGTCTTATGTTTCCCACACGTTATTGAATCTATGCCACCAAGAATTAAGGCAGCTCTGTTTTCTCTCCAAAATGTTGGTGAGTTTGGCCTGATAAGAGTGATCAAGTCGTCAGCTTTCAAACAAAACATGCACCTTTAAATGTTGAAAATACTGAACATAAATATAAAAACTGAAAACATTTATGTGGTGATTTACCTGTTCAAGTTTTATTGCTTCATATGACACCTTTTACGTTAGAAATAAATAATATTAATGATTGTAGCTGTAATGAGAAGTAAAAGTTGTGGAAGTTGGCTCAGTGGTGAGTTTGAAAGCTCATGTATCAACTTAAAAAGCACAATAGACTCTAAACACGAATGATGTCATTGTGTCTGGAAGAGGGAAACAATCCAAGTTAGTCAGAGCTCTTTTACAACATTTACAGGAATTTTAGAAAACTGTGATAAAGTGGATCTAGAAGTCTTTCAGAGGCCAGACGACTGGCTGGGAACAAACTACCTACAGAAACTGCCGTAATGATACTTTTACTAAAATAACAAAAAAAGGGTCAACAAGTGAGTCGATGGTGCTTTACCCCCCTTTTTTGGTTGTACTTTGTTTCAGTCTCACACAACATTTGGCTCGGTGAACAACAGTGGCTCATTTCCAGTATTTTCATCTACAGTGAGGCACCATAAAAACGTGCAGTACAATCTTTAGCATTTAATGAATGTTCCCTGGTGTGTGCACTCACGTACTTTTGAGGTTTTAACAGCACAACATGAGGGCAAACAATTATATTCGCATGTTTTGTGTGCTGAATAAGGATGCATTAAAACCCTTAAATATATGCAACCCAGTTCCAAAGAAGATGGGACATCGCGTCAAACATAAACAGAATACAACGATTTGCAACTGCTTTTTAGTATTCAATTGAATACAGTTTAATGGCAACATATTTAGTGTCCAAACTGATTAAGTTCTTTTTTTTTCAGATATTCACTCACTTTATATTTGATTGTTGCAACACATTCTGAAAATAGCTGAGACAGGGGCATGTTTACCACTGTGTTACATCACCTTTCCCTTTCACAACACTCAATAAGCTTTTTGAAGCTGAGGACTCTTATTGTTGTTCGGAGATGGAATTCTTTCACATTCTTGCTTGATGTAAGACTTCTGTTTCTCTACAGTCCGGGGTCTCCATTGTCATATTTTGCATATTTTGACCTTTTTAATGGGAGGCAGGTCTGGACTGCAGGCATGTGGCTTGGCAATTTCTTAGTTCCATGATAAAATCACCATCATAATATGATTCATTGACCCTGAAAACAAACAGCTAGCACTCGGAACCATGTTGATATCATTAGTTAGACAGTTATTGAGCAAAAACGATCGTTTACTAATGGCGGTTATCTGGATCGCCACCAAAATCTAATCATTTTTAAGTTGGGCCATTACCAACATCTCCTGAAAATTTCAGCAAAAACTGTCCTGTAGTTTTTGTGTAATCTTGCTAACAAACAAACAGACAAAACATACAAACAAACAGAAAAACATATGCCAGCAAAAACATAACAAGGGGACATACCTGAAAAATAGTCACTTAGATGGCTTAAATGGCATAAGTTGCTCCACATCCTGTATGTACCTCTCAGCATTTTAAGGTCCCTTCACAGATGTGCAAGTTACCCATGCCATGGGCAGTAACACACCCACATACCATCACAGATGCTGTTTTTTTTTACTTTACACCAATCAAAATGATCCTTTTCCTCTTTAGCCTGGAGGACACGTCATCCATGATTTCCAAAAACGTCCAAACTCTCTCAGACAACTCAAAAATGACCTTTATTCAAATTTTTAATCGATAACATTTCAGTATTTTCAGAACAAATAAAAGATTCTCTCACTCTTAAACGGGTGTGGAAACGCCTTTTGCTTCATGCATGCGTAATTACTTGATTTCTGCCTGTGCATGCTCAGTCGTAGTGTACTGACAAATCAGAGAGCAGCTATCAACATGCCGGTGTCTTCAACTAATCACAGCGCAGCTTTTTTGCATCCCCTTGCTCACAAGATGGCGCCCTGTGTTTGCCAGGGAGTGGTAACACTTAAGAATTAAACTATGATTACATGAAGTTAAACTAATTAAGACCCAAAAAGACACACCCAAAAAATTAGAGCTTATTTAAAAGCAAAAAAGTGCATGGTATAATCGAGAAATTACTGTATGTTTGTTTGTTTGTTTGTTAGCAAGATTACCAAAAACTACTGGACAGATTTTGCTGAAATTTTCAGGAGATGTTGGTAATGGCCCAACTTAAAAATGATTAGATTTTGGTGGTGATCCAGATAACCGCCATTAGCGAACAATAGTTTTTGCTCAATAACTGTCTAACTAATGATATCAACATGGTTCCGAGTGCTAGGTGTGGGTTTTCAGGGTCATGAATCATAATATGATGGTAACTTTATCATGGAACCATTGCTTATAGATGTAACATCAATATGTGAGCAACTTTGGCGGAGGTTTGTGCTCTCCGAGTGCTTTCTAGTTGGAACTTGTTGCAGGCATAAAATTCAAAGTAAGTCAATATTTTCAAAAATGCACTGGTTTGTACATTAAATATCTTGTTTTTGTAGTGTATTTAATGAAAAATATAGGTGGAAAAATGGATTTGCAAATAATTTTGTTTTTATTTATGTTTACACATCATCCCAACTTCATTGGAATTGGGGTCAATAAATAAATAAAATATATCCCAAAAAACTCAAGTAAAAGTTAAAGTAGTTTTAAGAAACTTTTAAAAAAGAGGTTCTCCAAAAAAGCTACTCAGTCACAGTAACTTAAGTGAATGTAATCTGTTACTTTCCATCTCTGCTGAGTATGAATGATCCATCCCCAAACTCTCATTTAGTGTCTGTCCAAACCAGGAAGAAAAACACACACACACACACACACACACACACACCCACACACACACCTCCCTGGGTGAGGAGCCAGTAATGGCCCCTCGTAAATAAGGGTTCCTGTATTTTGGTGAAACCCAGTAGTGCATCTGGATCCCATCAGAGCCTGTGTTCCCTTTGCAAATGATCCCAAATGTTTCTAATTATGCCAGTGGAGTCGGCACGAGGCTGCGTGAGCGCTTTTGTGTGTGTGTGTGTGTGTGTGTGTGTGTGTGTGTAATCTTTGTGACGGACACGCACACCCACACACCGGCCTCTGTTTATTCATGAACGCAGTAACAGAGATGGACAGCGTGGCCTTGACCTCGGCAGCCTCTGCTGAGGTCACTGCGCGTGGTGATGACTGACGGCTGAAAGATGAGGTGGAGATGGATTTTTACAACCGTTGTCTGCTGACATCGCTGTCTCTTCACGCTGCTCTCCAGTGATTTGGAGTTTGGGGGTTGGGGTGGGATGTTTATGGCTGAAGCTGATTAAAGATAGTTTTGATATATCTAAATATATTCGGAGCGTTTGCCATGAATGTAACACAGCAGAGAAAACAGTTCTGTGATATCAGCAGAGAAATTCATTCTCCGTGCATTTGTATTCAGACATTTTGTATGCAATAGATTTGATATACATAAACCCCCTTTCTAAAAAAGTTGGGACGTTGTGAAAATGTTAATAAAAAAAAAATACAATGGTTTGCAAATCCTTTTCAACATATATTCAATTAAATTAAATACAAAGACAATATATTTAACATTCAAACTGATAAACTTTATTGCTGATTTTCAAATATTTACTCATTTTGAATTTGATGCCTGCAACATGTTCCAAAAAAGCTGGGACAGGGGCAACGTAAGACTGGGGAAATTAAGGAATGCTTAAAAAGCACCTGTTTGGAGCATTCAACAGGTGAACAGGTAAATCAGAAACAGGTGAGGGTCATGATTGGGTATAAAAGGAGCATCTTAAAAGGGCTCAGTTGTTCACAAGCAAGGGTGAGGTTCACCACTTTGTGACCAATACCGATATTTCTGGTCAAGAGCGCAAGCTCTGTACTTTACAAAAATGAGCGTATTTCTTTCAGTGTTGGAAGGAACAGATATAAAACAAGATTTTGTAAATCATGTACATTTTTTCCTCGGGCTAACGAGGAAATGGACCATCCAGACTATCAGTGCAAAGTTCAACAGCCAGCATCTGTGATGGTATGGGGATGTCAGTGCCCATGGCATGGGTAACTTGCATGTCTTTGAAGGCACCATTAATGCTGATAGGTACATGCAGAGTTTGGAGCAACATATGCTGCCATCCATGTACAATCGTTTTACAGACATTGCCAAGTCACATTCTGCAGGTATTACAACAGCGTGGCTTCACAGTAAAGGAGAGCAGGTACTAGACTGGCCTGCCTGCAGTCCAGAGCTGTCTCACATTAAATATATGTGGCACATTATGAAGCACAAAATATGACAATGTAGACCGCTTATTGGATGTTGTTAAAAGGAAAGGTGATGTAACACAGGTAAACAGCTTTTTTTTTTTGCCTGCATCAAATTCAAAATGACTGAACACCCCTCCCCCCCAAAAAAAACAACAAAAAAGAACAAACAAAAAAACAAAAAGTTTATCAGCTTGTCTTTATATAGTATTAAAATGAATGTAGGTCAAAAAAGTCTTGCTAACATTGTATTCAGGTTAAATTTACATTTTACACAACATCCAAACTTAACTGGAATTTTGATTGTGCTTTGTAACGTAATCTGAGTACTAACTTTTTTTTTTTTAAATATGAAATGTCAAACGGATCAGTGCTTTACATCAGCTACTGTTGTCAGGAAACTAAAATGTAAACCTTAGTAAGAAGGGATCACTCATATTTTGAAATTAACAGCTTATTGACAACAATAGTGGAAAAAAAATCTATAAAGTTTAAATAATTTGATATTTATCAGGATAAATTATTCATCTTAATAATGTTTATGGATATGGGTATTATGTCAAGACTAATGCGTGTTCCTTTGAGCACAGGTTTGATATTAATAATAAACATCACACTGTGCTTGATTTGTTTGTTTTTGGGGGTGGAAACTGCTTCACAGAGACCACAGTGTGAGCTGGCGTGTTGTCTTGATAAAAAATGAAACCATTTTTCTACGGTTGTGGTCTCTTTCTTCAGACTTTTTCTCAGTTTTTCTCGGTCCTGTTTGTAATAGTGTTAATTCACAGCTGACCGTTCTGAAGCCCACTCCTTCAAAATGATACCCTTTGTGTCAAAGAAAACAATCAACATTGCCTCGAATTTGGACTTGCTTTCTCGCGATGGTGTCTTTCAAAGCACTGACTGCCGTTTTGTCTCAGGATCACATTGGAAGATCCAAGTTTCATCTCATGTAATCACTCCTAAAAAATTGTGTTTTCTTTAGTTTGTTCCAAAATGTCTCCTCAAATATGCTTGTGTTTTTTTCTTTTGATCAGAAGTCTGATGTTTTGGGAAAACTTTGGCACACACTTTTGTCATGTTCACATTTGCATGCAACTGTCTCTTTATCAATGGAGACCAGTTCTGCTATCAGTCTTATGATGAGTTTTCAATCATGTTGAACCATTTGTTCAGTTTGTTGAAGGTTTTCAGAAGTTCTTGGACGTCCTCTCTGCCGTCACGAAATGATTTGTGTCATTCAGACATGTGAATGTGATGTGCAGTGTTCTTCAAACAAATGTTAGTCAGCTGCTGTTTTTGTTTTATTTCACCAGAAATATCAAGTTAAGAGGTCACTGAGCTTTTTAGCCTATCATTTCCTGATGCCTTAGACCAGGAGCACATCAGTCAGTAGTGGGTAGTGAACTTAAGTCACTCATTGTAAACTTACAGCAGTTGTTTGTGAATACACAACCTTTAATTATCTAACACTCAGTGTGACTGTGAATCACACAGTTTTATTTTCATGAGTGCAGCAGTCTCGTTATTCTTTTATTAGTATTTCAGTGAAACTTGATGAAAGTAACTTTACTTTTAGTTAAGTGAAATATTTTAGTACTCTTTCCACCTCTTTTTCAGGTATAACTTTTGTTATGGTGAGACAATATTGTAAATGCATCTTTAATGGTTTTATTTTTGTTTGTTTGGGCTCTAAACAAAAGAAGACACAGACAGTTAAGTTAATTGAAGTGGTCAGTTCCTTTTAATGGTTGACAATTCTCAAATTGAATTTTTCAGATAAAACATCCTCCGTTGAAATTTGTGTGCTTGACAATCTTTCCACCATCACGAGTCATTACTTATTAAAGCTGTCTTCTTCATCTGGTGTCATTTAAATGTCTCTTCACATTTCCTGTAAAGAAGGAAAACAGAGAAGATATCAGCTTCTGTCTTGTTTAAACAAAATGTTATTTATCAGTGAGACTATGGGGTGCAAAGGTTTTTCTCACATACAGGTCAGGTTTAAATACATGAAGGACTACACTGCCACCTTGTGGCTTATCAGTGAACAGCTAATAAGGAAACAGTTTCATGTAAGTGATTCCCAAGATATGCAAAAATAAACAGTGCTAATAAACAATTTTGCCACAGATACATTGCCTTTATTTTTTGGTTGGAATTAGAGCTGGGCAGAGTATTGAGTTTTTTGTGTATATTGATATTTATTTCATATGGGAGAAAAGACAATAGAGTTGATTGTGCTTTAAAATGCAGAAGTTTTGTCTGATACTGTCTGGCCACTGATGATTGAATAACTCTTTTTAGAAATTAGAAACCTGGCCTAAAGCTCAATAAAAGAGGAAGTGCACTGTATAGTAATATGCTTATTGAAAACATGGTAACAGATTTAAAATGTTTTGTAGAAACGAGGAATTGCTATAACACTTTGGGTTGCTTACAGTTCTTGTAGATTGGAGCTTGGCAAGATGGATCTGACTCATTACAGACATTAAATCTGGTGGATCCAGCTGCACTGTAAGGTGAGGAGGTTTGTGCTGTCAGCGAACTTCTAGTTGTTATTTTGACACAGAAACGTCTTGAGAATAATATTGATACAAACTGCTAAAAATAATGCAATAGGATTTTTTTGGTCCATATCAACTTGCATAGTCACTGTAGCTCTGAAAAACTGTTTAGAAAATGAGTTATAGAAAACTTGAGGTCATTTTAAAATGTTGTTTATGCAAGACTCTTAGCAGCATTTCTTACTCAATGAGACATACACAAGATCATTGATTTGCATATTTTTAGTCAGCGAATTAACTAAGTAATCATAAATTCATATTTATGTGAGAAAAGTCTTGATTGTTGATGGAAAAATCAGAGAGACACTGACATAAAGGAACAGTGTCTCTTGATTAATATTAAGTTCTCTGAGTAATGTTGATTAGCTGAATCTGAAGGTCAGGACTGAGACGTCATGTCTTACAAATTACTTATTGATGATGATAAAATTCAGCATCAGCATGTTTGATGATGCTGTGGTGTATCAGGAGAGCAGATATGTTGTTATTTGATGATTAGTTTTCTCCTCTGTCTCCAGTGATTTAAGCAGGGTACACACACATAAAGATTATCGGGCTGTTTTTGTCCCGATTGGGTAGGGGGAAAGAAGTCTGTGGCCATAGAAGTCTGTGGCAACAACAAGATATTGTTGCCATAGACTTCTATTTATATGTCTGTTGTTGTTGCTATGTTTCTTCTTTTTTGTTTTCATTAGATCACGTTTGATCACGCAAGATTTCTGGCTCGGATGACCAGATTCTAGATCAGAGGTGCGACAGAATCATTATGTGTGCTGTGTTGAGATTATCGGAGCACACCAAACATAGTACAATCAGAACTGTTCAATGCCTGATTTTCTATCTTCATGTGTGGATCTCTAACAGATAAAAATCTTCTTCAGATGTAGAAAATCCTTATGTTTGTACCCTGCTTTACTTTCCTTATCCAAGCACCCTCCCTACTTTAGCACCATGACTTGCCAGTCTTACACTATCCAAAGATTTCCTTCAACTTTTAACCTTACACCTCTTCTCTCACCTGCTGCTAATTCCAGAATGACCTCCTGCAGTGTTAATTGACTCCACCTTCCACCTACGCTCGACAAGATTATCACAGTTGAATTACACTTTGCTCTCTAGGAACCTGAGCTTGAACCAGTCTCTGTACCATCTGTTTGCTGCCTGCTCCTGCCCAGTTGTTGTGGACTCTTGCTTCATTCTGGCTTCATTGTGACCTCTGCCATGGAGGCTTTGTTTTTGCCGGTTTATGTTTGTTTGTCTGTTTGTTAGCTAGTTTACAGAAAACTACTGGATGGATTTACATGAAAATTTTACCAGAGGTGTGGTTTGGTTCAAGGAAGAAGCCATTGAAATTTGGTGGTGATATGTATTTTTGTCTGGATGACAAAAATTCTCAAAATAAAAAAGAAATCCCATAGATTAACATTGGGTACAATTTAGAAGAAGAAGAAGAAGAAGAAGAAGCTTTATTTATATAGCACTTTTCATACATCAGAAAATGCAACCCAAAGTGCTTAACAAAATAAAACGGAATGAAATAACAAAAACATACAACAATATATAGACCCCCCCCACCCCCCCACCCCATACACACACATACGCCCAGACTCGCACACACACTCACACTCACACATACAGTAAATAGACTAGTAACATGGCCTGGCACTGAGGTGAGGAGAAGCCACCTATGGGTGGCCATCCACACTGAGAGGTACCAAAGTCCGCAGCCACAGGGAGCGCCGCCAGGAAGACGTCCCTGTGGGCAGACCAGACTCCCAGTGTGGAGGGCCCCCATTAGGAAACACTGGAGCTAAAAACAAGAAGATTAAGACAGTGGAATAAAAACAGGCAATAATGATAAAATGTCTAGAAATGTGAGGGTTTAGGAAATTTTAAAAGTAATAAAATGCACAAGATTTAAAATATGTAAGAATTAAAGTAAATAAAATAAAGTAAAAAGATAGTAGTAATAATAATAATAATAATAATGAAAAATTAAAGATTAAAGACATAAGAATAGTAAAATATGAGAAATAAGAGAATAAAAGAAATCAGTTAAAAGCCAAATTAAAAAGGTGAGTCTTTAGCTTCCTTTTAAAAATATCTCCAGTCTCTGCGGCCCTGAGGTTCTCTGGGAGGCTGTTCCACAGATAAGGGCCATAATGGCTGAATGCAGCCTCACCGTGGGTTTTTGTTTTAACTCGTGGTATGACTAAAAGGCCAGTGCCAGAGGACCTCAGGGTCCGCGAGGGTTGATATGATAAAAGCAGTTCAGATAGATAAGATGGTCCAAGACCATTAAGACATTTATAAACTAATAAAAGAACCTTAAAATCGATCCTGAAGCGGACAGGGAGCCAATGCAGCGATTTTAAAACTGGTGTAATGTGCTCCCGCCCTCTGGTCCTTGTCAGCACGCGTGCGGCTGAGTTTTGTAATATCTGTAGATTATTAATACTCTTTTTGGGAAGACCAGAGAGCAGGGCATTACAGTAATCTAAACGACAGGAAATAAAAGCATGCATCAGCACCTCTGTGCTGGCCTGAGAGAGAAATGGGCGGACTCTGGTTATGTTCTTAAGATGGTAAAAACCTATCTTTGTAATATTTTTTATGTGTGGAACAAAAGTAAGCTCGGAGTCAAAAATAACGCCCAGGTTCTTAACATATTGTGAGGGTTTAAAATCTTGTATTTTTGGTAAAAGTTTCTCTCTCTGGCCTTCAGGACCAATGACTAAAACCTCTGTTTTGTCCTGGTTGAGCTGTAGGAAATTATCTGCCATCCATGACTTGATATCTAAAATACAGTTAAAAAGGGCATCAACAGGCCCTGTGTCATTAGGAGACACGGCAATGTATAGCTGTGTATCATCAGCATAGCTATGGAAGCTGATGCCGTGCCTCCTGATGACATCCCCCAAGGGAAGCATGTAAAGATTAAAAAGAATTGGACCTAAAATTGACCCTTGAGGCACCCCACACCTAATTTCATGAGTTCTGGAGGAACATGTATCCATACTTACAAAGAAACATCGATCTGTGAGATAAGAATGAAACCAGTTAAGAACAGTACCAGAAAGGCCCACCAGGTTTCTCAGTCTATTCAATAAAATGTGGTGATCTACTGTATCAAAAGCAGCACTTAGATCCAGTAGTACCAAGACTGTAAGTTTTTGTGAGTTGGCGTTACACCTGAAGTCATTTAAAATCTTTAAAAGAGCTGTCTCGGTACTGTGGTTCATTCTAAAACCAGATTGATATTTCTCTAAAAAAATATATGTATATATCTCTGCCATTTTTTAACAGATTTGCTTCAAATTTTGCAGGATAATATGGGGTCCATGTCTCTATCATCAAGGTAAATTTCATCTGGATCTGATCCAGATTGACCTCACAAAAAATATTGAACTTTATAATGGGAAAATCCATTGACAAAATTCAATAATTTATATAAAATTAAAATATTAAGTGATGTTCCTAAAACGTATTGTATTCATACAGGATAACAACCTCTATGTATGTGCTGAGTTTGGTCTGGATCCTAGCACTATTCTGGATCTGGTGATCCTGAGTTATATCTTTTACAGGGCTTGTGGAAAAGCCACTGCCAGAACTGAGCTGCTTGGCGTGGGTCTGGCGTTGTTTCATATTTGCTTGACAATGTTCCCAAGAAATTATTTTTCAGTTTTTCAGCCATGTCACCTGACTGGGTCTCTTCTGTTTGTTTTTATATTCACTCCCTCTATAGTGCATTATCCGTACTTATTAAACTGAAATATTACCTCCATAAATTCTTTCATGTCCAGCCACTAACCTTCCCTCTTCTCTGATCCGTCACTCCTCCTTCGGCTGGCCTGAAAGAAAGAAAAAACTTCGTATTAGAGCTGTATAAAGGAGTCCAAACCAAAAGAGTCAATCAGCTCATTTCTGTCGGTTGCAAAAGTGACAGAGCAGCTGATGAGAGAAAAAGCATGCATAAATGTCAACGTGAAGCTCCCGTGATGCCTTTCAACCTTAGAGATAACAGAATTATCCAAATTGACCCACAACAAAAACATTTTGATTGATTATATTCATGATTTGATGATGAAGGCATAATCTTTCTCCACATTAATTATACAAACAACAATATCAAAGTATTTTGAACGGACTGCGTTTGAAGATTATCTTTCTGAATCATACAGAGGAAGATTTTTTTCGTCTAGATCACCACAGTTCGAGTTTGACCATGATTTTTTTTTTTTTGTAAATTCAGCAGTGAGAGCACACTGCATTCACATGCAAAATGCAATTTTGTTGTGTTTTCTAAAAAAAATACCCTTCGACTACCTGACAACTGACCCAGGATTTACCATGCCAACCCCCTAATGTCAGCTGAGACAGGCTCCATATCATATATGCATATATACTAAAGTTGATTTTTTTTTTAAACGTTGTTTGAGGCAATTATTTCTCCTCTTTAAAGCGAAACTTTACTCCATGACAAGCATATAGACAAAATGCAAAGTGATTGCAAATTTAAGACTGGCTCGCAAATGAACGGCTCATTCACAACTGCAAATCGGTTCTCAACATTTTCTTAAAAAGCTGTTCAAAGACGTGACTCGTTTGCAAACATCATATCTCTAGCTCAAACCACTGCAGAAGAAGCTAACGTAACATAAAGTGGTAATAAAACGAGTTACAACAAGCACACAGGACAGTTTAGAGTTGCTGAAGAGTTTATCTGATGATGGTAGGCAGAGACAGGCTAGCTATACCCACTGACTCCCAGTGCTTGAGCTAAGCTAAGTAGCGGTGGGCGAGATTTGGTTGTTTCTTTCTTGTTACGGGATGCACGGACGAAAGAATGGTTTCTATCTGCTTGTCATGGACTCAGGAGAGAGGCAAGACGTGAAGAAAAAAAGTTGGTGTATCACTTTGATAGTACCAATGGGAATTATATTTTATATCATTGGAAAGCCTGAGTAGTCATCTTTACGATGAAGTACAACTTGTACAGACTGTGCGCCCTAAAGAAATGACCCAAATGCACATTTCCCCTGGAAGAAAGAACATGGTTCCTCAAGGAAGCAAGGGTGAGGAACTGGTCTTTTTGGGTGTTGTCCTCTCCTAAGTTTGAAAATGGTACCAGGACTGACACCAAATAATGCTGCCACTCTGCATACCGGAACACCAGCTTCCAGTAACGGGGGATTTTGGCATCTTTTTGGGGTGCTACCCACACGTTTAGCTGTGTTGCGCATTTTATGAATGCACTTTCCTTACAAGTTGTACCTCCTTGAAAAGTTGACTAACATTTGGTGGATTTTTTTAGAAACTTTGTCTCTGGTGGAGAATGACCAAGCAAAGACCCTGTAGGACTTCCAGATACAGACTGACAAACAGGTATTGGCCAAACAACTGGACATAGCTGTGGAGAACACACAGAAAGAAAAAGTGGATACTTGAGTAAGCTCTAATAAAAGTAACTGTACTTTTACTGGGGCACTGTTTTGTTTGTTTCCTCTTTATCCTGGAAGATGTTATGAAATTATATCTGAGCGTCATATTCTGTGATGTACCTTGTCTAGAGTCACAGTGCATTGTATAAGCCATCACACTGTCTTACATCATGTTAAATGATTTTAAGTCACTGTTTTGATTCCTTCATGTGTTTTAGTGTCCCAGTGTTAATTTTGTTGACTAATTGTTTCGTCATAGTTTTCATCAACAACCTTTTATCCCCTGACGAAAGCTAGACTATAATTAAAAAAAACAACATTAACAAAAACTAAAACCAAATTAAGTGACATTTTCGTCAACAAATTAAAACTACACTAAAATGTTTGACAGAGACTAAATACAACCAAACCTATTTTCGTCATGTAGAAAGTAGGGACAAGTTAGGAATATATCCAGTCATAGCTACTTTGGTTGTGTAGAAAGGTTGGATGAGTTAAGAGGGACATCCAGTCACAACTGCCTTAGTTTGTGGTGGTAGGATCCAAGTGTGAAACAGGACTTCAGAAATTCAAGGAAACATAAAAAATGCCTTACACATTACACTTCATATTTTCGTGGACTACACTTACAGTAGATTTCGTCGACTAAAATGATATGAAATTTTATCAACTAAAACGAGACTAAAATTAAAACAATTTAGATGACTAAATTATGACTAAAACTAAAAGATATTTCAGGCAAAAGACTATTACTAAAACTAAATTAAAAAGTGCTGTCAAAATTAACACTGTAGTGTCCACAGTGACTGAAAACACCCATTTATCCCTCCGGACTGGGACATCATTTCATAAATGAAACGCCTCTGGTTGATCATTAAGACGGTCACAACATGTTAAGTCACATCATGTCACACTGTGGAACTTCTCTGACCTTTCTGCGGGGTTGGACTCCATCAATAATATATCTTTCATTGTGCCCTCGGTATGCATCGTCACCTCCTGATTGATCAAGAAGCACAGGATTGCTTTGAAACATCGGTCAGTTCTGGCTCTGTACATCAGAGTGACGTTCATGTGCCATTGAACTGATCAATGGATGGAAGGATCCCTGCAGAAGAAAAGAATACAAAGGTAAAGAACATGAATCCAGCAGCAGTTTTCCTCAACATAAATCTTGGGTGATTCAATCCCAGTCTTTAAATAAATACTTCAGTAGCCACTACCTGCCCTTGCCAGTAAGTCTGTAGAAACCACTTCCTGTTTGTACTCATCAAACAACCCACTCGTGAGAAATGAGAAATCAAAATCATCTGTGGTTGTGAAGACCAATCAGGACGACTTCTAACAACCAAAACAAGGTGGGTAGGATGAAATATCAGGTAGATGACTCTGTGTATGTTTTTCATAAAGCAGAAGATGATGCTAACATAAGTTCTGAGGTAAAGCAAATATTAAACGTGTTCTTAAAACTGGTTCAAGGAAAGAGTGAAGGTTTGTCGCAGTATGGGGAGGGGAGGTCCTCCCATAGAAATCTTGATCTTTATCCTGTATTCTTTTACTTCTGCCCCAATTTGTTGTAAAGTTGTCTTTATTCTTATTTCAAAAGAAGCAATTATTATATAGTGACTTATTTTATCTTTCTCTGTCAAGGAGGTTATGTTTTTCCTGGCATTTGTTGGTTTGTTTGTGAGCAAGATATCTATAAAAGTTATTGATAGATTTTGATGACATTTTTAGGAATTCTTGGTCATGGCACAAGAGAGAAGTGATTAGATTTTGGTGGTGATCCAAATCAGGATGTGGGTCCAGGAATTGTTTCCAACAATTTCCTAACATTGCAAGATACGGCAGTTTTTCATATTGTGGCTAATGACTCAAAACATTCTCAAAGGATTTTGATCAAATTTTCAGGGAATGTTGCTCATGGCGCAAGGGAAAAGCGATAACATTTTGGTGGCATTTGTCCTTTTCTTTGTCTGTTTTTGAGCAAGATAACTCAAAAAAGATGCCAATAGATTTTGATGAAAACTTATGGGATTGCTGGTCATGGCACATGGAAGAAGTGAGTGGATTTTGGTGGTCATCCAAAGATGGACGTGGATCAGGGAATTTTTTCAAGGATTTAGTAACAGTGCAAGATAGGGCAGTTTTACGTATTTTTGATATTAACACGCCTGACAATGTTGGAAGGACCTTGGCTTAGAATTGTGCTCTCCAGGCACTCCTAGTTTGTTGCTTTGTTTGACTAAGCAACAAACAAGGAGAAAAATAACTACAAACTAGGAGTGGAGTGCCGGGAGAGCACAATCCTCTGCCACAACTGTGTTTGGATGATCACTAAAATCCACTCACTTCTTCCAAGTGCCATGACCAACAATCCCTGAAGTTTTTACCAAAATCTGTTGACGTTTTTAAGTTATCTTGCTCAAAGACAGACAAAGAAAAAGACAAATGCCACCAAAATGTAATAACTTTTTCCTTGTACCATGAGCAACATTCACTGAAAAATGTTTCGAGTTATTGCTCATCTTGCAATGTTAGGAAATCCTTTAAAAGATTTAGGATCCACATCATGATTTGGATCACCATCAAAATCTAATCACTTCTTCCTTGTGCCATGACCAACAATTGCTAAAAATGTAATCTAAGATTTTGATAAAATTTTCAGGGAATGTTGCTCACGACACAAAGAAAAATAATCCAGGAATATTTTTAAGCACTTGTTAGCTTTGTGAGATAGGGAAGTTTTCCACATTTTCACTAATAACTAAAAGAAACAGATTAAGACTAAATGTTCAGGGAACACTGGTCATGGCACCAGGGAATAGTGATTACTTTTATGTAGCATTTGTCTGTTTCTCCGTCTGCCTGAGCAAGATAACTCAAAAATGACACAGCATACTTTAATTTTCAAGGAATGTTGGTAATGGTACAAGGGAGAAGTGAGTGGACTTTGATGGTCATCCAGACACAGATGTGGATTCAGGAGTTTTTGCAGGATATTTCAATGTTATACTATCGGACAGTTTTCTACATTTTCAGGATGACTTGGTGAAAAATGTCAAAGAGGCCTTGGTGGAGATTTATTGCTCCCAGAGCACTTTATGTTCAGTCTTTTCTCTGACTGCTTACACTTTTCAGAAGATTCATTTTATTATTTTGTTGTTTCATGCTGATCTGCGAGGCTCTGGTGTGAACAGGTCATAACAGAAGGTGGATGTTTACCTGGTGCAGGCCGACACAGAGTCAGACGAACCTCCTGGGGTGAGTTCTTGAACAGCTTCAGCACTTTCTATGGACAGAGATGGAAATAATTAACACTGCTAAAAAAGATCAAGCTGTAGATGTGATTTTTATGTACACACCATTTTGATGTTAACAAATACAAAAGTTTGGGTAACACATTTTACAACTACACAATGTTTATCACTTGTAAAGCATAGTAAATAGGGTATCACAACCATCGCATTGCATAAGGGCTGGCCCCACCCAATCGCAGCTGTACACTGACGTTGCAAGGAGAGTGGTCACCCAGGTTGCCCAAGTCGCGTTCAGTGTGAACGCACCTCCAGTTTCAGCCCACACGATGTAAAGTAGAACTAAAACAAAAGGGCTTGCTGAACTCTGCAAATCTGTGCTGTGTAGTGTACAATCAGCCCTGTGTTGTTCTTTTGTTTGCTTGTTATTTTTTTGTTTACAGATTTCAATGACAGTCAAAGTCTGCAGAGCTCTTGGCCCCATCTGCAGGAATGCACACCCTGACTGTCAAAGTTGGTAACTCTCCTGGGCAAAGCTGACTAGAATCACTGATGCAAATGTAAGTTGGGGGATCCTCACTACCCCCAAGTTAACAATCAATGATGGCTGCCCCCAGTGTAAACAGTTATCAAGCTTCCGTAATTTTCCGTTTGTTGCACTAAATCAGCCGTATATGCAGTATTGTTTGACATATATATATATATATATATATATATATATATATATATATATATATATATATATATATGTATATATATATGAATGCCGCTATAGTGTTATTTACATTCTTCATGTGGTATGTGCAAACTACAACACAGAGCGTGCTAACAGCGGCTAAGACAACGACTAACAATAGCCTGGTAGATCGGCTCATTTTTCCGACTTTGTAACTGGAACGCTGATAACTCGGAGATGACGTCATTCCCACTCCCCTCTTCCCAGTTCCAATGTAAATGGAAAGCAGCATGAGGAAGAGGGAGTACCAGGAGGGGCCATGGGCTCATAGATGACAGACATTGAACATGAAATGTTTGTCTTTAACTGCCTAGCCTTTTATCCTCACCTGTTTTAAAAATAAAACATAAACGGTAGGCTAAAGAAATCTACCAAAATATCTGTTTGAAAGTTTTCAAGAAGAAAAATCCATCAGTTTACAGTGATAAATATGGGAGACAAAGTATCAAAATATTTCATAAATTAACCTTCAGATCTTTTGTTCATCTATCCTGTTGGGCTTCTTTATGTTTTACTGCTGCATATTCACGTTTCAATGCAAAAACAATGGCTTACACATAATTCAAACAATTACATGCCATTTCTCAATCTAATTTATCTTTTGCAATAATTTTTCCACACTAAATAGAGTACCAAAAGGACTGAATGTAAAACCCATCATTGAAAGGCATGCCTTCATGAAGCAGTCAGTGAGCACTAATCAATTTAGTTTGAATCTGCACATACAGGATAGGACATCTCCTTGAGTGACTCGCCATTGATGGCCAACAGGACGTCCCCCTCCTGGATCCTGCCGCTCTGCTGGGCCGGCTGGTCAGGAAAAAGCTCCTTTATCCGGACGAGACGGCCAAAGTCGCGTGTGGGCGGATCCAGCTCGCACATCAGAAAGCTGAAGCCCAGGCCGTTGGCGCTCTTAGTCAGTGTCACTTCCTGAGTGTTGTCTGGAGGATTGGAGGTTGTTGGAGGTGATGGGATAATGTTCAGGTGACGTAGATATAAATGAACAGAAATAGAAGAAGGAGGAGGGCAGGAAGGAAAGAGAAGACAATAAAGCTGGTTATCTTGGGTTACCTTGATTGGGTCTGTCCAATTGATAAATTAATTGAAACAGATCTCTTTAATTCACAACTGCTAACATCTCACAAAAGATGTGATCAGGATGTCGAGACCATAGACATGATAGATGCCACATTTACTGGTTAGGCAGTACGTCAACGCCAGCGCCATATTGGTAGATGAAAAACTTCCCCCTAAGCCAACATGGGTTGGATGTGAAAACTGTTGGTTAACAAAATAAAAAGCACTGATTTAACTTTTAGCCAATTTTGATAAAATGGTTTATAATGCAGGAAATTAAATTCATATCAGAAATGACCATGTCAACCACTGAGGCCTGAAGTGAGAGACGAATAACTTTGTCTGAGAATGAAATAGTAAAACTTAAAACAAAGTGGGCATGCTTTTTTAGTTTTGTGATTAAAATGCACATCAATGTATATTATTTTATTTATTTTATGTTGTTCTGCTTTTGTTCTTGTATGTTTGTTGTTGTGGTTTGTTTTTCCAGCCTTGTATGGGGTTTATTTTTCTGAACTTGGCAAAACAATGGGTGGTGAGGTGGCCATGCCACAACTACAAAAATGTTTAGTGTCTTCCTGTACCAGCTTTACAACTGCATGCATACACCTACAGTTACAGCCTTATGCATATCCACTTACACAAAGATAAACTTAATTATTGTGTAACTGTCACCCATTGGTTTCCTTAACTGAAGTGTGTAAAATTAAATTAAATGTCACACAGTAGATTGATATCAACTGTTCTTCGCAGATAGTTACATGATTAAGTACAGCTTAATCAAATTTTTTTGATACTTATGCTCAATGGGTTAATGAATTCATATGCAGTATATATGTATATACACCAGTAAGGCGTAACATTATGACCACTGACAGGTGAAGAGATAACACTGATCATCTCTTCATCATGGCACCTGTTAGTGGGTGGGATATATTAGGCAGCAAGTGAACATTTTGTCCTCAAAGTTGATGTGAGAAGCAGGAAAAATGGGTAAGCATAAGGATTTGAACAAGTTTGACAAGAACCAAAGTGTGATGGCTGGATGACTGGATCAGAGCATCTCCAAAACTGCAGCTCTTGTGGGCTGTTGGCGGTCTGTAGTGGTCAGTATCTATCAAAAGTGGTCCAAGGAAGGACCAGTTATGAACCAACAACAGAAGGACTCAGATGCACGTTGGAACAAAGGCTGGCCCGCGAGGTCCAATCAAACAGACGAATACACAATGAATCATAGTTTGTTATGTAAAAGCATAATATCAGGAAGGTGGTCATAATACACAAACAGGTATACATCCACTGTACATGTTTGCATATTATCATGGTGAAAAGGGTTTTATGTCATTAAACCCCGATGTTCACAGAATTTTGACACATTTATTTAAAAAGACAGATAGATTAGCTAGATATTTATGTGATCTTTTTTTTTTTTACAGTTCATTAAAAATAAAGTAGAATCACATTAGGTAGCAGCGTATAACTATCTTAATCTCAGACGAGGTTTTTTGCGTCTCATTATTAACACTGACATGAGCATAACCCACAGCATTTACAAATAATCTGTCCAAATAAGTTTTATCTCACAATTTGTCTTTCTCATTCAGAAAACCAAAAGTTTCCATGTCCCCTTTCAGAAAAACTGAAAAGGCAGTTTTCCTCTTCCATGACACCCCTGTTATGTATTGCAGCCGCAGGCACACAGAGAGAATGCAGCATCTATTAGTTAATGTCTATGGTCATGACAAGAACTTTCCCATATTAAAACTTTCACAACTTCAGACCACCACAGGGGGCGCTATGACTGTTGCTTGTTTTGTTATGTTGACGAAAGAAGCAGAAATGGTCTCATATAACAGTGAGGGTGTTAGCATCATATTCTGAGAACCAAGCAACAGTCTTAGCAAAGCTTAAATGACTACTTCACAGAAAATACAGCACTATGCATGATAACAAGGGAGTGTTGGTTATGGATGATGCTGTGAGAAAAGAAAATGTAGTGAATATTAAGGCTAACACAAGATAGCCTGACTCTGGCTTTGGCAGCTTTCAGAATATTCTGCATCTTTAAGCAAGGTGCTGGTATGACTTTTCTGTTACTGTCCACTATTTTGAACATTTTGTGGCTTTTTTTTCAGTTTGAGTTGATATACATAAATAAACCAAGTTTTAATGTAAGATATAAGATGTTAGAGTTGTACCCCTTGCTTTCAATCTTCTTAAAACTACAGTTGTTTTCAGAATGATAGCTTGTGTGCTTTGTTTTGATTCACGTGAGATGAAATGAGATACTCTTGCATTTTTACCTTTGGATTGTTTCAGATTTTCACTATAGTCAACAAAAACTCTCTACAAAAGCTTTAAGGAAGAGGATGAAGGGTAATTTTTTATTTTATTTTTATCATTTGCATTTTTGATTATCACATTTATCACGTTTGTTTGTTAGCAAGATTACGGACTGGACTACTGGACAGATTTTGCTGAGAATATATATATATATACATATACATATATATATATATATATATGTATGTATGTATATATATATATGTATATATGTACACATACATACATACATACATATGAGATATGTATATATATATATATATATATATATATATATACACATATACATATATATATGTCTGTGTGTGTGTATTTACCTCCCATTTTTTTCTAATTCACATAAACCAAGGCAGATGATGTGTTTTAAACCAGATTTATCCTGATCTTGATGACAATTTTATTCCTACTGATTTCCACTACTGTAATTCACTTATGCCAAAGTTAACCAATCACATGCTTACACAACTTTAACAGGCAAAAAAAGGCAAATATATCACTGCCATCCAGGCCTCTCTTCGTTGGCTCCTTTATTATTTTGACATTTGTTTTAAGATTTCATTCTTTAATCTTTAGACGTATTTTTCCCTTGCTACATTTCTGATCTTGTAAAAGTCTTCATGCTCTCAAGATTTTTGAGGTCTGCAGATCAGCTTTTCCTCGTCGTTCTTAAGGCCAGACATAAAACTTGAAGAAACCGTGCCTTCTCTGTAGTGTCCCCTGGATTATAAAATGATTTACCCTCTGAAATGATCTCCCCCACCCTGCCCACTTTTAAGCCTTTTTTTTAAAGGTACTACTGTTTGCTTTCTTTTAATTAAGCATGAGGGATATTTGGTTTCAGTCTACACGTTTTTATTTTTAACATTTAATTTTCTTAATTGTCTTTGATTTAAATTAATATTTATATTTATCATATCTTTTTAAATATATATTACAGTTCTTTAATTATTTCGTTGAAGTCTTTGGTCTAGGTTTAGTTTTATTAAAAATCTGTTTCATTTAATAAAACTATTTTATTTTTGATTTGTAGTCAATGCACATCCCTTTTGTTAACTCATTTTTTTAATGTTTAATTTCTGTAAATGTTTGCCATCTAAGTCTATCAGATCCATTCTAAATGATAAATTGCTGATCTGATAATCCAGGCAGGGCTGAAACTGCTCTTCCATTGTGTTTCTTATGTGGTCTACCTCTGTGAAAGAGAAGTGACAGTAAGAGGGGATGACAGATAAAGAAGGACAGGCAAAAAGGATAAGGGAGACCAGAGGGGATAAGAAGGAAAAGGTCATGGTCAGTCAGGAAGATCAGGAGGAGGAAAAGGAAGTGTGTGAAAGTTCACCTTGAAGCAGCCAAGCTAGCCTGGTTGGATATTAACGAACACAACAGCTTAGAGCCAACTGGACAGGTTCTCTCACGCAGGTTCTTCCTCAGTAGTGTTAGGTGTTGTGACATAAGGTTCTGTCTCTCTGAGGGAACTGCAGATCGATCTATTGGCAAAATTTTTAATCATTATTTAAAGTTTGCAAGAGCAATAATGCCCTGCAAATATCTCTAAGCAGTTCCCAGAAAGAGATCATGGGCTTGTGTAGTTTGTTGGCCCAACAAACTAAGTTTAGGACCACAGTTCTACAGCCAAAGCTGCGGTCACCTACCGTCATTGACAAAGCTGTAGACCTTGGGCTGCTCAGAGTTTATGTGTGCAGGAGGAGGTGGAGTACTGGTGGTGGAGCAGCTGTTGATCCTGAGCCTGCTGGTGGCTGGACGAATGCCCTGACTGGATCCAACACTGCTGGTGTCTAGTGAAACCCTGGGTATACTGGTTGACTGCCGCTCCACAGTCAAGGCTACCACCTTGGGGGAAAGAGAAGAGAAAACGAGAGAAAAGCAGAAATACATACAGGTTATTGATGAAAAGGGAGAGGGAAGCAACAGTAGGGTGAGTGAATGGAGAGGGCATGTGGTAAGAGGATTAGGTGGTGGTTGTTACGCGGCAAATTAGTAATAAAGAACAGTTTGATTGGGGAAAACAGGACTTGGAGTCTGCAGCCTTCATGATCTGTAAGACACTGATCTTAATTCTCAGAAATCTTTACATGCAACAGTTCTCACACTGATATATGTGAGGCCGGGTATAGAGCATGTTGTAAATTTATAATGTCATTTTTGTGTACTTGTGCTTATATGTGTACTAGTTTTTGTGTATACTTTTTTTTTAATGGTCAGCCCAGCTGGAGCACCAACTTCTGCAGGGGTTGCATTTGTGTCCACAAAATATGAAATACTCTGTCGTGGGAAGAAGGCATGTAAAACACACTCAGAGGTATATGAAACTTGATAAACATTTTATGGGCTTTGTAAGATCAGAAGATGACCTTTCAAGGTCAAGATGACTCTGAATGCTGAAAACAATGCTATAAATGAATTAGACATACCAAATCAGTAAATTTAGTGGTGTCACACATGAATGTATGAGAAAAACAAAAAAACTGAAGTCATTGCCGGCAGTAGCCATATTGGATTTGACCATATTGCCATCGTGACAGGATGGCAAACAAGCACCTCTGTAGTTTTGATGTCTAGGGACCCATGGACTAAGTTCAAGTGAGAAATTCCCTCAACAGCAAATTACGAAGGGGTTTACAGGCCGTGTCTATTATCAGTAAGTACTCACACTTATCTTATGTTTAAGTATTGAAATCCATATTGTTATTGCAATACTGAACAATGTAATTGCAAATGTTTGTTGAGGTGGCCAATGAATGAAATTTCCATGTGGGCCTATGCCACCCTTCTAAATACCGCCCCTAGATTCAGCAATGACTCTTTGCTTGCAATGGAAGCACCAGGCCAGTTGAACATTAAGATCACACATGATGAAGGATAAGTTGAACTTAAAATATTATGTGTGATACTTGCTCACAGTGTTACACCAATTTTCCATTTCCACACGTGTATCCGGAGCACCAAACATTCCCTTACCTCCCCTGTTTTGCTCAGACAGTTCACAGCCTGTTGGTGGGTGAAGCCAAGGAAGCTGATCCCATCCACCTCCATCACTCTGTCACCTGTGATCATCCAAAAAAAAATTGGGCAACAAATGAACACATACGGTAGTTTTCTTTTATTTCTCTTCTCTACTTGTTTCAGTCTCTTATTATTGTCTCTTATCAGGCTTGTGCAATCCCACACTCTCTCCAGGAAGCATCAGCTCAGGAATAATTCTGGGTATTAAGTGTTAAATTTAAGTGGCGTGGTGTCAAAGAGGGTGTTGTTTGTTCAATCAGGGAGCTGTCATGGCTTTAGGGTAGATGCTCGAAATATATCTTAAGTGTTAAAGCTTAATGTGGTCTTATACTGTATGTTCTTATTGGACAACACTTCCAGCATTCTACTTTGAGATTATAACTTTTGTCCGGTGATGTAACACCAATGCCCGAGCTGGCTAACCTTTTAACTCAGAAAGTGGTGCTGTTCTCTGCAAGGTTCAGGCAATTTGAGCTGGGATGGGCTGAGCCAATCCTGGCACCCAATATTGGTCAACTATAGAAAATAATAGCAAGATCGAGTCTTCAAGACAGGCAGTAGACAGTCAGTAAACCCATGAGGCTGATCTTGGCAACAAAGTTCTATGGTTATCTGTGTTTATAGCTTGACTAGTCACCTTGCAGAGCCAACATCGCATGGAGAATGTGAGTACAAATGGCTGGGCATTTTTACCTCCGCCAAGGAAGTAAGGTTTTTGCCCGCCTTTGTTTGTTGTTTGTTTAATAGCAAGATTGCGCAAAAACCACAGGACCGATTTTGCTTAATTTTTCAGGAGATGTTGTTAATGGCCCAACTTAGAAATGATTAGATTTTGGTGTTGAACAGCATTCTTTCATCATCTATATCACTTATCCTGTAAAATGTAACAGGGGGCTGATACAGATTCAAAGCTGTTTAGGAGGGCCCACCCTGGATTCATCACCATTTCTTCACAGGGCTAACATGTGGAGACAGGCAAACAGTGGCATTTCAACACCCACTTGTGGACAACTTAGTCATCAATTAACCCTGGAATTGGCAACCTAACTTAACAAGAGGATCACACTTATTTTTGTTATAAATGCCAGAGGGCCAAAATTGTGAAATTACCTCCACCAAGGAAGTCATGATCTTGCCGGCATTTGTTAGTTTGTTTGTTAGTTTGTTAAATTGTGAACAGAAAAGCTCAAAATGTTATGAACGTATTTTGATGACATTTTCAGGGAATGTTGGTCATGGCACAAGGAAGAAGGATTACGATTTTTGGTGATCCAAATCTGGATGCAGATCCAGGAAATATATGATTGATTTCTTATCGTTGTGAGATAGGGCAGTTTCCCACATTTTCACTAATAAGTCAAGAAGTTTACAGTGGATTTTATGTGGATTTTAACGTTTTCAGGCAGTGTTGGTCATAGCACACAAAGAAGTGCAAAGATTTTGGTGGTGACACGAATCAGGATGCAGATTCAGGAATTTTCGAAAATAACTGGCCCGACAATGTTGAAAATGATTGGAAATGTTTGTGCTCTGAGCAATTCTAGTTTGTAGGATGTTGTCTTGAAAAGCAAGCACTGCAATTTTTTAGGAATAAACAAAAAGAATAAATATATCATTAATAATAATATGTTTACTGTCCTAGCATTGTCCACTCAAATGAAAGCAGTAGTACTTAATTTAATGAGCATAACACATAATTCAAGCCCCTTTCAGGTATGTTTTATGTGAGTCGCAGAGCACTTTCTGGTAATTACTTCCCCCAAGGAGGTGATGTTTTTGCAAGCGTATGTTTGATGGTCCATTTTTTTATTTGTTTGTTAGCAAGATTACACAAAAACTACAGGACAGATTTTGCTGAAATTTTCAGGGGATGTTGGTAATGACCAAACTTAAAAATGATTAGATTTTGCTGGCCATTAGCGATTGTTTTTGCTCAATAACTGGCAAACTATTAATGATATCAACATGATTCGGAGTGCTAGGTGTGGGTTTTCAGGGTCAAGGAATCATATTATGGTGGTAACTTTATCATGGATTTATTGCTTATAGATGTCACAGCAATATGTTAGCTACTTTGGCAGAGGTCTACTTTGTAGTTTAAGTATATTTTTCAAACATTTCTGTCTTTACTTTTACAAATGCATTTTAAAGTATTTACACAGGAGTCTACAGAAACATGAGAGCTAATAACAGCTTCATTATCTTGACAATTTTGCCATTTTTAATGTTGTTATGGCAGATGCTGTCACGTTTCCTTTATGCAAATACTTTTCTGATATTCTAATTGACTGGCAGGCTACATTGAGGGAGCAAGGGGGCCGCATGTGACCCCAGGCTGCCAGTTGCCCATCCAGGAATTAACCCAATAGGCATGTAGGGCTTGGACCAAGAGAGCAACCACCCTCTATCAGTGAGGTGACAGTGAAAGCACCACATGCAGGAGGAAGGAACCATTAGTGACTCTGTTAGAAAACACTGCTATCCAAAAGCACAAAGCCTCGTTGAATTCTGTTTTGCTGAAAAACCTGTATGTATGCGTCCGTCTCTTTCAGCAGCTCCTCCTGGAACCAGGCTTCTGATGTAGATCCCTTGGAGGTTTGTGTTGCTCCCACCCTGAGTGATGAATGACAAACAGCAGTCATTCAGAGCATATCTGTGGGATGATTCTTATTCCCCTGTTTGTTACAGCTCAACTCAAAGCAGTGGTGATCATGATAGTGAGGTAATGAGGACTAACCTCTGGGACTAATCTCATCAGATGTTAATCAGATTGGGAAGAGCAGACTTTGTGACCTACTGCTGGAGATTGTTATACCGGTAATTACCCTCCCTTTCTAATCATAGTATCTCATGAAAGTTTTGCACTGTAAAATATAAATAACATTTGACTTCACTGTTTTAGAGTTGACGTCATGAGAGAGTCTTACGGATCGAAGGGCATTAAATTATCTTTCATTCAACACATTTAAGCTTTCCTGGAAAGTCAGGCTTACAGTATAAACTGATGAAAGTACAAGGGGAGCTTTTTAACACATGAATGGTTCATATCAACCCTTAAAGCTATACGCCAATGTTTTTTCTTTTCATGTTGCCTCAGTCCCGTGTCCATGACAAGCAGATAGACACCATTCTTTCGACTCGTGCAGTAACAAGAAAGAGACAGCCAAAGCTCGCCCACTGCTACTTAGCTTAGCTTAAACACTGGAAGTCAAGAGGTATAGCTAGCCTGCCTCTGCCTACGGTCATCAGATAAACTCTTCAGCAACTCTAAATGGTCCCATGTACTTGTTGTGACTCCTTTTTAACCGTGTTATGTTACGTTAACTTCTACTATCATTGTATTATCTTCTTCTATCCCTAAACAGAGGCTTTGTTTAGTTTACCTACTTCCACGGTGGTAGAGATGTGACATTCGCAAATTAGTCGAGTCTTTTGAACAGCTCATTTAAGTGAACAATGAGAACCGATTCACAGCTGTTAGGGAGCTGTGTGTTTGCAAGCCATTCTTGAATGCAAATTGCTTGCAAACTAAAAATGGCTCGCAAACGAACGGCTCTGTCACAACTGCAAATAAGTTCTCATCTTCACTTTAAGAGATGTTCAAAAGACTCGTCGCAAACATCAAAGCTCTAGCACAAACCACCTCGGAAGTAGGTCAACAAAACAAAGCCTCTGTTCATGAGTAGAACAAGATAATATGATGATAGTATAAGATAACGTAACAATACAGTAAAAAACAAGTCACAACAAGCACACACGACCATTTAGAGTTGCTGAAGAGTTTATCTAATGACTATAAGCATGATGCAGGCTAGCTATACCCATTGACTCCCAGTGTTAAAGCTAAGCTAACTAGCAGTGGGTGAGCTTTGGCTGTCTCTTTCTTGTTACTGGACACACAGTCAAAAATAATTGTGTCTATCTGCTTGTCATGGACTTGGAGTGAGGCAAGACACGAAAAGACAAATAAGTTGGCGTATCGCTTTAAATAACAGATTTACTCACAGAGATGCTGATGCCCAGACTTCCTGATATTTTCCTGAGCTCCACAGTGATCTCTGTCTTTCCGCAGTTCGGAGGGCTGTCCTGTAAGCAGCAGTCTTTAATCAGTACAAAGAATCATGCAAAACAGCAGCAGTAGTTATTTTTTCTTATTGGTATTTACTCAGACTGCCACTTAATTGCTTAGCGCTCCTGATTTTTTTTTTTTTTTCACAACAGCCCCTAAAATATCCAGATCAGTCTGTGATAATACCTGTGCACCAATGACTCGGACTTCCCGCGGCACAGAAAGCCTGTTTCCAGTCTTTGGCGTCATCATGACCGAAACAATCTCATCCAGGGTATCGTCTCCCAGTCGCCCATCTGCCAACAGTGTACTGTGGGATTCGTAGTTTCTTAACACAGAAGAGCGAACACCAATGGGGCTGAGACGGACTGTGGATGGAAATAGAGGTTAATGTTTTCTATCTTTTTAATCTTTTTTATTTCATTTTATCTGTATTTATTTCTCAAGGTGATGTTTGTCAATAAGCCCACATTGGGTTTCTGCTCACCAGCACGTGTTGTTATGTCGGTCAAGTTCTCCTTTTATTTTGCATATTTTTGTCTCTTGTCTTGTCCTTCCTGTTTTATTTTGAAATCACTGACCCTTGTTTCTGTTCTAGGTGTTTTCCTGTCTGCTCTGCCCCCCGTCTCCCCCAGTGTTTCTCCCTCTGTTTCTCATCACCCCTCATTACCTCTTGTCTTTAACCTCATGTCTCCCCTTGTCTTGTGCCAGATCGTTGTACCTCACAGCCCTCGTTCCAGCCTTTGTTCATAGTCGTAGTTAAACTGTATATTACCTTGCCTGTTTATTGATCTCGCCTTTTTTGCCTAGCCCTTTTTGGATACTGCCATCTTACTTTGATTGCTTGCCTGTGTACCAACCTTGCCTGTCTTTCTGGAACAAACCCTTTCTCTTTCGACCATTGATTTTGTGTCGTGCATTTGAGTCTTCTCTTTCTGTGCCATGGTCCTTGACACATGTAATTTAATCTCCTGACATTAAATGCTGTGCTTCATAGACAAATGCTTTAGCAAGTTTCGGGTGTTTCCACTCTTGCTTGAAATTATTTCAATCCTTGACTTGTTTCTTATTGTTCCTGCTGAATGTCACCAATGAATTTGTTATGTCCTTGATTTGCAAGGCTGGAAGGATATGATAAGGGAATTCTTAAGCATAAATACTAATAATATTGAGCTAGTTGTTATTGTTTCTTAACTGGAACTGGTTTCTGAGTTCAATGCCCAGTTGAACTTTTTGCGCGAGGTCAAACCTCCACCAAGGCATTTCTGATACTATTTCTCCTATCTCACTACGTTAAGAAATTCTAGAAAAAAAATCCTGGATCTGCATCCAGACCTGGATCACCATCAAAATGTAATCCTTTGTCAAGCTGTGACTGACATTGCCTGAAATATTTAGCAAATTTTCAACTTTCAAATGTTCCTGTTCACAGACAAACAAACAAGCGCCAGCAAAAACTCCACCCCCTTTGCAAAGATAATCTTATTAAAGTTTGACGATTTTATTGTTGCTCCACTTTTTGTTTGACTGAACTCCCTTGTTGGAGACTGAAGAGTTGACAATGTAATGGTTTTGAGTGCAACAAATAACTCTTGTATTGCACATGAAAATTCTGGCAAATCTGGTCCACATTTGGGGACTTCATGAGTACACAGATTGTTATAATATGAATTTAAAACTTACTATAAAGCATAAAAGTATCATTATTATATGTTTGCCTGTTCACCTATTTTTCAGGCAAAATATCCACAGTCTGTATTATTATTTATTTATGTATTTTTAGTTATTTGGATCCCTATTAACAACTGCCAAAGCGGCATCTATTCTTCCTGGGGTCCATACAATAAAACAAAATCTACAAAATACATCACTGACATTCAGAATGCTATGAAAAATTGAAACAGAAAATAAAAGGCAGTTAAAACAGCAACCACCTGACAGTCATAGTGACAGTCTCTTAGATGCCCAAAGATCAGGGTATATGTACACTTATTAATAAATTATAATTTAAAACAACTCTACAAATGAATGATTCCATCTAATACAGTGCATTTGGACAGAACTACAGTTTAAGATAATCACAAGATTCTGCATGACAAGGCATGTCTTTTAGTTATACAATGAACAGACTGTTAAGATAATCTTGATGACATTAGATATTTCTTCAAACTCTTTTTAAAAACTGTTTTAGTGGTTAAACTTGTGATCACTGATGAAAGACTATTCCTTATTTTTTTTTTTCATACCTCATATAAAACTGTGCTTTGTCCTGCATTGGTATTTGTAAGTGGTTGTGAAAAACAACCTCTGGAAACATGTCTTGTATTAAAATTTTTAACTGTATTATTAACTGGACTGGGCTGGGGTAGGTGTTGTGCCTTCATATTAAATTTTAGACCAAATAAGATAAAGTACTAGTCCTATTTATCCTCTGTCAAGGATTTAAAATGAAACTTCTTTGTGTCTTTCTTCTATATGTTAAGTTGAGTGAAAAATACAAATAGATGTGTGTGGATAGTTTTATGATTCAAGCTGCTAAAGCACTTAAACTGTGTTGACAAATAGCACAAATATTGTTTTTTTTTTTTATTCTGGCTGTGACGTGTTTCACATCAGAGACACCTCAGTTTGAGGTTCTAAGCAGTATTATGATTTGTGGAGGAGGGAATTGTTTATGCCCTTGAGAACAAGAAGAGTCGACATGAACTGACATTTTGCTCTGGGACAAACAAGTGGGATGATGGTATAAACAAAAGGATAACAGTTTTGACATATCATGCCAAATAGAAAGCATAGCACAATAACCACAGGCTCATGTTAAAGGCACAGAACAGGAGCCAAGAAGGAAGGTCTGAAAACTCCTTTCGTACTGAGACAGAACAGGTGCATGTGTGGACATTAAACACAAACAAAGGAGGGTCAGGGGTCACACGCATACACACTCAGTGTACCTTTTGGCTGTGAGACAATGAGCTGCACTTCCTCAGGGCTGCTCTGCATGACCTCTGCTGCCTCGCTGAAGGTGACGCCCTCCAGGCTGATGTGGTTCAGAGAGATTAGACGACCACCTGAAGGCAAAGGTCACAGTGTTGGTGTCCCACTCCCAAAAGCCATCACTGCGGCCACCTGTTGCCCCAAAGGCTTCTGACTGAACTCCCACTGAAACCTCACAGGCCCTCCCTGTCCTCTTTAGCACTTTTCAGCCTCACATTCTTTTTTTGACAAACTTGTTAAAAATACAGCAAAAAAGCTAAAATCAGTATGTAGCAAACAATTATTAAAATGATGATAATATAGGCAAGAAATGTGCTAAAAAGGACATGTCCAATGTTTAAAAAAATCAGTAACAAGGATGTCCTGATACCAATCGAAAATATTGAACTGAAGTGAATATCAGGGATCTGAATTTAAATGAATCACCTCACCCCTAACGGTTACATCAGTTGTCCTGTGGTTTACATGTTAGCAGTGTAGAAATACTTTTATTTAGATGGTGAAAATAGTCCAACAGCCACCTGCAGTGTCTGCAAAACTACCATTTTGTGTGGAGGAATAGCCAGAGCTGCTTTTAATACAGCCAATCTGACACAACAGTTCAAAAAACAAAGCATGCAATGGAATACAAAGCATTTACTAAAGCCGCTGAGGACAGCAAAAAGGGCAGCGCTGAAATAATAAATCTGGACTTTAAAAAGAATAATAAATATCCCTAGGACAGCGTTAAGGCCTAAAACATTTCAGAGAAGGTAGTGTAATTCATTTCTTTGGACAAATAGCTCATCTCAATGGCGAAGATTGTAGATTTTTGTCATCTATTAGAGCTTCGGATCCACATCATGCCCTCTAGACACTACTTTGCAGACACAGCTTTGCGAGAGCAAGGTTCGAGGCAACACCTGAAGCAGATTAAAGTGTGACTGTTGTGATATTCACCTTGGACATTTAGAGCTCCATATCATCGCTGAGCTTCACTGCACAGTGGATTGATTTTTCCTCTATTGAGGTAAAGTTTGTTTGCATGCATGCATGAAAGTGTCAGGGGTCTCATACAGTAGAGCATGTCAAACAGGACATTGGGGAGATGCTAAATACATGAAATGAAAAGGGATGAATGAATGAAAAAGGCAATGGACGATAAGGGGTTCAAAGTGTGGGTTGCACCGCACACTTGCTCCAACTGGCTGCACATGAGACCTGCCGTCACAAAACAGCATCACAGACTCACTTTTAAGTGCAAGGAAGACTGGCCATTTTAATCACTCACAACAGGCCTACTTACTCTAGATGAGATCAAAAACGATATGACTATACCAGCCATTCACCGGTCACATAGGTCATTATGTGCAGATTTTTAATGGGTTCTACAATAATGCTTGATGGACATAGTTCAGTTGATTTGAATAAGGGCATCACTTTGTCCCTTTGTTTACACAAACAAAATACAAACAAACATATTAAACGGTGTACAGTTGTACACTGCAAAAACTCAGATCTAGGCAAGTGGGTTTTTCTATTTTCAATAAAAAAAATATCCAAAACACTTTTTAAACTAGATTAGATTAGATAAATCTTTGTTAATCCTTTTGGGAATCTCCGTCAGGGAAATTAGGAGTCCAATAGCAGTTTCAAAAAGTAGATTAAAAAGATATATATAAAAAAAGACATACAAACAGAAATATAAATAAAAATCAATATAAAACAAATATAAATTTAAAAATACATGTATGTCTACAGGCTGGCAACTGCTCCTTCCCGTCTTCTGTCTTCCTGTTACTTCTCTTCCTACCCTGTGAGGAGTTGTACTGTCTGATGGCCTGAGGGACAAAAGAGTTCCTCAGTTTCTTTTCAGTATTCTAATCTACATTCACTTAACCAGTCGAGAAAAATATAGTACTTTAAGGAATGAAAGTTAAAAATAAGGCATTAAACTGTGTGTAATAAAGAGAATATATTTGCTAATGAAACAAGGAAAGTCTGACTCAGTGAGGGTCTTACATTAAGGTTTAATATCTACTCAAGTTAACATTTGTCTTGTTTTATTGGCAGATTGGTTTACTTATTATTACAAGCAACTCAGGCCTTATTTTTAGTTTTTATAACTATATAATCAAATAAGATCTTAATCCAGGCATGTAAGGAAATTGTGGATTAGAATAAATCTAGGGAGATTTTTTTTTTTGTCTTGAAATTAGACAAATACTTTCACTTAGATCAGAGTTTTTTCAGTGTATTTTTTAGGTAAATATAAACATCGGATCGGGACTCATAGTTTCTCATATTTAAAGACTGGATCGTGATCAGGGGGCAAAAAAACTTATTGAGACATTCCTTGTCAAAAAAACAAACAAAAAAAAACAATCTGCAGCCAAATGAATTAGTCTCATCGAAGCTGAGGTGACATTTTAACATTTACATGACTCTACCTGGTCTGATGCGCCCGTCCTTATCAGCAGGTCCACCAGGCACAATGGAAGCAACAAAGATCCCCAAGTCATAATGTCCAACTGTGTCCTCTCCCACTATCACTATACCTGTTCAACACAGACCACAGATGGGTTTGCATAACTGTATTAAAATAAATAATTTTAAAAAGTCATACACACACAAATAAAAACCAAAAAAATCATTTTAACATGGACCACCACTAAAAAGGTAAAGGCACTTGAGTCTGTAAAGCTTTTTTCTGGTCTTTTAACAACTAGATTACACTGCATGTCATAATAACTTCTTAACCAGCACCACAACGAAACCCAACCCAGCACAGTTGCTTAAACAAAACCTCAGTTATCGAAAACTTAAGTAAAAAAAACGAAACAGTACTTTTTTGTAAAAAAATCCCTGTACAGGGGCGCTCACAGTTATATGCATGTGAATCATATGAAAAGGTTGTTGTCCTTGATGCAGGTGGCATGGTACAGGTCTGGCCTAAAGCCCCTTTTGTGCATGACATTACTCAAACTTTTGATGGATTTAACAGTAATGTGCGCACTTTTCTCTCTGTTTGGCTTTTTAAAAACAATACGCCAACTTCTTTTCCTTTTCGTGTCTTGCCTCAGTCCTGAGTCCATGACAAGCAGATAGACACCATTCTTGTCTGTGTGTCCAGTAACAAGAACGAAATGGGCAAAACTCGCCCACTGCTGGTTAGCTTAGCTTAAACACTGGGAGTCAATGGGTATAGCTAGCCTGCCTCTGCCTACAGTCATCAGATAAACTCTTTAGCAACTCTAAACGGCCCCGTGTGCTTGTTGTAACTCTTTTTTTACCGGGTTATGTTACATTACCTTCAACTATCATCGTATTATCATCTTCATAAACAGAGGCTTTGTTTTGTTGTCCTACTTCTGCAGTAGTTTGCGCTAGAGGTGCGACATTCGTTAATGAGTCAAGTCTTTTGAGCAGCTTTTTAAGTGAACAATGAGAACACGACCGAGTTGTGAGTGAGCCATTCATTTTGCAAGCAATTCTTAAATGCTAATTGCCTGCAAATTTAAAAGAGCTGTTCAAAAGACTCAACTCGTTAGTGAAAGTCACATCTCTTGCGCAAACTACCGCTGAAGTAGGTCAATGAAACAAAGCCTTTGTTTAGAAAGAAGATAATATATTATTGTTACTGGACACACAGACGAAAGAATTGTGTCTATCTGCTTGTCATGGATTCAGGACTGAGGCAAGACAGGAAAACAAGAAAAATGTTGGCGTATCCCTTTAAGGCTGCATGGTGGTGCATTGCTTTACGCCACCAAGGTTCCTTAGTCAAATCCTTGCTGCCTTTTCTGTTTGGAGTTTGTATGTTCAGTGTTATTATTACAACGATATAACAGGTTAGCCATCTGAATTTATACAACATTCTAACTTAAAAAAAAAAAAAAAAACCAACCCAGAGGCAGCCATCCCAAAAAGGTTAAAGCATTTATAGCAGCTTCAACATTAAACCCTCATCATGTTCATATGGTAAATAAAAAGAGGGTGAAAGTCTACATAACCCTAGAAAGAGCAATCAGTTAAACAAATTTGTGATCAGCATACCAAGGCCAAGCTTTGGGTCCTTCCTCAGAGAAACACAGATGACTTCTCTCTCTGATGATGACACCAGTTTTGGAGGGGTGTCTGTTAAAAGCAAAATTGAATAACATCATGACAATTTTTTTAAAAAAGTGCATAAATTTATGTCTCATAAAAAGTTAAGAGTGCTCATGGAAAAGAATTTAGTCCGTCTTTGTAGTGCATCATAAAATATAATAAGCATGTTTATAAGATAACATAATGTTTTTAACTGCTTATAATGTATAATTACAGTGAAAAGCACTTGTGAATATTCATGATATTTTATATTTAATTACAAGTCATATTTACAGTGTTGCCCATGTAATGAATTATATACTATATATAGCATGTTAAATTGTGCCTATAGTTATAAAAAAAAATTATAAATATTACTAATTCTTCATTACAATAAATATGACACACATAAAGCATTCATGATCAATGAGGTTAGGTGTTGATTCAACACATGCTGGTTAATAATTAAATACAAAAACACAGAAAAGTTCCTTGAGACTTTCATTCTTGCAATACATATTAATGTACACCACATTAAAACACTCTAATAATCCATTATAACAAGATTATTTGTCATTATAAGTGCTCATTAGAGGCTCTAAGTAAAGTGAAAAATATTAAGGTTCAACAAATGCAATAAAAAGCAAAAAGAATGCTGCAGAATTAATTTTCTAACATTTAATTCAAGCTTTCATACACACAATAAAAGCAATCAAAAAAAGACAAGGACAAACAATCCATGTCGTTCTTTATTTACCCATTTATAAACCAAGATTTAGTTTCAGTCTATCCACGTGTAGTTTTTGTCTTACTTGCTATTTCAGACTGTTGATCACCTTACTTTTTAACATTTTTTTTTTAATTTGTAAAGTGAATTACACATCTTTAAGTCATTGGGCTCTATTTTTGTAGACCAGGCGTGGCGCACCTGCCCTGTGCTGTGCCTGCGCCGCACCAACGGGGTGTGTCCTGGGCATTTTGCAATTTTGGTGCACGGCGCAGTCCGGCGCAGCCAGGCGCACCCACGCCTCCGTCCCTCCCACCGGTGCAAGTGGCAAAGAGGGAGGAGAGAAGGCGTGAGTAAGTTTAACACAGCCGAGTGTAATCTTCATCAATCAAATGAACGCCTCTCCTCGTCTTTAAATGCGCCGCGGTCGAGGCGCAGTGACAATTTCACCTCATCATGGACGAAGACAGCAGCAGCAGCAGCTCCAGGCAGCCAAACTTCTCCCAGGAGGAAACTGATGTGCTGGTCCGGGAGGTCCAAGCTCCAGAATACCAGAATATATGGACAACTCCCTCTGGTGTGCCACCACACCCATCTTGGCGCAGCCGGTCTACCAAATTGCCAAATTGGCTGCACGGTGCTGCGCCAGATAAAATTACCACTACGCGGGGTGCGCCACGCTCTGCCACTCTGCGTTGCACCAGGAAATTAGAGCCCATTGTAACAGCTGTATCACAGGTTTACTCCTTTAACTGAAACACACCTCTGCTTTCCATCAGTCCTAAATTTATTCTGTACAAAAATATCAGTTCCCCTCAGCACATATGGACTAAGATTTCAAACAGCCTCTTAGTATTGTGGCAGAGTAAATTATATTTGTGTCATATTTAATTTGTCCGGTTTTGAACTAATCAAATTCAACAATATTGTTGCACATGGAGGTCAACAACAAACTTATGCCTTTTCTTGCAAAAGTTGATAATCATTATTTAAAGTCTTTCTTCTAAAAAAGAAGTAGAAAAGTTGGACATACCTCTGGCTGCTGGGGAGCTTGAAGGTGCTTCAGATCCGCTCTTCTGAGAGCACGATGGGGAACGCATACCAAGGCTGCTGCGCTGACTGCTGGAACAGGTGCTGCAAATATGACACGCATATAAGAATTTTTACCTTGATCAATATCATCAGATACTCAGAGCACATCATAACCAAAGAAGGGTGTTGTGGCCAAAGTGAGTTGGTTTTGGAAGAACATTTACTGCATTAAGTTGTTCCTCTTGATTTTGTCTAACATGCATTTAAGGGATACACCAACATTTTTTTTTTTATTATCGTGTCTTGCCTCACTTCCGAGTCCATGACAAGCAGAAAAACACCATTCATTCGACTGTGCATGCAATAATAAGGAAGAGACAACTCTATGAAACTAGAAAAGCACTCAGAGAGCGCAGACATCCGCCAAGCAGCTCAGTTCCGACAGTGGCTTTTCCACAACCTCTGTAAAAGATAAAATTCTGGATCATCAGATCAAGAATCGTGCCAGGATCCAGACCAAACTCAGCACATACATGGAGGTTGTTATCCTGTATGAACACAAGAAGTTTTGGGAACATCACTTAATATTTTGATTTTATATGAATTATTGAATGCCATCAGTGGGATTTTCCATTATAAAGTTCAATGTTCTTTTTTTGTGACGTCAATCTGGATCGGATCCAGATGAAATTTACCATGATGATAGAAACATGGTCCCCATATTATCCTGGAAAATTGGAAGCAAATCCATTAAAAAATTGCAGAGATATGATTTGTTAAAATTCTCCCCAATGTTACCTGATGGAATTTTCTTTTAATTCTGGATTTTTTTGCATCCAGGGAAATATATGTATCACCACCAAAATGTCATTATTTCTAAGTTGGGCCATTACCAACATGCCTTGAAAATTTCAGCAAAATCCACCCAGTAGTTTTTGTGTAATCTTGCTAACAAACAAACGCTTGAAACAACATAACTAAACTGCAGGGCGCATTTGTAAACCACCGCAGAACTGCGTTGTTTTGTTGACCTACTGCCATCTCTGGTGGTTTGCACATGCGCCTGTGGTTTAGTTTGTAGTTGTATTTCTTTTGAAAATTACATAAAGCTAACATAACCCAGTAAAAAAACATGAGTCACAACAAGCACAGAGAACTGTTTAGAGTTGCTGAAGAGTTTATCTGATGACTGTAGGCAGAGGCAGGCTAACGCTACCCACTGACTCCCAGTGTTTGAGCTAAGCTAATTAGTGGTGGGCGAGCTCTGCCTGTCTCTTTCTTGCACAGTTGAAAGAATGGTACCTGCATGTCATGGTCTCAGGAGTGAGGCAAGACACAAAAACAAAAAAATGTTGGTGTATCCCTGTAAGCTACATGTTTCTTGCTGTATGTTAGCAACATTATGATGTCTACCTCTGTTCATTGAGGCTCTGGCGCTGCTGTTTTATACGGGCTTCAATTCTTGCTGCGACATCATCGCACAGCTTGGTCAGAGACTCATCCTGAGGCGTGGTGAGACCGCTGTCGTCCTGAGGGGTCTCAGAACAAGAGAAGGACTTGAGTCTCCCGGTCTGAGCCCGACACACTGCAGAATACTGGACTATGCTCTCCTCTGAAATGAAATGCCAAAGTAACACCGGACATGGTCGTAAGTCAACAAAAGCAGTGTGGTTGTTCTGTTTGATAGTTAAACAATATTTGACCTGCTCTGTGGCTAAAAAGCATGAAACATTGGATCAGCAACTGACCCGAGACCAGGCTGTGGCTGAGCTGACGAGAGTTCATCTCATTGTTGAACTTGTGTTGGGCTGAGCAGAGGTTACACAAATATTTGGCTATTTTTGATCTCTCTGCGATGAAGATGTACTTCTTATTGCTGCCTCGGCTCTCTATTATAAATCTACGACGCTGCAGGAACACAGAGGAAGAGTTTTTAGGGTAAATGAACCATTTTTGTAATTCAAGGGTTCTTTAAATTCACTTCACTCACACTTGAGGAAATGGTTGCAGTCTCCCTCCAAAAGAAGTTCTGACTGGTTGACCTGCAGCCATCTTTGACCTCGTAGATGGTAACTCCTTTGGCACAAACACCGAGGATTATCTCCCCCTCTGAAGGCTTTTTCTCACGCATCACACGGTGGAAAAACACGCCGTATTCAGGTAGCTGCTGACACACCTGAAACATAAAAACAGTTAATATATTTGTAACTGAAGATCATTGTGCAGCTGTACATTTTGACAACAGCCTAATAAAGCACTCCATAAGATACACGTTACGTCTCAACACTGATGACAACCACAGCCTGTGGTTATAGGTGTCTCTCTGTTCATCCATTCATATGGCCATTCATGTGGTAGATCTCAAGAACCCTATAAGAGACTTTCTACTTTGCTCTAATGTTTACAGCCTACTGCACAGCAGGAGATAACCATGGCTGAATATGTAGATAACAGTTTACAGATCAGAATCAGAAATACTTTATTAATCCTCAAGGAGAAATTCAGTTGTTCCAGTTGCTCTTATAGTATAGCAGTAGGACTACCACAAAATACACTAAAATAGATGAGAGCGTAAAAGATTAAGTAAAAATTAAGCAGGTTGCAACATGCAGAATCTTTGAGCTTTATCAGAGTTCCTTATGAAGGAAAAATAAATGAAATAAGTAAAGGTAGACTGTGACCAAGACCAAAGAATTTACACTATTAACATTACCAAGATACTAATACTAGATAATAGCATGTATAGTGTCAGATAATAATACTTCAATAGCACTACTTATTCATAGGGCTGCAAAGAGGTGGAAAATTTCCAGAAACTTTCAGTGGGAAGTTAAGCTGGGGAATTTTGAAAATATTCTATAAAGGAAACTTTCCATGGGAATTATGGAATTTTATGGGATTTAACTGGAAATTTAAACAAACTGCATCATATCCAAACATAAATATAAGCATTTTGTTTTGTCATAGGCAGACATCCATACAAAATAACACAATTAATAACATTACTTTTTTGAACAGTCAATTTCAACTTCACTTTATGTAGTCACAAGCTTAAATGAATGTCTTCAACAGTCTTGTAGTAGTCTTGTGCTCTGGGAAATGATGATCCAGGAGTGGATCCAGGAGTGATGAAGGAATGTACAGTGCATGTAGGAGACGTGGCCTCAATATCCTTGTAGTAAGAAGTGTGCTGTGTGCATGTGACTGAGGAATAGCAGAAATATTCTCAAGTATAATTGCATGAAATCTGGTTGTTTTAGCCAAAATTATGCTAAAATATATTTTCCCCAACTATTCAAAATTCCTGTACATGGCCAACCTTCAATTTAGTAAATTTCAGGTTTAGTCCTTACTTATTTAGCATTCACATTCAATAAGCAACATTACAGAAGGTATTTCTTTTGCCATCTTGGAGCAGGACGGACGTTTGACATCAGATGAAAGAGTCTATACCAGTAATCATCAACAAGTGGCCTAGGTACCACAGCAGGCCCCCCATAGCTTCAAAACTGCCTCCCACAAACGTGAGGGAGAAAAATACATTATACTTTTAAGGGTATCTTTTTATTGTTACATTCCTATTAACTAGAAAGCACTCAGGGAGCAAAAACCCCACCAAGGTAGCTCACATATTGCTGTTACATCTCTAAGCAATGGTTCCATGATAAAGTTACCATCATAATATGATGCCTTGATCCCGAAAACCCACACCTAGCACTCAGAATCATGTTGATATCATTATTAGTTAGACAGTTATTGAGCAAAAACGATTGTTGGCTAGTGGTGGTTATCTGGATCACCACCAAATTCTAATCATCTTTAACTTGGGCCATTACCAACATCTCCTGAAAATTTCAGCAAAATTCATCACAAGCTTTTTTGCGTAATCTTGCTACCAAAGAAACAAACAGACAAACATACTCCAGCAAAACGTAACCTCCTTGGTGAAGGTAAATATTGTTGCACATGGAGGTCAACAACAAACTTATGCTTTTTCTTGCTTTAGCTGATAATCAGTATTTACCTCTTCACTCTAAAAAAGAAGTAGAAAACGTAATGGCAAAAACAGAACCTCCTTGGCAGAGGAATCTATGAACACAACCCCAAAATAATGAGGACTGAAACAACCTTATCAGGAAGACTTCATGTTTGATCTGACAGCCACTGTAGCTAAAATGAGAATATTGAGTCAAAACCAGTGATGAAAATTATGACAGCCCCATACAGAAGAAGCCAAAATAGCTTAATTGCTCCATGTTCTGTTGCAGCATTATGGGTGATAGGGTGATAAATTTCTGCCAGTCACACTTCCAAAAATAAAACAACCCCATTCCTTCTTTTTGACCCACCACTGTGTTTTCACTGTGTTGCAATTCTATACCTCACAGAGTTTTATAACCATCTGTTGGAGGCTCTAGTTCTCAAATTTGACTATTTCATTACCTTGAGGAATTCAAGCTCTGATTCGTCAGGCAGCATCTGAGCATTGTTAGTGTGAAGTCGCAGCAGCTCCCCCTGAATGTACGGCAAGGCACGTTTCTCCATCACACTCTTGGAGACATACTGGTCAGGGCGGTAGTAGTTCCTACCGTATACCTAAATACAGACACCAGGTCAGAACAGTTTATGCATTAAAATAAAATTATATGTTTTGAAGGTGCAGAATGGTTACCTTGCAGTCAGGGGTGAAAGTAAGATAAGATTCTTGCAGGAAATGTGCAGCTCAAAAAAATTTTTGTGCGCGAGCATCATACGAGAAAGATGTTGATAAAGCCTGCTCTTTTCTGACCACTGTGCACATCCTTGAGTGTATAATGTAAGATGTCAGACACATAATGTAATATATGGCAAAACATTTTGCTCTCTTTTCCTCAACCTGCCTGTCATCCCTCTTTCTCTTGAACATAGAGTCAATTTTTCTTTGCATTTTTTGACCTGTCTTGACTGTCTGGGGGTCCTTCCATCACCTCGGCAACCGGCCATCCAATGAAAAGAACGCATTGAGTTTTCTCACTTCCACGTGTGTTTGTTTGCGGAAGGAGTGGTGCTGCTGGCATGACAGAGAGACAGAGAGTATTTCAAGACACATAAAACCTCACAATTTCTTACTTGTGGATTTTTGTTTTGTTTATTTTGCAAAAATGACTGCCCTGTTGTCTGCAGAAAAAAAACCACAGCACCAGTGGACATTGGATTAACATTATGCGACAGCGAGTGACTAAAAGTTGCAACCTATCATGGTAAGCGAGTACCGTAGCCGACCAATTATAGTGTTTGTCCAGCACACTAAAACCTAGTTCAACACGTCACAGAAGGCATATCCTGGAGATGATTTTAATGTATTCATGTGATGTGTTCCGGCTTACTTTCACCTCTGCTTGCAGTGCAGATAGATCAGCCTGATTTAATGTCTGTAATCAGGCGGATCCATCTTGCCAAGCTCCGATCTACAATGTTTGAGTGCAACCTGAAGAGGCACAGCCCAGTTATCATCTTTAAAGCAGTAAGAGGTGGGGGTTAGGAGAGAGACAAAAGCAGGAAGTGACTGTTTGGACAGAGATTAGCATAGATGCTAACAGCTTCAGTAGCAGTTTTATCTGATCTGGACCACATTTCCTCATTAAATGAAAAACAAACAACACTACAAACCTCTATAGAAAGTATACTTTCGCTCCTCTTCTGACGTTTTAGCAAAAGCTTGTTTTTCTGAAGTGGCTTAAGTTCTGTCCTTTATGTCTCGCTAGAAGCAGCCACCTACAACATCATCCGATTGGCCCGTAAAGAAGTGACTGACCAAACAATCGTCCAATCAGCTGCTGGATATGCTACTGAAAGGCTCCCAAACACTTTCTATGGGCTCTTTCCCAGATGGACTTGTGAAATAATAAATGGTCCATCTGTTTTGTCAGTTTAGCCAAAATGTTTGGTTTAAATGAAAAGAGCAATTAGTTCTTAAAAATATACATAACAATGACACTAATGTAAGTCTGAAGGGGGCAGAGCCTCTTAAAAATGTCCTTTCCTGATGACTGTATGATCACAATACCAGCAAGTAATAACAATGCCCACCTAATATTTCTTTTTCAAATTCTAGAAAGCATGTCAAATCAATGTATAACAGTTTTAAGCTACTGAACCTTATATTCTAACTTCATATCATTATTCTAAAACATACACGGTATTTTTAAAGTCTTTTACAATTGTTTGGTACAAATTGGCAGTTCAACAACCTCAGGCATGGTGTCTCCATACTCCGTCTGCAGAGCCAGACCACCCAGGTACAGAGCAGTCTCCTCGTGGCAGGACAGTCTATCCTCTAAAAGGTCTCTCCTGAGCTGAAGGTAATACTGGTGGCGGGTTTGTTTGTGCCTGATAGACAGTAAAACACAAATTAAAGGATTCAAGGCATGATTTATATTTTGTAGTACTTCCGTTGTATTAAATCTGTTGTTGAGACTTACAAAAGAAGGGAAATGTCATTGACAAAGAATTTGATCCTGAAGAAAAGGACAAGGGTGGTTGTAGGCACTTTCTTCCAGCTATCTGGAGCAACTTTGGAAATTTTGGTATCGTTGTCCACAAAGAAAAACTCATTATCTGATGAGAAAACAAGGATAAAAAGACAGTTGGTCGACACAATTAAATAACTACCTACAGCACAGTCCAGTTTGGGATGTTGACCTTTGCTGCACATGCACCTATTGTGGCTTTGCGGGTGGTTTGCTGGATAAATTCACCATGGAAATGTTAATCAAGCGCATAGCTGTTTCTCTGTCTTATCATAAAAAAATCTGAATCCCCTGGATCAATACCAACAACAACATGCTGTGAGTTTAAACAGACTACATCAGTGAATCAGACAAAAACAAAGATCTCTAGACTGCCAAGCAACGACTTTTTTTATCCAGTTAAGAAGTAAGCCAGTCTTGTGTACTGATCCCATTAATCCTCAGATTTAAGCTTATCCGTACAGGATGCCGCAGCCTCTATGACTCAATCTTACCATCAATATAAGCAAGGCCAAAGTAAAAATGTTCCATCAGGTTGGCGTGCGCCACAATCATGTCAAAGACGTCCCCTCCTCTGGATTTCACTTCACACTTGACCAGGATGCTCTGACCGTTTGGCATCACCACACTCAGCTCCCTCTGAGTGGTGGGAGATTTTCCTTTCTTTGACTAAAAGCACAAGAAAAAACAGATTATTAAGTGATTGGTATTACAGTCTGTAAGTAGACAGTGAGACCACCAAGATACTTTTGAAAGATCGAGCCCCTCAAAAAATGAAAAGAGAACATTGCCAAGAGCTCACCACGATGGATCCAGGCAGCTCCAAAACAACCAGTGGCTCATCCAACATCCTGATAAACTCTGGACCCAGTTCCTGTAACAAACGACAAAACAAAAGGAAAGATTTCTTCAAACATTCTCTTGCAGTTTTCTGCCTCTTCTTAACTGTATATTGTAAGTAATTTTTTTAATATCTTTTTAATAAGCAAAATTAACTTTAAACCTAAACCTTAACTTTCCCATGATAAAGTCATATGTTTAATTTAATAAAGGAAGACTATGCAAATGGTGGACTGAGCCATAAAAATGAGCGGTAAAAAGGGGGTAAAATGCCCATCGTATTGTTAAGAGTCAGCAACATAGCCTGGAGCAATCTTTTCAGCTGACAGGTAGCACAATTTTACCCTTTGACAGTCAGAATCAGGATAACTTTACTTACCTCCAAGGGGAAATTTGATTGTTTTAGTTGCTTAATACACAAATTAATAATTTATCCATAAAATGTTTTAAATATTTTTGCTTAATATTACTAGAACACCAAATATATTCAGTGTTAAAATGATCCCAGACCTTCTTTTTTATCCATACCTATGCTTTAAAGGGTTTGCTGAGAAATATCCACATTAGTCAAATCAGGAGTAACAGAGCTGAGAGAAAATAATAAACGTACAACAACTGGAAGTAATCCAAGAACACAAACCTCCACCAAGGCATCTCTGACATTTTTAACTGAGTTATTAAAAAAATGTAGGTGTTACAATGTTAACAAATCCTTTAAAAGTCTGAATCCACATTTGGATCCCCACGAAAATCTAACAACTTCTTTCTTGTGCCGTGACCAACATTACATGAAAATTTGACCAAAATCAGTCAAGAAACTTTTGGGTGCTCTAACTTACAGACGGAGGACAGACAGACGGACAAACAAACAGATGAACACCTAAAAAACATAACCTCCATGGCAGAGGCAATCACAGACCAAAAGTCTATCTTAAAGAATTTTTAAAAATTCTTTCCAAATTCCCCTGAGGAAGATTTTCCAAGGAGATTAATAAAGTATTATCTAAACTAATCTAATCTAATCTACAGACATCTTAGTGTGGGACTTCATTCCAAGTCTGACCCTGTCCTTCCTCAATAAACCAAGACAGCGTTGGCCCTTATGCCAAATTATTTGCTACTCACTAGTACGGTTTTTGTTCCTGCTTTATTGTATTTTACAATATATGAATCTGGCCCACCTTTGCCTTCTTGTCATTCAGAGTCATGGTGGAACCAAGCTGTGCAAGCGATCTTGAATTGGAGTTTTGATTGCTGTCCAGGTAAGGACTGCAGGGGCTCCGGTTCAGTTGCTGCCAGCTGCTGTAACTCTCTCTCTGTCGACTTGTTGAGGGAATTCTGGAAAAAAACACAGTGTTTGAATGTCAGTCTCCAGAAAGTTTAGATCTGCCAGATCAACCCGTTAGATGGAATAACCCTCTGTTTATAGTGTCCTTTTATTTTGGTTAGAACAGTTACAGTCACATTGTTTGCTCTATAATAAGATGGGAGAAGAATCACTTCTTCCTACCGTATGGGTTCACATGAATAAGATGCTCCTGAAAACGTCCGAGAGATCCTCTTTGAAGCCCAAGATGAGTTACCTAGTGAGCTTCCTGAAAAACAAGTTACGCCATATTACCACATGCTAATGCTGTGTTTACTCTGGACTGGTAGAATATGTCAATCCAAAAGTTGGACATTTTAAGGCAAAGGCACTTATTTTCAATATGGTTTGAAAATAGAGATTAATACCCCTTTACATTTAGGTAGACCTCTTCAGCTAAACATATAGCTACCAAGCTTGTTAGCTTAACACAGCACAAGACAGATAATATGCAAGCTGGCGTAGCTCACCTCAAAAGAGAGGAAATCAACATGATTTTCTTAAAGCGTTGCATTTTAAATGTCTGGCGTGCAGTTCCGAATTTGTCAGTAAAAAAGTGCAGGAGTTTTAGTGTAAGATTTTAGCTTTAACGCAAGCACTTTGTGTTAATGAGAAGCTGATTGTTTGTTAGCTTGCTTTAAATTTATGGAACAAGGTGCTGCTTTAACATGAAGATACAGCTAGCAGCTGGTTAGCTTTGATAAGCAAAGCTTTGTTCAGGTGTAAAGCTCACATATGATACTTAAAAAGAAATAGTGAACATGATGCCTATTGAGTATGAATTGTACTAGGCAGTAATTGCCAAATTACTTGTTGTCATTTTTGAGTTATTTGCCCAATAGTTAAAAAGGGGATTCTGTACCTACCATTTTCTGTGTTGCTAAAAGTTTTTTGAGCTAGACTAAGGTACCCTTTTCTTTGTCATTTTTTAGCATTAAAGGAACCAGAAGGCAGGTTTTGGTAACTCTCTGGACAAATAAATGCTATGTGCCTACTCTCTGTGGGCTGTTCTATCTAGCTACTACTTCTTGCTTTAGTGATAGCTTAGTTTCAAGTACATATTGTATGATATGTCACTGCTATACAGTCAAAGTGAGTTCTTTTTAGGGTCAATTTTTTTCATTGTAAAAACAAGTTTTGAAGCTATTTAGATGACACCAGAAATGTTCATTTTTATCACAGCTGGATAGAAAGATTTGTCTTTAGCTTAATCAATGATAAAATGAAAGCTGAGTGCTGACAGTTAAAGCATAGACAGTGTAAATAAGCTAACATTTTAGCAATATAAATATTTGAAGGTTGTGCCTGAGAACAAAAATCACTGGAACTCTGATGGAACTCTAAAAAAAGTTTGGCAATGACTAAATGAGGTTTTTAATCACTCTTTTACATTAAAACATCACAATGGGTTTACTTCCTTCTTAGTTTGGGATTATTTTTATCACAGTGTAGCACAAAGTGATTAATAGTTTTGACAGAGTAAATGCTGTTTTAAGGAACATGAATGCATTTTAATTCTAGTTGGGCAAAGCGACCAGTGACTCACGGTGTAATCTGTCTCTGACAATTTGACTGCGATCTGTTAGCGGAGATCCATTCTCAGACACTGACACATGGTCCACCTGCAAAGACATTTTAACAAGCTTGAGGCAAAATGGAAGTAATGGTCCTTGAAAGAAAATTTGCAAAACAGCCCATGATGACTCTTCACCAGCTCAAATCAAAGACTTACTGAGTTTCTGAAGACATCCTCTACCAGCTGCCTGACCAGCTGTTCAGCAGGAGGCAGCATCGCTACCTTATGGTGAAGCTCACAGGTTTCCAGCACTGTCAGCAGGTCGTTTCGCCGAACTACGCTGTCCTCGCACATGCTCAGCAGCAAACCCTCCAGTTCTGCACTCAGCTGCACAGGCTGCAAGGGGGAAAAGAAAATAACTAAGAAAATGTCTGATGTGCATTTGATAAATAAATAGGAGAAGGGTTGGAGAAGATACATGGAGGCAGTTACCTGGTTCTGAGGAAGTTGATAATCAACACACCAATAAAGAGTCATCCCCAGTGAGTAAACAACCATCTGCAGGGCAATGAAATGATTCATACATATGTCAGAACATGTAAAGCCCCAGTGTGGTCTCGAACTGGTTATCAAACACATAAAAAATTATAGCATTGCCACAGGAGCAAATATGGCCATCAGTGAAAATAGTTGATAAAAGTTACTCTAAATAAACGAAAAGTTAAATCTGTTCTTGCCACCGGATAGTTGTTAGACCAGTCAACTCAAAGCATGCTGCTGAAACAGCCTGCTATATTGAAAATTCCCCACGCAAAGATGCTTGCTGAAAGTTATTTATAAATGCTAAAAAAGTAAGAAATTTATTTTGGTGGAAAACACTATATATGCATGTAAAGGATTAGAAGTAGCTTTTACTAATTTAAGTTGCCAAAAGCATTAATAAAAGCTCCTCACAGGAGCTTTAAACACACATTTTACTCCTTTTCAATGAGTTTGCTCTCATCTAAAATGTTACCCAAACATGTTTTTAAGTTTCTGCCAAAATTTTTTCTTAAATATCGAAATTTGTCATGTCGATACAGCCCTATGTTTCATCCCTGCCTAGCAAAAGTTATTTAAGTGTAAAGTCGCATTAACTATGTCTGACCAAACCCCTATCAAGAAGTATGTAGCTTTGAGCCTCCAGCACTCTGCTCTAATGTTTACTGCAGCTGTACAGATATACCAAGTCATGTTGCTTCCACTGGAGCTGGCTGTTGGCTGAACAAATACCTGGCTTAGATAGTTTCTCCCATGCGTATCCCCTAATGATGTCATGGGGGGGAATTTTCCAACAGACCATTTGAGCACGCATTTGCTAAAAGGTGGTACAACTAAAAAAAAGGAAAGAAGGGATTTCCCTCAGGTAGATAAACAGGCCATTAAAGTGCATTTCATGTATGTGGCCTTAAAAACTGTTTTTCAACTAAGGCTGACAATGTCAATATATCATCACCATGCCATTAAGGTGAAAATGTGAAGCTTTAAAAATTCATTAATGGCAATAATTGGGTGTTATATTGCCATTGTAGGTCTACTACAGGAAAGCTGTATTTGGAACAAGCTTACTGTAGCACCTTTGTGGCTTTCATATTATACAGTAATGGAAAATAAGGACACATCTGTGCATTTGACTGTCTAATTTCACTTTAAAAGCTGTCAATAGGCAAGAGGCAGGGTAGACCTTGGACTAGTTGCAAGCTAAAAACAGGGGCTGACATAGAGACAAACAACCACACATACTCGCACCCATGGACAATTTATAGTCACCAATTGACCCTTAAAGAGCATGCTCTTGTAACCTTGCAGTGCAGCTGGAAACACCTGATTCCATGTCTTTAACCAGGCAGATGCAAAGTTCAAAGTTGTGACGACTGAGCACAGTCTGCAGAGGCACTGCTCAATCAGCATCTTTTGAGGAGACAAAGGCTGGAGCTACAGGCATATGACAACAGTGAAAAACATCTGCAAGCCCCTAACAATGGATATTCATAGAAAGATTAGCATAGATGCCACCTGTTTCAGTAGCAGTTTAACCAGAACTTGACAAAATTTCTTCATTATATGAAGAAAAACACTGAAGGTATTTCTCAAAGAAACTTTGACCAGTCTCCCAACAAGTGTGCTGTACGAATTGGCCTCCACCTACTACACCACACTATGTTATTGAGAGGTTGATCATCCAATCACCTTCCAGATGTGTATTTGAAAAGTCCTGCCATTCCCAAACACTTTCTAGGGGCTGAGGCCCAGATGGACATGTGAAATATATCCTGAATAGTTTATATTAAATTGTCTATTTGGCATGTCAGGTTCATGTTTTTGGTCCCTGGGAGAAAACCAAAGTACCAAGAGGAAATCCAAGCATGCATGAAGAGAACTCCGCACAAGAAAGCCCGTCATACAGGAGAGTTGCTTCAGCAACCTATGAGCCAAAAGCACTACCTGCTGCACCACTGTGCAGCCAAAACAAAAACTCTAATCTTAGTTGTTTAACTTAAATGAGTTAAAAACACAAAGAAAGCAAACAAGATGAAACTCCTCAAAAGTGCAGTTTACTGTTGCATTATCTGCAGAGCATGGACTCTAGCAAGTCATTAGGTGAATGCACTCCTGCATATTTCTAAATGTTTACCATTGCTAAACTCTGAATTTTGTAAAATAAGCATTTTAAAGCTGTCTCCTACCTCTACCTCATGGTCTAAACCACACAGGTGTAGTAGAGCAGGACTCATTTAACAATATTTCTTTAAGTGGTGATAATAAAATAATTCTCTTTGTATTTGTTTTCCTTCCAAAACCAAAACACTGCAAATAATAAATGTGTGTTTGTGTTTTAAATGCAAAAAAATGAGATATGAAATAAAAATGTGACAATGTTATGAAATCAAATTTCAAAAATACATTTGGACATAAAAATGATCATCTGACAGCCCTACTTGCAAACTTTTTTTTCCAGTTTCCCAAGTTCCTAACCTTTTCAGTTGCAGTCCTGGAGGAGGATGTGTGACCCTGTTGGGCTTCAGGAGCTGTGAAGGAGGCCACGTCTTCATATCGGGCACAGCTTTTGAAGGCCAGACTTCCATTGGCTGACAGAAGCACCGAGCCTGGACTCAGCACGCTGCACATGTTACCTGAACCTAAACAGATAAAATGTATACATTCACCAAAACAAGGAAAGATCTATTCATCAGAAACATTTGTAGGTGAGAGCATTGTTTTGACCTAAGTTGTATTTGGCTTTTGAAAGAGCTGTCTAAAGGCAAGAGGTGGAACTTGGATAAAATGGAGGCCTTTTTAGAGGAGGTTACCTTCTTTTGAAATGTCCAGTAAGGCCTCAGTGCTGGCAAGCAGCAGACACCAGACCTCATCCTCGTCCAGTGGTGACCCCCGAGCCTCCAACACTTCTGTCAGGGTCACAAATGTACCCATCCTGTTGGCAGACACACAAGTGCAGCAGAAACATAAAGTCAGGTACTGCTGATATAAATGGGTGCTGCATGTGCAACTTAGTCCATTTGTTTACATCAGCGATCACAAACCTTCTTTAACTAAAGATCTACCCACCCAGATTTACTGAGAACCATAAACAAGACATTCATTTTCAGTCAGAATCCACGTTTACGACAGTGCGTACAATTATTGGATCTGAAATCACACTTTACATTTACAGCTTATGCAGCCCAATACAAAATAAAACTCATGGCTCTAAGAGTTACAAACTGGAACAAAGTAATCCCAAACCACATTGTAATCTTTCTGAATATCTCACTAATACTGAAAACTAATTGGATGCACTGAAGTCAGTTAAAAATGTCTAAAAGTTCTACCATCAAGATCTGCAGGTTGGTGACCTCTGGTTTACATGTTTGCCATTAATCAGTCAGAAGAGAGACAAAACAATACAAGGAAAACAAAATCAGCACTGCTGTATTTTTACTTCTGCAAAATATTTAACAATTTCAAAAATTGTGGATCTGTTAGCTGACACTTCACAAAGAAAAACTCATCCATCAGTGAGTGACTGTGAGTGTAAATGAGTAGATGTGAACTGTGGTGAAAGAGTGCTTTCATTAGTCAGAAAGCATATAAAAGTGCTATTTACCATACGCAATGCTTTGAGGCTGCCAGGCGCCTATTTTGCTCAACAATTAACATCCAGCCAGAGATCAGAAATAATTGGAGGATACTGGATGCAAGCCATCCAAAAGAGGACATGTTAAGTCTTCTGTTGGATCTAAAATCCAGTATTTGTGTCTTTACTCATGAATCAGGCATTGATATTTGATTTTTAACGTTGCTGTCTGATAGTTAATGTAATTTTGTGCCTCAATGCTTATTATGCTCAAAATACTATTCACACGTAAAATAAATCAAAGTGCTCCACAAAGTTATAAAGCAAAACATTTAAGCATTAAAGACACTAAAAGACAAGAAAAATTCAATAAATATAAAATATGCATAGAGGAAATAGAATATATCAATTTATATAACAATCACCTATGTAAACTTTAGAGCCAACATTACCACCTATTCATTGACGTAATATTACGTTTATTTTTCATCATGTCTGAGTAACTACAATATTGTTTCTTAAAGGGACACACCGACATTTTCTGTGTTTTCATGTCTTGCCTCAGTCTCGAGTCCATGACAAGCAGATAGACACTATTCTTTTGACTGTCTGTGCAGTAACAAGAAAGAGACGGGCAGAGCTGTCCACCGCTAGTTAGCTTAGCTCAAACACTGGGAGTAAACGGGTATAGCTAGCTTGTCTCTGTCTACAGTCATTAGATAAACTCTTCAGCAACTCTAAACAGTCCTGTGTGCCCGCTGTGACTTGTTTTTTCCTGCGTTATGTTATGTTATCTTTTACTATCATTGTATTATCTTCCTCTACTCCGAAACAGAGGCTTTGTTTTGTTGACCTACTTCAGCGGTGGTTTGCGCTAGAGATTTGCAAACCATTCTTAAATACAAATTGCCTGTGAATTGAAGAATTCGCCACGTGACGTTTTTGACAGATGTGACTGCTTTTTAGCATTAGCATCAGAGTTTAAAATCTTTCACAGAATGGCAGGCTGGAGAAAGGATTGTTTTTCCCCACGCTGATGCCCAACTGTAACACATGCTGATGGGAAATATAGCAACAACGTCAAACACATGGCAGTCATGGTATTTAATGCTGTGTTGCACAGACTGCTTTTGCGTGATGCTGCCGTTTCCACCTTTCAACTTCAACTTAACTTTATTAATTGTCCCTTAAAGGGCGATTTGCAGCACGTAATCACAAAACACTCTCAATAAGACAGTAAAAACTAACAGTGCAAACACTAAAAAAAAATAAAAGACAATCATAACATAGAACAAAAGACACACAACACGTCAAATACAAACAGAGACATGAGGTCAGATAGTCAGGTCCTCAAACAGCTGCAGAGCATTGCTTTAAAAAGACTGCAACCTTACCATTATCCACTGTACACGCTGTAGTTGTTACTTCCTATATCCTATACACACCCTATATATTTATAGCATAACAATAAATAATGCTTCACAAAAAGCTGACAGACAAGGATAATGCCCCGGTCACACATTCACGTTTCTCATGGTGATTGTGCATGATTGTCATAATCCTGATGAAACGTGCTTTGGTCATGGTGCATGCGCTACTTGATCTGGATCAGCGTTATAAAGTCATGGATGAACGTCGGGGAGCGGGGAAGGGTCCCAATTGTTTACCCTATGTTTCCCTATTCAAAACTGTCGTGGAGTATCGCCACCCTCAGTATAGCGGGGTGAAAGCCTAATGCAGTCCTAAGGCGAACAGTATGAGCGTGGCATGTACGGGGCTCAATCGGGCTGATCGTGGCTCAATCCAGAAAGCTTTCTGAGGACGATTGACAAGGACGTATCTGATTGTGCCCTGACTGTGTCCCCTTCAAGGAAATTTCACAGCGTTGTTCTTACGTATCTCGTACGGGACGTGAACGTGACAAAAACGCAAGCGACAGGGCTCAGTCAGGGCTCACGTGACGCAAACTGGGCTCGAACGGGGATGATGTCGTGTCAGTGGGATGGAAATTCATGGAATCCTCGTCGTATCGTTGTACTGACCTAATTGTAGTGGGACGATCGCCCCCCGAAGCACTGTAGAAGCGCTGTGGAAGCGTTACTGACAGTGTGTGTCCGGGGGAGACAGTCATTTCTTTTCATATCATGCCGACCGAACCAGCCTTGCCAATCATGTACAGTCCTGCACAATCGCCATGAGAAACAGAAATGTGTGACTGGGGCATAAAGTGCATTGACAGCAGCAAACATGAACAGAATTGATCAAAAAGTGCATTACCACAAGAATTACCTCCTCCAAGGTTGGCACAAAGAGAATTTGTACCTATTTATGTGGCCTGTGGTAAAGCAAGGTGAAGGCCTGAGGGGAGTAACTTGTACTCCTGATTAAGAGCTTGAGTGTTGTCCATAAGAATAGACCCAGCTTTCTTTTTTACTTGTGTGTAAAAAATGTCCTCCATACTATTAAATTTCTCCTGGCCACTCTTGAGGCCACTTTGACTGTCTCACCAGGGGAGTCATCTTGAAGATTCAAAAACAAGGCAACTGGACTGTGTTGAGTTTGTCCAGTTGCCTTGTTTTTGAATCTTCAAGATGACCATGACCTGGATGAATGAGAATCTACACAGATGTGCCAGGGGAGTCCTTGTCTTTGCTGCTAAGGTTACTGTACCAGCAAATGGTGGAAAATGAAATTATGGATTGGATAAAAGAACAATTGATAAGCTTTATCAGAATCCTATCAACCTGAAATTTAGCGAGCTTTGTGAGACAAAATAGTCATTTTTTAGACCTTTTTAAACCAACGATTCCCAATTCAAGTCAAGTTTGAGCTTGGCAATTATAGTGCCCAGATACTCATAACTGGAAAGCACTCCGACAGTGCAAACCTCAGCCAAGGTAGTTCACATATTGCTGTTACATCTTTAAGTAATAGTTCCATGATAAAGTTAACATCATAATATGATTCCTTGACCCTGAAAAAAGTTAGACAGTGCATAATGATTGTTTGCTAATGGAGAATCTGGGGAGGACTGTCTAAAATCCGTGCAGACCTCCTTTGTTTTGGTGACATTAATCTGATGGAAAGCCTCTTCACACCATGATATAAAATTGTCAAGAACCTGCCTATGTCCAACTTCATCATCCCCAAGCAGACTGACAATAACAGAATCGTCAGCATACTAGATAATGAACCTGTCATCGTGGTGGCAAGAACAGTCATTTGTATAAAAAACATATAAAAAGGCAGATTGAACGTGGTGAAGGAGGACAGTAGGCTGGACAATGTTCTGTTGACCCTGACTTGTTGTGATCTGTTAAAGAGAAAGTCAAGAATCCAACCCACCACATATGTATCAACATCATAAAGCTTCAAGCTTTTCTGCTAAAACATGAGGCTGAATTGTGTTAAAAGCTGATGAAAAATCGACAAAAAGTAGCCTGGCATGATTCCTATTACCTTCCAAATGTTTGTAGACAAGGTTAAGTACCGTAGCAGTAGCATCTTGTACGCCTCTCTTAGCTCTTGAAGCAAATTGCAGAGGATCTAGTGGATACTCATTTTTTGAAAAAAGCTCTGCTTTGACTAATTTCTCAAACTGTTTCATAACCATAGAGGTTAAGGCCACTGGATGAAAGTCATTCAGTGTGGAGGGGCAGTTTAATTTAGCCACAGGCACTGCTATGGACTTCTTCCATAGAAGTGGCACCCTCTGCTGGGCAAGAGACAGATTAAAAATAAAATAAAAAATGGGGCAGAGCTGGTCATAGCAGGTCTTTAATAGACACCGAGTAATAAGATCAGTAAAACACAAGGGGTTCTGTGGAGAAGCCGACACAAGACAGTTTTTCATCTCTGCGTGTCCCGTACTAAAATAATGAGAGTCCAACCTGACACAAAAAGTTGGCAAGACTTTGTGCCAGCTCTTTATTAGAATTATAACCACTGAGCTGAACCTTCTTCCTTTTACATTCATTGGACCCAGTGATCAACTTCATGCTGTCCCAGACAGAACCATGGTTATTCATTTGAGCTGAGACTCTATTTTCCCTTTATATTGTCTCTTGCAGGTCCGGAACTCATGTTTTATTTCCTTCTGCAGTTTATACAGATTTAGTCTATTCCCTTCCCTGAATGCTTTCTTCTTTCTGTGCTGAAGGTCTTTTAAGTTTCTTGGAAACTAAGTGTTGGGACCCACAGATGCGGATAGTCTACATGGTGCATCTGGTGTTACTTTGTGTCAACTCAAGCCACAGTGTACCACTTCTGTTTTCTGTATGTCATGATCACATGATTGACTTTATTGTTGTTGTTTGTACTGACTGCCTGTCATAAGTGCATGACATCCTTGATTTACAAGACATGAAGAACATAGTGGAAGGAATTGATGAGGGAATTATTAAGCATAAAGATTAATGACAGCGATTTCCTTGAGCCAATTGAAATCAATTCTTAACAGGAATTGGTTTTCAATTCCAGAGTAAAAGCAGGATTTAGCCAATTAAACATCTGACCCATCCATTATTTTCATCTACAGCAGGGATGGGCAGTTGGCAGCCATGGGGCCACATGCGACCCTCCTTTTCACTTAGGTGGTGTTTACAGGACTCCATTTTCGGCCGAATCCAAAGAGTTTTCATTGCGTTTTAGCCTCCCGTTTACATGAGAACGGTGCCTGGAGCGCCTGAATCCGCAAACTTTTGAAACCAGGGTCCAAGGTGGAGAGTTTTCAAAACGCTCCGCCACCCGGTCTCATGTAAACACGATTCAGCGTTTCAGGGTGAAACGCTGACGTCACCGCATGCGCAGTACTCTTTCACATGAAGGCTGCGTGCGCATACCAGGAACAACAGCAGCTTCGGCCGTCTCCCGAGTAACATGTGTGCTGCTTCCCGTGCTCGGTTTGTTATCCAGACAAAACTATGCAGACAGATCTGTTGTCCAGACAAGAGACTCCTGGGTCTTCATGCGTCCACTTGCCATTGTTGTTAGTGGAAAATTTTTCTTCTTCATAAGTGTGTTGTAACTGCGCTGTTTCTCTGCAAGCCTACATCGCCATCTACTGGACTGGCATGCATGCTACAGCGTTTTCAGTTGTTCTAGAGTGTCCGTCTGAAAGCAGATCGTTTTGGAAGACGCAAAGGAAAAACCTTTGTGTTTCTGGTGGAAACGGAGTCGTGTTAACAGCCTATCAGTGTGGCCCTCCTGTCAGTTCCACATGGTGCTAAATTACAACCATTGAGATGTTTTTACCCCCCCACCCCCCCATGGAGGTTTTGTTTTTGCCAGCGTATGTTTGTTTGTTTGTTTATTTGCACGATTATGCAAAAAACTACTGAATGTATTTTACTGAGATTTACAGGAAATGTTGGTAATGGCCCAACTTAGAAATGATTCAATGTTGGTGGTGATCCAGATTACCACCATTAGCAAACGATCATTTTTGCTTAATAACTGTCTAACTAATAACGATGTCAGCATGATTCTGAATGCTAGGTGTGGGTTTTCAGGGTCAAGGAATCATATTATGATGGTAACTTTATCATGGAACTATTGCTTATAGATGTAATAGCAATATGTGAGCTATCTTGGCAGGGGTTTGTGCTCTCTGAGTGCTTTCTACTTTTAGTCTGATTTGCCTCGATGGCACTATGTGCATGGGCAAAATGCAATGCAACATGAAAAATATTTTGGCAATAGTCCTTAATAACTGGCTTCATTTAATTCCTTATAAGACAGATTTAGATTGTATTTGCTACAATGGTTTATGTAAAGGTCTTTCATGATGCATTATTCGTACTTTTGGTGAAAAAATAGGCCAAATGAACTTAAATAGCTATCAATAAAGAAGGTTTTTCATGACCACCGCCTTGGCCAGATTATGTTTGATTAAGAGTCTTCTATTTTTGTAGGACTTACTGTAAAATAAAGGTCAAACAAATGCTAGCACCGAGAAGTACCTTCAAAAGGATTCAATCCAATTTTTAGCCAATTGAATCTAGCTTTTTTTAAGAGGGAAAAATCAGCTAAAATTGTAAATCGAGTGTTGTATTTTTAGGCCGTATTGCCCAGCCCTAGCCTTTCCTTTTTATACTTAACACCGTGGCAGCGGCATCCTTCTACTACATCATCTGATTGGCCTGTAGTGAATGTTATCGACAAACGAGCATCCAATCACCTGCCAGATATGCTAATTGAAAGAATCTGCCCATTCCCAAACACTTTGTATGGGCTGTTGTCTAGATGGACCCTTGAAATGTATTAACAGTCCATCTGGTGTGTTAGGTTACATTTTGTATTTTAAATCTACATTCAATCTTGGACTTTTACTCACCAATAATAAAATTCATTGGTGTTAAACTTTTGTTACCTCAATATGGAGTTGCAGCAAGTTCTGTCTTTAAATGCCATGTTTCAACAGCAAAAGAAATGTCCCCATGGACCAAAATCATGCTAAGACATCTGACACAGCAAGTTCAGCCTAAAGGTCAGAGGTCATAGTTTTACCTTGACAAGCTTGGAGTTCAGTGGGATGAGATTTAATCATCCACACGTCCAACACTCCTTTACGTTTTTAATTGAAATTTAAAGGGATCAGGAGTCACATCAAATGATGATAAAGTGACTTTAAACTGGTTTAGAGAGCTACTCTTAAATTTAAGGAAAAGGTAGTTTACAAAGGTAACTTTGTCTTTTTTTAAAGGAATTCTTTAGGTAAGGTTATTTTCTGATTCTGTAAACTTTCCTTATACTAAGTCACTTAGTTTTAGTGCAGTTTTAAGCACTCAAGTGCTTATGCTAAAGGATTAGTGAAACTGTGCATTACCTCGAGGGAATTCTGGCAACTGAAAATAATCCTGCTGGTGCAGTAAAACCAGTGATTTGATATCGATGTATTTATCATATCATACTGAAGGTGAAAATGTATTGGAATGACAATGCACATAATTATGCAGTATATTTTAGATTTATTTGTTAATCATAACAATTAATTATAAAAGTCATGGGTAGTATCTATTTGCACTATAATACTGTACTGTCAATAAAGAACCAGATTGTAACCAGTAAATTCACTGATAACTCGTATGTGTGCTTCTTGTGCCGCTTTTGTGTTCTTGAAATGGATTTGTGCATTTTTACAAATTGTCTGACAATTTATTTAAAAATGTAAAAGTCTCTAAACCCCTGCTGCCTCATCCTTTTGGAAGGGGCTTGTAGTGTCTCTCCGTCTTTCTTGGGCCAAACTGGACGCCAGCACCCTGCTGTTACATGACGTAGTAAACAGCACATGTAGACTTAAGCAGAGAATTGAATTAAACTAATCATCCAAGGATTAGGCCCCTTTGTTACTGATACCAAATGCAGTTGTTTTAGTCAGTATCAGACAGTAGCTGATATTAGTACACAAATTGGCAAGTTCAATGAGTCTAACAGCTTTTATATGAAACAGAGGGGTTATGCTGATTTAAAAAAAAAACTTTCTAGACACAAACATTTGTTATGAATTAGCTCTATACAAATAAAGGTTGATATTCTTTTTCATTGGATTTGATACATTTGTGTTGACTTGTGTATAAAATGTGCTAAAGAAATAATCTTATAAAGGGGTAAACGTAACTAAGCCCAGCTGCCCCTTTGGATCAAGCTTTGAACATATAGCTAAAGACTGACTTGAATTGACAGGATATATTTAACATAAAAATACTAAGAATATATTCATACCCTTACACTTTGCCTACACTTTTGCTTATTACCACCATAGACATTGGGTGATGAGAACTGCATGCACACCATTATTTATGTGAATAACATTGTAGGAAATGTTCCAGATCCTGTCTTAGTCGAGAAGCATAAAAAAGGGAGCAGCTATTGATGTTTGTACTTTATATTTAATTAAGGTGATTCACAATCAAGTTTGACTAATAACTGTCTACCATGGCTTTGTTCATCAAAAAAATAAAAAAATAAAACAGTAAAAGGTCATTGTAAAAAGGCGTCCAGACTCTGAATACAGAAATATAATCCATGTTTTCTACATGCTATCCTGCTCAGCTGTTTGAGAAACAACTTTATCCTTAAAGTTGATTTTCGCAGGACAGTAAAAGTTGCCTAAAAGATTTAAAATTGCATCATGAAGAAAATAATGTGAATAATTCAACTGTGCTTTTGATGCAGGCATGCATTTATAGCTAGCTGACCCTTAGCTAACTGATTAAGCTACAAAATCAAACACATGTATGAGAGTACAGCCATTATTTTTGGTCCTCTGATCTTAACATTTGTCATGAAAAGGCTGGTACACAGATAGCATGTAGAGGGAACTTTAGGTAGGACAAACGCTTTATTGTTGAAAGTTGAGATAGCATCGATTTCAAATGTTCAAATTCTTTGTATTTTGCACGATGTAGAGGCTACTGATAATGACTGAACAAATTAAAGACTTTGGAGAGTCCTGCTGTTCAAGCACATTTTCTTGAAAATCTGATTAACATCCGGACTTTGGTATGGCGGCCTCCAAGAACAGTCTAATCATAATCATCTTATTCCCTCATAGATTAGTGTGTTGGTTCAGAAAAACAAAAGATGCTTTAGGTGTTTATTGTTCCACCTTTGACATACGCCTCTTTAAGATGGTTCAATCTCTTTTATTTGAACCTAGTGTACTATTTGAGTCACTACTGTTGCTGCTTTCACTGGGATTTCCGTTCGGTGACCTTTGGGGCAGCCGAATGGATTTAAAACATGGACAGACAGCAGACGAGCTTACGGTGCCATGTCAGGTAGCATGATTTAATTCCAAGTATCAAAAGTACATTGATTTAATTCAATCAGGATAACCTTGGGTGAAGTGTCTATGAGATCATCGGTTGGTCAAAGCTGTTTTGACTCTATATTAGGAAAAGTACATGTGTTATGTAGACCATGAACAGATTTTGTGCTAAACAGGTGTCACATTAAGTCAGTACAATATGATAATGAGTCAGCATGAAAAGAAGAAGGACCCTGACACTTGGGCAGCTAAATGGAGAGCAGCCATCGTTGACTGACCTTATTATTCAAAGCTGTGCTTTAGCTGCTTTGACATGTCAAAATGCCTCAAGTTAAACAGCAGATTATTCAAATGAGCTTTTTAATCATGAATATTTAAGTTTCCAACATCATACTTGATTGGGAAATACAAGTCATTATGAAAGGTTAACCAAAGATTAATTTGGTTAAACAGAACTGAATGAAAATTCCTGACTGCTTTCATTGACTTTAAAGAAAAAAAATGCAAAAAGAAGTGAATTTAGGTCTCATTTCATTGTGTTTCCCAAACCAGACAACAAAACATAACTGTGAGGCTATTTTTATTCAGTGTTACTGGTGCATTGTTTGCTCGCTCTGTTTTTTAAGTGAATTTAGCATGCAGGGTCTTTTCCATGTTTCATGCATAAACACTGAGAGTTCAATACTTTGTACAGAGCATTTGTTACCTGCTTATTTGTTATATTCTTATGTGCACAATGTCAATAATGTCAGAATCTTGTTGTACCAGCAGCAGATAAATACAGAGCCCTATGCCTGAGTCAAGCTCGCACAGTCTGGAAACACATTTCACGGCCTAAAAGTAGAGTTATGAAGCTAGGCTAAAATCTTGGTTGTGACGCATAATGTGTCCTACCTTATTTCCTCCAGTATCTGAAGAGGTTTTTCTTAAGTTCCTTCAGACCTAATCCTTCTTCCTCTTATGCATTCTCTGCAGCCGTTCCAGCCATCTCTCCCTGCTCCGAGCACTGTCTGTCATGGCAGCCTGTCAGTGATACCTCATCTCCCCCTGACACTTCAATTGTCTCCACAGAAAGGGCACATCAGCTCCATAACATAATTTGTCCTCCTCTTAGCGCTACTGACGTGTTCTTTCTGTGTTTTCCTTTATTTTCTACTATTTTTAGCCCGGGGAGCATAAGCACATAATTGGATTTGCAGGGCAAGCTAATGGCAGATGGGGCAGCAAAGGACCAATCCATTGTAGGCGCTACTGTTAAGCTGATGTTTCTGCGACAAGTGACACATTAATTGTCCCACTTTCTTTAGTAGCCTAGCCTACTGTGCATAGATTAACACACAATTGGTTGGCCGGTCCCCAAGCCTTGATGACTAAGCAGGTTTTGGAGAACATGCTCCAGGCTTGTGTCTCTGTCTAATTGTTCCTGAGTCAGTATTAAATACTGGAATGCATGCATGATCTTTTTAAATGACAAAACCCTGAAACAGGAGTCCCCAACTTTATGACACTACAGACCCCCATATGGCATTAGCCTCTAACAGAGACCCCCAGTCTGAAAGTTTTTTTTGATGGCAAATGTTAAATATTAAATATCATCTGGGTTGTGAGATGCCCTGAAGCAAGGCACAGAGCCCTCAACTGTTCAGGCAGCGCTTCTCTGTGGGCAACAGAGATTGATTTACAATCATGTAGAGAAAGGAAACCTCCTAAAATATTCTATTCAACAGAGAGAACTATGATGAGGACAAATTCATGTTATGGGCAGCCATAAACTTGTTGCTATCATGAAAAGTCTTTAAAGTCCCTTTGTCTCGGCCTGCCTCTCTACCTACTTGTACCCCCAGCACAGCTTTGGTGGATGTCAGGTCAGCATGAGTCTGCTCAAGATTTCCTGTTGCTAAACAGCAGGCTTTTTCTTGGCTCTGTAACTCTTGCCAGTTGTGGCAAAGTACTGTAATCATGGTGGATTCATGTTGGGTCTGGATTAACAAAAAAATGAATACAAGAATAAAATAACAATTATATGTGTATATATTACGAAGAGTATGGCATTTGCCTTCTCGTAAAGTGTGTTGAGGTAGCATTTGTTTTGGTTTGACACTACACAAATAAAGACTGATTGACTGATTGATTGATTGATTGATTAATTGACCTGACATCTCTTCATTGGTGTGTTTCCAAAGGAACTGTTTGTGCATGTGTTTCAACTTGTATGTGTGTGTAGCATGTTCAAGAAGAGAGTAAAAAAGAATCTCACCTTGAGAGCTTAATTAAGTTAGTCGTCATTGTGTCTGCCCTTTCTCCCTTCCTAACTTTCTTCTCTTCTTCCTTCCTTCCTCGTCATTCTTAAATTTCATCCAGTTATATTTGTTAATAGTTCCTTTTATTAATAATTTCTTACATTTTGTGTGTATCCTTTTATTAAAAAATAAGATATACTATTATATTATATATGTATGTATGTGTATATATATATATATATATATATATATATGGGTCTGGACCTCCACTTAGAGAATCACTGTGTTAACATACCACTTAATCCTCAGCCACATCATTGCTTAAGGACTAAAAATATTTTTGATACCGTCCAGTCTTCAGTTAAAAACATATGAAATAATTAATATAAAGACCTAGCTTGAAGAGATATCTTTTGTGGACCTTAAGTCACCAAAGCAAGAGTCAAAGGAAGCATCTGGAGTCAATTTTTATTTTAAAATATGAGGGCAATGGATGTGGAAAATGTCTCACATATTCACAAAACTAAAATAAATCACCAATTTTGTCTATGATTTGGGATCAGTTAAATCAGACATAAATGGTCAAGACATGAGGAGAGATAAAACACATAGTATTTCATTTGAATTTGCAAAACAATCAGTCTGTGTAGATTCTCATTCATCCAGGTCATGGTCATTCCGAAGATTCAAAAGCAAGGCAACTGGACTGTGTAGAGTTTGTTGGGAAGACGTTTCACTTCTCATCCAAGAAGCTTCTTCAGCTTTTTCTATGAGTCGTTCTCCAACTCCTCCCTTCCTTTGTTGTTGTTTTTTCCTCTAGCAAGATAAATATCTGCTTCCAACACCAGCCATTTGGAACTGAAGAAGCTTCTTGGATGAGAAGTGAAACGTCTTCCCAAACTCTACACAGTCCAGTTGCCTTGCTTTTGAATCTTCAGAACAAAACAATCAGTTGTTATGCTAATTACACCCACTGGCCACTTTTTTAGGTACACCTTACCAGTACCAGCCTGGACCCCCTTTTGCCTTGAGAACTGCCTTGATGCTTCATGGCATAGATTCTACAATGTGCTGGAAACATCCTTTAGAGATTTTGGTCCATATTGACCTAATAGCATCACGCAGTTGCACATTTGTTGGCAGCTTATCCAAAATTCAAATCTTCCATTCAACCACATCTCTAAGGTGCTCTGTTAGATAGATATCTGGTTACTATGGAGGCCAAAGCTAGTGTGTTTCTAACTTGAGGATGCAGAAATTACTGCACTTTAAACCTCCATATACCTGGTCTAAAGTCTGTGGTGCAGAGTGTTTCTGCTATTCTTAGGATGCAGGAGAGAAAATTGGCATCTGCATGATCAAAACACACACTTTACCAAGCTACTTTCACTCACGTGGGATGCACAGCAGCACACATCTACCATTTAATATAGGAGCATTTGTTGAAAATTTCAGCTCACATCCTGGCTTCTTTGTAGTGCTCCTTATGCACCATTCCCTTGTGCTCCAGCACATTTAATACTCCCAAAAAGAAGAAAAACAAAAAGGATTGAAGATTTTCGTGGACATGGATCATGGATCTACATTTCTAATATTTGTTTACCTGCTAATGACTCTCATGGCTAATTATGCTCACAGATAATAAAACAGGCTGCCCAGTGTATTTTATGGATACAATAGAAAATATAGCCAAGAATTGCTGTGGGAAAAGGGAGAGAATAAATTTCTTAAGCCCAAAAGTTATTTGATGTTTAGTAAAAAAAAATCTATAATTAACATACACCAGCCTGATCCTGTCTGTGTTAACAGGAGACTTAAACAATCAGTGATCTTTTGCTTTTACGTTTATGGGGAAGTGTCTTACTCATCTTTTTGATTGTTTCATTGCTTTGTGTTACAATGTAAAATAGCACTTTAATCTCAGCATTAACATATTTCATAATGTGTTCTTTGACTACAGTGGCACAATTAAATGAGAGGAGTTAAATAATCCATCCAAAATTCAGACCAAACAACTAACCCTACCGTATAATCTCCAAAACCCCAGCCATCTGTTGAAAACTGATTTAAAGGGAAAAAGTGTTGTCAATGATTATTTGATCTATGTTACAGCCAAACCATGCCCTTATATAACCAAGGCACATAACCCATCACCTTTGCGCCCAGTTTTGCGGCAAGAACATATGCCGTCAGAGTAGCAAAAAATAGACCGAGATGCTCCAGACTGCTGTGTGCACTGCACTTTTAAACAACTTGCTTCACATGTTAAAATAGGGCCCAGATACAAATAGTAACCTAATGCTAACAGTATTAGTATTTAGAGCTCACTGAAATGATAATATAATATTTAAATGAGCTAAAAACTGAGAACATAATTTCCTTCCTCCTAAAATAGACCATATTCTGCAAATACAGTTTACAGACACATCATTTATGTTTGCCCCACTTGTTTATTTGAATAAAAAAAAAACTTTATTTAAATTGCACCTTTATAAACAGAAGTTTATAAAATGCTTAAATAAGACAACAAAGACACAAACCCAGGGGACAATAAAATAAGCATAAACTGTCAGATCAAACAGAGAAATTCCCAAAGAGTCAAACAAGGGGGCAGGAATAAAATGCAAAAAGTGCAGGGTTAAATTAAATTAAAGCAAATGAAAGGAAATGAAAGCAGTAAGCTGGAAACATTTAAAGTAGTATATGAATATATTTCATATTAGCATGATGAAATTGTCAGCAGAAGAGTAGCCTATTAATAATAAAGGAGATTTTGAAAAATGGTGATAATGATAATAATAATAAAAAAAATAACACAATAAATAGACCAATAGATGATGACATCATATCAGGGAGATTGGAAGATTAGAGTGAATAAAGACAAAAAAAGAAAGGAAATTAAAACATGAAAAGATGGTAAAAACCTTGAATGAGAAATATGAAAAACCAATGAGGGGAACAAGAGCAGAAGACGTTAAAAGTAAATAACTAAATAACTGTGAAATAAATAAACAAATACAATAGGATAAAAAAATAACTAACACTAGAAAGCACTCAGAGGGCACAAAAGTCCACCAAGGTAGCTCACATAAAGCTGTTACATCTTTAAGCAATAGGTCCATGATAAAGTTACCATCATAATATGATTCCTTGACCCTAAAAAACCCACACCTAGCACTCTGAATCATGTTGATATCATTATTACTGAGACAGTTATTAAGCAAAACAGATGTTCGCTAATGGAGGTTATCTGGGTGACCACCAAAATTTAATAATTTCTAAGTTGGGCCATTGCCAACATCTCCTGAAAATTTTAGCAAAATCTGTTTAGTAGTTTTTTGCGTAATCTTGCCAACAGACAAACAAATAAATGCAGCCAAAAACATAATTGACTGAGGTAAAAATGAATACATGAGTGTAGTTAATATATTATTAAGCACATTTTAGAACATAAATACAGTGATAAAGATTATTAGATATTGTGTAATATTTACACTGTGTTATATTAGTTTGCGTGATGTTGCAGTGGCAGTTCTGAATTCTTCACAGCTGATTTTGCTCTTTTCACTTCATTAATTTTTTTCAATTTACTTTCATGCCGAAACAAGTCCTCACGTTTCCCAACCCTAGCCTACAGGCTACACGAGGTGCTAACTTCGTGGTGTGTGTACTACTTCCTCTTATTAATGTGTAAATGCATGTAGTTGTATTTCTTTTGAAAATACAACCCTTAATATGTCTAAAATAACATTATCAAGCTTCAGTTCCAGTCTCGTTTCAAAACGTTGCGAAACCGTTACTTCCGCTTCCCTGGAGCAGCTGCCGGGGACGCGCAGGCGGTCTTGAACGCTCCCCTGGTCCTCATTGTGCAGCCGAGGAAACATCGCAAGGTTTCGACGACGGTGGTATGAAATGGCAGAAACTGCTTGTGTCACGGAAGCACAAAGATTAGGCTACGTAGAGGCAACAAATCTATTCTGTGATGATCCTGGTCTGCTAGCGTGAGGTAGCAGGAGTGTACCTGGAGGAAAAGAGAGGATTAAAGACCTGTTTACGACCCATAAACCGTCCGGGTTTGTGTCTCCGGGAGGCAGCGATACGAACGGCGACTGCGGGTCGGCACTGTTGGAATTAACCGGAGAGGGGTGAGCACAACATATGGATTTATTCTTCCTGCAAGACATGTTTGACGTGTTGCTGTCAGACGCTGGGGGATGGGGACTGACAAATATGGGTCACACACGTATCTGTAAATAAGTGTAAGTGTAATGTACACGGTGACCAGCACAGGAGGCAGGACAGGTCTGGCCTAACTGGTAAAATACAACCAGACAGTGTGGCTGCACTGGGAAGCTCAGTACTGTAACCTCTCCATGTAATGCTACACACATTAGCACTGCCCACACTCTTACCCCTGAAACGGGTGTTTTTTGTCATTCAACTAGTCAAAGGTTCAAATAAAACGGTGTGACCTCCTGTTTGCTGCCACAGAAAGACAAAAACACTAACTATGTAAACAGAAATCACTCACTGAAGCCTTTGAATACACCCTGTAGTTAAGCTAACAGTTTGCTAATGTTTACTGCTGTGTTATTATCCATGTTTAACCCTTAAGGGCTGCTGTGCGCATTTTACAACCTTTTATTCTACATTATTTGATAGTTTTGGCTGTGCTTATGCATACATCGTGATTTTTACAAGATTGTGCTCCTACAGTAAGTCAAAAATACACTATGTACAAATCAGTGTTACACTCATACCCTTCAGCGCAAAAAATGTGCCATTGAAATCCAGGCAAACTGCAAGTTTTGATCTCACTCACATTAAACCATAATACATGCGTTTCATTATGTCTGGGTGTCAGGCAGGGCTTTTGACTTGGAATTGATCATTTTTACTACTCACCACCAGATGTTGTCATTTAAACCAGTGATTTGCAACTGTTGGGTCACGGACCCTCTTTCAATGGATTGCAAGCCTATGCCTGGGCAAAAATAAATGTTAGGAAAGAAGTCCTGTGCTTTTAATTTGAAGGGGATTTTTTATACTGTGGAGTGTCGTCTTTTCACACTCCGTAACAATATGTGGTGATAATGGTAAGTTCCAGTTGTACTGGGAAGTTGGGATTTCCGAGTGGGAAGTTTCAACTGGAGCGCCCTCCAAGGTCGAAATTTCCTACTGGGATCTCGGAGGATCCTCACAACCCCCAAGTTGACAATTGAAGATGACTGCACCCAGTGTAAACAGTTATTAAACTCCTGTAATAATCTGTTTCATATGCTGCTTTCCATTAACATTGGAACTGGGAAAAGGAAAGTGGTAATGGTGTCATCTCCGAGTTATCAGCGTTCCAGTTACAAGTCGGAAAAAATGTGCCGATCTACTAGGCTATTGTTAGCCGTTGTTAGCACGCCCTGTGTTGTAGTTCACAAATACCAAATGAAGAATGTAAATAACACTATGGCAGCATTTCCATAAATATAAGTCGAACAATACTACGTATACGACTGATTTAGTGTGACAAACACTAGTCAGAAGCATCACTAGCATCACTAGCATCTTTTTATTCAATAAATTTGGGACATCGAAAATTTCCCTCGACTTATGTCGCAGCTTGAAATTAGGGGTGATGGTGGGTCCTGAAGCCAGACCAGTTGAGAGCTGCTGATTTAATCCATATGAAAATGAGTCCGGGTATTTGACACTGCACAAAAAATATTAATACTTAAAAATCAATGTTGCTGCTAATCACTGATATAATCCAAAACAAGAACTACTTTGCATGTAGTTTCTGTTTTTTAAAGTGTTAAAATCTTTAAACATCATGAGTGTTTGATGTGTACTAGGACTGATACTCGACTAAAAATTTGGTAATAATTCATCCATGATCTATTTCACTTATCCCATACAAGGTTGTTAGGGCTGGAGCCAATCGCAGCTGACATTGGGCAGGAGGTGGGTCAAACTCTGGACCAGTTGCCAGCCAATGGCAGGGCCACATAGAGAGACTTACAACATTCACACCCAGATCTTAGGACAATCTTAGGACCTTGCATTTAAAATGTTAAAATCTTTTAAAACTCATGAATATTTGGTGTGTATGATTAAGACATAGGTAGGTACATTTTAAAATCAAACTTAAAAAAGTTGAAGGCAATATAAATGTAAACTACTTTTTCATGGCTGCTTCTGAAAAACACATTTTTTTGTGCTTGGCAGTATGAGTGTGGGTATTTGACACTGAGCAGAAAATAATGATGTATAAAATTCAGTGTTGCTGCCAATCACTGAGCTGTAATAATTCAACACAAAACCAAAGCTTTGCAAAGAATATTGATTTTTTTCTGTTCTTCTAACGTCTGAAAACATGGTTGCATCATGACAAAAATGCTCAGAGGGCTGAAATCTTTTAAAATTAATTAGTATGTGATATCAACATTTAGGTCACATGCAGGTGAAAAAATGAGCAGACTATGATATAAATTAGGACTGGGCAATATGGCTTAAAAATAAAATCCCAGATTTTTTTCCACAACATTCAACTTACAATTTTAATTGTTTATTTCCCTTTTCAAAAAAAAAAAAAAAAAAAAAATCCAATTGACACAAAAGTGACATGAATCAAGTTTTGACTTTATGTTATCAAAATATATTCCCAAACCAAACAGAATTTCCCCCCAAAGCTAAAGTGCATGTCATAAAATGTTTAAGTACTTTGTATAAACACTGAAAACTGAGCTATTTTCACAGCATAACATCACTGATCAGTAGATCTCATTTAAAAAACAAATATTAGCCTAAACATGTGCTTGTTCAAAACTTGACAGGGCCTACGATCATGAAAACTGTAAATTTTCAGCATTTATATTTACAAACATTGCAACAACTGACAATTGGAGTGCGTCAGGAAAAAAAATCTCTTTTTTTAATTTGAAATCTTTTGCAGAAAATAATTTGAATTAATCAATTTAATCAAAATATTGCCCAGCCGTACTAGAAATGTATAATATTTTTAGAGCCTGATTTGAAAAATGATTTTTTTGTACTCGAGTGTGACCAATATAAGACCCGACCCTAAGGGTTAATACTGGTGGTTTGAAATGTGCACACAAACACAAACCCTGACCACAGGTGCGTTTTCACACAGCTGCATCAAAGTGAGAATTCCCTAACAAGACTAACCATGTAAAATAACAGTTTCCAGCCTCTTGTGAAGTGTGTCTGTCTTTTTCTAACATTTCTGCAGTGTAAAGGTCTCACTGACCTACACATGATGGGCTGAATACAAACATTCTTTTCTGGCAGTTGTTAAACTTTGCAGTGCTGTTAATCTATGCGGCATCGATCACACAGTGAGCATTTATCAGCTCATTAGAGTTTGGTGAAGAAGGAAGGATGAGTGCTGATCACTCTAGCTGATAATATCATCAATAAGTGAGTGGCTGTTCAGTATTTTTGGGAACTTTCACCTGATTCTTGAAGTCACATTTGGGGAAATAGCTGACAGCCCACTGCAATGCACATTTCTTCCAAAGCTCAAACAACGTGCCAAGACACCAGCAGTGGTCAAACACAAGTACTTGGAAATCTGACTCCTGCAGCAAAAGTGAAAGAAGCCTGCAGGGATGAGAATGTAAGTTCTGGTTTACTCCTGATACAATCACATTCAGATTTTGGGGCTTTATTTGGCAATAGTGGCACACTTTGGGTTATTGTATTTGTTAACAGAGAGTTTTGGTGGTTTTAATGGTTTTAAAAGGCACTAACATGTCCCAGCTTGTAAATCTTAAAGCTGCATGCTATTTATGGCCATAAAATAAACCACATATCCATCATCATGATCTTAACAGAATCGCTACTATATGCTGCGGATTAAAGCTTGAACGTATAGTGAAATACGTCATGTCATGCAGGCCATACAGACCTGTCTCTAAAAAGTAGCGTGCATGGACTGACCTTCATCTGCCTAACAGAGAGACAAATACAACAACGTGACTCAGGTGAGGTAGTAATTAATGCAATCTGTTCATCTTTGTCAGTTCAAATACTAACTTTAAATTGTTTAACATCTGAAGCAGTGTTTCTTGTGTCATAACATATGGAAACAAAGGTGTTCTGGTTTGTTAAATGTAGGGCTGGGAATCACAAGGTAGCTCTTGATATGACCTGATCTATAATGTCAACTAGAAAGCACTCGGAGAGCGCAAACCTCCACCATGGTAGCTCACATGTTGCTGTTACATCTATAAGCAACAGTTCCATGATAAAGTTGCCATCACAATATGATTCCTGACCCTGAAAACCCACACCTAGTACTTGGAATTATGTTGATATCATTATTAGTTAGATAGTTATTGAGCAAAAACGATCGTTTGGTAGTGGTGGTTATCTGGATCACCACCAAAATCAAATCATTTTTAAGCATAGCTGTCAAGTCTCCCGTTTTGGCTGGGAAACTACTGTATTTTACCCCTCTTTCTCACCGTTCTCCTGTATTAGTATTCTCCCGTAAATCTTGCGTATTATGATATAATAATAATTAAAAAAAAAATTTCTCTGCCTCTCCAAACTGAACTCTGTCACTAGCCTCTTGAGAATAGGGTGGTAATGCACCAAAGTGATGGATGCTAACTGCCGCAAAAACCGAAGAAGAAGAAGAAGCCTCGCGAGAACTGCCACCTGCAGTAACCTGGGTGGCAGTTGTCACAAAGTTAGTGCCAACAGCGGGCACAAACCAAGATAAACAAAGTGTTTATTTTAGATTTCTTGTACACCTTAAAATGTAAAGGATACTGGAGCTTGTTTGGGGTGTTGGGACGGCTTGCAGCAGGAAATTTTCCCTTATTTTCAAAGCCAAAACTTGACAGATATGTTTTTAAGTTGGGCCATTACCAACATCTCCTGAAAATTTCAGCAGAGTCTGTCCATAAACATACACCTTCAAATCATCACCTCCTTGGCAGAGGTAATAATGTCATGATACAGAAGTAGTGCGATAACTGATACATAGCAAGAGCATCATTTAATGATATATCAACATATCTGATAAAGTGTCGAATGTTTGACGTCTCTAATAAGTAGGGATGCAGGATATTGTTTTTTTGATGAAGTCTGATGTACTGATATTTCCAAATTTATTATCACCAGTACTGATATTTTTGGTCAAGAGCGCAAAGCCTCCACTTAACTAAAATTGACCTGTTCATGCATGGTGACAGTCTATTTCTGTTAGAAACAGATGTGAAACAAGAAATCAATCAGTCAGTCTTTATTTGTGTAGTGCCAGTTCATAACAAGGGTTCTGTCAAGGCCCTTTGCAATAGAGCAGACTGAAGCCATACTCTTTATTTTATAGATGCACATATGCATATTAAAAAAGAAAAAAAAAAGTATATATATGTTAAATAAACATAAATTGAACCAGGGTATCAATAACGGGAAAATGGAGCTCAAGCCCCCAAGACTTCATTCTGGGTTTTTCTTGCAAGCTCACTGTCTTTGTATGCCACGGCAGGTTAAAATGACGTATAAATGTGACTTGTGATATTTTTAAAAATGCACCACATCCTGTTTTTTCATTAGAGATTTACCTGGTTCTTTTTTTGTTTCAGCTACTGAAATGTAACATGGAGACACAGCGGACCACTAAATGGTCGGAGTGTATCGTCACTAGGAGTGTCATGAGTGGGGTGTCAGACATAGAAAGAAAATGCATCCAGTTGTTGTCTCTGTACTTCTGTACAACAAAACTTGTGTCCTTGCTGTGAAAAAAAGACACAGACACAATGCTAGCTATGCTATGCTACAGCCTTAATGTCCCCCAGTGTTTGTTTGAACACCAAGGCTGTGCTAAAAACTTTCCTATGGTAATATATGATCAGGCAGTGCAGTGCAGCGCAGCAGGTAGTGCACATGCCTCACAGCAAGAAGGTGGCTGGTTCAAACCCCGTGTTGTCCAGGGACCCTCTGTGTAGAGTTTGCATGTTCTCTCAGTGCATGCATGGGCTCTCTCCTGGCACTCCAGCTTCCTCCCACAGACAAAAACATGCTTATTACCTTGATTGGTGACTCCAAATTGCCTTTAGATGTGGGTGGGTGTAAACAGTTGTCTGTCTTTCTATGTGACCCTGTGATTGACTGGCGTCTGGTTCTGGGTGTACCCTGCTTTTCGCCCAATGTCAGCTAGGAAAAGCTCCAGCCCCTTTGCAACCATGAAAAAGATAGGCAGTATAGATGATGGATGGATGAATGGAATCTGTCATCACATACACCTTCTTAACTGATTTCAACAGACGGCATCACATCACCCGTCCTTGCTTCTCTCCACTGGCTTCCTGTCCATTTTCAAATCGATTTTAAGATTTTACTGGTCACTTTTAAAGCAACTACTGGCCTGGCCCCAACCTACATCTCTGAATTATTGACGCCTGATGAGCCAGCCTGCAGCCTCAGATCCTCGGGCGGGGGCCTCTTGGCTGTTCCAAAGTCGAAGCTGAAGAGTAAGAGTGATAGAGCATTTTCTGTCAGAGCTCCTCGACTTTGGAACGCCCTGCCCGAGGAGATAAGACGAGCTGAATTAGTGACATCTTTTAAATCGCATCGTGAAACACACTTTTTTAGACTTGCTTTTACATGATCCTTTTATTACTCACATACCTGTTTATTAGGGGTGTAATGATCCATCGATCTGGATCGATACATCGATTGGTTAAGCAATGATCCAATCAAATCGATGGAAACTCAAAACATCGATCAACAACGTCATCTTCATTGCCTTTATTTTGAAATTCTGACCGGATATCCGTTTCACCGCTTCCGCCCAATAGAGCTTCGTTCTGAAGTTTCAACTTTACAGGGCTCTCAAGTCTCACTCATTCAGTGTATTAGACGCGCACCTTTTCGCTCTCTCACACATCACACCCGGTATTTCTCCTGCTTTAAAATGTACTGTGTAGCACCCACCGAGTAACACCGCTATATGCTAACGTGTAGCAACACGCTCTTAGCATCACAGAGCTAAACGGGAGCTTGACATGTCAGCGAATCAGAAAATAGCACTGCTGTATCTGCGTAAGATAGGGTCGATCTGACAGCAGAGGATGCATGCTGCACACACATGACGGGAGTTATCACACGAGTACAGTAAGTTATCTCATCATTTGATTTTGTAGCGCGCTGATTAATGAAATTACTTATTGTGTGAAAGGAAAACATTGAGAGCTTGTTTTTATACTTCCTCCACACCTACCATTAAACAATGAAGCAAAGTCTAAAAACACCTGACAACTAATTAACCCAATTTTAATTTTAAACATGATTAGATCATACAGATGATTGTAATCCTCTATAACCTATCATACCCAAAGGTCAGCACATCGTTTCACATTTCAGTAATAAAACGGTCAAAACTTAGAAATTGCTTTGTATTTCTTTCTTGCTTTAGGTGAAATGTAGCTGATTGTGTTCAATGAGTACATAATATCGTCCTAAATCGATCGAAGGCCCCTGAATCGTATTGAATAGAAATCGAATCGTGGCAGACTTTGTGATATCGGCAAATATTGTATCGTTGTCCAAAGAATCGATATCATATCATATCATCATGAAACCGGTGATTTACACCCCTACTGTTTATTATCTCTGTTAACTATTTATTTTTTATTTATTCATTTATTTTATTTACACAGTTATTTTACAATTACTTATTTAACTACTTTTAAACTCTCCTGCTCTTACTCTGCTCACCAGTTTCTCATCGTTTTAGTCCTGTCTTTACCATCCTTACTTGTTTTAATATACTCCCTTTTTATTATTTTTATCCTTTTATCTAATAAGTAATATGGCTTCTTTCTTTTACCTGTCCTCTATCTGCTCTCTTCTTTTCCATCTTCCTGATGTGATGTCGTCAACTATCAACTGTCGTCAACTATCAACTGTATAAATTTATCAAACTATCTACAAATCTATGATCTATTTATTGTCATGCTGTCTCCTTGTAATTGTACATAAAACCAAATGTCTTCTTCATCAGTGTTGTTCTTCCGTACGCATTGCAAATTGCTTCAGCTGTTTCCAGCTCACCAGTTCACTATTTTCCATCCTTATGTTGCTTTAGTTAAAATGACCCCCTGTCCTTTTTCCTCTGACTCTTTTGGTCTCTGTTTGACCTGATTGTGGATTTTATTGTACCCAGAGTACTGGGTTCTATCTGTTAAAGCACTTTGTAAACATCTGTTTTTGAAGGTGCTATATAAATAAAGTTATTATTATTTTTATTATTGCTTTATATGAGCATCGATTTGGATTTTACAGAATGAATACCGCCCCAAACGCTGGGGCCTTGTTGTCACATACACATTTGATAGTATTACCCATGGTGCAGTTTACAAAAACAAACATATGGTGGCAAAAGAAGCCGAACTATATGATGCAGCACATGTTCCCAATTTTGAATTACAGCAATGGTTTCTGATGACCTGAAATTTAAGTGTATAAGTTGTAGAGTCCTTTACATCTTGTCCTTGCTGTTAGTGTTTCTGCAAAAAAGATCAACAAAAATTCTGTGAAAGGTGTAATTAATGTCCACAGTTAATGCACATCCTAATAAGTACCATTTCATGGCTCTCAGGATACGTATCGTACTGCATAAGGTTGCAGTATATTCTCTGTGTGTAGCAGAGTGGAGCTGGTATCACGAATAATAAAGCGCCATCTGTATAACCAACACATCTGCACAAAGGCGCAGGTAGATGCAGGATTTGATTTAATTTCTGCTAAAGTAAGTCAGTCAGTGAATCACTTTATTTCAGTTCCTTTCAGTCTCATTAAAATGCACACAATTATATTACAGCCCATTTCACACAGACAGAGCAGAGGACAGAGACAAAATGTCACCTGGTCCCTGAAAGTTTTCTCTTCCTCCTCATGTGCATCCTGCTGTGACTGTAAACTTCTCCTAACTGTAGGACTAAAGAACTCCACGAACTGGAAAATACGATTTCTTTTGCTTTTCACAACCATCAACAGTGTTTTAAAAATTGGTAGGTCTTAGTGAACTGAAGATGCATGTTATAATCAAAAGTAACTGGATACAGTTTTGGGGACCCAGGAGATCATTTCTACTTTCCATTGTATAAAACACTTATCAGTATCATTTTATAGTCACCAGTATTGTATTAAAATTCAGCTCCAGGTATTTTGGCAACTCTAACCTGTACTGATTTGACAAAATATGTATTTGTGGGAATGCATGTGTTAAAGGCTTGAAGAGGACTTTTAAATCACAACCTAGTTATGAGCTGTTTCATTCAACGTGTACCCAAACTGGGCTTCAAATAGACAAAGGACTTGCCAAACCACCATTGTGTTCCAGCTCCACATAATTAAGCATCCTCCTAGAAATGTTCTATTGTGTTTTTTTTTTTTTTAGAATTCAGTCCCTGTTGACCACTCTTTACACCTTGTTCGCTGCTTGTTATACTCTTGCAGATGCCGTCTTTAATGAGAAGCACATCAGTTTAGGTTTGACTGAGATTAGAGAGAGTTTGGGTTAAAAAAAAAAAAAAAGATGTCCCTCTAGACACTCAGAAGAGAAATGTGGTTCAGTGCCTTTATTTGTACCCAGAATTGGCACTGGCTCTGCCCTCATGGCTCTTGTCAGCAGCCATTACTGCTGAATGTGAGCAGTTCAAAGATAAAAATCCGACTCTGCCAGATTGCCGGCGGTCTCGATCTGGGCTGCATAGATAACACAAACCTCGTTCATTTTTGCAGAAAAACTGGACGGTGAAGTAAGTGTGTCCAGAAAAAAGAGGAGTTGGCTTGTGATATCCACTGAGGGACAGATTTACTCCCCATAGACATGGTGTGATGGACAGCTGTGAGGGAGAGAGCATTAAGGATGAGGACAGGAATGCCAGGAGTCATGTGTTCACCTGTATGTCGTACCTGACTCTTACTGACATTACATGATACTGCTATGTTCTAGGGCTGGGAGATGTGGTGCAAATTTTTTTTTCCTAATATTCTTTACTTGAATGACACTACACAAGTTAGATCTCAGTTTTATAACATAAAATAGCATGTGGTTGTCTCAACTTTGATATTCCCTTAGCATAAATTAAACTAGATAGCAATTGAAGAGCGCAGACCTCCACCAAGGTATCTCACATATTGCTGTTATTGAGCAGAAGCGATTGTTCGCTAATGGTGGTGATCTGGATCACCACCAAAATCAAATCATTTTAAAGTTGAGCCATTACCAACATCTGAAAATTTCCGCAAAATCTGTCCTGTAGCTTTTGCTTAATCTTGCTGACAAACAAACATACACTGGCAAAAACACAACCTTGGAGGTAGCGTAACACAGCAACAAAAATCAGGTCTTAGCCTGTGTTTGTCAGTTTCTCATTTTGAAGCAAAGAGCCTTCAAACTAGTTCCATTCGCGCTTCTGTTTCAAGCTGCAATATTTATGCTGCGTGACACTACGCCTCCACTCAAATGTCGCAGAGACAGAATGGAGGGAACAAGTTGACCACTATTTGCTCTGTCTCTGCAGGGAGTATCAGAAGTGTAATATTGCCGAGAGAGGGGCATGCAGACGGGGGACAGGAGCACTTTTAGGGCCAGTCTGCATGCCAACAAAGTTGACACCAAAAACGGAAGGGTTTTTTCCTTTTCGTTTTCATTCACACAGTTCCACCAGAATGACTGAAAACGCGTTAGTGTGCATGCCAGGTCAGTAGTTGGTAATGTAAGTTTGTAGTGAAATAGCGGTGTTACAACCGCGTCTGAGCACTAGGACTTTCCGGTGAAGACAAACTTTTCACAAACAACAATGGTGAATGCTTCTCTGGCTGGTCAGAGTATTGATGCAGCAAATCCACATTTTGTTGAAGGAGCGATAACAAACCGAGCACAGTTAGCCGCACACACGTTGCTTGGTAATCGGCCATGGCTGCAGTTGTTGTTCCTAGGTGCACACGCAACCTTTATCTGAAAGAGTACTATGCATGCACCCCAAGTCCCCGTTTTCCCTGAAAATGATGATCACTGTTCACACAGAGATGAAACAAAAACGCTTTCAAAACTTTTCACAGTTTTAAAAGTTTGCTGATCAAGCACTCTGGACACTGTTCTCATGTAAACAGAAGGCGCAAACACAACAACAAGTCCCAGTTTTTGGCTGTTTTTGTTGTGTGTTTATATATATATATACATATATATATATATATATATGTATATATATATATATATATATATAGTTAGATAGATAGATAGATAGATAGATAGATGCGTTTGTTGTTAAATGAGCTTGGATTTGGCTGCAGTAGAGAAACAATAGCTGTGATATTCATTAAAGCAAAAGAAAATGTTCTTTAAGGTGTGGCTGGTAATGAGATACAACTGCAGCCCTCTTCATATCACTTGAACTTAAGAGAAGTGAATTCTCAGTTTAACTTTAGCTATTCCAGCACGCGCTCTGTCCTTGTACACAGTGACACACTCAGTCTGACATGAGGAGGAAGCAGGACCAAGTGGTCAGTGAATTTCTGGTATAAATCTGAAGTGGAACAAACAGAAAACAGTTGCAGTTTTTTGTTGGTTCTGGCACAGTGTGCTCGGTATATTCTTGAACTACTACTGTGACTGCTTCGTTGGCAGGTTGCGTGTGCTCATTTCCAACACTGTCCTACATGAAGGACAGCTTAATTACACGGTGTTATGTTCATTGATTACATGTGTTCATCAATGCAAATTCACAAACACAGTTATTAACAGAGAGAAAAAAGAAAACCTATTTAATTAGCTTAACAATAGCCTGACATTAAGTCTTAGAACATGAACAGCATATTGTAACTAATGCAGTTATTTCTTATTGAAATGAAAATAAATTTAACCTCAAAATAATTGTATTTTTTCAAGTTCCTAACCAAAACCCAAATTTTCTCTACTTAAAAGCATCATAATGGTATTGATCAAACCTTAAATCATTAAGCCATGGTTCATCACCTTAGTGTTGAAGTGCTTTGTGTAGACAGATGACTATTAAAGTGTTATACTAACTCAAGTCCATTTGCTATTTTCTTCTGTCTTTGCATTTGTGGTATCAAACAGGCCCCAGTGTCATTGATTTTCACAGATTATTGAAGTGTTCATTAAATAAAATGTTAACACCCTATTAAGACACATTTGATTTAAGTTATCTTGTGGTCAGTCATCATAATTTTATTGTTCTCTTAGTAAATAGTTGCTTTATTCAGTATAACCGCTTTACAACTTTCCTTTGCCTAGTTTGAATATATATCAGTATGTCATAAATACTTTGTTTTTCCTTGACTTTTTTGCTCTGTCTATTCGAAACATTCTTTCCTTGGAGCTTGACGTTTTGAAGGGATTGTGACATTTTTTATTATCTATTTTGTGAAAGATCAGAAACAAGAAAGGCTCAGAGAGCGCAAATCTCCATCATGAGATTTTCAACAGTGTTTGGTGAGTTATTGATGCAAATACATAATGATGTGCTCATTGTTTCCTCTTGTTCATTTTGTACTTTTAGGAAATGTTGTGCAACAGGAAACTGTGCGATTAAAAAAAAATATATATATATATATAAAAAAGGGAAAGCTGCTTTATCTTGCACTGCTGAGAAATCCTTAAAAAAACACATGTATTCGGATTTGGATCACCACCAAAATTTAATTTGTTCTTCCTTGTGCGATGCGCAAGTTTCCCTTAAAATATCAACACAATCTGTTGAGAAGTTACTGAGTTATTAGCAAAAATGTAGGAAACTGCCTTATCTTGCAATGTTCAGAAATTATTTTAAAAAAGTCCTGGATCTACATCCAAATTAAGACCCTCACCAAAATCTAATCACTTCTTACTTGTGCCATGGCCAGCGTGCCCTAAACATTTCATCAAAATATTTAGAGAACTTTTTGAGTTATCTTGTTAACAAACTTACAAACAAACTAACAAATGCTGGCAAAAACATAACCTCAAAGTTAGAGGTAATGATGCTGAAACTCTGATGCCTCAGAAGCATGATACAGCTGGAGGATAACTGTATTAGGTGCAGTTTTGTTTGATAAAGAAAATTTTGAACCTTGTGACTAAAATGTTTTCATGTCTAAGTGCTTTTAATTGTTCATTGATTTATTTGGGAATGAAGCACATATGCATGAATTGTCCTTCAGCTTTTTCAAGGGATGAATCTCAGCCCCGTTTCCACAGATTCAGACTGTACACGTATGTTTGTTCTGTCTTCAGTTAAGAAAGAACATCATGTCACACCTCATGTTGAAACCTAAAATCAGCTCACACACACTCTGCAGTGTTAAAAAAACACCTGTAGTTTTTAGAGCTTGACATAAGAACACTCCCTCTTTGCAGTTTGATTTATGTTTGATTCATTTTTCTGAAAAGCATGCTTAGAGTCACTCACATGTTATTTCTGGGCCCTTTGAAGCCAGGAAGCGCTTGCAAATGAAGTTTGACTTCTTTGCTGCTCTGTGGATCAGTGTGAAGTGTGACATGTGGCTGCTTACCAGCCCTGCACCTAACCAAGAATACCATATGTTAGCACTCTGTTTTTTAATATGAAGGCTAAATGTACCATTTAAAAAAAATACTGTCTTTAAATAGTTTACTATTTCTTTTAAAAAATTTGTTTGCAATGTTCTCTAAAACTCAAGATGCAATAGGATACATTGCAGAAATATGTTGCTCATTAACAGAGGTGTGCCAGGATCCAGACCAAACTCAGCACACACATAGAGGTTGTTATCATGCATGAACACTAGAGGTGTCCCGGTACAACTTTTTCACCTACAATACGATACCGATATTGCAGCCTTGAGTACTGGCCGATACCGATATTGATCCGATACGATATCAGCAGGAATCATACATACTTTTATTACTTACTTTGTAGTATGGACTGTAAGAAAAAGCTTGATCAAGTGAGATTACTCAAACAGAGAACAGTAGTCAGCAATAGTAGATATGAGAAAAACTGACCCATTTGTTATTAACCAATGGGTTAAAAATTTTTTAACCTTAAACATAAGAATATACTGCAATTAAATAAAATAAATAAATATAAATTATAAAACCCTGAAAAGTAACCTCAATAAATCCAATAAAAAACAAAACCATATATTTTTAAAGTGCAAAATAACCAGTGTGTTTAACTTAAACACAAGCATATCTACAACTGAATTAAATAAATAAAAAATAAATTAGAATGGACTGCTTGTATAGGACTGCTTATATCGGAGATTTTAGACGCAGGCTGATGTAATCCAATATTTGTTTTTTTGCCGATATTGGACCGATATCTGATGTCAATATCGGATATCGAATATGGACACCCCTGATGAACACAAAAAGTTTTGGGAACATAACTTGATATTTTGATTTTATATGAATTACTGAATGGCAGCAATGAGATTTCCCATTATAAAGTACATTGTTTTTTGTGACGTCAATCTGGATCAGATCCAGATGAAATTTACCTTGATGACAGAGACATGGACCCCAAATTATCCTCTAAAATTGGAAGCGAATCTATTAAAAAAATGTCAGAGATATGACTTTTTTTTCAGCCCGATGTCAGCCTATGGGATTTTTTGAAATTTTGGGATTTTTTTGCAGCTAGACAAATATTCGTACCACCACCAAAATTTAATGGGGTTTTCCTTGGACCAAACCACACCTCTGGTAAAAAAAATTTCATGTAAATCCATCCAATAGTTTTTTCTGTAATCTTGCCAACAACGACAAACAAACAAACATATGCCGTCAAAAACATTACCTCCTTGGCGGAGGTAACAATGAGATAAATTCTTCGTCAACTCTAAACGGTCTTGTGTGCTTGTTGTGAATCATTTTTTATGCTTCTTCATGTTACTTCATCTATTTTTAGAATAAGATTAGCACTTTGTATAATTTTCAAAAGAAATACACGTGAAACTAAACAACAGAGTGCATGCGCAAACCACGATGGACGACGTGCTTTGTTTTGTTGACCTACTTACAAGGTCAACAAAACAAAGCACACAGGACTGTTTAGAGTTGCTGAAGCGTTTATCTGATGACTGTAGGCAGAGGCAGGCTAACGCTACCCATTGACTCCCAGTGTTTGAGCGAAGCTAACTAGTGGTGGCAGTAGCGTGCTTTGTCCATCTCTTTCTTGTTACTGCAGGCACAGTCGAATGAATGGTGTCTATCTGCTTTTGATGGACTTAGGGCTGAGGCAAGACATGAAAACAAAAAAAAAAACGTTGGCGTATCCCTTTAACAATATTACAGCATCCAAGTGTCGTTAAGTGCTTAACCTTCTGACAAACAGTTTGCAGTTTGTCTCTTGTTGCAACAAGAAAGACTGGAGCTTAGCTTCTTCTTTCTAAACTGTTTATTGATCTCTTTTCCTCCGTACTACCTGGCTCTGCTTCCTGTCAGCAGCTCGGGAGAGACAAAGATGAGTTCAAGCAGAGAGGATAAAACAGGAGTGTAGGAGTGAGGGCAGCAGGAGGGCACAGCAAGCAGAGTGCAATGTAAAGATTTCTCTCCTTGCATCATGTTTTGTTTCCTGACACCTTGGGATTTGATTTGATTTCCTGTGTGTCTAAGAATGTCTACTTGTCAAATAAGTGTATTGCAATGCAGAGCAAGCAGCTGATGTGTTCACTGAACCCAGAATAGGATTTTAATTGCCGTGGCCTTGGTCTTAACTTGGTTTCCTCTCTATCTGGTCTGAAGGGAGTGAAGGTTCAGAGAATTATGTTTGCAAGAATATGAAGAAAAGTGCATCCGAGAGGCAAGCAAGGAGAATGAAAGGATGATGGATACTGAAAGGAAGAGGGGGGTGGGTTAGCTGTTGTTTCAGAGGTCAGATCATTGTCCGGGTAACGTACAGCTATCATGACAAAGGCGACCTTCTCAGTACAATGTTCCAAATTCCACTAATGATTTGTCGTCTTCACAGCAGGCAAGATAGCCAGCTTCCTCATCTTCTCTTGCTGCTTGCATCATTGCCTCATCGCCTGGATCTTTGGGTTTTATATCAAACTCATTATCATTGATAAACCTCACTCTGGGGATAAAGCATGACTGTTTTAACTTTTGTGTCCCATAAATCATTTCTAATTGTCCAATTGCAAGGGTGATCATTAGGTTGAAGCAGCAACACAAGGATTTATAGTGGGTTCAATTTACACCGGAATTGGGGAGAGGGAAATTACATCACATCCCAGTAAGACGCGCTCCAGTTTGAGCTGGTAAAGTCGGGGTAAATGAAGGACATTTGACTTCGAAGTGGAAGATTCAGACCTAAAGGGGAGTTCCCAGTGACGTATCTAATTTGCAACTCGGAATATCCCAGTTCTGAGATCAACTGGATCGCACCATTATTGTACACTCATGGAGTACATATACGTATACATATACATATGAGCCCTCTTTTTTTGTTTTGTTTAAGTATTTTTCTGATTATTTTTGTAAATCAAGCTATTCAGGTGGTACGATACATGTAAATATCAACCCCTCTTCTTCTTTACCCGTTGCAGGTCTTTGGAGGTGAACTCTACGTGGATGCCCTGCCACAGTGCAGCTCCGAAGATTCACCATGAACCGGAACAAGCGTGAAAAGGAGTACTACAGTATAGATGTTGGCGATTCAACTTTTATGGTTTTAAAGCGCTACCAGAACCTCAGACCCATCGGATCGGGAGCACAGGGCATTGTCTGGTAAGACAGAAAAAATATATATGTATTGTATAATAGGGCTGCTTGGTCATGGAATAAATAATAATCCTGATAAGGGATTGGAATTGATAAGATTTATTGATATCAGTGCCATTATAAATTCCGTCTTGTCGATTCAGTTCTTTACTGATTCTCTAATCAATTTCTTTTGGGGGAAAAAAGCAGGCCTTCACAGGTGTTCAGTGTCAAAAATATGAAACACGTGGCACCCTTGATAGTTAATGTTGCCCTACATAGACCGATGCTTTTGCAGGTATCTGGTGTTTCCACAGCTTCTTGAAATCAAACTGACATGTGAGCTGGAAGTTGTGCTGTTAGTGTCATTTTCTGTTAAATGTAGCCACGATTTTGATAACCTCTAACTCCTGTCTGCCATCTTTGACTTCTTTGTTGTTGTTTCTGTCTCCAATGAGAGCGCGATAACTTTGATTTGTAAGACATACAAGACAAAGTTGAAGGAATTGAATAGGGAACTGTTAAAGCTGCTGTATACAATTTTATTTTTGTGTCAGTGGCCCCAAAATATATAATAACCTGTCAGCATCTTATTACTAAAGCCACATTCGTGATCATTAGCCATCTAAGCCCTTTACTTACTCTTTATTAAGCCTTCAGAAAGTCTAGCAGGGGACACCCACTTTTTAGCCAATCAGGGCTCAATTCAAGGACAGTGCTCTTATTGGATCCTCTACTACGTTATATGTGCTTGTTAAATCTAAATTAGCTTTAGACGTTTGCTAGGTTGTACAGGTAATGTTAATTTTATTATTGACATTTATGAACAAAAAAGAGAGACTGAGAACGAGGTCTTCAATGAATAGAAATTATTAAAAATATTTTTCAATCATTTATAAAAATGCCCTCATGGTTTAAAACTGAGTTTTATGAAGAAAGTGTGAAAGGGGCAAAAGTCACATCAGTAACTAACTTTTTTTCACTTCATTAAATGTCATAGAAGTCCTTTATATGACAGTAAATGTGAGAAGCTTCAGAGAAGTTGAAGGATGTAGAAATTAGAGTTGTTACGATTCCGATACCAGTATCGGAAACTGCTCCTACACTGCTAAAATGCTGGCGTCGGTATCGGCAAGTACTGGAGTCCAGGCACCATCCGATACCACGGAGCTCCAAATGTCCGTGGTAAAGCTGACTGCATGCACGTCTTCTGCTACCGATGTTAGCCGTAAGGCTGTATTAGCCGTATGGGTGTAACGCTGGCTAGTTGGAGCTCTCAGCGTGTTTGCAGTCTGTGATTGGGGGTAAGCGGTGATTTGGTTCATAATCCATTGCATAGCATTGCATTGTACTTTGTGTAGTATTATATGCTTCCTCTTTTTACACAACTACGGTGGACGGTGGAGACCCGCTTTGTGCATGCTCCCTTTAACGCGAGGCATTCTGGGTAATGTAGTCAATGTAATTATTCTAAGCCAGCTTTAATACGATTATAAATGATGGTACAGGCTTCTGTTTTTTTCATTATTTTGGGCAATTTATTTAAAGAATATATTGTAATTGGGTTTCCTATTTTATTGTGTTTTCAGGTTTATGACCTGTGACCAACATGTGCCCCATGTCTTTATACTGTTCTATTTAAATGCCTTCATTTTACAATATTGTAGCTGCACTTTAATTAAAAAAAATGTATTCCTAGATTTATTTATCTAAGTTGCTGTTGCACTGTTTTTATACTGTTGTATTTAAAATCCTTTTTTATTTAAAAATATTGTGGCTACACTTCTAATTTTTTTCATAAATATTCCAAGATTTATTCAGTCAAATTGCATTTTCACTACTGTTTTTATACTGTTCTATTTAAAAATAAAATTAAAAATAAATGGCTTGAATCTGCTGTATTTATACATGTTTTACAAAGGGTTTAACCTGAGCCAGGCCTTACCACAATGATAATAATATCACAGTCATGCAGGCATAGTACCCACAACACTAGTATCAGTATCAGTATGGAAGAGGGAAAAAATGGTATCAGAACATCTCTAGTAGAAATAAACCAAATCAGGTCCATACTCTATGTAATGACTTTCATATTTATGATGTTATCTTTATATATTTTTGACATTTTTGTAGTGCTGGCTGACTAATTGAGTTTTGATAATAATTACGATTTTGGCCTCCTGTCATCAAAAAAAATGTTTTAGACTATTTCAGTGCTGCATGCAAACATCACTTCCCCCCACCTCAGTTCGCAACGGCCCTCTCTGCAATTTCAGAGCCAGTTTTTCAGTCTCTTAGACATGCTGTCGGCTTGGAAACATATCAAGGACACTGCCAAATGCACCTCAGTACTGATCTGATTAAATGCAATGTCCACACAGATGTGTATTTAATCAGAAAAACAGACTTTGGACAGTTTCTAGAGGCTGCCTTCCATCAGAGCCGCCCAAGAGTTATGTGAATGTCTTCTATGTTAAAGGTGGTGTGTGTTGAAATCAGATTTAGTTGATTTGACTCATGAGATCCTTCTCTCATTGAATCTTTGGTTTTGTTCACTTTATGATAAAGTCAGATCATGTTTTTTACATTTTTCAGTCAAATAATTTTGCATTTCAAAAGACAGTTTTTAATTACATATTGATAATGTGAAGAAGTTCACATAAATGCACTGAAATGTATTTGATGATAATGTCTTTGAGATTTTTGGTTTAAAGAAACTGAATCACAGAGTTTTGGCTGAGGTGCATCCACAGTACCCTGGAGTGAAAAAAATGCCTCATAATAGTCATTAACAGGAGTACTGGGCAACAGTGTTAATTTTGTTGACTAATTATTTTTGTCATAGTTTTCGTCAACAGCCTTTTTTCCCCTGATGAAAAGTGGACAATAACAAAAAAAAACAAGTGACAAAACACATTGACAAAAACTAAAACTAAGTTAACTGACTTTTTTTGTCAACAAATAAAAACTAGACTAAAATGTTTGACAGAGACTTAATCCAATCAGACCTAATTTGGTGATGTAGAAAGTAGGGACAAGTTAGGAATATATCCAATCACAGCTACTTTGGTCGTGTGGAAAGGTTTGAATGGTTAAGAGGGACATCCAATCACAACTGCCTTAGCTTCATGGTGGTGGGATCCAAGTGTAAAACATGACTTCAGAAATTCAAGGGAACATAAAAAAAATGCTTTATCCTTTACAATTCAGATTTTAGTCAACTTAATTTAGAGTAGATTTTGTCGACTAAAATGTTGTGAAATGTCATCAACTAAAACTAGAATAAAATTATAACAATGTAGATGACTAAATTATGACTAAAACTAAAAGGTATTTCAGGCAAAAGACTAAAACTTAAACCAAATTAAAAAGTGCTGTCAAAATTACTACTGCTGGGCAAATAATTAAGTTTCAGCTACAACCAAGATATTTTACATTTGCTGGCAATTTGCATTTGAGAATGGCTCGCAAACAAACTGTTCACTCACAACTGTGAATCGGTTCTCATCATTTACTCAGAAGAGCTGTTCAAAAGACTTAACTTCTTCACGAACATCACATCTCTAGCGCAAACCATCGCTGAAGTAGGTCAACAAAACAAAGCCTCAGTTTAGGATAGAGTTGTTCCGATTCCGATACCAGTATTGGAAATTGCTCTGATACTGCCAAATGTATTAGTATCGGCGACTACTGGAGTCCAGTCACCATCCTATACCACGTAATTTATTAAATAATTTATTTACTATTTAGCACCTATTTTTTTATCCTGTTCTATTTAAATGCCTTCATTTTACAATATTGTGGCTGCACTTTAAAAAAAAAATCCTAAACTTATTTATCTAAGTTGCTGTTGCACTACTGTTTTTATACTGTTGTATTTAAATGCCTTTATAACTAAAAATATTGTGGTTGCACTTTTATTTTTTTAAATAATTATTCCTAGATTTATTTAATCAAATTGCATTTTCACTACTGTTTTTTATACTGTTCTATTTAAAAACAATTTCAAAAATAAATGGCTTGAATTTGCTGTATTTATTCATGATTTACAAAGGGTTTAATCTGAGCCAGGCCTTACCACAATGATAATTATATCACAGCCATGCAGGCGTAGTATGATATATTTTTTTTTTATAACGTATTGGTGTCGGATTGGTACTTGGTATCGGCCGATACCCACAGCACTAGTATCAGTATATACATAACGTAACATGACGTGATAAAAAAAAAAGAGTCAAAACAGGCACACAGGACCATTTAGAGATGCTGAAGAATTTATCTGATGACTGTAGGCAGAGGCGGGCTAACACTTACCATTGACTCCCAGTGTTTGAGCTAAGCTAACTAGCAGTGGGCGAGCTTTGGCTGTCTCTTTCTTGTTGCTGCACGTACAGAAGAAAGAATGGAGTCTATCTGCTTGTCATGAACTCGGGAGTGAGGCAAGACATGAAAACAAAAACAATGTTGTCGTATCGCTTTAAAATATGTGCTGTCTGTTTTTCACAGTCTTCTGCTTATCACTTTGTCATAATTTTTTTGGCCCCAATTGCACAACTTCAAAACTGGTACTCACACGTTGATGTGTAACATGTCATATCTGTTGTGTCCATATTGACTTCCATGAGCAGCGTGCTGCATGTGACGTCCTGTCTTCTTCTGCACTTGGGGGTCACTTCAAGGCCATAGACGGTTCTTACTTAAGTTTGATGGCAGTCACATTTAAATTAGAATGTGAAAAACCATGCAAAAAATCAGATTTCAACAAAAAAATCAGAATTGAGCATTAAAACCTGCAGTGTGGATGTGACCTAAGATTTCTCTTGCACTTCACATATCATCCTTAGCAGAGTTCAGAGAGATGATTGCATCTGTGCATCCAAACTCCAAATGAAAATGTATCTGTTCTTTACCTATTGTACAAAACTGCACCAAGGTGTTTTGATAGCATTACCTGTGAATTTATTGCATCTTCACCATTTTGTTTAGCCACCAGAAAAGGGTGCATTGTCATCATAAGAAAAATGCTTTGAAAAGTAATACAGAATGTTTCTTTTCTTCCTGTCTAAATCCTTTTAAAATCTAATAATTATGTTTAATTTGTGCTTTCATTCTCCCCCCAGTTCAGCGTATGATCACAATTTGGAGAGGAATGTCGCCATCAAGAAGCTGAGCCGACCGTTTCAGAATCAAACTCATGCAAAACGAGCCTACAGAGAACTGGTGCTTATGAAATGTGTCAACCACAAGAATGTAAGTGCTCAGACTTTTTTTTTTTGACTATCTCTGTTCTGCTTACCATGCCTGCTGTTGGGTTTTGGAGATTTTAAGCTGTTTATGTCTTACTGAAGCTCTCATGCAGTTTTTTGTCCCTTGAATACAGGTGGACATATCAGCTTGAGTGTTTACATAGCTTTGTTTTAAAATCAGTTAAAGGGTAATGAGATGAAGAAATGGTGGATACTGGTGTTAAAGCAACGGTGATTGACCAGAAAAGATACTTGGATTAGAAAAAAAGAGAAATTTCGAGTCACCCAATCAACCTGCTCCATGTATTCAGGCTTCAATAGAAACCTTCTCACACAGGCATCCCTGATATTTTCGGAATAATGTACGGATTGTCCGCCCGGTTAGTTCCCTGACATAGTTGTTTCACACCTGCTCCTGCTTGATGAAAGAGAAGTGGAGGAGGAGGTTGGGGTGGAGAGGTTGCTGTTAGGAGGGACAGAATATCAAAAATGTGTGGCGGAAGTTATTGTTCATAATAATACCCAACTGATATGGATTTTTTAAGGGTGATGCGATGTTTGGCAGAAAAAAATACCGGTTACCGATTAATCGGCCAATTCATTAAGAAAATATAAAATGAGTTTAAAAAAAAATACAATTTGGAACCTTAACATGTACAACAATGAATATATGAATTACAGGCAGAACATTTGACTGTTTTACAATACTTTTTCCTTAGGTATTTGTTGAACTTTAAAACAGAGAGGAATTTTCAAGTACAAAAACATGCAGAAACCATTAAACCTCAGAGAAATTAATTATATAACCCCTAAAAAGAGTCAATCTATAATTGAGTTATGAAATACATCTCGTCTTGTACTTCATGTTGATGGAAATTATAGGTAGGTTATAATATAGGTAGAACATTTTTTTTTTAAGTTTTATTTTTCTACTCTGCATCTTTCAACAACAAAGGACTTTCAAGTACAAAATAAAACAGTGGGCAAAACTGCAGTCAATTCCTGCCAAGTAAAATAAATAACCTTATTTAAAATGTAAATATATAGATGAATTATGAACTCTATCTGGTCTCACCTGCCTTTCGGTCCCAGAGTCCTCATTAGTGCAGTCAGAAGTAGGTTTTAGTGCAGGTAGAACCACTTTTTTATTGTAAACATGAGGTAATATGTGTGAAGAAATCGCTTCTCTTTAAATGTGCTTCAACACGCAGCTGATGGAGTGATGAACGGTCGTTCTCTGCACTCTCAAATATTTGTGCATTCCCGTTATTTCTCCAGTTACTGGCTGGCTTTTAAGCTGTTAGCTAATGCTGTACTGGATTGGCATAACTACAGCGATATCATTGTTAACATAAACAGACAGGGAATAACTTAAGCTAGGTTAGCTTTAGCGTTAACTTTACCAATGTAATGTAATTGAAAAACATGACCAATGCAACGGAGCACGCGTCACCTGTCATGACACATGGCAAAGAGAGTTCAATTGAAACGGGAGACATTTTGAGTTGTTGTAAACATACCTGTCGGCAAGCTCTGTTCAGCCCACTCTTGTATTGTTGCCTGGCTGTGCCATTCCTGTAGGTGACAGATCAGATAGTGGTGGGGAGGGGACTGAGGGTTGAATGGAGTCAGAGCGGCGCAACGACATCATTCCGCGCATCTTAGACACTGAATAGTATTTACTGTTTTATGGGAAAGTAAGAGTATATCGGTGTTATATCGGCAAAACTCTGGTCGATGTTGAATATTTTGAAAAGGGCTATAATCAGCCGATTAAATTGTCCGGCCGATATATCATATATCACCGCCATTAGGGAATGATCAATTTTGCTCAATAACTGTCTAATTAATAATGATATCAACATGATTCTGAGTGCTAGGTTTGGGTTTTCAGGGTCAAAGAATCATATTACGATGGTAGCTTTATCATGGAACTATTGCTTATAGATGTAACAGCAATATGTGAGCTACCTTGGCAGAGGTTTGTGCTCTCTGAGTGCTTTCTAGTTTACTGCTGCATTCAACCTTCGGCTCGCCCAGAAAAAAATACAAATGGATCGCAAGGAAATAACTTGGGTAAAAACCAGTTGAAAAACTCAACTGTTTGCGTTGACACTTACGGCTCACTCGGGTAAAGTCTGGAAAATGTCTGGGTTTTTTGCAAGTGTGAATGGGCTTTGGGGTTAATTCAGTGGTAGTGATAAAGACAAATTCATTTGTTGATCAAATTAATGAAGAGAGCTGAAGAACTTGTGACAAAAAACATTTCCATCCTAAAACTTTACTTTCTAATCACTCTTTTATCTCCTATAGAAGAACATGTAGATATTCAGGTCACTCCTCCCCGCTGTTTTCCCATGTTTTCTGTGAAGTGTTTCTGATGAGGGATTTTCCTGTTGTTCTTCATTACTGATGCTCCGGCTCCTGCTGCTGTTCCTGCTGGTTCGGGATGCTGGGGGACTGATGATGACGTCAGTTCATTACAGAGTATGAACATTAACTGTACTGTTTTTTGTTTTGGCAGATTATTGGCCTATTAAATGTATTCACACCACAGAAGACACTGGAAGAATTTCAAGATGTGTAAGTATCACTGAACCAATCTGCTTGCTGCTTGTTTGTAAAATCAATAAAGGATGTTGCATGCTGAGGGATGACTTGATCCTCTCTGACTTAAAGGGCCATGATGTGATGACTGCATCTGTTTATAGTGTCTCACTCCGCCTAACTACTACAACATCAATTTTACCAATCAAAACTACATACCTACAACTACTCAAACATTAAATCAGTAGAAATACAACAATATCAGCTTTAACCCCAGAACTGCAATTTTTTTCAAAGTCTAATTTTTTTAAGCACATTTAAAATAACATTGATCACACGCTTAATATACGGACTGTATAACTAATTGCAATTATAACATTTGCAGTAAACATGTCCCAACAGTATGGATTTATCGCAGTAAATTAAATCAGCTTTTTTAATGTGGTCAGACAAAGTTTTCCTGGTATAACAGCTTCTTTTGTCATGTCTGGCATTGCAGTTGCATGAAACTAAAGCTGGTTTTACACTACCTTCGAATTTACTTTCACCAGATTACCAGAGAAGAGGTTTCTCGGATGTCTTTTAGATTCAGAAACAAACATGTTGCAGCTTCAAGTGTTGTACAAAACAGAGTGGACAACATTCTTCAGGCTCGCACACTAAGTAATTGCTCATATAGGTTCTTATCTTTCTGGTAAATTTTTGTAATTTTCATTCCATGCAGGTTTATCACACACTATTTCAGCCTTTTTGGTGCACCATAGGAGGCACCAAGCCTCCATAGGTCCACTGGGCTGTGGCTGAAAACTACTAACCGTAGTGTCTGCCTGCTCTGATTGAAAATAAGGACACTACTGCTCCTTTGAATGTTTCATTTGATATCACAAAGCACAAACAGGTCAGTGGAAAGTTAAAAGCAAAGATAAGACAGGCAGAGAGATTGATTGACAGAATTTCCTCTGGAGGAGATCCAAGATCAAGCTTCTTGCGTGTTAAAAATGTCATCCCTTTATCTACTTTTATTTACTTTTCCTTCTGTAGCAGGTTCTGTTTTCAGTGTTTTGTAGGCCATTGCTAATACTTTTGATATGCTAGAATTTAAAAAAAAAAATTGAAGTAAATACAGGTAATATCAGCAAAGGAAGCAACGCATCTTCAGCTTTAGATGGAACAAATAACTTAGTGAAAGCAAAAAGACAGGGTTTCTTGAGAAAATCACTAGAGCTTGATTTTTGTCTTAACTGGGTTCTTTACACAGAGAGCAACTAAACAGGGACTCTTGAAAATGGCTGTCAAATAAACCATCTGTCAGTAGACATCAGAAAGCCATTTTGTACGTATACTCATGAATATTTCCAAATACATAACAGCGCTGTATGCTGTAGGGCCATAATATTTCATTTTAAGCTGTCACTAAATCTTTTGTTAATTCTTTGAAAACAGTGCAGCACTGGTTTAACGCACAATTAAAGCCCCTGACCTTTCTTTTTTCCAGACAAAAAATTTACTGGATGTTAAATGGAAAATTAATGGTATAAGTGATAGTTGTGGTTAAAAATCTTGATATTTAAGTCAGGTTAAAAGTTACACATGTTGTGTCAAAAATAGATAGATGGATAGATGGACGGATAGAAAGATAGATAAACAGGTAGACAAGTAGATAGATAGACAGATAGATGAATACGGAGATAGGTGGATAGATAGATAGATACTTAGATAGATAGATAGACTGATAGGTAGATGAATTAATGAATGAATTGATAGATGGATAGATAGATAATAGGTGGATGAATGGATCCATAGATAGATAGATACTTGCTTACTTACTTACTTACTTTATCAGTATCCCTTGGAGAAATTTGGTTATCCAGTAGCAGCATAAGTGTTAATAGACAGTCCAGGTCATGAGCCACTGTCCTTGTTCAGCGTGTTGTACTCTGATCACTGTGGGAACAAAGGATCTCCTGAACCTCTCAGTCTTGCTGGGCAGTGAAATGATGCAAAGTGACTGCCTTATTCAGGTCAAACCTAGCTGATGCAGTTAAGTGTTATTATTGGCTGATTTCTGGAGGCAGATGATATGTGGTACCAACTTAATTACAAAACTTCAAAGTGACAAGCCACTTTTCCTCGACCGTCCTGAAGCAGTAGCTGAAATTCTCTGGCAACAGGGGGTTTGACCAGTCAGAGCAGTGACACGCAAGGTTATTGTAGTTAGTGTGTCTAAAATAGCTAAGTAGACATGTTTGGCTCATATGAGGTTTATGTCATATGCACACCTGTCATCTTCAGATTTATAAACTTAAACCAACACTATGTAGTTTTTCCACCTTAATATAATATTTCTAGAGTCATTGTGATGGTACATCACCTCTGTCATGGTCTGAGGAGGTCTGTATCACCTTCACTGGCACTAAGTAACTTCAATGTGGATGGTAGGAACACTTCGACACTGAAAAACTACACATTTTTACTGCTTTACGGCATATGTCACTTCCCCCTCGAGGTGAAAGCTAAATGTTGGGAAAAGGAGAATATAAAGCAGTTTTGGAATTTTTAAAACAGATTTAATGAACAGAATTTAGTTTAAAGTAAACATGCACTTATTTTCCTCATGGAAATAGGGACCTCAGGCTCACACTCCTGCATAGAAGGTGGCGGTAATGCTCCTCTGATGTTGGATGCCACCCGCCGTTAAACAAGAAGAAGAAGAAGAAGAAAGCTAAATGTAGTGTTGTTATCATGGCGGAGGCTGGGAGAAACCTGAAGAAAATTAAAGTTTAATCGGTGGAGATGAAAAAAAGAAAGCGGGAGAGTAACAAGCTAAGTGCCCGGACAGGGATAAACATTGGCCTGGCGTTCACTTGCTGGCATGAGCTGAAAGATGAGGAGGGATGTCTGACTGACGCCGATTTGACCCTGTTATTGTTGGACTTGTAAGTACATGATGATTCATTCGAAAAGAAACATGATCAGACTGTACTTTATCAGTCCACATGGTTTATTTGTCTCTCGGGACGTCCTGTCAGCTCGCTTCTCCTCCCTCTGTATGTCAACAAATGCACGTTGCTGTGAGGCGCTCTGTTATTTGACCCTGCAGTGACACTCAACATCCATAGAGGTCCCCAGAGAGCTGAAAGCCAGAATCTTACATAGTGCGGCTTTAAAACAAAAACAGTTTTTTGAGAAAATGTCCCCGTCCCCGTCCATGATGTTCTAGAAGCATTTTGACACTCCAGGGTACTGTAGATACCCCTCGGCCAAAACTGTGATTACGTTTGTCTTTCAATCTTAAATGTTACAGTAATTGTCATTAAATACATTGACAGTATGGACTTATAAAGTGTGTTTAGGAATGCAAAGTTATTCAGTTGTAAACATGTAAAAATGTGTTTGTTTACAAAATCCATTAATTAATTGCCATTTAAAAATATCTTTTCACTCTTATTGTAATGTAAAGAAGAACACAGACTAAAGCCTCAGTGAGAGAGGGATCTCATTAGTCAAATCACTGCTTAAAATGGCCACAAAAGTCATGTTAAAAAAGTGTAATAAAAACTGACTAATAAGTCATCATTTTGCTTGATGTTTCATTGAAAAACAGACCATATGACAAAATGCTGAAGTGTTTTTAAGTGAAAAATGACCAAAAGTCATCTACCAATATGTTTTCCTGCCTGGAAACGCCCCAGAAATCCATGTTTTAGAAAAAAAAAAAAATTGGTGACGTTTGTATGAAAATGATTATTACAATCGCTTATAAGCCACATTTTATGGACTCATTATTGTGAATACAGCCATTATTTTGGTTGAAAGTATGCAGCCTTCACTTAAGTCAAATTGGTCTGTTTCTGACGTTGTGTCACTTTGTTACCTCTGCCAAGGAGGTTATTTTTTGCCAGTGTATGTTGTCTGTTTGTTAGCAAGATTACACAAAAACTACTGGACAGATTTTGCTGAAATTTTCAGGAGATGTTGGTAATGGCCCAACTTCAAAATGATTAGATTATGGTGGTTAGCGAATGATCGTTTTTGCTCAATAGCTGTCTAAGTAATCTATATTATATACATATTATGATAGTAACTTTATCATGGAACTATTGATTAAAGACGTAACAGCAATATGTAAGGTACCTTGGTGGAGGTTTGCGCTCTCCGAGTGCTTTCTAGTTTGTTTAAGAAACAGATGGGAAACAAGAAAAACAACACTTTATTCTCTCAAAATAATGCTGTTGATTTATTAATGTAGACTTTTATTGATAACAGGGTAAAGGATATGGTACTTTAATACATTCTGCTGATATTTCAGCCCATCAATTGGCTGTACAAACTGGCAGAAATTTTATATATTTTATATCATGCCAATTATATTGTGCATCAATACTTGCTTGCAAAATTCATCAATTAACTGTCTCCTTAAAAGATATTGTCTGACTCTTATTTTAAAGTAAACAAAACCACAAGCTAAAGCCATAGCAACAGACAGTAGTTCTTACAAGTCAAATCAAACTAAATCTGATTTTAACCTTCAACATTAAAGACATTCACGTAACTCTTGGTTGGCTCTGATTGAAGGTAGCCACTGGAAACTGCCCAAAGTATTTCTTTCTGGTAAGATTTAAATATATGTGGACAGTGCATTTAATAAGATTAGTATCGAGGTATGTTTGGCAGTGTCCTTGATGTGTTTCCAAGCCGACAAGACGTCCACTAGAGTGAAAACGGGCTCAGAAACTACAGGGAGGGGTTTTCTAAACTGAGATGTGGGGGGAGTGATGGTTTCTCCAAGTATGACGGGAACAAACATGATTAATGCCATCCTCTAGAAGCTTTCTGCGAGTGTTTGTGTGTGCGCGCATGTGTGTATGCTGTGTCTGCCTGATTTGAGCTAAAAAGGAAACTGGACAAATCGTAGCCAGAGGGCTGCAGAGCAAACATTCGGTAAGAGGATGAAGGAGGAACACTCCAGTGCCTCAGTGTTTGAGTATCTAAATGTATACTTTTATAACAGAGTGCACTGGGGAACATTACACCGCTGAAATGCATTCAGCATACCTACTTCTTTCAGTCTTACACAAAAACCATATCTAACAGGGTATTTTATCCTCCTTGACTGATACACATAGTAATGTTATTTGTTTTATTTGTTGTATAAATTTAAACTATCAGTTACCAAGATGTGATTTTTGGAAAACAAAAACATGTTAGAAGGTCCTTCCTCCATGTAGGAGGGTTGTTGGGACTGATGATATAACAGCTGCCAGACAGAATAACATCATCACCATTTGAGAAGCTGAACTCTAACTGTCACGTCCTAAATGCCACGAAAAACAAAGTGTAAGGTGAGAGAGGGCACAAGAAATTAAATCTATTTTTTATTATTTTTGACATGAATGAGGTGGCAAAGAACTTAACCAAGAAACTTCTTTTCACCAAATATATCTTTATTGTTTTTAACATTTAACACTCCATACGTGTTAACATACACAAGGAAAATCTACAGACATACAAAACAACAGTACTCATCCAACTGTATTTTAAAACTAGCTGGATATATACCCAACAGAAAGATCTTCAGGTCTAAAGGTATTTGTATGTAATGTACAAACTTGAGTTAAATGAAATTTAAAGGGATATTTCAGTATTTTTGAAGTTGGGTTGCAACAGTCAGTGAAGTGGCTTAAGGGGCTCCCAGCAGTGCTGTACCACAAGACTATGTTGGGTTAAATGTATGATTGGGTGAAAAATACCAGAGTGCTTCATTATTTTCCAGAAGTCTCTGTGTTTGGCACTGTGTTATGATGATGCAGCAAATGTCTGTGTGTTCCTCAGCCTGTGCTTATTGATTCTGCTGATCTGCTGTTTTGCTTTGTGGACACAACAATGACAAGAAACTGTTACTGAACCAAATATGAGTAATTTTGACTCGAGTGGCAACGATGTTCCTTTTACTGTGGTTGCACAGGGTTACCTTTGTGAACTGGAGAATACAGAAGAGGAAATGTATCAGAATGGGATTCAGTGAATCAATGTGGTGAAATTTTTCACCCAATCGTGCAATTATCCCAACAACCCAACAGTTTCTTGTCTTGTTTTTACATAAAATTCACTAAATTACACAAAATAACTGTACAGTGAAGCCATGAAGTCTTGGGTAGAATGTACAATTGTGTGAAAATTTCAGAACACTTATTTTTAGTTACCTCTGCCAAGGTAACTTGGCCCTGTATGTTTGTTTGTTAGCAAGATTACCCAAAAACTGTTGGACAGATTTTGCTGAAATGTTCAGGAGATGTTGATAATGGTTCAACTTAAAAATGATTTGATTTTGGTGGTGATCCAGATAACCGCCATTAGTGGACGATCGTTTTTGCTCAATAAGTGTCTAACTAATAATGATATCAAAATGATTCTGAGTGCTAGGTGTGGGTTTTCAAGGTCAAGGAATCATATTATGATGGTAAATTTATCATGGAGCTATTGCTTATAGATGTAACAGCAATATGTGGCCTTGGCGGAGGTTTGCGCTCTCCATGTGCTTTCTAGTTTATTTTATTTTTCCTCCAGAAGTCTCTGTTTTTGGCACTATTTTATGATAATGCAGCAAACGGCTATGTATTTTTCTGTGTGTGTACATTGATTCTGCCTGCTGAATCTCATTCTGAAGAATTTATTCTTCTGTATTCTCTGGTTCGCGAAGGTCACTTGAGTCAAAATTGCTCATTTTTGGTTCAGTATAAATTTTCTCTGCTGCTGCTGAGTCCATAAAGCAAACAGCAGATCAGCAGAATAAATGTGCTCGGGTGGAAGAATACAGCCATTTATCTGCCTCATAAAGTAGTTCCGAGCACAGGCTTTCTGGATGGAAAATAAAACAGTTCATTCGACCAATCATAATTTTGTGGCTCATTTTTATATAAAACTCACAATAACGTGAAATAAATGAACCTGCCAACAACAGAGAGCCTTACCAGCAGTCTGAGCTTGCTCTCCTTAAAGCAATGTGCCATCTTTTTTTTTTTCTTTTCTTCTCCTGTCTTGCCTCATTCCCGAGTCCTTGACAAGCAGACAGACACCATTCTTCCGACTGTGCGTCCAGTAATAAGGAAGAGACAGGCAGAGCTTGACTACCGCTAATTAGCTTAGCTCAAACACTGGGAGTTAATGCATATTGCCTGCAAATTTAAGAATGGCTCACAAACAAATGGCTCACTCACAACTGCCAATCGGTTCTCATTGTTCAAAGGACTTGACTCGTCCATCAACGTCCATTCCCCAGCACAAACCACCACGGAAGTAGGTCAACAAAACAAAGCCTCTCTTTACGTGTATAAGATAATACAATGGTAGTAGAAGATAACGTAATGTAACTTGACTCCCAGTACTAGCAGTGGACAAGCTTTGCCCATCTCTTTCTAGTTACTGAACGCCCAGTCGAAAGAATGGTGTCAATCTGCTTGTCATGGACTCAGGACTAAGGCAAGCCTGTTGGCTATTCCCTTTAAAGGAGCAATAAATGAGAAATGTCCCTTTAAGTCTAAAACTGTCTTGAGAGACATAAACCATAAAAATGATTCAGTAACCCCAAGACATTCATTTCTATTGTTACGGTGGGTTTTTGCATTGTTGCACTCCCTTAAAGAGTCCAAAGTCTCTGAATGATTGATTTGATCCTTTGTGATTTCCCTGCAGGTATCTAGTGATGGAGCTGATGGATGCTAACCTCTGTCAGGTTATTCAGATGGAGCTGGACCACGAGAGGCTGTCCTACCTGCTTTACCAGATGTTGTGTGGAATCAAACACCTGCATGCTGCTGGCATCATACACAGGGTAAGGATGTATTTGAATAAAAAGTGGCATGTATTTCTTTCAAACACTGAACCTTAAATGTTTCATTAAAGCACAATAATGTCGGCTTTTGAAGCTGTGAATCAACTGACTACAAACCTGCATCTCTTAGCAACAGAAAAAGTAATAAATTAAAAAGATCAACAGATATGTGAATACTGCTCTGTGAAATCTTCACTTATTTAGCCACTTTCAGCAGCAAAAGTCAGTATTTTAGTCCAGATGGTCTTTTTGTAATAATGAGCTACTCGACTAACATTCTGACCCTTACCTCTGCTTTGCAAAAAGCCCTCAGATTTGATTTGGTGGTTGCAAAAAAGGATTATTCTTGAACAGTGTAGTCAACCTCCCCTCCCTGTTAAAAAAAAGATGGATGAATGAGATGATTTCCTGTCTTTATCTTTAAGAGAAATTCAGTACACTTTATCTGATTGCCATCCAAAATTTCTGAAGATCTGGGGCCCTTTTATTGAGTATATAGTTGTAGTATACAGTTGTAGTTATAGATTGGAGAAACACCAAGCTGTAGAGTATTTTCTGGCTGTATATCTGTCTGTCAGCGTGGTAACTTGAATACTCTTCCATGGATTTTAATGAAATATTAAGGGAATGTTGCTTGTGACAAAAGGATGAAGTGATAGGATTTTGGTGGTGATCTGAATCTGGACACTGATCCAGGAATTTTTGGGGGAATTTGTTAACATTGCGAAATGGGGCAGTTTTCCTAATTTTTACTAAGAAGTCAGTAAGTTCTTAACTGATTAAAAGACATTTTCAGGGAATGTTAGTCATGACAGAAGGAAGAAATGATTACATTTTGGTGGTGATCTGGATGTGGATCCTTGAATCTTTTCAAAACGTTTTTAACAATACGGCACAGGGCTGTTATCCACATTTTTGACAATAACTAATCCCCCCATGATGTTGGAAATACTTTGGTGGAGGCTTGCAGAGCACTTCTTGTTGTATGTGTCTTTAGTAAACATCTAACAAAGACACATTTGTTAGAACACTTTCCATCCTCAAAAACTGTCTTTACTGCAAGAACCACAGGAGCTCAGCAGAGCAAAAATGTGACTTTTTAGAGCTTAAAAACATGGACGGTTTACTTTGATTGTTGTTAGAAATGCACATCAGAAGACAGCATTCATTTGGAAAGTTCCCTAAAGAACAGCAGTGCATATTTGCAGGAGGAAACAAATACTGCAATATGATTTTTACCCATATTGTTCAGATTTACACTGAAGTACAACTTGTCTTTTTAGACACCTTAGTTTTTGTTCGGATTTAGCAAAGAAGATGAAGCACCCTAATTTAACCATGCTAATGCACCATAGGTGCAAACAATGAGTCTCAGGTGTATAGACCAGACCTTTCTTAAGAAGGGTGTCAGGGCACCCTGGGGTGCCTTGGAAGTAAAGTGAAATTTCAGCCAAGCATTATTATGATTATGTAGATTATTAGTGTATGACTTGAGACAAAGTTGTCTCATATGTTCTTGCTCCTAAAATCGCCATTCTAATACCAGGTTAGTGGATGAATAGCCTAACATCAATAAACACTATAAAGCCTGTTTAAGCCGGCTGGTGTATTTGGAGTGCGTGCCACAAGCAGCTGCTGCAAACAAGGTGGCAATTTCATCATCATAACTCTGAATCTAAGCTGTCAACTTTATCTCCAGTTTGTACTCCAGCAGTGAAAGAAGTTAAAATAATGGTTTTATTTGGCAATAAAGTCAACAACATCTCCATTTAATGATAAAATTTGTAAAAATGTCAGAGATAACCATGCAGGCTTTCTACCTGGTGTCCACAATGATATTAAATCCACACTATGTAGTTTGTTCTGTCTAGTGGTGAAACTGTGTTTTGCATTCAAATGGATAGTGCTCTCTAGCGCCTTGCTTTTTCAAATGTGCGTTGCAAACGCTGAACTCTGTGGTAGCTGTTATGTGCCTAGAGGCTATGTCTTCTCTGTTTCGCTGTTTTGCTGATGAGGATCCCTTCTCCTGTGGTGTGGCATAAGAATGATCTTGCATTATGAACAAAAGTGCAGTGCAGGCTTTCAAATTTGCCGGGGCAGTGACAAGCACATCTCGCTGTGCTCCTACTCCGTTTCAGTCACGCTGGCTCTGAGACAAAAATGGTGTTTAGCCTTAGCCAGTAGTAGTACGTAGTGCTTTATGTCCCTCTCAGCTGTTCATAGTCTTTATAGACCTGATGGACATGGAAGCCTCTATAGGACTTACCCGTTCTGTTTAAACACATATAAGAAATTCTTCACTCAGGAGGACAAGTCAGATTGTTAGCAGAGGCAATTTGACACACATGAGGACATATTTATGAATATAGACATTGTTTTTGGCTCATAAATTACTTAAAACACTACACATTGTCCCTTTAAGGTTGTGTGTGTTGTTACAGACTCTGGCTTCCCATTATTGGTAATTTTCAGTAATTGATTTCTATAAGGAAAAAAGTCTAATAATGGCCTCTTGTGTGGTGAACACAGGGATGTAGAATGACTACATTTTGATTGCGTTACTTTGAGGTTTTTCAGGGTTCCCTCGACAAAAGGTTGGATGTCATAAAGCACATAAATCTTGCATTACTTTCAAAATCTAACAGCACTTGATTTTTTTAAAGGCTCAGATTTGTTTCAAAATATGACCAAGTTCAGTTTGTCTTTTAATGCATGTAAATAAAAAGCATAAATCAGGCAGTGTTGCATGAATTATTAAACTTAGTGGAAACAGAATGCAAAAATTCCATCCTAATCAGCTAGTTTCTCTGAAGTAGCGTGGCCTTAATTTCATGAAGTTAAAAGTTGTGCATGCCCCGTGTCATGGATTATGACTTTTCCATGCACTCCAGTCTCAGGCCAGAGGTCAGTGTACCACCTTTTACAGGTAATTGCCTAAATGTAAAGCAAAATGTGGTTTTGCAGACATGAACAGGTTGCAGAGAGGATGTACCGTTGGAGGTTAAGCACATTCACAGACAGCACTCACACACACACACACATACACACACACTCAGTCAGGTGCTTGGTTACTTTAAGTCAACAGACGTAGGATGACACATGCAAACACCCTGAAGCACCAGCAGGAGTGTACAAACGATCCCTCCTGTCTGCAAGCTTGTCTGTCGGTAACACACACTCACGCACACACTGCCGACGCTCTGTCAGTCACCCTCAGCTGAAGACGCAGCAGTAGATTAGCAGAGCTCCTCTTGCTCTGCCAGCCAGAACTAATTGAGCCACAGGCGGAGCTAACCAGCCCCGCTTGCATCGGCACGGCTCGGCACGCAAAGCTTTCAGGAGGTGAACAGATGCAATATGAGTCATGGATCGCCGAAGATTCAGCTTTCTTGTTTTTGTGGGCTTTGCCTCTGTGATTAGAGCGCTCAAGTCCCTCTGAAGACCCTCATGGTTGCTCAGCATCCCCCATTTGGCAGAATGCCCTCCTACCTTTTTAAGCAGTCAAGCACAATTGACTGTGCTTCAACCTCCATTTGAAAAGGGGTGTTTATAGTTATGAGCATTTGTACTGAAGAGAGAGGCATTTAAGAAGATTTCCATGTTTAAGTGTTTGGATATAATTACTGTCGAGTAGTTAAATAACTTGCAAAGAGGAGGCTGTTTTGCCAACTTCCCACAGTCGTTCTGATGTAATCATGGATACAAGCACCAACTCTTTCAACTCTTCACTGCAGCAGTTCTGAAGTCGACTTCTACTTCCACGAACCACAGAGAAGAAGGAGAAAATCAAAAGGCAGTTTAACAGAGGCTATCCAATCCTCTGCATCCTGCTACAAGAAACACTGCGAGCATAAAAGGCAAAGGGATGTGATGTGACCGTTCTGTCTCTGCTTATATCCTTTTGTCTTACTTTACCAAAATTAATTTTTTGGGGGGATTCTGCGTTTTGGCAGTGTAGCTCAGTTTGTAAGGGCTTGGGACCAGAGGGTGGCTGGTTCAAGTTCCGATCAAAACATGCTAGGAAGTTGGTTTGGTAGCTGGAGAGCAGTCTGACTTCCAGGGTCACTGCCGCCGGTCGCAGCAGTTGGTGACAGGTTGCCGCCCCTTGCCTCCGGAGCATTCAGCCCTACAAATGAAGTCAGGAATGATGAATGGCAATGTGTCAACCCGGCATGTGCTCCCAAACCTGACCTTAACCTCACCTCTTTATGATCTGCAGGTCCAACATCAGTTGTTAGAAATACCCAGATCAGGCTTTTTGCTACTGAGATCGATCACTAACCACTTATCAGTCTGGTTGCTCAATCCTGATACCAATCATAACAATTAAGTAAAAAGGTCTTTAGAAACACTTGCTGCATTCCAGTTGTACGGGGAAGTCAGGATTTGTGAGTTCCTAGTGGGAAATTTCAACTGGAACACCCCCCGAAGTCGTAATATCCTATCGGGAACACAGAGGATCCTCACCACCCCCGAGCTGACAATCAAAGATGGCTGCCCCTGGTGTAAACAGTTTTTAAGCTCCTGTAATATTTCGTTTATCAGCACTTCTGACTAGTGTTTGTCACACTAAATCAGCAATATACATAGTATTGTTTGATGTATATATATGGAAATGCTGCTATAGTGTTAATTACATTCTTCATGTGGTATTTACGAACTTTACTATGCAGGGCGTGTTAAGGAACAGCTAACAATAGCCTGGTAGATCACCAAGTTTTTTCCGACTTTGTAACTGGAAAGCTGATTGATCGGGTATGACGTCCGATGCAAATGGAACGCAGCAACTGTGAGAAGAATCTCACAGAAAGGACAGTTAAGTCACACATTGTGATGTCATTCATTGTCTGTGTTACCTGAAAACAAACAGATTTCATATGCAGACAAAACTATTTGTCCAGATTCCAAGACAAAACCTTAATTTCATCTCTTGAACTTACGTTTTAACACATCATGCAGGGATATAAGTTCACTGTCAGATTTCATCATTTTCATGTTTGCAATGACATTTTTTTTTTAATGTCAAACTCGCATGAAAAAGAATGTCAAGAAGCTGTTTTATTGACAATTCAGATATTTACATCCTGTAGTTCAACTATAAACTGGGTTTATCACATTTACTTAGTGACATCCAGTTAATGTCCCACCACCACATCTGCACGGTAGAGACTTCAGTTTACCCTTGAGCTGGTAGCAGCCAAGCCCAGAGTCATCATTTTGAGAGCAACCTTCATGTGTCCAGACTCGCCCTTTGTTTGAGGGACTTTATACAGTATACTATGACCCAATGGGTTAAATTAAAATTGTAATGCACCTTTCAGTGGTTATTTTTGGACTGCAGTTAAGCTGCTGCAAGGCTGCTTCACTGAAAAGTATCTATAACTCTAAAGCCAAATCCAGACTGCTGTTTTAAGGCATAATATTCTTGCCCTTGTGACATCTCGTCTCTAGTTTGAATGTCTCCAAGGCTTGCTCTGTCTCCAGAGGTAGTGTCAATATAATATTGGTGAGAAGGGAGCATGCAGAGCTACTGGGGGAGCACAGTGCTGTGTCTGTCTGTCTGCATTTGTGTGTATTTGAGACAGGCCCTGTACCACACTCTACTCCCCCAATGCCCTGTTGTTCTTTGAATTGGCACACATATTGTGTTTTTACTGAATTAATGTGGGCGGAACGGTGCTTCAGCAGGTAGTCCATGTGCCTCACAGCTGGTTATATCCTGGTGTCAGTCAGGGCCTTTCTGTGGTGAGTTTTCGTGTTATCCCTGGGCATGAGTAGGTTCTCTCCAGGCTCTCCGGCTTCCTCCAACAGACCAGAAACATGCTCATTAGGTTAATTGGTGATTTCACTTGAGAGGGAATGGTTGTCTGCAATCGGCTGGCGTCCATTCCAGGGTGTACCCCACCTCTCGCCCTAGGTCAGCTTGGACAGGCTCCAGCCCCCCGTGACCAGAAAGGGATAAGCAGCATAAATAATGGATGGACAGATGGATAAATTAATGTGTTTATTAACAGTGAAGCTTCATTAGTTTTAAGGCTGTCACTTCTCCTAAAAATCAAACTCGAACGGTTTTTGAACATACACCCAAATAACCGAAGATATTCGATTATTTTGCCCCCCCCAGTAAGGGACAGAGACTCTCTTATCCGCCCCTTTGATAAAGACCCTGCTGGAAAAAATGCAGTCACATGGGTTGAACTCTTGACGAAGCGCCGCTGCACCCATCTGTATAACTTGGATGAAAGCCGACGGTTGAGCCCGCAAATTTGATGTGGAGGATGAGTAACTAAGCTGCTTTGCACGTAACCGACACGCAGCCCAGTCTTTGATTTTAAAGTTGCCATCAACAGTATAGAACCCAAAATACTACCATACAGCGCTCCTCAGATGATTTGGTGCTGTTAATTTTCGCTCAGAGTGGCAACTCGTTGTTTACTGAGGTCAAGAGAGCAGCGGATGTGGCTGAGTGTCAAGCTGCGCTGAGAGCGCCCTCTGTTGGATGAAACGGTCCACTGCTCCAGGCGCCCTGATGTGCTGCCAAAGTCAATATTTTACATTCGAATATTGTTTTACTATTCGATTACGGATATTTATCCCCATATTCAAATGGTTATTCGAATATCGTATATAAGGTGACAGCCCTGATTAGTTTTGCCTATTTCCTTACTTACTTCCATTATGACGAGGCTTTAAAGTGTGCCTCAGTAACTTAAAATTATGTCGCTGAGACTTTGTCGTTGCTATATACAGTCACGCATCATTTTTAAGCTTAATTTTAACAGTGTTTTACTGAACACATGGCTTTTTTAAAATAGTCGTATAGGCTTTGCAGATCAGTTGGAGTATTTATTGAGAGAAGTTACAAAAGTGTGAACTGTGGCACTCAAACGGTTTAATTAACACTAGATTCTTGATAAATGAAGCATGACTCCTCTTTGGTTATGTCAGCATTATCACTCATTTTACCTGTGAATTTTACTTCAGAATTTCAGGAAATTAATCAGTAATATGATGTTCTGCACAACTTGTTGGCATGTAAATGGCTGTTGTTGTTTCACTCAAAACATAAGCCTCCATAACAGGAAGTGATCATAATAAAGACAATGATGTTTTGGGAAAAAGAAAAATAAAGTATCCAGATTCTCTGTGTTTCAAATCAAGATGTATATCTGTGTGTCAACTAGAAACCAAATATGACTGGTGAATTACTTGGAACAAGAGCCAGAGAGCTATTAGTAGATTAAAGTGACGTTTGAAGATGTTTGAAGACCCATTGAGAAGGTCTTACTTATCACTATTAGCCTTAAAAAAATGTGATCTTTATGTTTTGCTTTAAGTTTTTTAGACAGTTGTTTCATAAAGTAGATGCACAGGACAAGTAGCTATTGTTTTAAAAAAGAAAATCCTGAGCACTGCTTTGCTAAACATCTCCATTTATTTTGAAGAAAACCTGAACCATTTGTTGACATGGCAGTTGAGTTGAGGTGAACTGAAGGACATGAAAGCATAAAGATGGTAAACATAATGTAAGGTTTAGATAAGAGAATAAAAGAGCAGCTTTTTCCATCTTTGCCATACTTCAACAGCTATAGTGTTTGTTAAATACAGATTTTCTCAAGGGGCTTTGTTCCTTGCCTTCCTTTTCCTCAAATATTTTAACAAGTTGTGTTTATTTCTTTTCCCCCTTCAAGCGTAATATCACAATGTCTTCTTTTAACTGCGTTCCTTTTTGTGATTCAGCCTCTAATCTGCCAGTGTTGTGTTTCCGTGCAGGATCTAAAGCCCAGCAACATCGTGGTGAAATCTGACTGCACACTGAAGATCCTGGACTTTGGCCTGGCCAGGACGGCCGCCACTGGCCTCCTCATGACTCCCTACGTGGTCACCCGTTACTACCGCGCCCCTGAAGTCATCCTGGGAATGGGCTACCAGGCCAACGGTGAGTGAGGGAAAGCAGCTTCTTTACAGCGACTGGCCAATGAGGAGCTCATAAGCTGCTGCCTGGCCTGCTGCATGGCCCCCTCCCCAGGATGTTTTTTCTTCAGCACCTCCCACTCACACACACATTACCACACACACTCACTCTGCCACACACACTCCCCTTGTTCCTGTAAAGGTCACACTCAGGGGGGAAGTTGGCATGTTGGGCATTGGTGCTTTGTGGGAAACTTCCTGTCTGGGGTCTCCAGTTCCCAGCAGTGCTTCAGCATGCCTTTGATGTTTTATTAAGAGGTTGCCTGTCCTGAGCTCCTAACAGCCTGGCTGAAAAAACGCCAGAATGAATACAGGCACTTGTGCATGCTTCAGCAGTCTCACTTGGTGCTCCTGCTTATTACTAATATCACTTTTTAAGAAATAGTTCAGCATTTTGGGAAATATGCCCTTTTGCCACATGTAAAATTCACTTCACTCTTCATCTGTTTAGTTGATAGGAAGACAAGTAACTCAGGGTAGCATTAGGACCAGTAACATCTGGGAAACAACTAAACTCAGTCATTCCAAAACCATTATTTCCTCAACTCATACTTGGTAGGGGAATTAAAATGTCTTTACTGAAAAAGCAGTGCTGACAGGCAAACCTTTTCTAAGTTTGTTCAGAGAAAGGCTCATAATTGAGCCTGATTTATACTTCTGCATAAAATATACACTGTAGGTATTCATAGCCTCCAACTAGGGCTTAACAATATGTCGTTCTGTGATGTGCACATGTGCAAAAGTCACATGGCATGCAGTGTTAGCAATGTTAATTGAAGCACGTCATGCAGCGACTTCAATAGAATCCAAATCCTGTAGTACTCTGTGTTTTAGGACTAGGAGCTAGTGAAAGTCTGCCTAATGTCATCATTAGCAGGCAGTGAACAGAGTAAGGCTGTCACTTTTCCCCAAAATCACACTCGAACAGTTTTCAAACATACAAGCAAATAATAATTTAATGTAGTCTCAATGTTTGCCCACGTGGCGTTGCACAGTTTTACAATGTGACTCAAAATCGTGGTGCGGCTCGGAGCGGTGCATCATTTCTCCAATTCTATCATGAAATCCAGACAACGCTCTCCTGTAACCACACCAATGGGCCGAATATCCATGCATATGAATCTTGCAATCTTACCCGTGATGGCTTTTTCTGCGCCTCTGGTAAAGACCCTTGCCGAAAAAACGCAGTCACACTTGATTAAACACCGCTGCACTTTGGCGCCTCCTCCTCAACTTCATGGCTTGGATGAAAAGTCCTCCATTTTAGTAAATTGTACCTCACTCTTTATTTACTGAGGTCAAGAGAGCAACATATGTGGCTAAGGGTCAAGTTGCAATGAGAGCGCCCTCTGTCTGATCATACGGTCCACTGCTCCAGGCGCCCTGATGTGCTGCTACACTTAATATTTTACATTTGAATATTTATTTACACTTAGAGTATGGATCCCCATGCTCGAACGGATAATCAAATATCGAGTATAAGTTGACAGCCCTAGAATACAGCACTGTGGATGTAGAGTAGAGTTCAATGACATATCGTTTTTTCTGACGCGATTACAATGTGCGCATGTGCAATAGTCGCATTGCAGGATGTGGAATGTTGGTCGTGTGCCCTTATGGATGTCATGAAACCACTTCATCATTAGTTAATGGAGACATAAAGCCCCTGTTTACTCTTCTTTTTGACCAATAATGATTAGAAATCCTCAAGGTTCAGAGAAGAAAAATATTTTTCTGGTCAAAATTGTAGTTGATGTTCATAACAATAGTTTGCGTTTATATAAAGTTTAATGTATATAGAGATATTGCAGAAAGTAAAATATTGCCAAGTCAGTTTTTCAAATCTCGTACAGCTTTACTTTTAACCTACACTAAAGTCCATGCTAACAGTCTGGCTTGCTCAGAACTTGTAATCCAATAGTTACGTTAAAAAAATTAAGACTAAAAACCCTATGATGGGTCAACTCGGTAGGATAGGGAGACCACCAGCCTCTGAGCAATGTCCACAGGCATATTTTGAGTGCTCTACATTGAGAGAAATGGCTGCAGACAATGAGCCAAATGTCCTGGCGAAATTTCTAATAATCGAAAATATTGAAAGTGCAATTTCTAATCCATCTCATTGTCTGTGCTGAGACCAAAAATTACCCTCGTCATCTTCCTCAGCTGATCCAGCTGCGGCACACTCTGTCTTTTTGGATTTTTCCTGACTTTCTTTTCCTTGTAATATTTGAAGCATAATCAAGAGCAGCTCATTATCTTTTATTTAAAACCAAAAATAGTGTTCTCTGTTGTCTATAAACTGGCAGAGAAGATGAGGGGATTTTTGTGGTCCAGCCCAGAATTTAGCATCACAGTGGCTCCCTTGAATAAAAGCCTTCGGGATTTTTTATCGAGTTCTTGGATAATTGATGAAAGTTAAGTCTGTGGTTAACAAAAATTCATAAAAGTTACAGCTTTTGTTCATCATGATAATCTTCCTATATGAGCAAAACTGTCATTTTTTAGCTAAACTATAAGAGTAAAAAGCTTTTATCAAGCTATTTAAGAACTACAACGTGGCAGTTTGACTTAGAAGCAGCCACCACATTTCGATTGTATAATCATGTTTAAGCTTTTGTTTGAGAACTTCCTCTTTATGAAATGACCTGATCAAGTTGGTGCCCTTTTGTGTTACTTTTTATTAAAAACTATTAGAAATGATTGCCTCCAGTCCCTGGCCATTTTTGTAGTCCTTGTTAAGTGAAAAATGAAACGTTAAAATCTCATGTGCATGTGTTCATCATGGAATTTATTCTACAATCGTATAGACTTTGGGAGGTGGGAACCAGAAGTACTGAAGTGCTAATTCACTTCTGTTTTTTTGGACTCATTCCTGCACCACTCTAAATGGCTCGACAGAGAGGTTGTTGTTAATTCTTTGGAGTATTTCAGTGTCCTTTCTGCGTTGTAGGCCAAGCTATGATGTAAATTTGGTGCAGAGGTATAACCCAGGCTTTTCTCTGCCTTCAGTCCTCATGCTAAGCTGATCTCACTGCTTCATATTGATCTTTAGATGTAGCATACAGACAAAAGAGTGGAATGAATTCCATTCTGTAAAGTATATGATTAGTGCACAAGTGTTTTTAACAAGATGTCTCATGTATAAAATCACAGTAGCCCAATTAACATACTTCAACTTTATTGATTTTAGTTTCCATAAAAGCTTTTTTCTGGTCGAACAATCTCAATGGGGTGGTTACATGGAATTACACTCCTATTAAAAACAACTCTCTAAAGAACCTTATTTATTCTAATACTTTTCCATCTTTTATCTTCTTAACCCAAAACATTAACACCAGTTTTTTTCTGCTGACTTGTTGCATTTTGTTTGCTTACTCTCTTCTCCCTCCTTTAATGCTGCGCATATATAGTGGATATTTGGGCTGTGGGCTGCATAATGGCAGAAATGGTTCGCCACAAAATCCTTTTTCCAGGAAGGGATTGTATCCTTAAGCTGCTTGCAGCAGTGTCTGGCATTTGGTGCAAAACCAAAACAATGCGCACAAACATTTTTTGTCTCTTCAAGGTTTTCGTTTTATCCTCTGGACTGCATGGAGATCATTTCCTTAGAGCAACTATAGAAATTCTATTTCTCAGATTTGCTTGACACTTTGACTTGCAGCCACCCACTTGCTCTCCCTACAGAAACACACAGCTCTCTGCTCGCTCACCTAAGCAGCAGCACTTCTGTTTCGAGCACCGGGACTGTCACTTGAAAAACCTGAAATAGAATTTAATAGTTTGCTCTTCCATCTGCAGGAATCTAAGTGCAAAAACATTTCCTCATGTATCCTCAGCTGCTCCCCGTGTGTCTGTAGACGTAAAGGAGTTGTTTGTTTTGCTCCAAAAACATGCTGGATACAATAGTGCTCTGTGTCAGCTTTGTGTATACAGTGTTCTGTTTGAATGAGAAATAACATAAAAAATGTCTGGCTTCATTGAACAGAATACTTTCAATCACACAATGGAAAGCAGCAAGGATACTGAGGGTATTGAGAAGTATTTCTGCAAAATGACATTTTCAGAGGCCCTTGAAAAGTCAGTGTCTCACTGTTAAAAGCATATGACTCATTTCTGAGTTTACCTCCAGAAAAATTGATCTCAAACTTTCATCCTTCAGTAAGTAATGCTTCTGCTTTTACAGTAACTCACAATGAAAATCAGTGAGTGCCAGACAAGTACAGTAAGTCTTTGCTCTGTGGGACCCTGACCCAGGTTTGAGAGTGCACTCAGCTGCATGCGGTTCATACTTGTCTTGTTCACACATCACCTGACACCACACCATGTTTCCGTCTTTTAATTTCCCCTTTGTTCTTTTTTTAGGTTTTGTTTTTATGTTTGGTTTAAAGTCCTGCATGCTAATTCAGTGGTTGTCATTTCATTTTTCAGTTGATGTCTGGTCTGTTGGCTGCATCATGGCTGAAATGGTCCGGGGTAGTGTGTTGTTTCCAGGCACTGATCGTATCCTTGAGTCGAACCTCCATCCAAACCCCTCAAAAATATCGCCTCGCCTCATTCTCTGTCTGACATCTCGTTCATTTCTTTGAACACAGCAGGGAAAGCTGCCAGTCTGCTGTTCTTGTTCAATGACTGATGGCATCAATGTTTTGTAGTGTTGACATTCATTAAAGATAGAGGAATAAATCTTTCTCATGGCAAACACTTAGGTTATTATAACAGGAAAAGCAAAGGTGTGTCTCAAAAATGATGCTTTTTGACACCCAGCACATCTTATAGTTAACAAGTAAAACAGTTTATTAACACCTTTGGTTTTACAGCTGTGATACATCCCAATGTTTGTCATGAAAATAATTTTTTATGCATTTTTACCTTTGTTGTTAAAGGGATAGTTCCAGATTTTTGAAGGGGGGCTGTAGGAGGCACATGGCATTAGCCTGAACATTACAACTTGGCATCTGTGCAGCAATAGTCAGCATGGAAGCTAGGGCTATACATTGCTGCAGATGTTGACACCAATTCTGCCCACTTAAAAGACTTGTGGGTGAAATCAAGCCACAGAATCAGCTTAGGGTGATCACACACTGAAAACAGATTATTTACAATGATTTACTTTCCCTCTACCAAGCTGCTTTGTTTAGGCACTACTTCTACACAGCGGCCTACATTTCTTCCCGCCAGCAGTTTACCTACCAAGCAAAGTACAATCAGACTTTAATTTATCTGAGGACACTTTTCTAAATCCCAAATAAAGATTAGCAAAATGTATGAATGTTCAAAGATGATCCTGCTGACCAACTCAGTAGTTAATACACTGAGTGTTAGTTTAGCTCAGTTTGCCTCCTAAACAATGAGTATACAATCATTGTTGAAACCATAACTTGGCAAGATGGATCTGACTCTTTACAGACATTGAATCAGGTGGATCAAACTGCTGAGCAAGATTAGAAGTGATCTTTTGTTGTCACTCTCTTATTTCATTCAGTTTAAGAACATGAGCTCGCGATTTACACACCTGAATCAACAGGTGACATGGATTTCTCTGATCCTCCTTTTCTCGTAGTAGTTTCTCCCGTTTTTAATTCAGACCTGCTGACTCTCCATCAAAAGCAGTACGCCAACTTTTTTTTCTTTTTTTTTCTTGCCTCAGTCTTGAGTCCATAACAAGCAGATAGACACCAATCTTTCAATTGTGCATCCCGTAACAAGGAAGAGACGGCCAAAGCTTGCCCACCGCTAGTTAGCTTAGCTCAAACACTGGGAGTCAACGGGTATAGCTAGCCTGCCTCTGCCTACAGTCATCAGATAAACTCTTCAGCAAATCCAAACGGTCCTGTGTGCTTGTTGTGACTCATTTTTTTGCCACGTTATGTTACGTTATCTTTTACTATCGTCGTATTACCTGATGCTCGTAAACAGAGGCTTTGTTTTGTTGACCTACTTCCGCGGTGGTTTGCACTAAAGATGTGACGTTCGCCAACGAGTCGAGTCTTTTGAACAGCTCTTTTAAATGAATGATGAGAACCTAGTCGCAGTTGTGAGTGAGCCATTTGTTCGCAAGCCATTCTTAAATGCAAATTGACTGCATACTTAAGAATGGCTCACAAACAAATGGCTCACTCACAACTGCGACTAGGTTCTCAACAAGCACACAGGACCATTTAGAGCTGCTAATGACTGTAGGCAGATTCAGAATAGCTTTACCCGTTGACTTTCTGTGTTTGAGCAAAGCTAATTAGCGGTGGACAAGCTTTGCCTGTGTCTTTCTTCTTACTGCATGCAGAGTTGAAAGAATGGCGTCTATCTGCTTGTCATGGACTTGGAAGTGAGGCAAGATATGAAAATAAAATAAAAATGTTGGCATATCGCTTTAAGGAGTTTAATCTGTATGTATCAGTGCATTCAAGTATTTCCAAGTGTACTAAGTAAGTGGTGGTAATATTCACTGCAAAAATTGTCTATTTATCCAGTTTTGGTAGTGGTTGTTTTCTCTTGTGAATCAAGCTGGTAGGCGCTGCTGATGGAGGGACATGTAGGCTGGTGTAGTGTAGTAGTGCCATAGCAAATCGGCTTGCTAGTGGAAAAGTAAGATGTTGTAAATGATCTGTTTTTAGCATGTAATCACCCAATGCTCTTTTTGTGTCTTGTTTTCACCCACAATTCTTTAAATTTCCCAGAGTTGGTGCCACCATCTGCTGCAATGTGCAACCCTTGCCACTGTGCAACCATTGCTGCACAGATGCTGAGATTTGTGACTGTGGCTGATGTTCAGGTTAATGCCATGTACCTCATACATCCCTGCTTCAAAAATCCTAAACTGCCCCTTTAACAAATGAACACAATGTGAGTATCTCTTTAACATTGTGTAAAAGGTTTATTCTTCAGCTCAAGTTGATTTGCATGTTTTCTTGTAACCGTCATGTCTTTCTCAGTGGTCCTCATTAATTGTGGGACATAAGTCATTTAAATTAGTTAGCGAATATTAATGAAGCATAAGCTAGATAAGTAAAACTTAATGATGGTATTTGCTGGTATTTGGCCTACCTGCAGGTCCAGCTGTACCATGTCCTATCCATTTTGCACACTCCAGGGCCAATCATGCCCTTTGTCATTTGCTTTTCTTTGGATCCACTGCAGTCAGTCTCAGGCACATCCCAGAATCTACTCCACTTGAATGCTAGGTCTGTGATAGGCACTTTGACATTAGGGATGGAAAATGGAGCTTTTGTTCAGCTTACTTTGACAATTTACCCAAACTATCATCCTTGTTCTCAACACATGCACAGAGGCATACAGTTTCCTGTAAATATGTACTAGGAGGATGTTTGTCTCTGCTATGACAGACCTTCTTTCAGCTTGTTATGATTGTGTGTATTTCTGTCGACAAAGTTTATTTTTTTTTCATCTTTCTTCTTTTTTATTTAATTCTAACCTCTGTTTATCCAGGAGTGCTCTCACTGAGGTACCAAGATCTCTTTTGCAACAGTAGACCATACAAATGAAAATCAAATCAGCATTTAGCATTCATTAATCAACCGTGTACATATGTATAGGTCAAATCATCCTTGATTCTGGTTTTTAAAGTTCTCCAAGCCAATATTGTAGTTACTCTAGATAATGGAGCAAATACAATTCAAGATTTTTCATCAATGACTTGATTTTGAGGAATAATATACATGATGAAACCTTGACAAAAGGCCACAGCCACTGATATTTGTTTAAATTTCATAAATAAGATACCAATGCTCCAACCTTCTACTTTGTTTGTAAGACCAACCAACTTTCTCATAAAAGACTCAGTGATGTTTGGAAACCCAGAGCAGAAACAAAAAGCAAGGCACTATGATTTACAGTCTAACACTTCAGTGAAAAGATGTAGCATGCAAATAAAAATAATCTTAATTAATAAATGTTGAATGAGTTTTGTCTTTTCGACGAAATACAAACAGCATTTGATTTGACTGTTTTTCTAACAGGCAATAGCAGCCCAGGTATTTATGAATTTATCAAGAGTAGACTGCGAGGCACTCTCTATAACCTGTAAAATGTGTTTATTGTCATGACTTGATTATCTAGAACTTTAAAGCAAACTCTGATACATTTCAGCATCAAGCCTTCATCAGGAGGTCAAGCCAAAAGCTTCCTGATTAAAGCCATGAGTCAGGGATACAGCTACGCTATTACAACCCTGCCTATCGTTAAGAGGTTCTTACACAGTCTACATGTAAAAGGATATGCCGACATTTTTTGTTTGTTTGTTTTCATGTCTTGCCTCACTCCTGAGTCCATGACAAGCAGATAGACACCATTATCTCGACTGTGCATACAGCAACTAGGAAGAGACGGGCAGAACTTGCCCACAGCTGATTAGCTTAGCTCAAACATTGGGAGCCAGTGGGTAGCGTTAGCCTGCCTTTGCATACAGTGATCAGATAAACTCTTCAGCAACTCTAAACGGCCCTGTATGCTTATTGTGACTTGTTTTTTTAACGCGTTATGTTAAGTTATCTATTTATAGACTAAGATTAACAGCGCTGCATGTCTCTTCCTTGTTACTGCACGCACTGTCAAAAGAATGGTGTCTTTCTGCTTGTCGTGGACTCTGAAGTGAGGCAGGACATAAAAAGAAATGCTGGTGACTCTCTTTCAGTGGAAAACGAGGCGGGTTGTATTTGAACCATGCAGGGCTGAGCCGAGTTGAGCAGAAACCACGAATGGAAAAGCACACAGTCCTCTCGGCTTTGATGGCTGTTGCTTAAGATAAAATTAGACAGTGACAGACACAAGAATAAGGTATGCTGTTTTTTTTCTCTGTTGAAAGTTTGTATTCAAATTGATCAACTGTAAATCTTGTATTTCATTGTAAAAACAAAAGATACATTTTGTCACTTAAGGACAATGTCTACTGGTAACACACTGATAATATGCTGTATCTCTGCTATTATTACTAATAATGGTAGCTTATAGCCTATTTTATGATTCCTATATTCATGGAATTAAGTAAAATTAGGCTTCACATTTACCATATCCTAAATATCAAAAGGTGCTTCATAAAGTTAAATATTATTTAGTATTTAAAGGTTCTATTAAAAACAGTTTTTTTCTTTTAAGGCTGACTTGACCATTGTGTTAAAGCCTTTTCCTTTGTTGAGTTTTGACTCACCCTAAAAGGTCCGACATTTTTTAGTCCAAATTTGATATGGCTTATTTCTCTCTCAGTAAATGTAATTTTTCACATACTGATGGGATTAAATGGTTCAGTCATGGTTGAAAAACTAGAACAAAGCCTCCCTGTATGTGTCCTCTGTTCGTAGATCCCTTCATGTTATGTTTTTTTTATTTTTTGCGTTTTTGTATCTTGGAAAAAAAGGAGTTGCACTTTTATGCTGCGTTCCATTTATGTCAAGGGTCCGACTTGTTAACTGTAAACGACATCATATCCCAGTGGAAGTACATTCAAGTTTCACCCATTACCAGAAGTCGGAAAGAACTTTCATGTTAATAAAACTTACATTATACGATTACAATTTTAGCGCTAAAACACTTTTTCCTAGATCAATCCCAACCAATTGGACTTCCAGCTGCACTTAGCATTTTTAGCTCGTAGCTAACATAAACTACATGCTGCAATACAATTTTGCGAAAAAGTCAACTTTGCATAAGAACAACCCTAAGTTTTTTCTTTAGGTAATAATGCACTGCTTTTACTTCCTGTTTACGCCCTGAGCAGCCATGTTTGTTGACAAATTCGGGGTCCATGAGGGTTTTCTTAGTTTCCCAGTAGGATCACCGACTTTTAAGAGTGTTTTAGATGACCTTCTCCGACTGGGACATCAGAATTTTTGACTTTGGACGCAAAGGGGCTGCATTATCATTTCCTGAATCTGGACCACTTGTGAGGACCCTTTCCTAACATACACGACTGGAGGAAAGATGCTGTAATTACTGTCAGCATTTGCTTGACCTTTTCAGCAATGTTGTAGTCACAAGTTTTGGAAGATCATATCTCAGACAGAGGAAGACAGTTTCTAACAATGAACCCCACAATAGATCTATTCTGATTAGCTTTCTGTTCGAATGGTGCTCAAAATTACCTACGCTGACTCTGAAATGACCTCTCCTCTTCATCCAAACCCAGTCCAGTTCTTTTCTTAACACTGTAACCTTAAGATATCGACCAGTGGAATAAGGTGATCGAGCAGCTGGGGACACCGTCTCAGGAGTTCCTGATGAAGCTCAACCAGTCCGTGAGGACCTACGTGGAGAACAGGCCGCGGTATGCAGGCTACAGCTTCGAGAAGCTCTTCCCTGACGTCCTGTTTCCTGCGGACTCTGAACACAACAAACTGAAAGGTAAAGATCCTCTTGTCCGTCCTAATGCGAGGTTGTGGAAAGTATCTCCCAAAGGTTTTCTTAAGCACAGGAAATGCGGGTGAGGTAGTATTAAATGTCAGGGCTGTGAAGAGTTGAAACCATTTTGATGGGGAACTCCCCTATCGTGGGTGCAGAAATTGACTTGCCTGAAGGGGGACTAATTTTAGAATTTAAATTGCTGTTTTATCTCACAGAAAGTTCAAGAAATAATAGGACGCATCCTGTCTCCTGAGTCATGACTATTACACCACAGTACTCTGCAACCCGACAGCTTTTAAATGGAACAAAAGCCTTTTTAAATCTGTTTTTAAAGCAGAACTTATCATGTGTGACTTTTCAAACATCTCCTCTGTAATTGAAGGTTTAATGTGATGGATGTGAGTTGGCCAAGAGAGCATTTCTCGAGGCATTCGCAAACTAGAAAGAACTTTTTCCTTTGAATTGCATCAGGTCATGTTGCACGCCGTGTGTCTGCAGCCGTACAAACCTCAGCCAAAAGCAAAGCCCGAGTGACAAATCACTTTTCAGCGGCTGCCTGAGATTAAGCACTTGTTAAGGGAGCTGACAGTTCAGGACCAAGTTGTTTACTGTGAGGGGGAATTAACCTCCAGCATGTTCATGTGTAAATGGAGAGAAGATGACAGGAGCGCTCACAGCGAGAGCCGTGGAGCTGTTTCAAGATGTCTCACGAAAAATAAGAGCTCATCTTCTCCTGTCCTCATTAGTTTGCAGCAGCAGGAGTGTGTGACAGCAGTGTTTCCCTGAAGTACTCCTGTTGAGCTGCATGTATTAGATGTTCACATTTGGCTCTGAAAGCTTTGATAAGTCACACTGGCATGACTTTTAGATGGAAATTATAAAAATGAGGGTGTATGTTTTTGGGAAAAAAGGAAGGAAGAATTAATATTTGAGGACTAAGTTGTACTGCTTTAGAATAATACCTCGAAATGTAAAAACTATCCGTAGGCATTTTTTAGCAGAATAGAGGGAACAAGATTTATTCTTTTGTTTGAAAATAATAAGAGGAAGGATGTGGTGTGACAGCAAAAAACACTTTAATGCTGTTAAGAAGCACCATATTTTTGATGATATTAAAAGCCTCAATGGGATGCTGGTTTGGCAGAGTGGTAAGCAACCAGGCATGTCCCATATCTGCCTGTGATGAGACTTTTCAACATGGTCACTTCTTTCCTAATTGATTTTAATGTCAAATGCTACTTACCTCTAACATTCCTCCTTTTGAAATGGTTAAATCATTCTTTATAATTTATTATGTTGCTTTCATTTGTCCATAGAGGTGAGAAACATCCTTACAGATAGCACAAATCCCAGTTCCAATGAAGTTGAGACAATGTGTAACATAAATAAAATCTGATTACAAGGGTTTGCAAATCCTTTTTGACCTTTATTCAAATTAATACACTACAACAAGAAGATATTTGATGTTCAAAGTTTACTTTTTGAATTAATTTGATACATGCTGTACTTTGCAAGTTACCCATGCCATAGGCACTAAGACACTCCCACACCATCACAGATGCTGTCTTTTGAAGTTTGGGCTGATAACAGTCTGGATAGTTCTTTACCTCTTTAGTCCAGAGCACAGGACGTCCATGATGAAATGTGTCAGACCACAGCACATTTTTCCACTTTCCGTCGGTCCATCTCAAGCTGTGATTTTTCTAGGTGTTTTTGATATTTGCTTTCACTTTACATGGTGCATCTTTTAACTTGCACTTTTAAATAAAGTGACAAAATGCATTCATTGACGATGGTTGTCTGAAATGTTCCTGAGCCCATGTGGTGATATCCTTTACAGAATGATGTTGGTCTTCAGTGCAGTGCCACCTGGGGGATCAAAGGTCATTGGCATTCAATATTGATTTGTGGCCTTGCAGATCACGTTCCCCAGATTCTCTGATTTTTTATGATATTATGGACTGTAGACGATGAAATCCCTAAAATTCTCGCAATTGTATGTCGAGAAACGTTTGGACTATTTGCTCACTCAGTTGTTCACAAAGTGGTGAACGTGCCCCATCCTTGCTTGTGAACAACTGAGCCTTTTGGGGATGTTCCTTTTATACCCAGTCATGACACTCACCTGTTTCCAGTTACTCTGTTCACCTGTGGCATGCTCCAAGCAGGCGTTTTTGAGCATTACTCAACTTTTACAGTCTTTTGTTTCCCCTGTCCCAGCTTTTTTTGTAACGTGTTGCAGGCATAAAATTCAAAATGAGTGAATTCTGGCAAAAGAACACTAAAGTTTATCAGTTTGAGCTTTAAATATCTTTTCTTTGTAGTGTATTTAGTTGAATGTTGGTTAAAAAGGATTTGCAGATCATTGTGTTCTGTTTTTGTTTTGGTTTTACACTAAAACAGTCACTAGTTATAATAAATTTGTCATGTTTCAACATCCATTTATGAGCAGAATTTTCATTGCACCAAAACTCTCTCTGGTAGGGAGAAACTTAAGAATGAAAAGTCAAGCATTATGATTGACCTTTTTTTTCTTTCTAGCGAGCCAAGCTCGAGACCTTCTATCAAAGATGCTGGTAATAGACGCCTCAAAGCGGATCTCAGTGGACGAGGCTCTCCAGCATCCTTATATCAACGTGTGGTATGACCCTACTGAAGTGGAGGCGGTAAGTGCTCTTGAATTTACTACAAGTTCAGTCTTAAACTCTCAAACTGTGCTAATAGGCATAAGCACAACTTGGTGAACGCCGTGTGATCAGATTTGATGGACAGTGACCTTGTAACTTTGGCAAACCACCAAACAAATGTCATGACATTTTAAATCAAATGTTGCTGATTCATGATTGGTGCTCAGAATAAATGATTTTGTCTTTTCCTCTCAGATAATCAAACAGATAATAGAAAGATAACTCAAATTAAATGTCCAAAAGTGTTTCTAATTCAGCAGAAATATTTGTTGATAGGAGATTGTGTGAGATCACTGTATAAGAAGCTGATAGAGAAAATACATCTGTATATATTTTTACTGACTCATCTCTCTTAAAATGTTGGTGATCTACATGCAGGAAGCATAGTCTGTAGTTGGCTGGTGTTAAACACACTCTCCTTGGGAGCACAATGACTCAGCCAGTGCAAATTGATTTTGCCAGTGATCAAGCTGAGGTGAGGAGAGTTGTTGCTTTCCTCTCTTCTCTGCTCCTAAATAACTGTGGTTCAGGGTTCATCATCTACATTTGTACAGTTTTATTCTTAACAGTTGTGTGGGGGCTGAATTTTATTATAAGTTGAAATAATATGAATAATGTTGTCTGATTCACATAATTTTATCTGAATGTTTTTATTTTCATTCAAAATGTGTGTAATTCACAGCCTGTAAAAGTGAGATCAGTCACTGCTGCCTGCCAGAAAAGGGAGATATTTTGCTACTTTTGATTTTTATCATGTTGCCATCACTTTGTTTGGCACTTTCAGTCCTTGCTAAATATTTTTAAGTAATGTTGCAGGTATTTTCTGTAAATATGACCGAATGTCGATCTAGCTTGTTCTGGGGCTTGCTTTGTCAGCTGCAGGGGTTCGACAAAAGAAAACAAATACACAAACCTCAAAACTAAAAGCATTTTACCCCTCACATTTTTGATCAGATTCTTGAGGCCTGACTAAAAGCTGTTAGGGGGCCTGATGTAGTCCTGGAGACCCCTGGTTTAACACTGTTGTAGGTCGAATTACTGCTGAACCGCTTTGTATTTATAACATGCTGTTGTCGTGACGTTGGCTTGGAAAAATGACTATTTGACGAATGTGTTGTGTTAAAATGAAATTTCAAGACGAGGAAATTTAACTTAAACCTTATGTAAATAATGTGTGTGCAGGTTATTATTTTTAAAACTATAAATTGGGATGCAGAATTCTGGAAAATTTTAATGGGAATTACCTGGAATTTATGGGAATAATCAGGAATAAACCTGGACTTGACTAAACTAAAGGTTGGCCCTAAACAGGGACTTTAAATGTATTTGGAGAAATTACATTTTGCCACAATCTTGATTAGAACCACCAGATTTCATGCAAATATACTTGAGAATATCTCTGCTATTCCTCAATCACACGCACACTGCACACTGCTTACTGCAGGGTGTCGAGGCCACGCCCCCTACATGCACTGTGCAGTCCTCCATCACGTGCACAGATGATTTCTAGAACCCTGGACTATTGAAGACAAACATTTGAGCCTGTGGGATACATTGTGTGAAGTTGAAATTGATTGTTCAATAAAATAATTAACACTTGATAAAGATCTTCTTACCAATAAGTCTGTTGAAATATTAAGTTTTATTTGGACAATTTCACATGGTAGTCTCTATGAAAAAACAAAATGTTTATATTTATGTGTGGATAAGATACAGTTTGTTTAAACTACCCTCAATATCCAGTTAATTTACATAAATTTCCATAATGCCCATACAAAGCATCAAATTTTGAATATTTCCAATGTTAACTTCCCATGGAAAGTTTCTGGAAATTTACAGACAGTTTTCTGCCCCTTTACAACCCTACTCAAAAATGATAATTACATCAGTTCCATAATGTAACTGAGTTGATATTCTTGAATTATTGATCAGACTATTTGAACGTTTTAGCCTTTTGAATAGAATTCATCATTTTTTTCTGTCTGATTCTAATCTCTAATTTTGAGACATTGATGTTTTTGTGTTTCATCCTTTTGTAGACAACGCAAAACACAAATCTAATCATTCAGCATATTATCATCTTTTTTTATGCAATAAGGAGGGAAATAACTACTTTTAGAATGTATTTATTGGTATAAATTCACTATATACTTCAGCTTTAAGGAGCTGGAAAAGTCAAAATGCACAGTGCTTAAAAGTTGCTTCAGATTGAAAATGTTTTCAAACTGTTTGTTGCTTCATGGTTTCATATGGTGCTCGAACAGCTACAGTATTTATGGCGTTTGCACAGAGTTCTTATTTAACTGTTTTTGTGAGTCTTTAACTGCATTTACTGCAGTGATGTGTTTTCAGATTAAACCGGTGTTTGCAGGATGAGAAGTCGAAATGACAGGCTCCCTTTATTTCTTCCAGCCACCACCTGTGATCACAGACAAGCAGCTGGATGAAAGAGAGCACACAGTAGAGGAGTGGAAAGGTAGGAAAGAGCCTCTGCTCCCTCTCTGCTCTTTGATAAGCTGTCAGAAGTACTTAGCTTTTTGCAGTGTGTTGCATAAGGCTGGTCTGTGTTCCTGCTTTGCAGCCTTTGGGACATTTAATCTTCTGTCTTAAGCTGATACACATTTCCCTCTGATATTTTTGAAGTCATAATTGCACGGCAGTTAGATGCACTGATCAAACAGAAAACAAACACACTTGTTGCTTTTATTTCTTTCTGGTTTCCTGTTTGCTTGTAATACTTGTAGATAATTGCACTTATAGACAAAAAAGGTCTAGGTAAATATTTTTCCTTTCTTTCCTTCTTTCCTTTTTTTAAACAAATTCTTTATTAGATATGGAAAGAAAGCTAATACTTGTTTCAAAATGATAAATTAAAGGTCTTCATATTAATAAATGATATGCACAACAGACTAGCTGGAATTACTGCTTGTTTTTGTAGATTTTTTAAAGTCAGTATCGTCTTCATTATACTTTATAGCATACAAACTACTTCTGTGGTTTCTGAAATGTCAATTAAACACACATTCATCCAGAGGGCCTGAAACTGGCCCCTGGGGAACACCAGAGGAGACAGAAGGAGCAGAGAGGATGATATCACTCCTTTATTTTAACATCCACCTCCTTAGTATTGACAGAGATTATGACATCAGGAGATTAACAACAGCAGTGTGAAATGTTCCTGTTTTCATGGGAGAAAAGTGCATTACATCTTTCCCACTAGGGTTGTGCAGTTAATCATGATTTTACTGTTGTCAAAATTTGAGTCTTTGAAATAAAAGCATAGCAACAGTTTGAATTTATTGCAAAAAGAACAGAATAGGATATGACACTTTAAGATCCTGCTTTTCATATGTTATCACATCAAAATAACGAACAACATATTACACATGGCATATGTTCTTCATATAGTGCAGGCTATTTCCTCCTCAGAAATGATTTTATCTTGTTAAATATGCTGCTTTTTCACTGCATAAATAATTTTGTCCTTTTTTGCAGAGTTAATATACAAAGAAGTGTTGGACTGGGAAGAGAGGACAAAGAATGGTGTCATCAGGGGACAGCCAGCGTCCATAGGTTAGTGAAGCTTTGTTGTGTTTGGATGAAAGCTGACCTTGCATGGTAGCTGGATCTGTCTGATTAATTGTCTGTAACCTGGCAGATCTGTCTCATAAATCTCCAAGCCAAAACATTTAAGCTCGATTTGCAGAGACACTGACCAATCAGAGTCCTTTGAAGCAGGAAGAAGCAGGAGCTACAATTCAGATTCAGATTCAAGGTTCAGATTCAATTTTGTTAGTGTCCCAGAGTGCGAATTGTGTCGCAGCGAGAGGCACAAAAAAACACATATGACATGGAGTACAAACAGTAGAAACAGTACAAACATAAATAACTTGTACACAGATAGCTGTTACTGAGCAATATGCCAACACACACAAGTCATCGCAACTGCAGCTGACTCAGAATAAATTAGCTAAAAAATGAAATACATTTTAAAAGAAATGGCTATGCTAAAATGGAGAGAATGAGCTAAAATAATGCTAAAATAATGCTAAAATGCAGGGTCTGGGCACACAGTGATCAGTTAACTGCACAGAGTGATATCGAGACACACAATGTCCGGTAGGTGCTGCCTCTGTAAGAGTGATAAATAGAGTGCCTCTTATTGTAAGCACAGCAGTGAGCACAACAATAAAGGATAATTAGGACAACTACATGTACATTACTTTCTTCTCTCAGCAGCATTCAATGCCTGAATGGAAACGGCAACAAATGAGTGTTTGTACCTGTACTCGCTGCAGGTTGCTGTGTGCGGTGCACCCTCATACAATTGTGATGACAGCGAGATGCAACGGCTAGAATAGATGCTTCCAGCTTCAGGAGCAGTTTTGTCAAATCTGGACAACATTTCTTTATTAGATGAAATACAAACTAGAAGTTCTCAGAGAGCACAAACCTCCACCAAGGCCTCCAAGATATTCTGGCAAGATATCGTCCATAATGTCGAAAACTGCCCTGCTGATCCACATCCGTATTCAGGTCATCAAAATCTAATCACTTCTCTCTTGTGCCATGAATCTGTTGATCATTTTTTGAGTCATTAGTGAACAGTGTAGAAAACTGCCCTTTCTGGCAATGTTAACAAACCCTTAAAAAATTCTGGGTCTGAATCACCACCCAAATGTTAGCATTCCTTCCTAGAGCCATGACCAACATTCTCTGAAAATGTGACCAAAATCTGTTCAGAACTTCTCAAGTTATGTCCTAACATACAAATGGAGAGAGCACATCACTCCGGTCCTTTGCTCCCTTCATTGGCTTCCTGTCCATTACGTAATTGATTTTAAACTTTTAGCGTTTGTTTTTAAAGCTGTTCATGGCCTCGCCCCATTTTATTTATCTGAGCTTTCAACTGTTCAGGAGCCTGGTAGAGCTTTGAGGTCGTCTAACCAACTTTTGCTGGAAGTGCCCAGGTCAAAATACAAACACTGGGGTGACCAAGCCTTTTCTGTTGCTGCTCACAGGCTCTGGAATAAGCTCCCCGCCAAAATGTGTCTTATTTCTGTCCTGGGCCTCTTCAAATCTGGACTGAAAACCTATTTATTTAGGATGGCTTTTAATACCCAGCAGCGTGGCAACACTTTTACTTTATTTTATTGTATTTTATTACTTTTATTGATTTTTTTTATTGTTTTTTTTAATTTACTCCTTTTTATTTACTATCTATTGCAAAGCACTTCAGTTCACTGAAAGGGTTGTTGTAAAGGGCAGTATAAATAAAGAACATTAACATTTACATTACAAATGACAACAAGAACAGAACCTCTTTGGTGAAGGTAATAACAACACTGATGGCATTTCTAGATAGAAAAACACATTTTTGCTCCACTCTGACATGTTTTAATGAGAGTTTGCTATTGGCTTAAGTTTTGTACCTTACATTTACCATTCTGCACCTCATCTTAACGCAGCTTAATTTCTTAATGTCCAATATTAGAACCACACTGTCATCAAGCAAGAAAGCGACTTCATTAGCACACTCATTCATCCATTAAGGTACTTACATCATGTTCTGTTATGAACCTGCATGCAATTTGCATAATGACATGTATGACTGAGTATTAGTAGGTCAAACGTAAACTTTGAAGGACAAAGTATTGACTAGTGAGGGAGATTACTCCAATGTGTTCCCTTAGCATATTTTTTGGTATTGCTTTTTTTTTGCAGATTGTATTTGACCTTTCTTTCGATGTTTAATTGACCAACATGTCCTCTATGCATCTGAAACCATATATTAAAGTTACATATACATATTCCTACTGAATTATCCACCTTACTTTACCTTTTTTACGTATTGGTGCTGTTTTTATTTTCTTTAAAGAGGTCATATTGTGCCTCTTTACTGTTTTATCCTGTATTTAACATGTCTTCTCAGCATCATAGAGCACATCTGTAAAGAAAACAAAAAGTCCAAGCCATTAAGGCCTCTCCCTCTGCCTAAATGGCCTCATTCCCCAGCCCCCAAAAAGACCTACCAGTGTGTGTCCTACAGTTGTTTTATCATTAGTTTTAACCCCCTGGCTAGCAATAGCAAGGTCAATACAGAGCTTAGATATTGGAATGAATGCAGAGTTGTTGATAACATGGCACAGAGCAGCGCTAAACTGACCAGTTACCACAGAGTTGATCTGTAAGCCAATCTGAGTGTCTCAGACACAGAAAATACAACACTTGCAGTGGTTGTCCATATGAAATCTAGATTTTTTTTTATATAAGTGATTGTGAACATACCCCACCAGTTAACAAAAATGAATATATGAAACGACTTAACGCAAAATGTGACCTTTTTTCAAAAAAAGAAAAAAAAAAAAAAAAAAAGTGATGTATTGCAAACAGGAATGGCCAACTGTGGTCATCAGAGGGGCATTAATTTTATTCATACTACCAGAGGGACGGATAACTATGAATTGTTTGTTTCTCTCAGTTAGACAGTCATAACAGCAAGAGGTCATCACTATCTGTTGATGTGTACCAGAAATGTGTGATTATCTGAACAGAATTAATATTATTATCCTCTGTCAGTCAGTTTACACAGTAGTGGTGTAATCCTCAAAACTCTGTTTTTTGTCCTGTTAATGGTTGCTCATTCTATCCTTGAACCAGCAACCCAGCAGGGCCTTTCTGTGTGGAGCTTGTATGTTTTCCCTGTGCATGTGTGGGTTCTCTCAGGGTGCTCAGGCTTCCTCCCACAGATCAAAAACTTGCTCATTAGGTTACTCCAAACTGCCCTAAGGTATGAGTGTGAGCATGAATGGTTCTCCGCCTCTCTATGTGGCCCTGTGCTTGGCTGGCAGCCAGTTCAGGGTGTACCCTGCTTCTCGCCAAATGTCCGCTGGGATAGACTCCAGCCCCCCACGACCCCTAAAGAGATAAGCGGTATAGATAATGGATGGATGACACAAGGCAATGGTGGCTTAGAAAGATTGCTTCACAACCTCATACAGCCCCACTTCCAATCTTTTTTTATTTATTTATTTATTTTATGTATTTTTTGGGGCATTTTGTGCCTTTATTGATAGGAGAGAGTGAGAGTGGATAGGCTTGTGAAAGTGGGTGACAGAGTAGGGGAAGACACTCTGCAAACTGGCCACAGGCTGGATTTAAACCCGGGCCGGCAGGAGTACGTATATGGGACGTGCCTGGTTACTAACCACTCTGCCAAACCAGCGCCCCATCATTTTTTATTTTCAATGAACAGAGCAGATGTTGGTAATGGCCCAACTTGATAATGATAAGATTTTTGTGGTTATCCAGATCACCACCGTTAGCAAATGACCATTTTTGCTCAATAACTGTCTAACTAATAATGATATCAACATGTTTAAAGTGCTAGGTGTGGGTTTTCAAGGTCAAGGAATCACATTATGATGCTAATGCTATTGCTTATAGATGTAACAGCAATATGTGAGCTACCTAGGTGGAGGTTTGCACTCTGCATGTGCTTTGTAGTTAAAGTTCATCTGACATATTTTTATTTTCTGTGTTCTGATTGGTCTTTGTGCATATTGTTTTATTTGCAACAGAGATTTAAGTCTTTCATGTTAGTTGTTCCTTTGTATTGAAACATTTCACTGATAGCATGTAGTTGATGTAGAAATTGCTCCCCTCGTTAGTGCTGCGTGTCAACTTTTGCTGACTGACCTCGGGTTTTCTCTTGTTTCTTACAGCACAGGTGCAGCAGTGAGCAGCAGCCTCGAGCAGCACCACCAGCACCACACCTTCACCTCCTCCCACACCTCCTCAATGACCGCTGACCCCACCTTGACTGACACCGACAGCAGCCTAAAGACAGACGGCGCCTCTGTCGCTGCCGCCACTACCGCTGCCGCTGCTGCCCTAGCCGGTGCCCCTCTGGGCTGCTACAGATGACTATCATCCACACCTCCTCCTGATTGTGGGCGGAGCCTCCTGGTCAAATCCACGACCACATGCGCAACTGGCTCCAGGCCCCACCCCCCTTGCATATGCCTCCTCCTCCCATCCCCTCTCTGTGCTTGTCTTCAGTAGTGTAGCCATTAGCCAGCTAGCTGTTTGAGAAATATCTCTGAAAGGACAGATCTTTGATTTCCCTTTTTTATTACTGTCATAGTCTTTTTTTAAATAAGGATCTCCTCCTCCTTTGAGTCCTAGCTGTAATTTATTGTGGCATTTCTTAATTTTTTCAGAAACCTAAGAGGATGATAAGAGAATTTTTATGATTTCACGTTGTTGCGGTTTGTATTAACCGACAGTGAGAATTTAAAGAACTATCTGTAAAATGTTTTAATGTGATCTATTTTTCTGTTGAGAGTCATTTGTTTCACTGGTAAGCTACTGCTTTTACAACTTGCCATATAAATGTAGATTCAGTTTGTACAGATTTTATGGTAGATGTAGTTTTTTCTTCGATACAAGTTTGCAGTGAGCCATTGAAACATAATTGAATTGACAAACTTTCGGTCTTAGTAATCCCCTTTTTTATCTCACATAATATGCTTATTCTTTAAAATGCATATGACATATCTTTTTTTACAGCGATCATGTGGTTCCTTTTGTTTGATTTGATTTTGTTTTGAGTCAGTACAACTTCCTACATTGTAAAATTCAAATTGAAAGTAAGCTTTTTTAGCTGATTCTCCTCTATCTAGGTTTTCTCACTTGCCATTTAATTCATCAACTCCTTACATTTAAGCTAAGGGAATGATATTGACACCATTAGGCCCTGCGAGATGACTTGGAGCTCTTTGATTAAATTCTTCTGTATTTTAAGTGCTTTAAAGTACATCTTTGTATGTGCAACAGGCTGTGACATAGTGGAACTGGAATAGAGGTGGAAACAGTTTAGGGAATTGGATTTAGGCAGAGATGGGAGTTAGAGACTCAGACTCGAGTCGTACTTTAGTTGCACCCAAAAGTGACTTCAGACGACTTGGACCCACCCCGTAAAGACTTCAGACTCGCACTCGGTTATTATTTTTTTATTTAAGCGCCACCTTTGATTCTTACACATTGTTTGTCATTCTTCACATCTAGTGTACGATCACAGTATAGACGAACACGGCACCCGCGGCTGCCACAGTCTAGAGGCATTACTTAGGGTGCTCTCCATTTTGTGTTATCTGCTCAGCTCACTCGACTTTGCACCTTTTGCATTACTACGTGCTCCTTTTTCCATTGCATTATAGAATGTCAGTACATCAAGGTAGGCAGGACTGTTATAGTGTGGCTGCCCAAAACTTTGGTAGCATCTTCACAACAACAAAGGAAGAAACAAAGGTGTTAGCGCTGGAGGCCCCTTTGTGGCTTTTTTGTAACTGGAGATGAATTTTGTTCATAAGACAGCAAATAACATGCTATTTCAACAGTGGAGAGTTTGGGAAGTCATTCAGCACCCTGGAGTTGACAACCGGGGCATATCTTTTCACATCAGTATCCCCTGTCTCGTGGCAATACTCTGACCAATCACATGTCAGCAGTGTCTCAACCAGTTAGGCTCGGTTCAGCTTGCTTGGGACCCCCTGCTGGAAGTGGTAGGAAAACTGTGCCAGGCACAAGGTACAATCCCTAATGGAAAACCATATCTATCAAGCAAAGTCAAGCCAAGTGGAGCAGATACCACGTAGTGGAAAAGCCCTATTATATTAGGCACTGACTGGGGTGTCCAGTTCTTGAGGAGCGCGGCCACAAACCACGACTTTTCCCCCAAATTCTTTAAAGATGGTGCGTATACAATATTAAGGACGGTACAAGTTACTCCTCGCTCTCTTTGTTCACCTGCACACTGTTCACGCACGGCTGTCACAGGTTACAGCGACTGAAATCAAAGTTTACAGATTACTGAGGGCAACGGGAATGGGAATGTAAGAAGTCCTGTCATTTATAACATGATGCACATTTATCTTTATTGGTATTTTGAGAAATATCTAATAATCCTTTTACCCATGACACAAACTAAAGGGAAATTTAGGTGAAAAGTATGTTATTGATTTGGTTTTGCCTAATTTGATGTATTTGCTCTGTTTGCAAGGTTAAAGGCTTTTTTCTCATTCACAGTAGTTCTCTATGACCCAGTGTAATTATACAGCACTCAAACTCGTACAGTTAGTTTAATAATGATACAATATTTTCCACCTACTAAATTATTCTACATATATGTTAGCCACTTTATTATTATTAATTGAACCATTAGAGGCTTGACTGGCTTGTGGCTGCCACTCAAACTTGCCTTGGACTTGACCTCATAGACTTGTGACTTAACTTGGACTCAGCCCCATAGATTTGAGACTTGACTTAGACTTATCCCCATTGACTTGAGACTTGACTTGGACTTGGCCCCATTGACTTGAGACTTGACTTGGACTTGCAACAAGTGACTTACGCCCATCTCTGGATTTAAGAGGCTCTTTGGTGTTCTCCAGAGGCTTTTTTTTTGAAGTGATATATTGTTTAAATTAACCTTTATTGATCCCAGAATGGGGAAATGATGATTGAGGACTTGAGAATGTTTATTTGTCGTGATTTGGGAGGTTTTTTCGAAATGTAGATGAGTTGTGAGAGGTTGTCAAATTGACGGCGGTGTAAGTAGAATGTGCTTTGGTAAAGTAGGGAATTGTATTTTTCAGAAAGCTCGTGAACGTGATGATATTCAGTGTCTTGGGGTGGATAGTGTACAGCCTGATGGATGGAGCAAAAAAAGATGTCTACTTCCTACTACCAGATCCTGTTATTAGTAATGTATTTTGTGAATTTGGAAATTTAGAGTGATTTTTCTAAAAGTTGGCCAAACTTGGTGTACCAGACTTGCCTCCTGTTGAACTCAAAAGAAGTTAAAACTTTGCATGTAAAACAGCAGCAGCACAAACCACCAGTCAAAAAGAAACAAACGATTCTTACTGTATGCAATAAGAGTGCCCTTTTTTGAGTGATTTTTGATTTCGCTTTGAAAGGAAAAGTGCCTGTTGTTTGTCATTCATTCCTGAGTATGTGAGTGTTTTCATTAGGTTCTCATGGTGTCTGGATAACGACAGAAGCTTCCATATCAAGCTAATAATATATGATGGGGTTGTAGTTGTCACAAATGTATTGTATATTTTTCTACTTGTTTTGAGTTTTGACCCCCGAGCGGGAGACTGTTTTATTTGTCTTGCAGGGTAAGAGGGTGATGGTGTGTACGTTGAGATGCTTAAGCATGTGTTTGAGTCATTTCAGAAGAACAGGCAGTTTAATAAGGTCTTTCATCAAAGTGAAAAAAAGTGTTTCTTTGCAGTGACAGCAAACAATTATATTAGGTTATTAACTGTGGGGAAATGGAGGGTATGAACTTGATGTCACTGTCAATGCGAAAGAGTGGAATGCAGGCACTGAGTGGAAAAAGCAAAGACTGACAAAAGCCATCAGTGGGAAGTAAGCAGTCAGTTCAACTCTAAAGTTTTTAGTTTTTAGTAATTATAGATTGTGTTCACCACAGGCAGTATAGATCCTCAGCTGTTATTTTAGGAATATCTAGAGCCATAACATCAGACACATAACACAGAGGAAGCCATGTTGTTACAGCATCTGGTATCATATTAATGATATGCTGATATTACTAAACACATTATTGCAGATAATGGTATATTTATCAAGGGCAGAGTCTTTTCATTACAACATTACATTACATTGCTTTAACTGTGGGAGTCTATTTGTGTCAGAAACAGATGTTAAACAAGAAAAGCAACACTTAAGTCTTGAAAAAATGAACATCTTGCTTTTTAAGTGTACCTGTGCAGTGGTGTTGAGGTCAAGCGATATGGTACATTTGTGTATTTCGCTGATATTACTGCCAGCATATGGCATATATTTGGTCAATATGTATGGCTGATATATCGGCTGTAAATATCGGCAAATATTTCAATATCAGCCGATACAGATTTTCAACTTTTTAGGCCAATATCTGCCGATACTGGTATCACCTGATAAAACTGCTTCTGGACCTGTTAGCATGTATGCTAATCTCTGCACAAGCAGTCACTTTCTGCTGTCGTCTCGCTCGTAGCTCCCACTTCTTTCTGCTTTAAAAGATTCTGATCGGGCTGTCCCACTTTGGGCCATTCACAGCCATTGTAGATTGAAGCTTGGCAAGATGGATCTGTGTGACTACAGACATTAAATCAAACAGGTCCAGCTGCTGTGCCAGGTTAGCATCTTTATGGCTCCAAAAGTTTTTTTTTTTAATCATTTATTGAATTTAGAATCTATGTTTCCTGTTATGAACATCATCAAAAGTAAGGCCAAATGAAAATTACTGAAAAGCATTTTCAGGTCAATTAGTGTTTCCTTGTTTTTCTTCAGCTGATATGAATTACCAAATGTTGCTCTATGCCACTTAGCGAGTAGATCTGCCAGACTGGCACACATAGTGACGTCAGTGCATGCCCTCTACTCCTTAAGTACTTATTTGGTATGAGGATAGTTGAGATGAATAAGCATTTGACTACTGTGTCAAACCTAATGAGTGAACTCATCAGCATTTTGCAGCAATTTCAGATTCTCTTTACTTTAAGAAAACAAAGTGATGTTTTAGGCCCTGTTTACACGACAACGTTGTCACCAGAACGGAAAGTTTTTCCTTTGCATTTTCAAGAGCGCTCTGTGTTCATACGGAGACGATGTGAAAACAATGCGCATTCACACAAATCTGCAAGAATGACTGAAAACGTGGTAGCATGCATGCCAGGCCAGTAGTTGGCGATGTAGGTCTGTAGTGAAACAGTGGTGTTTCAACACGCATACGCTTTACACAGAGACAAAAACTGAAATGTTGTCAAAACTTTTTACTCTGGACCCTGGTTTCAAAAGTTTGTGGATTCAGGCACTCCAGGCACCGTTCTTGTGTAAACGGAAGGCGCAAACGCAACGAAAAGTCTCCGTTTTTGGCCGTTTTTAATGTCGTGTAAACGACCCCTTAGTTTTTAGAACAGTTCTGACAGGCAGAGCCAGAAACCCTGAAGCTCTAATCAGTTAGCAAAACTAGCCAATTTTAGCTTTGAGCAGTACAGACCAGTTATGCAGGGTTTTTACGTTTTCAGATCATGAATATCATGATTCTGAAAAATCTGTTGTTTTATTTTTAAGTTCAGTTTTAGCTCAATGTTTTGTGTTCTCATGCAGCCATTCTGCCTGCTTGAAAAAATAGCATAACTCAACCTCTTGTGCAAAAGTCATAGATCATGAGCCAGTGTTTGGATGTTTAAAGCAAAGGCATGAAAATATCTGTGCTTCATTTGTCTGAGCTGTAACAGCAATGCTTGTTAGGAACTTGTCTTGATTACTCTTTTTTTGTAGGCTCAAAGCAGACATACTAACGTAAATTAAGATTTTGCACAGCTGTAATAATTTATAGAGCAGATCTCTCATAAACTGACATATTGTGGCCTCTCCTGCCCTTCAGCCTCTGAGCTTGCACCAGCTGTTTGTGAATCTATTACAAAGTGTGGCTTGTTATGTGTATTCTTAACAACTATTCATCAATTTTCTTTATGTTTTATCCCTCTTAGACTCATGGGGTGCTGGAGCCTACCCCAGCTCACACTGGCTAAGAGGCAGGATACATCCTGGACTGGTTGCCAGTCAATCACAGGGCTGCCATTTACAGACCATTCAGACACACTCTCACCTTAGGGAGATTTAGCGTCACTTTACCTAACAAGCATGTTTTTGGTCTGTGTGAGGAAACCGGAGTAGAAAAGCCACACATGCACATGGAGGATATGCAAACTCAACACAAAAAAGCCCCGTGTGATCGGGAAGGTGATCTAGCAACTTTCATGCTGTGACGCACAAGCACTACCTACTGCACCACCACGCACCCTGTCACAACTAGATTGCAATAAATGAAGCTGCACCTTTACAAGTACAGCAGTGTTAGCCAAACATTGTTTTTGTTCCATCAGAAAACTTGAACACTCCTTGATCTCTCCGTTAATGTTTGATTTCAACTCAAGCATACTGTATAGAAATACAGTACTTATGGATACTAAAGCAACACATAGCAATAATCTGCAAGTGCTAGGAAACTTGTTTGATGGCATATGTCCAACAAAGTGATGGGAAATTTGGCATGACATGATTTCAGATGCCAGTATTGACCATAAGTATGACATCAGCCCATTACAGAATCTGTTTCAACAACAGCACTGTGGTCATTAGGCCTTTACATTGCAACAGCAAGGGCTTAATGTTGGTGAACCAGTGCATAGTTTCACATTGTGTTGTGGTGTAAACATAGTGTGTGAATACACAGCAGGAGCTCCACATACACATTGCTTTTCTGCCATGCCAGCTCTGGTTGTGAACTTTGCCAACACACTCTCCTTACTAGATCACTGTTACTACCTGTAATGGTGTTTCAGGGTAAAACAACTTTGACCCAACATTCTGCTTTTGTGAATTTTACACTTCATAGGTGAAGTAAGGAGCATAAATATCTTGCTGTATGCTGGCATTCTGTAAGCACCAGGGATGTGAATTAGCAAGAATCTGGCGATAAAATATGTGTTGTGATACATGCTAACAGTACGATATATTAAGATATATCATGATTCTGTGAACAAGAAGATCTATTATATTTTTGCCACTAAAAAGCCCTTTTAATTGTTTTTACATCATTAAGATCCCTCAATGTTGTTTGCATAAGAAATCCAGTTAATAATTGATATAAATCATGGTCCTTGCAACATGGATAATCTTTATTGACCAGCCAAAGGACAGACATAACAGTAAGAGAGACAAGACCCAATTCAGTGCCTTTATGCAATGGTGCCGCAAGAAGATCTGTTATTTTTACACCCCGAGACATTCACAGTAATTCCGTTAGGCTGTAACATTAGTGCCAATTCTTGCTGCAATAGGACACGGCGCGTGCTCCCACATACACACAAAGGCAGAGAAACTCACTCGCAGCACTCCTGTCTCCCGCTGAGTCCTCATGCCTTCCTCTCTCCCATATCACACCTGTGTTACGACCTCTGGAGAAGGAACATATGGGGGATCACTCGTTCTCCCCATTCAATCCCTACGCCGTTCACAGTGGAGGTAAAATGTCATGTGGCGTAAATGTTACGCCTTGAAATAGCAGTGTGAATTGAGTTAATTAGTCAAATTGATGAATGTCTACATCAAACCACAGAGTGAAGGCTGCACTGAAACGCAGAATTATTTCGCTCAAAATTTCTTCAAATCACTGAATTGTAAAATATAATATTGCACGAAAATATAGATTTATTAATGCGCCACAAAATATTGTGATATACTGTTGTATTCATATTTTCTTACACTCTTGTAAGTACCGTTTAGCTACCGCAATACAGGTAAACGCAAGTGAGCTGAAGTCAACTGCTAACAATTTGTGTCAATGCAAGCCAATGCTGGCTCTGCTTGTTAAGCTAAACAAAGATTAATGTTATATTTAATCAACATTGTTGTGCTTACACTAACAGTGAGCTTAGCAACAGCTCATTATTAATACGGGCTATCAGCCAGGCCATGTTTAAAATGAAAAAAGTACCTCTTTGTTGTAAAATAATCAACGTGGTGCAACCCTCTAATACACAACATATTCCTGCCCTGTGGTGCCAGTAGCCGTTAGTTTGTGGCCCCGTATGCCGAGGCCGTGGTCCTAACAGCGGTGGCCCAGACTCAACTCCAATCTGTGGCTCATCAACTCTCACTTGAAGATTTCTGACTCCATCCTTTGGCCCGTCTCTTTAAGGGGATAGATGAGGTACTAGACAACAGTGAAGTGCCTGAAAGGAGCCACAGATGCACTGCCCCTTTAAGGAGAGCAACCTGAGACCACTGGAGAGGTACACTACTGTGTTCGGACACAGTTATTTGTGTAATTGTGTGAATTTTACTTAAATAGGAGCATCAAAAATCAGGTCAAGGATAAGCTGGTAATGCAAAAAGTATAAATGTTTGCATTTTATCAATTCAATACACATTTGGCGCCATTTTACAGTCCCACAAATGGCTATGTGTGCTTCCACCTGTGCGTATTAGATGGCTCTATATGCTAAACTCTGATTCAGACCGAACAACAGACTCCTCCTGCTCCTCAGCTTGCACAGAAGTGTGTCTCCTCTCTCTTTTGACCTGCTAAAGGAGCTCTTTCTCTGTGTACTCCAGTTCACAAAGGTAACCCTCTGCATCCACAGTAACAGGAACTTCACTGTCATTTGAGGTGAAGTTACTCATATTTGGTTCAGTTTTAGTGTCTTCTGCTTCTGTTGTTGTGTCCTCTTTAGTCCATTGAGCAAGACAGCAGATCAGCTGAATCAGTGCACACAGGCGGAAGAACACGTAGCCGTTTGCTGCATCGTAAAATAGAGCCAAACACAGAGACTCCCTGAAAGAAAAATAAAACACCTGCACAGTCGTCCATTCAGCCACACAGTTTTATGGCTTGTTTTTATGTAAAACACACACTTTTGTGAAATAACTGTACCTGTTAACATCAGTGTACCTGTCCACTGGTCTCAGGTCGTTCTCCTAAAAGGGGCAGCACTGCTGGAGCCTTTTCAGCCACTTCTCTGACTAATGTCAAGTGCCTGATACAGTCCAACCTCAGAAATACTGAACTAACCCTTTAAATCAATGCACACAAATGCATTAGATAAATCTTTATTTTTAAGACCTCAGAAATCCCTTATTGTTAGAATATTTGAACCTCATTTTGTTTGACTCACAGACAGCTGGTGCTTCAATTTTTCATCCGAATTTAAAGGGAAAGGCTGTTTGGTCGAATATTTTCCGTTTTATGCTAGGGGAGCAGCTGCGGACGGGCAGATTTACAGATCGAAAACGATTTGTCCTTCAGTGTATGTGAAATATAACTGATAAGTAAGGGTTGCATTAAGGTAACGTACTCAGAGTGTCACATCTTTAAGGAGGTTGAAAATAAGTGGTATTTATCCATTTGTCATACTAGCCCATTATCACGTAAATAAATTTATCGTATTAGCGAACGTAATCAGAAAAATAATTTTGTCAAAAGTGCTCTTAATTTTCTAAGCCCACCGTCGGGGCTTTAATCAGAACAGTTTTTACTTTCTGCTTCAGTTGTTGCTGCTTTTTTATAATTACTGCATCTCTCCAAACATTGTCATTCTGATTTGAGTTGGCTTTGATGAACTACCTCATGCTGAATTTCTGCCAGTTCTCGCATATACTTAGTCGCCTGCAGAATTAGCTTTCGAAGACGTGTGAATAACAGATTCCATTATTTATTTATTTGAAAGTGTACTATTTGTTGGTTTCAACAGACTTCTAGTTTTGTACATTATGTATACTTCACCTAGAAGTAAGAGAATTGTTATATGTATTTTTGTTTTGTTTTGTTTTTAAACTAAATGTGCAATACCTTCAGCAAACTGTGCTAGTAGTATGTGATGGGCCTAGCCTTTGTTAGCTGTCTCCTGAAGGTAAAGAAGATGTTTGGTACTGTCAATCCATGTTTTCCTTTTTTTATGAATGAGATCAATTTTTATTTCTGTGACTTGTTTATAGTCATGATGTTGCGTAATCAGTCTTACCCACCAAACAGACCTGTTGAGCAGAGTTTGACCTATCAGGACGGGAAGTCTTTTGAGTTTCATCCTCAGCCAGCAGACTTTGATTTGGATTGTGGTAGGGACAATAATGTTAATAGACACAAAAAAGATAAGTAAATACCTACAAGAAATCATTATATGTATGGTGCTGGTTTGTTATGTTTGCTAGTGAATCCAGCCATGCAAGTAGTTTTAAGAATTCCTGGATCTGCGCGTCCTAAAAACCGCAACCAACAAAGAAGTGCACTACTAGAATACATGCACTGGGATCTGATGATGCCGCCTCTTTAAAAAAAGAAAAAAAAAACATGTACTGCAAATAAAAGAAATACACTTTGATTCAGTGTCTGTTGTCCTTTCTTTTGTTGCCATGCCTCCCTTGTTGTTGATCTACATTTGATGACACTAGAAGCTCTACAGGTGAGATGGTAAATGGACTTGATCTTACATCGATCAGGCATGGTATTATGACGTGACATGAATAACCGATTATCTCTTTATATGAGTAGACATTTTTTAGACATTTTGTCCTCAAGGTTGATGTTAAAAGCAGGAAAAATGGTCAAGCATAGGTATGGCGCAAGTTTGACGAGGGCAAAATTGTGATAGCGAGACAACTGATTGAGTTTTGGAGATGCTCTGACCCAATCATTCAATCTTTATTTGTATAGCGGCAGCTCATAAGTGTTATCTCAAGGCACTTTATAGGCTGAAGCCATACTCTTCATTTTAGGATGTATCTCTCCAGGTAGACACAAAGGGACCAAAAATAAGAATTTATGATAGTGAGAAATCCATGGACACCCAGATCATAATCTGTCCTCATCACATCTGTTAAATTTTCAGGAGATGTTGGTAATGACCCAACTTAGAAATGATCAGATTTTGGTGGTGATGGGTATATTTATCTGGATGCAAAAAATTCCACAAATCAAAAAAAATCCCATAAGTTAACAGTGGGCGGAATTTTAAAAAATAATATCTCAGCCATTTTTTAACAGATTCGCTTCCACTTTTACAGGATAATATGGGGTCCATGTCTCTATCATCAGCAAATTTCATCTGGATCTAATCCAGATTGTTGGCATAAAAAAACATTGAACTTAAATAACTCATATAAAATTAAAATATTAAGTGATGCTACCAAAACTTGTTGTGTTCATACAGAATAACAACCTCCATGTATGTGCTGAGTTTGGTCCAGATCCTGGCACTATTCTGGATCTGGTGATCCAGAATTGTATCTTTTACAGGGGTTGTGGAAAAGCCACTGCTGGAACTGAGCTGCTTGGTGGAGGTCTGCGCTCTGTGGGTGCTTTTCTAGTTATTTAAGTCACTGCTGCCTCTCTGTTATCTCAAATCACTCCGGTCAGTCCCTTGTGACATCTGGCATCAACAAGGCATTTTGGCCAAGAGAACTGCCACACTGAATATTTTCTCTTTTATAGACCATTAGCCCAAGTTGGTAGTGCGTGAAAATCCCAATTCATTGGCAGTTCCAGTGTTGTATTTAGAGACATTAAAAATTGGATTCAATGTTTTACCTGATGATCTTTATCATCTTTATTCCCATACAAGTCCATTCATTACAATAGTGGAAATTCATAATAAATAAGCACCAAAGATGATCAGCAGAGCACTAACATCAATAAGCCTTCTTCATGAGTCATACATAAAGGGAAATTAAAAGTCTGTTGGCGTCGAACCTGCCGTAGATTAAGACAAATACTCAGAGTTGTGTAGCAGTGGTAATCTGTGGCATCAAACAGAAAACATTATGATCCTGTAAACATGGAGTTAAAGTGGTCAACAAAACAAATCTGACCTTTTGATTTTTAAAATGTGGAAAATAATAATACAGTCACATTACTGAACCAAAGGGATACTCTCACTTCTATTTAAACCAATTATCTGGTACACTAAGAAGTAAGAGTCATTGAAACTAGTCAAGAACATTCCTCTGTTTTTGCCGCAAAAAGCCTTCCGACAAACCACATGCAATTTCCACGAAGGGATGTAAAAAAACTTCTGTAGTGTGATTTTAAGGTCACTTGTCAAAGGGGTAGTTCAGGATTTTTGAAGTGGGATTGTACAAGGTTCATAACATTAGCCTGAACAATAGCCATAGTGACAGGCATCAGCTCTGAATCTGTATGGATATAGTTGGCATGAAAGCTAGGGCTCTACATTTATCTCATTGTGGGGTGAAAACAAGCAAGTATGCACTCATTTTGAATTTGATGCCTGCAACACAGTCCAAAAAAGCTGGGACAGGGACATGTTTTCCACTGTTTTACATTTCCCTTCATCACTCAATAAGCATTAGTGAACTGATGATACTAATTTTGAAGCTGTGTCGGTGAAATTCTTCCTCACTTGTGCTTGATGTACAACTTCAGTTGCCGAACAGTCTGGGGTCTTCATTGACAAATTTTGCACTTCATATAAAGCACCACACATTTTCATTTGGAGACAGGTCTGACCCGCAGGAACTCAGTCCAGTACCCTCACTCATTTACCATGAAGCCTCGCTGTTGTAACACGTGCAAAATGCGGCTGGCTGAAATAAGCAGGTACGTTTCTGAGAAAGTCATCGCTTGTTTAGCAGCATAAGTTGCTCCAAAACCTGTATATACCTTTCAGTATTGATGGTGCCTTCATTCAATGATGTTCAAGTTACCCATGCCATGGGCACCAACACACCCCCATACCATCACAGATGCTAGCTTCTGAACTTTGCACTGGTAACAGTCTGGATGGTCCTTTTCCTCTTTAGTTCCAGAGGACACGATGTCCATGGTTTCCAAAGACAATTTGAAATGTGGACTCTTAAGACCACAGCACACTTTCCCTCTTTGTGTCAGGCCATCGCAGATGAGCCCAGGCTCAGAGAAGCAGGAAGATGAAGTGAAAAACTGCGTGAACTGAAAGTGTTCCTGAGCCCACGAGGTGATATAATTTGCAGAAAGATGAATGATAATGTAGTGCCACAGGTCATGGCATTCAATGTTGGCCTTGCTGCTTTTATGCAGAGATTTCTCCAGATTCAAACTTTTAATGATATTCTGTAGATGATGAAATCCCTAAATTCCTTGTTATCGCACATTGAGAAACATTGTTCTTAACTGATGGACTATTTGCTCACGCAGTTGTACACAGTGTTGAATCTCACCCAAAACTGAGCCTTTCGAGCATGCTCCTTTTATAGCTAATCGTGACATTCACATGTTTCCTGTTGACCTGTTCATCTGTGGAATTTTCAAAACAGGTGTGTTTTTAGCATTCCTCAACTTTTACAGTCTTTCGTTGCTTCTGTCCCAGCTTTTTTAAAACATTTTGCAGGCATCAAATTCAGTGAGTGAACATTTGCAAACCAACAAAAAGTTTTTTCAGTTTGAACATGAATTATCTTGATTTTGTAGTGTATATAACTGAATATAGGTTGAAAAGTATTGGCTAATAATTACCTCCGCCAAGGAGATTATTTGTGTATGTTTGCGTATGTTTGTCTGTTTGTTAGCAAGATTACACATAAATTATCAGACAGATTTTGTTGAAATTTTCAGAAGTTGGTAATGTTCCAACTTACAAATTATTAGACTTTGATCATGATCTAGATAACCGCCATAAGCGAACAATCGTTTTTGCTCGATAACTCTGTAACTAATAATGACGTAAACATGATTCTGAGTGCTAGGTGTGGGTTTTCAGATTATGATGGTAACATTATCACAGAACTATTGCTTATAGATGTAACAGCAATATATGAGCTACCTTGGTGGAGGTTTTTGCTCTCCAAGTGCTTTCTAGTTTCTTCTGTCACAGCATTTTTGAGACATTGTGCAGGCATCAAATTCAAATGAGTGAAAATTTGCGAACCAACAAAAAGTTTACCAGTTTGAACATTAACTGCCTTCTCTTTGTAGTGTAGTTAAGCGAATATAGGTTGAAAGGTATTTGCAAATATTTTTTTTTCTGGTTTTATTTATGTTTTATGCAACATCCCATCTTGATTGGATCTGGGTTTTTTTAAACCCCACTTCAAAATGTCAAACCATCCCTTTAACCATTTACCAAAGATCACATTGACAATATTGTGGGTCTGTGTGACACATCATAATATAACCCATGTCCAGTGTAACAGGGTGTCGAAGGCCTCATCTGGGTTGTGGGTTGTTGAACTTTAGAAACTGGACGTTGTTAGTGGTCGTGAATTTTCCCCCTCTGGTAGTTTACAGTTTTTCATTGGGCTGGTTTCAACAACAACACATTACATTCACAAGGATACATTCTGAATTCAAAACTTCCATTCAATCACAATTAACTTTCACAATAATTGGCACCTTCCTGGGAGATCAAGTCATGTCTCTTCAGCAGTTCTAACCATGTTAAAAAATAACAATAATAAACAAACATGAATCCACTTTGTGTACAATGAGGATAAATGCATTACATTTTCTTGACAAGCGAGCAACACTACATTTCTTTTTCCAATTGAAAAACGTTTCCCTGAAGGCACAACCAGGAAATTCCATTGTTTCTTTGAGGGCAGTGTTCAGCTTCATGTGCCAAAATCAACATGGCTTCCAGGCAAGTCGTTCTGGTCTTTAGAGAGAGAACAGCTGAGGCGGTCCAGCTTTGGTATTTGGTGTGTACTGTACATGGCCTTCACCTTCTCAGCCATGTGTCCTTTGTCCTTGGCAGCATGTGCTACGATAAAAAAGCTTCAGTTGTTGTTTTAATGTCCCTGTTGTGTACTCTGTACATTAAAGGTCCACTGACATCTGTGAGGATTGGAGTGAACCACAGGCCGAGGTTCTGACATCAAGTGGATGTGGAAACCATTAAGACGGTGTGTGTAGAGGCACTGAGGGGCCTGAGGGCAGAAAGTACAGAGGCAGCTATTGCAGAGGTTCTGTTACTGCTTTAGTTTAGCCAAAAAAAGACATTTGGAGAAAAATCTTCTTTTGTTTACCTGGCTTTGGGTCATGTTTTACAATTCTACAGATAAACATCCAGGAGAAAATGGTTTGTGAAATAAAACCAGGACAGAAGGATAAAAGCAGGTGGAAAAGCTTCTGCTAAAGACACAGCTGTACAGTTTGGTCAGTTCACTTAGGCCCTGTTTATACAACAATGAAAACAGCTGAAAACAGAGAGTTTTTGTTGTGTTTGTCTGTTTACACAAGAATGGTGCCAGGAGTGACTGAATCCGCAAACTTTTGAAACCAGGGTCCAGAGTGAAAAGTTTTGAAAATGTTTTTGTATCTGTCTCTGTGTAAACAGGGATCAGCGTTGTCAGGGAAAACAGTGATGCGTGGCACATGCGCAGTACTCTTTCAGATACAGGTTGTGCACGCACCCAGGAACAACAACAGCAACCACAGCAGCTACTGAGCAGCATGTGTGCTGCTTACTGTACTTGTTTTGTTATCGCTTCTCCAACGAAATGTGGATTTGCTGCAGCAATACTCTGACCAGTGGTGACGCATTAGTTATATTTGCCAATATAACTGAAAAGTTTGTCTTCACTGGAAAGTGTGCGTAGATGCATGTAACACCGCTGTTTCACTACAACCTACATCGCCAACTACCAGCCTGGCATGCACAATACCGCATCTTCAATCGTTTTCATACCGTCTCGATGTTGAAAACACAAAGGACAGACCTTTCTGTTTCTGGTGACGATTTTGTCGTGTAAACGGGCCTTAGATAAAAAAATGTTTCCCTCTTGTTTGCAGAGCATGCAAATAACAGTTTATTTGTTAGTTTTCGATCATATATGTATGAGATTTTGGTCAATGAGGCGGTACAAATAGAGTCCTTATTCTGATTCTTAAAAACTGGGCCAAAAGTTGACCAAAAATCTAAAACATTTCTGTTTCGAAAAAATCAAATGTGGTTGAACTGACACTGAATCTTAAGTTGAAGTGTGACAATTTGCAGAATGCATTTATTTGTTTATTTTCTATCATGAAAGATAAGATTATGACTGATTTATACTTCTTTGTCATAGCTTCTTTAAAACCTGTGCCATAGGTCCTACTTTCCCTGATCTGAAGCCTGCAGTGCACCTCTTCAAAGATGATTTCTGAGTTGAAACCCTGATGTTCAGCCCCCTGCACAACCCTGTGGGCCCGCCAGTCTCTGAGGACCTCTCAGGCATTATTTTGTGTACCATTCTTTAATAGAAAGGCTGCAGAAGAAGAACCAACCCGTTAAATTAACTCACTGGTTTATAAGAAGTGTATTTGTGCATTCATGCCTCACTCAGTCGCAGTATTGATTTAGCAAAACAGGCAAAGTTCTGCACACTAGAGGCTGCTCCAAAGTCAATTTAACGAGGTTCATCACCACAGATTTAACGTTTCTGGTCCTAGCCCTGCATCAGACACATCCAATTGATCAGCAGAATCAATAATGACATCACTATGAATAAAATCTAATCATCTGCAATCCTTATATGTACAGATGTTTCTCACCAATTCGCCATATTTTGATCTTTGTGTTGAGCTGGACTTACAGGCTGCCAGCTGTAGTTGAATATAAATGTTATGAAAATCCCAGTCTGACTCTAAAAGAAGACAAATAAATGCATTTTGCAAACCGTTACACTGTTCTTTGTGACTTCTATCAGATACAAGATAAATAAGTTAGCTGACAGCATTCAGTTTTATTCTCTCTGATCGATTTTGCAGCTTTTTTTTTTTTTTACCAGAAAATGTTTGAACATGATCTTGTGGAAAAGTAGTGGTTAGGAAAATCAGTGCTCTCCAGTGCACTAAAAGAGAGAAATAATATGATGATCACATACAGGCACCTGAACTGATAAAATACTGCCTTCACAAGACGAACCCTGGACTCAGCAAGGAGTGCGATAACAAGGGCGCTTTCCTGACGCCATTTCAAGCATGCGTGCAGTAAAAACTGCTCTATTCTCAATAAACAAGGACCCCACAGTCACAGTTTGATAGTTTCTTCCTTCAGAATTACATGTCATCTCTATCTCATCAGGTCGGTCCTGAACATACATCGATTTTACCAGTTCCTCCATTCATTTTTTCCATTCTCCTTCTGGACAGGACATGAGCCCTGGAAAAATAACGAATCCCAGAATTATAAAACGGATAAACGTGTAGTCACGTAGTGTCAAATATCACTAGTCCTTGCTCCCAGTGCGAGGTCTCCCAACGTGGAGAAGAAATCCTCCATCTCTTTCTCCAGGAGCCGGTTGCGGTTCTCTGCATCCTCTCGTGCTCGTTCAGAGTTTCGTAGTTTGATCTCCAGCATGCGTTGTTTCTTCTTCTCCTGCTCCATCTCTTGTTCCAAACGCTCCATCTGTGCACACAGAGCCGCACTCGACTCCTCCAGTCTGAGGGGAAGCAGCAGAGAGAGCAGAGGTAACAGGTAAATACTTGAAATTAGAAAAGAAATTTTTAGCTGCTACACTGAGACGTGCTCCCTTACATCTTTGGGTGGCGTGTGGTTACAAAATTCTAAACAGACTTCTAGTCGTTACAATCACTATTACCAACAGGTGAGAAATTCATCACCAATCAGGTAATTCTGATAAAAAAACAAAAGCCATTTCATCCAAGAGAACAAAGGAAGTTTTTTGTTATCTGCGATGTTGTCTTGATGTCATTTTACACAGCTGCACTATAGTGATCCCACTTATACTGTGTAAGTACTACCAGAGTATACATATACTGTAATGCAAAATGAAGCACTGAGTACCAAAACAGAGTTGAGTCAAGCTGAGCTGTGCTGGTACTGGTGCTGGTTTTTAGGAGCTCTACTTCAGCTGCTTGCTCTATTATTATTATTTCTTCTCCTGCTATTTGTACAATTTATTAACTGTCTTGATAACACCTCATTTCTATGGAATAAATGTTTTTATTTTGAAAAAATGAGCCTACTAGATAACATAGAAAACAATTATTTTTACAGATAAAAAATGTTTTTATTCTATATTGTGTTAACATCATAGATTGTGATGATTTAACAAAAGACAGTGTCCATAAGCTGCTATGTAGTTTCCTAACCTAACCTTCAAGTTTTATACAATGTCTGCAGCTGCAGCATCTTTTCTCTGGATCTAAAAGAAATCCAATGAACTCTCCCTCATCCCCCCTAAACTGTCACAAACAAATTCAAAGGTAGCTACAACGTTTTCCTTCATCCGACTGTAACAAGAGGTGTAAAAGCAGGGCCTTTATAAAACCAAACTTTATTTGACAACATTATTGTTTTTTTTTTTATTTATTGCGATCAAGTCATAGTACTGAAATGTGTTTATTGCGGAGGCTTAAATCATGATAAAGATAAAAAGAATTGCACAGCCCAAAAATCTATCTAGAACAGGGGCAGGCTGGTGGCCCAGGGGCCACATGTGGCCCTCCTGCTTCCTCAGTGTGGCTCGTCAGTCCTATTCAAAATTCTTCAAAACTGCAACCATGTACACCTGCAAAATGCACTGCAACATTCAAAATAGAAATTATTTTTATGATTACGATCTTTTTGGATGAAATAAGTACACTTTATTTTTTATAGTACTTTCAGTAAAGGTCATTTCTGAAACATTATTAATGCATTTGGGGAAATTTGGTTCAAATAAACTTGAATTACCATCTACAAATAATATATTTATGACAGTTACCTAGACTAGGTTACTTTTGTGAAATATTTTTTAGTTTTGATCATGGTAAAAACAAAAACGAGGTAAGTGATAAAAGAAAATAGTATATACTAGTTTACTTGGCTTTAATTCCAAGTTTACTTTTTAGTTTTGGGCACAAGACTATGGGTATAAATTGAAATAAAAGCTGAAAATGTATTGCTTTAAATGAAAATAAATATAAATGTCAATATAAATGGATCCTTTTCATACTGCAGTCAAAACTATTTGTAATATAGGTGTTGATTTCTTTATCAATAGTATCCCTTAATTTCAAACATGGCCCCCTTGGTAACCAAATTTGACCATCCCTCTGGAAGAACTGTTAAATAAGGAAATGTTTGAATTCTGAGTTCAGGTTTGACTTGTTTGGATTTTCTCTACGAAAAATGAAAAATCAAGTGTTCGCAGAGCTCGACAAATCTGAAAAATGCCTTCTTGAAAAGCTTGACCCAGTGAGTTTGACGTCCCTGTTCTTCGATCTGAATGTGATTCTGATTAAGACCCCTTGACAGATAATGAGAGTTTAATCTGTGGTCTAAAAAGTTATCAGATTGATACTTGAAAGAAAAGTAGACCCAAACTTTAGACCCTCACATTAGAGTAATTCTTGCCTTGGAGCACAGACTTACTTCAGCATCCTGGATTCATATGTGTTCTTCTGTTTCCTTAACTCCTCCTTCAGTCCTTCTACTAGACTACTCAGTGTTAAATTTGGACTTTCTCCATCCTCCGACGAGATGACAGACGGCACTCCAGCTGCCATCGCGGAGTTTCCGTTCTCACTGCAGGCTGCGCTGCTGCTGCACAGCTCCATGGCCTCACAGCTGTCCTGCTCAGAGCTCGGGTCTGTCGTCATCCCTCCGTCCCCTCCTCTGTCGGTCCCTCTCTGACTTTCCATCCACTCGCTCTTTTCCCCACTTTCACTGACAGCTCCACAGTTCTGGTTGGCAGAGGGCTCACTTCCTGAGTCGGGGACGGAGATCTCGCAGGAGGAGGTAGACCAAGGCGTGCTGGATACACTTGGAACACTTCCCATACTGGAGGAGGAGGTGACATTGTCGTAGGTGGACAGTCTCTGTGAGGACCCCGTGGAGTCTCGTTCACGAGTCGACCGCTCACCTGAGGAGGTGCGTCTGTGCCCCCTTAAGGAGGACAAGCCGTTCATTAGCCAGTTCCCACCACCTCCACCACCGCCACCTCCACCACCTCCACCAGAGGACACACTGGTAACATCAGCCACTGAGCCTCCGCTGCTGCTTTGCTTCGCCTGCGGCTGTGAGCGAGGTGCAGAGGAGCTTTTGAAGGAGTACTTCCAGGAAGGAATGGTCTTGGCCTGTTTGCTCGGACTGACCACTGTCTCTCCCTTCCCAGATGAAGACCCCAATTTTGGTCCAGGGTTCAGGTTAGGGGTCTGAGAGGGGCTGACGGCTGCACACAGTTTGGCATCCAGCGATGAAGCACTGCTGTGCATCTCTTGGTCAGGGTTGGAGACCGGGCAGCTCTGGAGGTCTTCCTCTGAGATCCAGGCTCCAAGGCTGCGATGCTGGAGCTGATGCCCCGGGACAGGGAGCTCCGTTTGGGGTACAATGGGTCCCTCCTGGTCCCTCCCTGAGTATAATCGTAGGTGTTCCCTGATGAGGATTGTCATCAGATGCTGGACTAGAGAGGTGCCTGTGGATCACAACCAGATAGAATTTGATGAATATAAATATTTTTAGCTTCAGCCAAACACACGCAGAGTTTGATAGACACTGCTCATAATAAAAGGCTCCTGAATAAAGTAACTCAGGGTAATCTGTCATGATCTGTCTGGTCTACACATCGCATTTTCTTTTAAATGAAACATAAGTTTATTTATATATTAATGTGTATTGTGTGCACACATGTTTAACAAACAATAAATCAGTGGTAAATTAGAAAGCACTTGGAGAGCGCAAACCTCCACCAAGGTAGCTCACATATTGCTGTTACATCTATAATCAATAGTTCCATGATAAAGTTACCATCATAATATGATTCCTCGACTCTGAAAACCCACACCTAGCACTCAGAATCATGTTGATATTATTATCAGTTAGACAGTTATTGAGCAAAAACGATTGTTCAATAATAGCGGTTATCTGGATCACTACCAAAATCTAATCATTTATAAGTTGGGCCGTTACCGACATCTCCTGAAAATTTCAGCAAAATCTATCCAGTAGTTTTTGCGTAATCTTGCTAGCAAACAAACCAACAAACAAACGACAGCAAAAACATGACCTCCTTGGCAGAAGTAATAAATCAGTGGTAAAAAAGGTTCCTGCAGTTGATTAATAGCGACTGCAGTTCTGTAGGAGGACTTTTATACATACAAAGTACTTTGGAAGTTATTGGAACAAATCAAATATAATGATTGGTTTTCTTGAATCATTATCCTCTGATTGACTTGTTTCCATTAAGCCTTTTTAAATAGGCTTTATTCCAACTATATGTGAGCATGTGAACATCACTGCCGGTCATACCTTCCATAATGGTGACTGGGTCTTCCATCTTGGGTCGAAGGATATTTGGTCCAAACACTGTGGCGAGGTTCTGGACACTCATCTTGTTCTCATTGCAGTGGGACTGGACCTCATCAAGGAATCTAAAGGCAGGGAATAAAGCATTCAAGGTTTTTATTTATCAATTCTATGTACGTGCATGACATGCAGTGTAATTGAAATTGCAGAGAGAGTAGCTTTGATTGGGAGGTAGAGCAAAAGTTTCAGTTATACCTGATGTACAAAAAATGCCATATCTTACTTACAGATTTACAGTGAGAAAGTACGATGGGCATGATGTATTAATGATGGGTACAAGTTTTCTTCGTCAACACATTTACAACAGCAGTTAAACCTTGTGTTTATACGCACAGTTGACCTTCATGAACTAATACCCAAGAAACCCACATTTGACCCCTTAAACCTTTCTACTAGACCCCATCTGTTTTTATCAGCAGGCTATGTAACACAGACATTTAAAGCAGCTGTAATTAAACCTCCTCTTAAAAAGCCTAATCTCCATTCAGGAACCTCAGCCAATAAGAGACTTATCTCTCACCTTCGCTTTCTCTACAACATCCTCGAGAGAGCAGTGAGGCACTCTTCGTAACAAATGTTTATCTTAGCATTGTTAGTGCAGATTTAGGGGGTCAAACATGGCAAAGGAACGGCACAGACTGTTGTGGGGCTGATCTGAACAGAGGATTTGTCTCTACCTGACCTGTAAATCCTTTAGGATCTCACTGTGGCATTTAAAACAATGAGCATCATATCTGGATAGAGAAACGATTAATTGGCATTATAGTAACCGTGTTAGGATGTCTTAAATCCATTTTATCTGACTGAGCTCATGACAACAATGAGTCTACTATGCATGCAAGACTTCAGGAAATTTAAAAAGGTTAGAAATCTGAAGTCATTCAATTTACTTTGAACATCGGTGCATCTTAAACATCCACAGCCTTTGATAGTGATATGCAGACGATACACGGTTATACTTATCAATCAAAGATGAAGGGGTAGTTCAGTAATTACATCTTTTAACTACATAAAGATCTGAATAATCACTTATTAGCTGCAAGGGGTGTGTATTGGCAAGAATCTGGCAATACAATACATATCATATGTCATGTATCACTGAGTGGCGATACATATATCACCATGTATTCGGAAGCTATGAACAAAACAATACATCACGATTTGATTCACTTTTTCTTTTTTATTGTATTAGGAACCTAATATATTTTATGCGTAATAATACAGTTTTTAATCATTGTTGGTCCCTGGGTGATTTATAATAGTTATTGTGTGTCCCAGTGACAGAAATAATAGTGTTAAATGAAACAGAGAAAAGGAAAGTCAAAAGACTCAGTCTGCAGCCAACCAGCGACCAGAGGTTCCACCAAATTAAAAAACACAAGTCCAAATCTTTAAATTATTGAATAATAAAATACCATGGCAAGTATTTCAGCTGGGGAACAAGTAAACTGAGAATCAAAACCAGTGATAAACATGACAACCCAGAACTCAGAAGGCAAAATATCTGGATTGCCCCATATGACTGGCAGTAGTATGAGTGATACTGACTGATCTTTTTAAGGCATAAATACACACAATTGGAAAAAAAAAAATAAATTACTGATTTGATACTGGCATGTATGTGCCCCTCCCACAAGTGTGCAACAGACCACCCTTCCCTGAAGGATATTTCCCAGAATCTCTTGTTCAGTCACAACATTTCTAACAGCTAAACAAAGGCAGAGCGGAACGGTTGTTACCCTGGAGATCTGACGGGCAGGGAAGCCAAATGAAGGCGAGAAAGTAATGTGATAGAAGAGAAATGTCTTTTTAAATGTGAGTAAAAGTTTATTAAAAAGAAACTGATGTTAAGACGCAGATATACATCAACTGATGGGATGAAATGAAGCTATGGGCCGTTGAAACATCAACGTAAAATGTGACAAATTTCACTTTCTTTGGCTCTATACTTCCACATGTAAGAACAGACTGTGTTAAGTTTAATAAAGTTCACGGATGAGATGAGCAGCTTACTCATGAGACACAGAATAAAAAAATGTTCATGATTCATGACCATAACTAGAAAGCACTTGGAGAGTGCAGACCTCCGCCAAGCGCCACAGTTCCCCCTATTTGTCATTTGCACCATAAATATTAGTCCCACATTTATTTTGACTTTTAGATTCCTTGACCATGAAAACATACCATTGGCAACTGAATTCATAATGATATCAACATTAGTCCAGCAGTTATTCACGAAAATCGCATTTTCCGTAATGGTGGTTTTCTTCTGGATCTAGCTCCACAGCTTTTGAAGATACAGCAAATCTGTTGCCATATTCCAGATTCCATAGTTTCTTGGCTATTTAATGGTGTTTGTTGTGTGTTTATAGCTTCATTTGTTCTCTTCCTATGATGAAAATCCCAAAGGTCCCCTATTTTTTCCTATTCTGGATCATAGTATCTGGAATTATTCCTTTATCCGGATCAGTCTTTGATATACTGTAAAGCATGTTGGAAATTTGTCCTGTATTTTTTTCCCAAGTGCCCTGACCATTATTTGTGGAGTTATATGCAGAAATGTCGAAAATGGCCCTATCTCCCAATGTTAAAGAATCCTTAAAAAAAATTCCTGGATCCACACGGAGATCCGGATCGCTTCCAAAATCTAATCATTTGTTCCTTATCCCAATCCGGACATTCCCTGCAAATTTCATCAATATCCATCCATAACTTTTTGAGTAATGTTGCTAACTAACAGACAGACAGACAAACAAACCCTCCCAAAAAAATAACCTCCTTGGCGGAGGTAACAAGAGCAGATGAGTATGTAATTATGCCTTAATTGTGTTTAATGGATGAACCTGCATCTCAGAGGGCTGATCTTACAGCAGTGAGAAAAGAACTTGGAAAATTATTTTCCTGATGATGAATTCTGGTGATTTCTGTTCAATTAAAGCAGCAGAGCTGTATATACAGCTATTAACATTGACTTGAGTGGGCTTTGTTTTGTTGTTGTTGTTTTCTATTTTTCTTTTTTGAAGATTGTCTCTTCAAGGCAAACTGAAATGACGCAATGAGTGGCGTTTCCAGAAGTGCAAAGTGCACTTCTGGGAAGATTTTGGGGTAGAAGTCTGGGTGTTGGGACTAGGGATGGGAATTGATTATATTTTATCGATACCAATGCTATTAACGATCCTGCTAATCGATCCAATTCTTTAACGATTGCCCTATTGAATCGCAGATTTTCCGTGTGGGCAAATGTTGGCCTGTAGATTTTCAGTGGCAACAATGTCAAACACACACGTCACAGCATAGATAACTGCTTCTGCAAGTTGCTGGTGTTTCCACTCCACTTAAGGTTGTGCAGTAGGCGCCGTTTGTAAAAAATTAAGCCACAATTCTGACCGCTTCTGAACGTTGTCAGTGGAAGGAATTGATAAGGGAATTCATTATCTATAAGACTCATTATATCGATTCTTTCATGGAGCTGTTAACAATTCTCAACTGGAATTGGTTTTTGATTCCCATCCCTAATTGGGACAGCACACAAGTCTACGAAATTAGTATGAAACACAAAGCCTTCAATAATTAGGCCTCTGATGTGTATTAACTTCCAGTTAAGATTGGGGGCAGAAACCTTGTTTTCTTTTGAGAGCAGACTCAAATCTTTTCTTTATGTTGATCTCAAAGTCCCATTTTCCTCTGGCTTGTTTTACACAATCCTTAGTTTTGCTGCCATTAGCTTCATAACCTCTCTCTGCCCTCTTCTCCTCAGCTGTGTGCAATTGTCTCTCATTGTCTCCGCCAAGGAGGTTATGTTTTTGCTGGTGTTTGTTTGTTTGTTTGTTAACAAGATTGTGGAAAAAAGTACTGGATGGATTTACATGAAAATTTTACCAGAGGTGTGGTTTGGTCCAAGGAAGAAGCCATTCAGTTGTTGTGGTGATACGTATATTTGTCTGGATGGTTAACATGAGTTTGGTCTGGATCCTGGCACTATTCTGGATCTGGGTTGTGGAAAAGCCTCTGCCAGGACTGAGCTGCTTCGTGGAGGTCTGCGCTCTCTGAGTGCTTTTCTACTTACTGCATGTTGCTGTGGTTGTTGTTGCAGAGTGCGCTGACTGTCACTGACTACAGGTCTTCCTTGCTGCTAAGTGCTTGTTTATGAAATATAAAGTGGAGTATTTATCTAACAAAGATCACTGTTATAGACCTGATAAATATTTAAAGTGTTTAGAAATAACCTCTGTTTCAGTATAGTGCTCCCTTAATTGAATCGGACTGATCTGTTTAGATAATATCAAAACAGATGGCAGTGCACTTACTTGCATATGTACTTAAGGAGATTGTAGTTGGGTAGAGGTAGAGTGCTGACTTGTCTTCCCAGCTCTTGGACCCCCTGATAAAACACATTGAACAACTGATAAACATTCAGAAACTTACTTTTAAACATATCACTCCAAACACAAAAAGGTCATGCTTCACACACCTCCTCCTCATCTTTGGCCAAAAGCTGTGCACATGTTAGGAAGTCTTCATATTTGGAGAAGGGAATGACGGGTTCAGGCAGCTCCCGGAGGTACAGCTTCAGCAAGGATGCCACCGTGTGGACATCAGTATTACTGCAAGGAAGAACAGGGAACTGATTCTGCTGGATGCTCTTTCACGTTTTTTTTCAGGAAAAGCTGTAGTAAAAACAGTTTTCCGTTTATTACCTGTCAAACAGAGGCTTGTCTCCACAGTCGAAGGCCTCCTGCAGCTCTTTGACCAGGTTGGCCTGTCCTGGCATTCGAAAAAGACCCTCCTCATCCAGGCCTCGCTCCCTGATGAAGTCCACACACTGCTCCACCAACAGCGGGGCCAGCCGAGGGCCAAACTTCCTCTCATACTGCACTGTGTCCTCCAAACGCTGTCCAAATATCCCTGATGACAGACGCAGAAAACAGATTATCATCATTGTCGTTTTTATGCATTCACAGAGGGGAGCTTTATAGCAGCCGATATCTTTACTAAACATGGTCACTGTCCACTGATCTCTTTCAATGTTTAAGTTAGAATCAAATCATAATGGCAATGCTGCCATCAGAGGTCAATTAGATGGCCTTTTAGTAACCTGATCAAAAACAGAAAAAGACAAACTACTACTTTAAAACATACAGACAATAGAGAAAATTAAGTTTTCAGTAAAACTATTTATATGTAAAACGATTCTCTAAACACTAGGGGTGGACAATATATTATTTAACATCCCAAATGGCAACGTGAGCATGTGCAATGTGCAATGACATGTACATTGCAAGCTGTGCAATGTCAATCCCATGACTCAAAGCACATAATGCCACTATCTGTGTGTTAGTTAATCAAAAAAAGAAAATTTAATTTCTTTGACTTTCTTCAATATCACTATCAGCTGGCTTATTCAGAGAAGCATGCAGAGTCTGTCTCAACCCTACAGACATGAAAGCTACAGACAGCACTCTTCCCAGGTACAGTGGAGCTACCTTTGGGGGATTATTTTTGTTCTTTTGACTTCTTTAACACAATGATAAAAAGATTAATTATCAATGTCTTAAAATAGGACCCAAACAATAAGACATATAGGAACACTTCATAGAAAAAAAAATCACTTTTTAGAAGTTAAAGCACAGGGATGCTCATGGAGGTGTCCTAAAATGTAGTTAATAACACTGATCACAAAAATGCAATTACAAAACATGACTTTATTTGTAAAAGCAATAAAGAAACGTGTCTCTGCACTCCTCCATGACATGTGTATGTGTGTGTGTGTATCACAGTCACTGTTTTAAGGCTGCAGAATGCAACAGAAAATCGAGTGGGTTTGCAGAAAATAAAAAACAAGTTCAAGATCTAATTTAATCTTTTGCAAAAAATACTATTTTTAAGTTGGGCCATTCCCAACACCCCCTGAAAATTTCAGCAAAATTCGTCCCGTAGTTATTGAATAATCTTGCTAAGAAACAAACAAACAAAAATACACAGGCATAAACATAACCTCCTTGGCAAAGGTAAATAAACACCATTTATCTGGAAGATTCCCTTAAAAATCACAATGTTTCAGAAAGAAAAAACTGTTGCAAAATCACTTCATCACCTCATGATCACCATGTCAAAGTGTGAAAATTTACAATTTGTTAATGTGCTATTACTCGATGAGTTGTTTCTGAACAATTATTAATAAGTTTTGGAGGGCTACATTGTAAAAAATTGTCATTAAAAAGCTAATGATGACAAAAAAACATCCAATGAAACTGACAACAAATAAGTTTTATTTTTAAATTGTAGAATTTCATAAACACTTACAGCTTACACATGCCAATGAAAGGGCAGTTAAGTCCACTTACCCTAAAATTCATTAAATCAATAAAAAAAATGCTTCAAATGCACGTGTCAGGCATTTCCAACACTGTCAGATGAGTAACTGTCAAAAATGTGGAGAACTGAGCAATCTCACACTATTAAGATATTCTTGACAAATTCTGATCCACATTTGGATTCAGATCACCACCAAAATGGTATCACGTGTCCCTTGTGCCAAGACCAACATTCCCTGAAAACATCATCGTAATCTGTTGAGAACTTACAGAGTTATTAGCAAAAATGTGGAAAACTGACGCAATACTGTATTAACATATCCTTGAACAAAATTCCTTGACCTGCATCTTGATCGGAATCACCTCCAAAATCTAACTGATTGGTCCTCAGCCAATGTCTGACAAATCCTGATTCAACAAACTTCAACTCAATCTTTTTGAGTTAATGTGTTCAAACAACAGCAAAAAGATTATGTCCTTTGCAGAGGTAGCTAGTTGATCATCAAAAACAGGAACCTCTGCCGAGGTATTTCCAACATTGTCGGGTGAGTTAATGTCAGAATGTGGTAAAATCAATCCTCTCTCTCAATGTTAAAAATTCCCCCCAAAAAATCCTGAATCTACATCCATTCAAAATAAAAAACCAACAAAATCTAATCTCTTCCTCCTTGTGCCATGACCAACATTCCCTGATTATTCCTAAAAATTCCTTCACAACTTTTTAAGTTGTCCTGTTTGCAAACTAACAAACATTATGCTGGAAAAAGGAACCGCTTGTTGGCGGTACAGTAATAACTAAAAAACTGCATATCAAGTATTGTGGTCTACAGTGGAGTATTGTTAAAAAAAATGTAAGAAAAGGGTTTTAAAATAAATCTTTATATAAAAACAGATACACCATTTTGGCACCAAACACAAGGACTGACCCACTACGTGCTTATATTTTTGGATCAAATGTTTATTTATTACACTAATATTATCATTATATTGAAACAAACCAATGGTTGATACATCGAACTCCAGCTGTTTTTGCGTAATACAGCTGTGTTCTCAAAATATTTAGCAGTTTAGGTAGTTTTTAAATGAGGAACTTCTTACTCTAACGTGAGTAGATTCATGGTGTGTAATTTACCCTGGTCTTTAGATTAATCAAATTCTACTAAGGTAGATTTTAGTCAAAACAAAGTCATCCAAAGTCATTGCATTCTGTTAAATAAGTGGATTTCTGTAAGAGACAAAACTCTCTTGTAGAAGATCTGAAGGATGATCAGCAGTATCAGGAAGCCCCTGAGCTTATTTCCGAGCAAAGGCTGTGAATACTTGTGTACATGTTTTATATTTGCTTTTTATTTTTAATAAATTTGCAAAAGTTTCTAGCAAACTTTTTCCACTTTGTCATTATGAGGTATTGTGTGTAGAATTTTGAGGAAAAAAAATCAATTTAATCCATTTTGAATAAGGCTGTAATATGACAAAATGTGGAAAATAATGATGGGGGATACCAGCTTTATCAAAGTGATTTTATTAAACAAATCACGAAAAAGCCTTTAAAATAAATGAATGCATGACTTTATTTTGTGCCTTTTAGTTAGCCATATTTATGTAAAGATGACTCTATATTTACTTTCTTCTGTTTATTCTGTCATGAGCTGAGGTTTGTTCTCCCTTTTTAATGCATGTCTTGAATTAGAAAGTTGATTGTTTTTTGCTGTAATTCTTCCGATACTAATATTGATACCTATGCCAATTATCTCATGCAGTGCAAACAAAGGTTTAATGAATTTTGACTTTTTTATTGACCAAAAGAACATAAAGGAAACATATAGTATAGACTCTAGACCAGGGGTCATCAACTACATTTGTCCAAGGGCCAGTTTTATTCTTGATATACGTTATGAGGTCTGAATGTTAAAATAGTTTAAAATAATATATCAATATTGGTCTAGCTAACACTTTGTAAGTTACATTGTTGTTTTTTATCTCCATTTTGTACAAATCATATGTGTTTTTAGACTTAAAAGTGACATTCATCCCTGTTATCCATCCAGCTGCCAGCCACATGTGGCAAATGAGATATTTTAGCCTCTTCTTTCTGGTTTTGCATGTTTTCCATCTCTGGGTTTGTCTCTAATACAGCGGACTCTAGGGTTTTCTGGTGAAATATGAGCTCATTTTGGCTGACAGGTGGATTTCTGTACAACAGCTTAAGTCAAACAGTCACAACATTTTTTTTTTTTTTTTTTTTGGGGGGGGGGGACTTTTGTTGACTGATTTTTACAACAAAAAGATGCTCCTCAAACCACAACAACATTTTTCCCTGCCAGACAGGGAAAAATGTTGTTGTGGGCCTGGGGGCCTAATGTGGCCCCCAGGCCCCCTGTTGATGATCACTAGACCATCAGATCTTAAGATAAGTTTAGTTTTAGGTCTTAAAACAAGAAAATAAATTTAGCAGATATTCCACCATTAAAGACGCAAGTGACATGTGTTTTCTTGATGACTTAATATACCGACACAAATGAAACAACTATACTAATGAAGGCCTATGTTGCACTGATTTCTAATTTTTTTTAAGATAAACACAATCAGCTCTACCATTATTTAAAATGCGACTTTATGATATTTTGTGGAGTAAAAATACATAAAATTGTGTTTTCTTTCAGTCATTTCTACATTAATTTGACACAAAACTATACTAATAGACTGTGTGTATGCTTGTGGGTGAAGCTGAGTGCTGTTATATGTCTGATCTCCAGAGTCCATGTTTAGTGGCACTTTCTTGGCACGGAGAAAGAGAGAAAGACAGATTTACATTTTACTCACTTAGTATCCATACCAAAAGAGTAGTTGAGAAAGTATTGACACTTTGATACTCAATATTGATACTCCCATCCCTGGTGGAAACGTGAATACCCAGCTGGCCCATTAGACATTATAGGCAAATGCTAAGGGCGTCACCTTCAATATAATTATATTAAAACTAGTTATTACCAGCAACTCCTAAAATGGAATTATTCAAATTGATTCAAACGTAAGCAATGACCATTTAATGTCACTACAATGATAATACCAAATAGGTCTAAATATTTATTTAATGTAGTTTTTGTATTAAGTTTTTTGTACTTAGTTTTCACATAGTGTAATGTAGATTATGTAGTTAATTTGTGCAAACTGTGTGGTTGTTTAAATTGTTTGATGTTGCTTGTTGTATTTATAATTTTACTATTATTATTATTGATTCATTTATTTACAGGAGTTTTTATTTGTGGTATGGGTATTTATATCGTATTTCAGATTTTTTTGTATTTATTTGTAATTTGTTAAGCATGTAAATCGGCTGACATGTTATCTCATAAATTAAAGACAGTGACTTCTTTTGTAAGTGTATGTAAATCAGCGATGAAGGGAGGCGCCACATCGGTAAGGGCCAGCTCTGCTTTGTGGGTGCCCTATATAACTCTGTGCCCTGGGCCTTGAAACTCGCACAGCCGCCACTGCCATGTTGTATTTACATTTATTCTGAATGTATTAAAAGCAGCTTAGTGAGTCCAACCATTGACCAAATAAATACTTAAATAAATAGGAAATCTTAAAAACCACTTTAAGACTTTGTCACTGATATCATATTTTATTTAATTGTAAACTTCGCACGCAGCGCGAGACGCCGGCAGTGTGAATATGCTAATGAGTGATTGGCGGTAATTACCTGTTAATTTGCTGCAGCAGTCGCAGCTGGAGGACAGCTCGCAGTAATCGTAATAATTGACCGAACAGGAACTACACAGCAGCAGAGCTCTCTTCTCATACATCCCAAGCCCACATTTCACCAAGTTCTTCCATTCCGGTTCAGGCATTTGTCTCCTGGTGAGGCTGAAAGCGCATTTACTCCGTCAGACTTCAGCAGGGCAGTAAAGAGCGTACGGCAGCTGACGGGGGTCAGTCTGCTGCGACGGGACTGTGAGCTGGCGACAGATCTATTCTGGACCAGAGCCGAGAGACAGACCCCGACCCGAGAATGTGAGAGGGGACTGGACACGTGAGACAGGCAATGAGGTGACAGAGTGGTAACAGGTTAGCACTATTATTTCAACTGAATGATATCAAATTATTCATGTAGGTGAGTTTAATGCTCTTGTCCCCTTCCAGAAAATATGGCCTGAATGTTGCCTCAAGGGAAGCATGTCCTGAACCTCACCTAAAGTGTTAGAGATATCTTACAACTACTGAGGTTTGTATCAAGCCTTTATCAGTCTTAACATTTAAAACACTATAGGCCCACTGAGCACCTCTTTGGCTAAGTGAGGGGATACGCTGTTGAAGTTGATCATTTTCCTCTTAAAATCAACCATTTTACTCACTAGAATTTCTTTAAGAATAAAAGTCGCATTTCTTTTTTAATTGGGATAGTTTTATACAATCAATCAGTCAATCAAGAGTAGTTTGAAGCCACACTCTTCATTTTATAGATACATGTATATGCATGTATACAAACACATATATTTACTTGTATTTACACATACATACATCCAGAGATGTATCCATCCAGGCAGAGACAAAGGGACTAAAATCACATTTGTCTCTGCTGAATGTAAATTAAATCAATCTTTGTTTATATAGCACCACATTTGTTAAAAGTAAATGTATCAAAGGTAAGCCCTTGAGATGTGGTACCTCATTTTCAAGAGGGTTCTCATGTCTGTGTGGTTGTAAAGACAGTTACTATGTATAATCAGTACAACTATGGATAGAGAGATCAATCAAATACCGCTTTCACACTAAAATCAGCGGGTCAACATGGGTTTTTTCAATGTGAGTTAACCCGAGAGTGACTCCTTTCCCAATGCCAGCAGACCAGGGTCTAATCGGCAGCAGACAAGTTTCGTGGCTGTTTTTTTTTCTCTGGCGCATCAAGCTGATGTTGATGACATCATCAGTGCGACGAAACACGACCACGCAAACAATGGAGAAGAGCATGGACGCCGTGGACATGGTTTTCTGTACTTTGTACTTTTGTCCCTCTTTAAAAATGTACAAACTCGGGGCTGATGATACAAAGGCGGATGGAATTTGTTGCTGAGACGGCAAAGAGTCACGTAAGTTACAGACAGAGGGGACGGGCGCGATGCTATGCCGTGAGCACGTAACGCCGACGTCATCCGTAACTTAGCGGGTTGACCCGAGTGTGATGTTCTCACCGAAGCCGACCGGAGACGAGTCGATGAAAACCAGTGTCGTTTGCAGGATAAGTCAACTTGGGTCGAAATGCCGATTAGACCCTTTCAAACTGCGGACAGGCGCCGATTGTTGGCGGATTTACACAGGTTTTTTGGCCAGTCTGAAAGGAGTATAATACTAACATTAATACCAATAATGAATATTATCCATAGGTAGGAATTTATGTTAATAATAATAATAATAATAATAATCTTTATTTATATAGCACATTTAAAAACAAAGGTTTACAAAGTGCTTTGACAACAGGCAGGAACTTAAAGACAGCAAAGCACAAGAGCTTAAACACCAAGGAAAAAACAACCTAAAAAGGTCAATTAAAATCAAAGAACATTTAAGACATACCCAAATATGTCATAAGAGCCCAGACAATACAAGAACACTGTTACATAAAATGAGACCATGAGGACCAAAGTAAAAGGTAAAAACAAAACAAATATAAAAAGACAATAATAAAATAATAGAATAAAGATAATAAAAAAGAGATAAAACAATAAAACAACAAGCACGCCTTATCTCCTCTAGCGGGTCGTTCCAAAGTCGAGGAGCTCTGATGGAGAAAGCTCTGTCACCTTTAGTTTTGAGCCTCGACTTTGGAACGACCAGGAGGCCTTCGCCAGAGGATCTGAGGCTGCGGGCTGGCTCATATGGGACTACAAGCTCTGAAATATAGCTGGGGCTAGGCCCATGAGTGCTTTGAAAGTAATCAATAAAATCTTGAAATCAATTCTAAAACAGGAAGCCAGTTAAGGGAGGCTAAAGATGGAGTGATGTGATGACGTCTACTAAAACCAGTTAAATCATGTCATCTCTGCTGATGGTTGATTCAATAATTATACTATTTTGACTAAAGTATTCACTCACTCATCCAAATCATTGAATTCAGGTGCTCTAATTACTTCCATGGCCACAGGTGTATAAAACCAAGCACTGAGGCACGCAGACTGCTTCTACAAACATTTGTGAAAGAACAGGTCGCTCTCAGGAGCTCAGTGAGTTCCAGTGTGGTACCATGATAAGACGACACCTGTGCAGTAAGTCCAGTCGAGAAATTTCCTTGCAACTAAATATTCCACGGTCAACTGTTTGTAGTATTATCGCAAAGTGGAAGTGATTGGGAACGACAGCAACAGCAACAAGTGATAGGCTACGTAAAATCACAGAGCGGGGTCAGCAGATGCTGAGGTGCATAGTGCACAGAGGTCACCAACGTTCTGCCGAGTCAGTAGCTACAGACCTCCAGACTTCATGTGGCCTTCAGATGAGATCAAGAACAGTGCATAGAGAGCTTCATGAAATGGTTTCTCTAGAGTGACCAATCACGCTTCACTGTCTGGCAATCCGATGGACGAGTCTGCGTTTGGCGGTTGCCAGGAGAACAGTACCTGTCTGACTGCATTGTGGCAACTGTAGAGTTTGGTGGAGGCGGGATTATGGTGTGGGGCTGCTTTTCAGGAGTTGGGCTCAGCCCCTTAGTTCCAGTGAAAGGATCTCTTAATGCTTCAGCAAACCAAGACATTTTGGACAGTTTAATACCCCAACTTTGTGGGAACAGTTTGGGTACGGCCCCTTCCTGTTCCAACATGACCAGTGAACCAGTGCACAAAGCAGGTCCATAAAGTCATGAATGAGTTTGGTGTGAAAGAACTTGAGTGGCCTGCACAGAGTCCTGACCTCAACCTGATAGGTCACCTTTCGGATGAATTAGAGCAGAGACTGTGAGCCAGGCCTTCTCGTCCAACATCAGTGTCTGACCTCACAAATGTGCTTCTGGAAGAATGGTCAAAAACTCCCATAAACACTCCTAAACCTTGTGGAAAGACTTCCCAGAAGAGTTGAGTAATAGCTGCAAAGGGTGGACCAATATCAACATAAACCCAATGGATTAAGACTGGGATGTCACTCAACTCCATATGTGAGTGAAGGCAGACTAGTGAATACTTTTGGCAATATAGTGTAAATATAAATATAATAAATTGGAATGCACAATATTTTACAGAATTGAAAAGCTGATTATCTGTCTTCAGAATGCAAATTTTCCAGTACTTTATTCTATATATATATTTCTTGTACAAATTGGCTATATGCAGTGCTTAATAATTTTATTAAACCCCCACACCATGTAAGGTGTATGCCACAGCTGCCCTAAATTAACAGCATTAGTAATTACTAAAATATTTGTTTCTGTAATGGTTAATACACCAGTATTTAAAAGCTCTTTAACCAAATGATATTTTTAAGGCTAAAATATAATTTTAATTCTTATATATGAATTTTCAAATTTACTGTTTTACAAAAAACTGGAAGCACGTTATAATTTCTTGATCAAGATGCCAAATTTTAGAAGTCTACTTGCATTCTTGAACAGAAATAATAGTTTTGGTGGTTGGATGTTCTGTTTTATTTCCTACTTCTTAGAGAAGCCCAGTGAGTCTGTTCAAATCAGGGTATAAACATGTAAAATTAGTTTGAGGTTCATCATTTACGTTCAAAATTTATGTCCAACAACAGAAACATTTTCAGTTTAAAAAGAAAGTTTTGGAAAGAGTTCTAAAATAATAATGTTTTCTTGTTTTTATGACAGTTTGTGAAATAAATTTAATAAGCACCTATATCTCACTTATTGGCTGTGATATTGACACAATGTACAATTGCACCATCACTAAATGTCCACTTTTATAAATCAAAGTATAATTTATTTAAAAAATACAACAATGCTTCTCTTTCTTCACATCTGTTTCTGTCACAAATGGATTGTAACCACGAAAAGAACAGGTCAGTTTTGGTGAAGTGGATGCTTTGTGCTCTTGAAAAAAACCTTCAGTGACAATGAGTTTGGAAATATCAGCATATCGGATATCTGCAAAAATCCAATATTGTGCATGACAAGTTTGAATGGGACACTGAAACAGAAGAAGCTTAATTTTCTCTTCTAGTAAATGAAATTGAAAAGTTGTTTTTCTAAGCCCAAGCCACATAATAAGAAGTTCAAGCGCTCATTGGTGTTCATCAAGTGTGTGGATGAGGCAAGATTCTCACAGGAAGTTGACCATGAAATTCATCAACAGAGGAAAATGGAAAATGTGCATGTGCTTGTTTTATTTACAAGATCATAATATTGCTTAAGTTTAGGGATGGAAATCACAAACCAGTTCCACATGACAATAACAACTCTCTCAAGGAATCACTGTCACTAGTCTTTTTGCTTATCAATGCCCTTTTCAATTCCTTTCAGTTACATGGGTCAGAAATGGTCAGAGTTGTGTCCTAATTTTTGACAAAAAGGCGCTTACTGCACAAGACAAGCAACTTGCAGAAGCATGTATCTTCCCAGCACAGCGTTGAATCAGGAGAGTCGTGTTGGATTTTGTTGAAAACCTACAGGCCAACTTTTGCTTACATCGAAAATAAGCAGGAATTGATAAGGGAATCCTTAAAGAATCACATCGATAAGCGGAATAACTAATAGCACTGGTATCAATAAACTCATATCAATTCCTATCCCTACTGAAGTTGGTAAATTGTTTAAAATTATAAACAACTGCATCAAAACAACCAAATAAAAAACTATTTTATCTTTTTTTATTAGGGCACTTTGATGCTGTTCTTCCCGTCGAAAGTGGGTTTGTTAAGATGGGAAAGTATCATTGTGGATTGAATAGAGTAGTACTTAAATGACTTAAAACGGTGAAAATGATCCACTGTTTAGTAACTGGGAGACAGTTTGCCAAAAAACTAAAACCAGAAAGCACTCGGACAGCGCAAACCTCCAAGATAGCTCACATATTGCTGTTACATCTAAAAGCAATAGTTCCATGATAAAGTTACCATCATAATATGATTCGTTGACCCTGAAAATCCACACCTAGCACTCAGAATTATGTTAATATCATAATTAGTTAGACAGTTATTGAGCAAAAATGATTGTTTGCTAATGGCGGTTATTTGGATGACCACCAAATTTAATCATTTTTAAGTTGGGCCATTCCCAACACCTCCTGAAAATTTCAGCAAAATTCGTCCAGTAGTTATTGAATAATCTTGCTAGGAAACAAACAAACAAAAAGACAAACAAAAATACACAGGCATAAACATAACCTTGCTAATGGTAGTTATGTGGATCACCACCAAAATCTAATGGTTTTTAAATTGGGCCATTACTAATATCTCCTTAAAATTTCAACAAAATCTGTCTGGTAGTTTTCGTGTAATCTTGCTAATAAACAAACAGACAAACAAACACAAGCTAAAAGATCACCTCTTTGGTGGAGGTAATTTGCAAACTACTGTATGTCCTACATCAAAATTAATGGCATCACTGTGTACAGTACTTTAAAAGTCGTTCACAATGGGGGATATTTAAAATTTTAAATGAGTGATTTTTTATTAATTTGTTTTTGCAAAGTAATATTCCCTGAAGGCTATATCAAAGTAAATAAATTGACAAGTTGCTAATATACCTTTTTCTTGCTAAGCTGCCAATTAACAATTATTTTCTGGAGGACTATATTGTAAAAAATAATTGACCATAGGATCCTCTTCCTTTGCGTAGTATTCTAACATTACCTTATGAGGCCCTAATTATGCAGGATTGGTTTAAAATTCTATGCCATAAATTACTTTCAGTAAAGAGGAATTTGAACAGTTGAGTAAAATTCTGAAAACATGCTCTGGTTGTTGTTAACTAAAACTTTTCAGATGGCTTTATATTCTTGAAAATGAAAGCCAATATTGACTTATTAATCCAAAAACAGGGTTTTGAACCACTGGATGTAAACTGAACTCTTAGCTGAGAAGTGCATGTTGCTGTATGTTAACATTTTGCCTTCTTGTAGCTGGCAAAAAATTATCTCCCTATTAATACACTGCCTCTCTGTAACCCAACACCATGCTGTTCAGCTGCTCTTTACGTCCCAGTTCACACCCAGACTGGCCTGGATATATTTCTGGCCTCATGTCAAGTACACTTGTTAGACATCCAGTCCAGAGAAGACAGGGTGAGAATTAACAGCATGCTCTCCAACGTGGAGAAGGTAAACAGACTTTTTAGGAATAAAGGGGTAAGTGTTGATAGACTTGGAGCTGCCATCAGTTTGGATAATGATGAAAATAAATAAAGATAAGACACCTTGAATCTTTTTCTCTCCAAATTTCAGCCAAATGAAATTGTTGAGTGCCAACATTGATCACATTTCCTGTCAGGTGAAGTTGTTAGACACCAGGGTGAGAACTTACTGCAGGCTAATGAAATAAGACACAGTGGGGGTAGGTGATACTTGTCAAGACTTGGTTCAGCTCAAGTTTATACCTCAGACAGCATAATGTAGACACAACACTGAGGAGGACTGTAATCCTATCCAGTTTGTGCAGCAATATTTTGTCTCCTGAAATGAAGCCTTCAAGGTTTAGGGCTGTCCTTTACGGGGTAAGGCATCTGCTTATGCATTTACGTTACGAAGAACAGCCTTGCCTTGTATTTTTCAACCATTCCTTTAAAGCCAAAAAGGACCATTTAAAGAATGAAAGTCTGTTGCTAAAAGTGATCGTGTTTCCCGTGTTTTAAAGGCTCGTAGGTTCGGTCATACCTCCTCCAAATGGTGCCCAGATGACCCTCCGTATGGCCTTGACCCAGTCATCCATGTCTGACTGGGTGTTTGCCATGAGCAGGAAGGATTCATGGCTGATGGGTGCTCGGTCCTTATCCCCTGTCCCACCTAGAAGGACAAACGAGAGAAAAAGGGGAGAACATTTAATGAGAGGTAACAAACTATGTAAGGAGTTTTGGTGAACAGCACCAAAGACATATTGCAATCTTGTTTTTTATATATATTTTGTAGCACATTGACAGCTAGTTTGGGTTTGTACAAGGACTGGTATGTCCAACTTTGCATCTGTTAGCTTGTTTTTAGGTGATATTTGTTTGCATTATTTTGCAAGCTCTTTGGTACTGTACATGCCTCTTTTTCATGATCTGTGTATTTTTAGTTTGAATCCATAGAAATTTCCCTCTAAAATGGGAAATCAAGACAAAATTTTAGGTCCTATGATTTTAGAGATCGTGAATTATTAAAGGTGCTTTTGGTAGGATTTTGCTAGCCAATGCTAATTTTTTTGTGTTCCATTTAGATCAAATGTTGGAATATCTGTTGAGATCCCTTTATGAGAGTAGTATAATTGCACTAGTGCGAGATCTCTGCGTTTCCATCTGTCTCTGCTATGAGCTGTCAAAAATTTTCAACAGCTCCAGGTATCTTTGACCAATCAGAAGAGCCCCTGAGGCTTCTATCCTGATTGGTCAAGGGGCGGCGCTTCGTCCTTCATTGTGATTGGTTGTAAAGCTCTTCGTTTCCATGAACACGCATGAGGAAGAAGAAGAGCAACATCTCGTACAATGGCGTACAGCAATAATCCAGTGGGCAGCGGTAAAGTGCCGATTCCACCTATGCCCCAGGCAGCTTCCACCAAAAAGACAAGGACCGTAGAAACGCTTACCGAAAAGCGAGAGTACAGGAAGGAGGAGGACCGTGCGCGAAATAAAACAAGAATCAATGTCGGCATTGCGTTCGAGAGGTGGAGGACCCTTCGAGATCTCAAGGGTTTCAAATCCGATGCAGAGCTAGCTACGTTTCTGTTAGATAGGTAAGTTATTTTTTTTCCTCTTATTTTGTTTCGCAACATGCGATGTATCACTCGGTTTTATAATATAAAACAAATATGTTTAGATTCCCTCTTAGACGAGTACCTTATTGGCATGTACTTTACACGTGAAAGCACAGCCTGTTTCCCCCATGGGGCTTTGTAACCTCAGTATCAGACATTGTCACAGCAGTAGTGTTGCTCGTCGTTGAGAAGCCTTTCGGTAAACAGCTCACTATACTGGAGTGTTTTGATACCGGCGGGCACAATGTCGCGTTTGTGGGCACATTTTTGTGGGAGGGGCTAAACTCGCGTGAGGGAGTGATCTTAGAGAAAAACAGGACGGGAGGGTCTGTGCTGGTTTTCTAATCGCAATCATCATCTGTGCCAAAATCTTACCTAGGTACCTTTAACATGATAATAATAAGCAGATCCATGCATTATCTGTACTGCTTGTCCTTTTTGGGACAGTGGAGGGCTGAAGCCTAAACCAGCTGATATGTGGTGAGAGGCAGGAAGCAACACTAACTGGGTGTCAGGGCCTCTGTGGCTTATCCTGGTGGTACCATCAATCAATCTACCATCAATCTACCATCAATCAGCAGGTGGAGGGTTTGATCCCATCTCTGGCTGTCATATGTCATTTTGTCCTTAGACAAGGTTGCTCCCACTGCTGCGTCAGTGTGGCATGAAAGGGTGTGGATGTTGCTTCGAGTTGTTAAAAAGACTTGAAGAGTGTTATATGAGCTCGAGTCCATTAACCATTCACCAGTCACAGGGCTGACACATAGAGACAGACAACTACTCAAACACACACACACTCACACCAAAAAGGCAATTAAGAGTTGTCATGTAACCAAATGGGCACCAGTGGAAAGAAACTGGCGTCCCCCAAGAAAATCCATGCATACACATGTAAATTCCCCCCTAAAGGTCCCGTCCAAATGAGGAGTTGGTAGGTGAAAAAAACATAACCTCCTTGGTGGAGGTAAGAACCTGACTGAGTTGCAGTTGTGAATTTAAACATCAGGGTATTTCACCCTGAAACTAACCAGCTACCAAACAAGTTTTTACCTTCCCCCACTTCTTTCAACCTTGCAGTGCAGCTGGATCCCCCTGATTCAAAGTCTATAATCAGGCAGGTCTATCTTGCCAAGCTTCAATCTAAAACGACGGCGGAAAGCAGCATGGCCCAATCAGAGTTTTTTAGACGCAGGAAGAGGTGGGAGCTACAAGTGAGACGACAGCAGGAAGTAGCTGCTCAGACAGGGATTAGCATAGATGCTAACAGCTTTAGAAGCAGTTTTGTCAGAGCTGGACTGCATTTCTTTTTAAAATGAAAAACAAATAATAACACTATAAACTTCTATATGAGAAGGATATTTTCATTTCCTCCACTTCCAACATGTTTTACAAAGAGTTTGCTTTAAGAAGTGCCAGTCTAGTACATTATCTAATTGGCCAGTAATAAATGTGGTTGATGGAAGTACTGTCCAATCACTTGCCGGATATGCTATTGAAAGGTTCTACCCATTCCCAAAATACTTTCCAGGGGCTCTTTCCGCAATAGACTAGTGTATTATTTTGAATGTCCTTCTTGTGTGTCAGGTTCCTATTAGTTTCCTGTCTAAGATACTAAAACTCTGTTGTAGATCATCATCAGAGGCTTATCTGTGGTAGGAGCTGCTTGTGACCATGAGATTACACAGTGACTTAAATGAGAGGAAATTATAGAGTGGACATTTAGAGCCTGGAGAAGTAAAAAGTATCTTATAAGTCTAAATGTGTGTAGATTTGCCTTTGCAGCCCTGCTCAACATTTTCACATTTTTTAAATTTAGGGTTTGGATCCAAAAGAAGGTTGAGATATATTTCTTCCTAAACCCGTTGAAGAGGTTGTCGTGGATGTTAAAATTTAACTTGTTAGCTGTCATTGAGGATCTGGCTCTGGATGAACAGCAAACTGGCATAGTTTTTTGGTTTTAAGTGTGAGAAAAAGTTGAAATTTGGAAGTCTAAGTGATTTATGCCAGCAGAAAATCTGCTGAACACTTCTATACCCCAATTAAACCATTTATATGCACACTTTCTATCAAGTAGACATTGTAGGTATTTTTTTTAGGCCTGGCCAGTATGTTGATTTGATTGTTTAATTTTGATCATTCCTTGAGAAAAATTCAACCAATAAAAGTGAGATTTGACTCAATAAACAGCACCTTAATCGTTATGAAACTGACTGAAGAAGAAACACTCAAAATGACTGAAACACTATTTATTGCGGGGGGTGTTGGGGGCCCAAGAGGTGTTACGTTCATACAGTGGAGGCTCACTCCTCCACACTTTAAAAAACCCTGACATAAGCAAGCTTTATATTGGCAACAGATTTCTGTGAAAACTGACATTCACTTACATCATGGATAATTAAAGAATGTTGGAAATAGTCACAACTGCTGTAAAAGATCACGATGTCACATTTTAAGAAAACATAAAAAGTGTCTGTCTAGAACCATGGTTGAATTATTTTATTTAAAAAGGACTGAAAACCTATTAATTACTGAAAAAGACTGAATAAATTATATTGCACCACATATCATGGCCAAAGTAAAAGAAATCTCTGATTAGCACTCTCACCACTAGAGGTCACAGTTGTACTACCAAGCATTCGTGTATTCAGCTCTGCTATGGAATCAGCCTTATTTGATATTAAGGATTTAGATGGCTCACAATGTGATCAACATCAGCTTTAGCAGGTAACTTTGGTTTCACTTTAAGTTTTTTTTTTTTTTTTTTTTCAACTTTAAGCAGAAAGAGAAACAACATTTCAGTAACACTGTAATAATGTACAGTATAGTGTAAAACTACAAGAAGAGCTAAGGCAGTTCATAAATGACAACAAAAACAAAAGCATGGGTGCCGATATATACCATTATCTTTAATAATGCTCTGACTCACAAGTGCGCACTGTAATGTAGGAAATGTGTCATCTGTTTCACGTTTGTCTGAGCCTTTATTGTCAGACGGTGTGTGGCCGGAGTCACCGTCATTGTTGTCACAGTCATTTAGCTGTGGGGGGGAATCCAAATATAAACAGTGAAGCCATAAAGCTAAGTGCCATTGTCACCCAGCTTTGCAAACTCACACTATCATGAAGAACAACACTGAGCTCAGTCTTCGGATGTGCTTCAGTGTCCTGGAAAGAGTGAGCTGAGGGCTGCACATTATCTGATACTCCAAAATGTGTCATATTCAGTGCATGCATGAATACTGAGCAATGATATTCTGATAAAACACCAGTGCTTCTAGTTGCCCTAACAGAAAGAGGGCAATTTACAGTTTGATTGGAACACACACAGGAGGCTGAGACATCAAGGAGCCATGCCACATCCGTTGCTTCCTCCTTAATGACTCATGCCCTGATAACACACAGAAACACACACACAGCCACTTAAAATCAAACCCAACTTAACCCACTGACACTGAAGCTATTGGAGCATCCAAGTCCGGATGGATGCAGAGTACAAAGTTCCCTCCAGGAGCCAATTAAGATAACACTGACTGCAGGCTCACAAAGATACTTAAATCTGAAATTTTCCCCTCCATACTCAGCGATGAAATCGATTTCCACTTTGCAATCATCAGACAATGTCTGACATTTGAGCCTGGGGAAAAGATGAATCTACAGCTGTGTGCATAAAGATAATGCTTTTTGAGAGCCTGACATTTAAAATAAATGTTAAAATTCTGCACACAGACACGCAGTACAGCAGTACACAACATCAGTCACTAAATGTCACACTCCTCCAGATGCTGTTAAAGGAAGTGAAATGAGGACAGAATAGAAAAAATAATCCAGAGACCTTTCCTGATGTCATAATGTCTGCCTGGTAAACTGACAACAAGAAGGGTAACCTGTACTTAGCCCAAAAGGATGTTCAGGTTCATAATGTGTACTGTGCTGTGCCAAAGTTTTAGGCAGGTGTTAGAAACAGTTGCAAATTAAGAATGAACTCGATATATCTTTTTATCTGTGGTATCATACTATTTTACATGTCTGTAACTTTAGTTTTATGTTTTTCATTTATAGAGGGACTATGGATGGAAATGAGCATTGTGCATACGGGCTTCCACAACACTCTATGTTCGATTATGGACTTTCCCATCCAAATAAACATTGAAATAAATAAAGGATACATTTTTAAGGTTAATTCCCTTTGGTTTACAAAACAAAATTGAACAACCAAATCCAAGATGAATCAATATTTGGTGTGCCACCCTTTCCACCACCCGTCACACAAGCATCCATTCTTACTGGTGTACTTTAAATTTTGTAGGGTAACAGTCAGGTGTATGATTAACCAATTATACCAAACAGGTATATTTATCCCCATTTTAACAGTCATTTACTGAAACAGAAACAGCCGTGTAGGAGGCTCAGGCTGGAGATATACGCATTCCCTTCAGTTGTTCACATCATCCATAATTAACTTGACAAAGACACAAGAAGCAGTATACACAAACCCGTTAGGATCAGTGCAGAGGCCGAAGAAGTGCATCAGCGTCAACACTAATATGACCGAATGTTTTAACGACAAACTAGAAAACAAGTTTACAATCATCTATAGAATGTGTCACTAGTGCGGAATAATCACTAACATGACTCTTAATCTAGTTGATGACAGGATAACTCTCTGTTAGAAGTCAGGAAGATTTTTGGGAAAGACACCATTCTTTCAACTCTGCATGCAGTAAGAAAGAGACTTAGCTTAGCTCAAACACTGGGAGTCAATGGGTATTTTTAGCTTGTCTCTGCCTACAGTCATCAGATAAACTCTCCAGCTACTCTAAAAGGTCCTGTGTGCTTTTTGTGACTCGTTTTTTTACTGTTATGTTTCACTATCTTCTACTATCATTGTATTATCTTCTGCTCGTAAACAGAGGCTTTGTTTTTGTGACCTACTTACAAGCATGTCCATGGTGGTTTAAGCTAGAGATGTGACTTCGCTAACGAGTCAACTCATTTGCAAACGTCACATCTCTAGCTCAAACCACCATGGACATGCTTGTAAGTTGGTCAACAAAACTAAGCCTCTGTTTAGGAGTAGAAGAAGATAATACGATGATAGTAGAAGATAAAGTAACATAACGCAGTAAAAAACAAGTCATAACAAGCACACAGGACAGTTTAGAGTTGCTGCTGAAGAGTTTATTTGATGACTGTATGCAGATGCAGGCTAACAATACCCATTGACTCCCAGTGTTTGAGCTAAGCTAAGTCTCTTTCTTGTTCTGCACGCAGAGTTGAAAGAATGGTGTCTATCTGCTTGTTATGGACTAGGGACTGAGGCAATACACGAAAAGAAAAGAACAATATACATCAGCACAGCAGACTGAAAGTCACAAGTTTATACGATCACTCTATAGACCATAACACAGAGACAGTTATGACGGTGCACAAATTAAATGTAATGTAGACACAGAGTGCAGACCATGCTGATGATGAGGTCTGACCACTAGTCACAAGTTTACTCACATAACAAGTAGTTTATGTTTTTGTGTGCTCTCTAGTGATGTCCTCCAGTTAAAAGCATCACATGTGGGCAATTATATGAACAAAACCCTCATAACCCAAATCAAAGCAAATGCAAGGGAAAAAGGGCAAGTATATCCTTGGCCTTAAAAGCTGGTGAGGGACAGCCAGGTTCTGTAACCAAGGTGAGGTTGAGGAAGACAGTTTCATGTTACAGGTCATACACCATCGCAAGACTGAACACTTCAACAAGGTACAAGGTAGTTATACTTCATCAGCAATGTCTCTTCCTAGCAACGATTTTAAAGGATACTGGGATTTCAAGATGAGCTGTTCAAGCTCTTTTGAAGAAAGACAAAGAAGCAGGCGATGTTAAGGACCATAGATGCAGTGCTCAGCTATGCAACCTTTGCACAGCAGAAGAAAGACAAATCAACACACTAAAGGTTTCACAATACTATATTTAATGTAGAAAACACAAGGTACTGAAGTCCTGTTTACAGGATAAATACAATGTGAAGATCCCTGAAACGTTATTATATGCCCCAGTGCACGACTAATATATTACAAAATCAAATCTAACATGTCCCTTAGTTACCAGAGAATTGTGATTTTCAATAGATTCAGGTTCTGTACATGCAAGCTCAGTGTGACAATGGCAATGCTATCCACCCTACTTCTTTTCAGCACTTTGGTCAACATATGTTATATTAACATAAGTCTGACTTGACTTGACTAACCTACCATATGGCCCCTTAAGGACCAACTACCCCAGCTATGTAGACTGATGGGTAGCAAGACCTGAAAATCTCTGGGGTTACTGCACAGAAATGGATCCAGTGGGATCCAAAATATTATAATTAATTTGTGTTTTCATCAGCCTGGTTGCCTGGTAGCCACAAAGCAATCATTACTGCTGTTAATGCTGCCCACACTACTACAGCAGTGTGATGAGTTAACATGTCACCCTGTTCGTGTTGGTTGCTGGGTTGATTGTGTCCTCACTGCAAACAAACCACTCCAAGGGTCAATTTGAAGCAAGTCAAGACCCCAGGCAAGCTTGGCGTGGTTGTTTGTACAGAAACAGGGATGGATTGCTGTGCTCATGTACATTTAAACAAACCTTGCCAAACAAGGAACACGGGCCTGTATTGGAGCAATTCTTCCAAACAATCTAGGGGTGTACTACCTGACACAATATCTTCCATACTCCACACGTCCCTCCAGCAAGGCTCTTTCTTCTCTGAATTTTCCTTATTCCCCCACTGTCCCTGCTAAGCCTGAGCCACTGTCTTTGTACACTTTTATTCCACAATGGTGAGCATGAGCCAAACACCAACAATCCAAGGCCTAGGTGGGAAGGTGGGGCTTCGATCCTTACATGTGTAAGAGTTACTCTTAACTCCTCTTCCTCCTGTCTTGTATTCAATTTCATACCTCAACCAACTTAAAATCAATAACTGGACAATCATTTCAAGTTAGCCCATCCTTATTGTCACCAGCAAACCAACAGTGCCCACACTGGCCAAAGGTTAGCCCAAACTGCAAGCACCACTTCTTCAACTTCTCTGCGTGCCCAGATATTGTCTGCAACATCTTTTCTACGCTTCCCCAATCTGTTCACAATCACGCTGGTCCACAGGTGGCACCCTAAGTTCTTCACTGACATTCACCTTATCATTGAAATTTTATCCTCATCAACAAAAAACTTCCTCTATCAACTTTTCCTGTGAACACTGAGATACTTATTGACTCTCTAGACTTAATCTAGATTTTCTATCCTGGACAAAGTTAGATTATTATTTTGCCTTTTTAGTGATCTTTCTGTACATGGCATGGTGTGGTCATAGTGCCATACCTCCCATAACTTCCCACTTTGAGGCTGATAATCACTTCCATTGCCCAACAAAAGTAAATGTAGTATGTGCACCTTTAATAGTGCACCCTGCCAAAACACCCACTGCTGGCCTTTGCCAATCTGTTGTTAAGTCCCTCACACCTAAACCTGATATCTTAGTATGCTTTGACCTGGTACACAATCACCCCGTGTCCCTTAAAATAGTCAGAAGCATTCCAAGGCTATGTGGTACTTGGCCAAACGCATTAGCAATATCTAAAAGTGTATAATGTGTAACTCCCTCTGCTGTTACTTAGCTGCCTGAATTTGATGCACAACACACTGTTGAGTTTCTGCACCCTGTAAACCCCAAATTTCTGCCATCAGTATTGCTGTGTCTATTGAAGTATCCCTAAATCACTTGCTGATCTCTGTGCCACAACACTACAGAAAAACATACAAACCCCAATTCTGATGAAGTTGAGACATCGTGTAAAATGTTAATAAAAACAATATAAAGTTGTTTTTTTTCAATAGAATACACTATATAGACAACATATGTTAAAACTGATAAAGTTGATTGTTTATTTGTAAATATCACTCATTTTTAATTTGATGCACAACACACTTTCCAAAAAAGCTGGGACCATGGCAACAAAAGACTGGGAAAGTTGAAGAATGCTCAAAAATCACCTGTTTGTATCATTCAACAACTGAACAGGTAAACTGAGAACAGATTGGGTTTTAAAGGTGCATCCCCCAAAGGCTCAGTCATTTACAAGCAAGGATTGGGAGACGTTCACCACTTTGTGGACAACTGCATGAGAAAATAGTCAACAGTTTAAGAATAATATTTCTTAACTTACAATTACCAGGAATTGATGGATTTCATCATCTACAGTCTATAACATCATCAAAAGATTCAGAGAAGTTGGAGAAATCTCAGCATGGAAATGCCGAAAACCAACACTGAATGCCCATGGTTTTCCATCCCTCAGGATGCACTGCATTAAAAACTAACATCATCCTGTAAAAGACAACACCACATGGACTCAGGAACACACCGGAAAACCAGTGTCAGTTACACAGTTCATTGCTACATCTACAAGTGCTAGTTAAAAATCTACCATGCAAAAGGCAAGCCATATATCAACAACACCCAAAAAGGCTGAGCTCAAACTGAGAGATCAGAGATGGACTGACTCAAAAAAAGTGTGCCTACCTGCAGTCCAGACCTGTCTCCCACTAACAATGTGTGGCACATTGTGAAGTGCAAAATATGACAAGGGAGACCAGGAAACGGTCGAGCAGCCGAAATCATACTTCAAGCAAGAACGGGAAAGAATTCAACCTACAAGCTTCAGCAATTGGTTTCCTCAGTTCCTAAACACTCAATGAGTGTTGTTAAAAGGAAAGCTGATGTAACACAGTGCTAAAAATGCCCATGTCTCAGCTTTTTTGGAGTGTTTTGCATCTCGTCTTTGCAGTGTAGTCAGTTGAATGAAGGTCAAAAAGGATTTGCCAATCACTGTGTTCGGTTTTTATTTATGTTTTAAAACAATGTCTCAACTTCATTGGAAACGGGTTTATAAAAACTTATCCTGACACAGACCCCCTAATCTTAGTTTGATGTATTCAACATTTTTTATAAATCAATCTACTCAATGGTATTGTATATTAACTGCTTGTTTAAATACATCAGCATAACATTTACTTGGGTTCATATTCATTTAGAAACTCAGCACATGAGATTTAAAAGAGTTTAATGGTATAAAATGTCACTGGTGAACTTCAGTGGTATTTGTGATTATTAATCCTTTAGGAGCCAGGCTAACTGCTTTATCCTCTATTCAGTCCTTATATGGTAAGGTGAGCTAGTTGTTAATTAATCGTTTTACATGCAGTTTATTACGTATAATATAATATCCTGGACGTTTGAGCAGTTGTGCCGTTAGCACGTTGGGTTGGTGTATTTATTGGGCCCTTGGCTACATCCTCTATTAATAATGCAGCCGATGACTGGGAGCTTTAAATTGGTTGGGGATTAACTTTATTATGACCTCAGTGCTGCTTATTGCCAGTTTTATGTATGAGTGTGAGAGAGAGAGAGAGAGTTAGCAATCAAGTGAATCTGTGAAGGAGCATAAACTTAAGAAATCTGTCTATCTATGTCCTGCTCTACTAAACAGACACTGAAAATTGACAGTAGTTTATAAACTTTTAAATGGAATCAGTACATGGAAACAGTCATTGTAACCATAGATTTAAAAGTTTTGAAGGTACGCACAAGCTCACATGTTAATATTACATTTTCTTTGTGATTTGTATTCATACTATTTAGATGAGAAAATTTCTGATAGGTTATGGTAACAAGATCATGTAAACAACAGCTATAACATGAATTAAAAGGAATAGAGCAAATAGATACAATAACTAAATATTCAGAGGTGGACAAACTATACAACTTTGGTACTTGAGTAAATGTATAGTTCCTCCTGGTCAAGTATACTCAGATGTGTGTATAAGTTGCTCAGTCTAATAAGAATGTGAGTACTTGCTTCTAAAAATACTTGAGTATTCAAAGTACAGAATTTCAGAACAATGTATTTCCAAAAGCACAAGTGCAGTCCAGAACATACTGCTGTACAATCAGCTCCAATATGTGTTTCAAAAACACAGTTTAGTTTTTTTAAAAACTTACATGCCACAGATTTTCAGATTTTGCAGCCCCAAAATGATTGAAACAACCAAAAGTAGGTGATTACCACGAAAAAGGTCAACGAGGCTTTACATGATTAAAAATAACAACCTTTTTAGTAGTTTTGAGGCCTTTTGAACTCAATTATTATAGCATAATATTATTCCCGGTGCCTCTGTTACTTCTGTAACTTCTTTGCAACCATGAAAGAACCCATGTCACGCTAAAACATATAAAAAAAACAAGCCTCAGTGACAACTTCTCTATTCAGATTTCTTATATTTAACTGATTCTTTAAAAATATCTGATGACCTTCTGTATGTTAGCATTATGTAGGCCTTGATCACATTTTTCAAAACCACTACTTATCCACCCACTAGAAGTGTATTCAAAGTGCTGTATAGTGAAGCACAGCCCTGGAAGCTTAAAACAGGAGATCATAAAAATCACAAGAGAACCAAATATTTTTCAAGGTAATTGTAAGCACACAAGGTAATAGAAAGAGCAATATGTAAACAACAGGGTATGTTACCTGCCTGGCATTGATTTGATCATCGATATTGTTGCTATGTCGGCTGTTGAACATGCTTCCGCTGGAAGAGACTTGTCACGTATTTCTAGCGAACAAGTGCGGAGCTGCACCACTGGCACGCTGTGGCAATGGAGAGCAGGATTGTGACAGTTTGAGGAGACTGGGGGAAATTTGCTAAGGAGTTTGTGACTCATACAGAATGTTATGCAGATGGGGTATATGGACATTGTTAGATAGGGCAGTTTTCCACATTTTTGCTAAAAAAATCTCCCATTAAATTTTCAGGGTATTTTTGTCATGGCACAAGAAATAAGTGATCTGATTTTGGTGGTTATCCGAAACCGGGACATGGATTCAGAAACTTCTTAAAATATCTGTCAACATAGGGAGATGGGGCAGCTTTTTTACAAATAACTCGGCAAAGGATGTCACAAATGCTTTGGTTTGTGTTATCGGAGCACTTCCATAGTTTTCTTTGTTACCATCACTGAAAATATTGTGCGTACAATATTTAACAGGCTTCTTTTAAGTTTAAAGGACCAGTGCAGGGAGACGTAATCATAAACAAAGACTATAGCCCGCAGTCACTTTCCAGAAAATATGCAACCAGTGTCCAGGGAACCGGTGTGGAACTGTACCATTTTCACACTGCAGAGACATCTCAAGGCACAAGATGTGGAAACTCACTGATTGAAGGTGCAATTTGCTAACCTTGCACAGCAGATGGATATAGGTCCACCTGTTTCATTGTCTGTAATCAGGCAGGTTCATCTTACCAAGCTCCAGTTTACACTTGGGAGTGGCCCAAAGCGGCACGGCCCAATCAGAGTCCTTTAAAGCAGGAAGAGTTGGCTGAAGTTACACGAAAGAGCCCTGTACGCGACTGCACGTACAGGGATTAGCATAGATGCTAACAGCTTCAGTAGCAGTTTTATCAGATCTGGACTGCATTTCTTTATTAAATGAAGAACAAATATCAACACTACAAAGTTCTCTATAGCAAGGATAATTTAGCTCCTCTTTTGACACGTTTTGAAAAAAGTATGTTTTACGAAGTGGCTCATGTTATGTAGCTTGCCAACAACATTATCTGATTGGCCCGCGATAAATGTGATTGACGGAACAATCGTCCAGTCACCTGCCAGGTATCCTTCTGAAAGCTTCTGCCCTCCCCAAACACTGGCTCTTTCTCGATGGACTAATAAAATATAATGAACGGCTCATCCGGTGTGCCAGATTAGCAATTTGCTGTGGAGTGCTAAAACAGAACGCTACGCAGACGGACTGTGTGGACCTTGGGTGTCAACATTGTGAGATGAGGGAGTTTTCACTATTTTATTAATAACTTAAAAACTTCTCAATGGATTTTGACCAAATTTTCAGATAATTATTGTCTTTCTCCAAGGTAGAATTGATCGGTGGATTGATTGGTGGTAATCTGAATCAGGATGCAGATTCAGAAATTCTTAATATATTTGTTGACATAGCAAGATAAGGCTGTTTTCCACATTTTCACAAATACTCGGCAAAGGATGTCAGAAATGCCTTAATGAAGGTTTGTGCAATTTGAGCACTGAACTCAAAATGAAAATATTACACATATGACATGTTACAGGTTTTATATAACTATGAGGGACAAGCGCAGGGAGACGTAGCTGTAAACAAAGACTATAGCCCACAGCCACTCTCCAGATGTTACCCCATGTTTTTCATCCAGTATTGCACCACTGTGGACACAACAAGCTCCCACATAAAAGTACAACACAGTAGACACTGAACCTGTTACACTGATTATCTCTGTTTGCCGAAGATATCATTTGAATAAAAGAAAAAAAAAACATTTTTCTGACACTTAAGATTCCAAATAATTAAAATCATCTTAAATTTACAATAGTTTTAGACAAAATCCGAAACCTTCAAAAAAAAAAAAGATAAGCCACTGTGTTGTGCGCAGTGTGTAATAGAAATAAAGGTTTAATCTTAACATACTGTAAGAATCAGTCTCTCTCTGTCCAAAAGCTACACACACATTCAACTTTACTTTTCTCAAATCTCTAGCATCTGTTTCCCGTTACCTTGGAGATGTTTCTTCAGCCTGTCCGGCTTGCAGCACACCGGCCCCATGTCTGAGTGAGTGGTGCAGCCTGGAGCGGGGACTGCCTCTGGCCTAAAGCTGCAGCATGAAGCTGCTTCTCAGTTACCACTAAGTCCACTTGGAAGCAGATCAGAACACAGGTAGCACCAACAGCCAGAACCTGCCAGTGAGGCATGCTCAATGCAAGTGCAAACAAAAGCCCGTCAAACTATAGTCCCACTTGTTGCTCTTCTCTCATTTATTCTGTCCATTCACTCGCTCTTTTCTTCCTGGTTCTTTCATTCAGCAGTGTGGGCAGCAGGTTCATTCCCTCAGCCCCCCTGGGGAGAAGCAAATCCCTGAGGAGGAGTATAACAAGACTCTCTCTCTCTCTGTCCTTCCCTCTCTCTTTCTGAGTGTGTGCGTCAGTGTGTGCAGTAGCAGGGTGATGGGCTGTCCTCCAGTCTTTGCCAAACAAACTTGTACACACAGAGAGGGAAAACAGACAGTGCCAATCAATGTCTGTGAGACACCAGCATCACATGACTCTCCAGACAAGTCAGTACAATTCCATGTTCATTTAAAACTTCTTTGTGCTGTAATGCCCTCTGCCAAATCTGTTTGCTACTGTCTAAGTCTGAATGCCTAATTCAGGAGGGATTCAAAGGGCTGTGGTGACTAGTTAATCTGAAAACACTACACAATTTTCTTATTTTAACTGATTTTAAAGACAGACACAAAAGACAGTTTAAACCTTTCTTAAAATTATAATACTCTGAATGCACCAAATAGATGGATCCGCTAGACTGTGAGACCATGAGGAATGGGAATCAAGAATCGGGTTTAGTTCAGAGGCTGTTCCAACGAATTTAGGGAGATGATATTACCTGTCTTCATTATAACAATTCTCTTATTAATGCCTTTAACTTGATTCTCATCAAATGTTTTTATTAGAGCAGTTTCAGGCATTGTACCTTCACATATAAGTATGCAGTGAAACAATTTCAATATGCTCTATTTTTAAAAAGAAAAGTATAATATACAGTAAACAATACAACCAATAACTGTTACTATTAGTGTTAACTGTTACTTTTTAGCTTAGCTTTTAATTAAGATTTTATTTATGACATTTATTTATTTTAGACCTTTACATTGTTTTTATTTATGTATTTTATTCTTTTCTTACCTTAGTGTTTTAGTTGTACTATTTTATGTTCTAGTTCTTAGATTTTATTCATATCTTCGTTTTTACATACTGTTATTCTTTTATCATTAGGATCTCCAGTGTTTCCTCTGGGGGAGCCCTCTGCACCACGAACTATGCTCGGCTATGGCTGCAGGACTCTGTCTCGTGGGTCCCTGTTGGAGTCTTGAGGTCCATCCTCTCTCCTCTGGGTTCTGCGCTGGTGTCCTGTGGCTGTGGTTGACTCTCTGCTCCTGGTGCAGACGGCTCCTCTGATGGCACTTTCTCAGCTGGTCTGTCTGTACTCAGCCTCTTGTTCTTAGCCTAACGTCCACTATTTTAGTGTATGTGTATGTGTGTGTGTGTGTGTGTGTGTGTGTGTGTGTGTGTGTATTTGTGCATGAGTGAAACGTTGCATGCGTGTGAGTGGATGCTTATGTAAACAGGGGTGGGTAGGTGGGTTTGAGGGAACGTTTTTATTTTTTATGTAAAGCACTTTGAGTTGCATTATTTGTATGAAAAGTGCTTTATAAAAAAGTTTGATTGATTGATTGATACTGTAAACATCCTCTGAACTGCGAACATAGACAATAATAATAATAATGATAAAAGTAATAATAACAATAATAATAATTAATAATAATAAAAAGAAAATAAAATAAAAATATACGAAATAAATTCCTAAATCAATATAAGGATAAAATGAATAATGAAAATAATTATGGCAGAATAAGAGGGATTAGGGAACAGTCATAGTTTTTACTTGATTCTTAAAGGGATAGTTCTGGATTTTTGAAGTGGGGTTGTATGAGGTGAGGCAGTGTAGCTGAGTCCATAAACTTGGGCTTGGGACAGGAGGGTAGCTGGTTCACGTCCCGACGAAATACAACTGGAAGTTGGTTTGAGAAGATGCAAGCTGACTTCCAGGGGCTGGTTACAGCTTGAGCTGAAAAGAGTTGGCATCCCCTGCCTCTGGAGCCTTGTTTGTACCCTAAGGCCACCCCACATACACTCCATCTCACATAAACACCTATATGAAGTTGCTGTTGGTGCAGACGAGTCGTCAGGAATGATGAATGGCGAAGTGCCAATATGTCACATGCTCCCAAACCTTACCTGACCTGTTGTATGAGGTACTAGCATTAGCTTGAACACTAGCCACACACATTACACACTCTAAGCAGATTATATACAGTTTTACAAATTTCAACCTGCACACTGCTTTGCATGGGCTCTACTTTGCCACAAAGCACAGCCTATGTGTCCTCCCACCAGCAGAGCCCAACACCTTCCTTCTCAATAGGAAACAACAGCTGCCAAATGAGATAATTGGGAGGTTTTTGCAGAGAATATGACCACTGTTTTATTTGGCCACTATGGGATACTTGAACAATCAGGATTACACACCACAAAAACTTCAATAGAAGGAAAGTTGACATGTCAGAATGAAAAATAAAGAGGACTGCTGTAAAATTTTAGAAGAAATACAAGGGCGCCAGCAGTTCTCAGTCTGTATTCACACTTTCTGCTCACAGGAGGGGAAATCACAGAAATTTCAGGGTAATTGTGCACCAGTGTATGAGATCTACATCCCCCCCTGCGCCTTCCTTCCATTAGCCAACAGACAGACTGCAGGAAGTCTTCATGTTCTGAGAGACGAGTGTGAACAAGTAAGTCAGGCAGTTTTCTGGGTAGGTTACACTGGGGTGAAATCAGGCCAGAAATTGTGCCCAAAAAGATCTAGAGTGTAGCCAGTCTTTGTAGGAGCCTTGTGAAATCCAGTATTTGTTATATACTCTTTACTTCAGACTTTCAGATAAAACCCAACTAATTTTTTGACGTAACAAGTAAAATAAGGTCTTAGGTCTAAGGTTCTTTGTTGCCTCCATCTGATTCACAAGCACAGACATAACCCTCTAAGTATTAACCAAACACAACCTGTCTGAGGTTATAGTTGTGGACTTAGCTGTTGAGCACATTTAACAATCCAACACAGAATTTCTATTAACATAAAAGACAATGGAAATATATGAAATGTTTCAAGACAAGCCCTCATCTGTTTTAATGACAGGTCACAGCAGGAAAAACTGACTGACTGGCCTGGAAGAGAAGAAATGGAGTCATCCAGCCTAACATTTGAAACCATAACATAGAACTGCCCCATAATACAGCTTTAGATGTATTATGCAATTCGTTATTCAGTATCTGATTTTCCCTTTTAACTTCACTTTGTACATACTCTAAAAAAACTGTCTGGCTCTGTCAAACACATACTCACCTGTGTTTTCAGTGTAAACATGACAGTGTAAAATTCTTGGAAGTGTTGTTTTAGGCCTCAGTACAGTATGAAAGTTCGCCACTATCTCCTATTTAGAGAATAAATGTTTGTAGCCTGCTTATGACTTGTTACAGCATGACTGTAAGTGTGATGGATGATCAAGAGACAAGTTTTGTTGTCATACACAACGATGAGGGCTGCACAATATACACCAAAAATGGTATTTCGAAGCACATTTCTCAGTGGAAATGCACAATATACGTCAATATGTTTTCTGTGAGGTAATAGATTCAAAGTAAGCTGTGGGCCAAATCCACACGGGCCATGAAATCGCACAAATAATTTGATTAACAGCCAGCTGAACAAAATTCAACACAAATCTTCAAGATGACAAAAAGATTAGCCCTCTATAGTTGATAATGAAAAAGTTTCTTAAAGGAAGGTCGAACAAATGAAGTCATACCCTACATTTAAATACAGTTTCTTGTGGCTGACAATCTTATTACTGCTAGTTCACTCAAGTAACTCAAGTTTGTATTTGTTTTAAACATTTATTGCAAAAGCAGAACATAGTTTGAGTTTGGATTTATTTTACATTCAGATTTTTGAAGTGGTGAATTATTGACTAAAACTCCTGTTGGAGCCTACAGGTGGTGCAAGGGTGGTTGAGGGTTGAAAGCAAGGGTGCAGTGCTGATGCATGACAGAGCTGGCAAAGCAGTGGAAGAGAACTGAAATCTTTCAGCCTAATTGGTAATTGGTAGGATGCTCGTCAGGTGTAAAATCCGTTCAGCACATGATGTCTGCCTGAGCTGGTCTGCAGCGCCACCACGGAGGTTATGTTTTTGCTGGCATTAGTTAAGTTAGTTTGTTTGTTGGATTGTAAACATAATAGCTCAAAAACTAATGAATGAATTTGGATTAAAAAAAAAATTAGGGAACATTGGTCATAGTACAAGTCAGAAGTGGTTAGGTTTTGGTGTGACCTAAATCCAGATGTGGATCTAGGACTTTTTTAAAGAATTTATTTACATTGTGAGATAGGGCAGTTTTCACATTTTCACAAGTAACTCAACAAGCCCTCTACAGATTTTGATGACATTTTCAGGGAGTGTTGGTCATGGCACAAGGTAGAAGTGATTAGTTTTGGTGGTGATCTAAATCTGGATGTGGATGTGGGATTTTTTAAGGATTTCCTAACAATGCCAGATAGGGCAGTTTACCACATTTTTAACAATAATTTGCTTGACAATGTTGGAAATGCCTTGTGTGGAGATAGTTTTTAACTGTAAATGATCTTTTTAACTCAGCATCAGTTCTGCATACATTATTTTTTCTGATCAACATAAACAAGGTGTTGTTATAAAATATCTGTACTACTGTCTGTGAGAAAAATAACTAAAACAAGGGTGAAGTGATGAGCAATTTCTTAATCTACATCCAAATAAGGATGCAGATTAAGACATTGTTTTTAAAGGATTAGTTCATATTACGTGATTTGTTTTTTTTTTTCACAACAATAACTTGGCTAACAATGTGAAAAATGCCTTGACAGATGTTTATGCTCTTTTAGATCCTCTAGTTCACAAAGTCCTTTAGCTAATTAGATTTTAGTTACACAAAAAGCTATCAGAAGATAGCTATTACTTTCACAACTATACTTGTAAACATGAGGTTAGACAATTTTGCACAAAGAAGAAAAATTTTGATAAGGTGTATATTTTTGCGGTTCAAAAATGCCAATCAGACCACCATTCTTTTTGACTGATATCAGCAAAAATTCAAAATGGAAATATTTTTAAAAGGGTGAATCATGCTCTAAATGACAGACATACATGCAGTGTTGATTTTCGAAAATCAAAATAACAACCTTGACCGACAAAGGAGTTTTAATTCAGTATTCACATTTCACCTTGTGTTCCCTTTTGAAATGATTCTGCATGCCATGCATTAAAACTTTGGTAAATATTAGACCTTATATATTTATTTACCCAATAGCAAACAGACCTATTGTGGTAGTGTAAAAAAGGGTAAAAAGAACAGTAACTTCATGGACCCTTGAACTCTGGCTTTGCTGTTTTTCCCTGTAAGAGTGTCTTTTCTGTCTCTGTTCATGCATGCAGAGGCAGCGTGGGAGTGTGTGTGTGCTGCCTAAACAGCCAGTCCACAATAACGAATTAGCAGAGGTTGTCACGTTTGCACAGGCACAAGTGTGTGTTGAGAGTGTGTGTGCTGTTTTCCAGATGGCTTAATTGCCTCACACTACAACAACAGAGGGCTTATAGCCGGGAGTCAGCTGTTAAATACAAAGAATATTTTGAAAATGCTCAGTTATTTGCCCATTTTCTTTATGCTGCAGGCTTTAAGACAAGCTCCAGGCACATGACTGGGGAATCGGCTTTGTTTTGGTGTGCTGCCCCTTCTGTCTGTAGGAAATACAGATAAAAACCATGGTGGGAGTCCAATTTTTTAATTGCTTCCATGCTCAACTGCTTCTGGTGTTTTTGTCTACAGTCAAGAAGATATCTGGGAGAGCCGGCAGAGTTCTGTGTTGCTTTGGCCTCCAGTGAGCAACGTTAACAACTGATCTAACAGCCTGGTCAAGGTCAATTACCAAGGTCAAACAAGTTTCATATTTGTGAGATTTTTATAAAATCTGATTGCACTCACTGCCCACTTTGATAGGCGCTCCTATTTACCTGCTAAACATAAACAGCTTACCAGCCAATCACATGGTAGCAACTCAATGCATGTAGACATGTTGACACGCTCAGGATGACCTGCTGAAGTTCAAGCTGAGCACCAGAATGGGGATGAAAGGTGATTTCAGTGGCTTTGAAAGTGGCTTAGTTGTTGGTGCCAGAACAAATGCTGATCTACTGGGTATAGAAAGATGGGTATAGAAAAAGAAATGTGGAATGGAGGGAAATGGAAACAAACTGCCGCAACCGTGTGATGCTATCATGTCAATATTCACCAAAATCTCTGAGCACCTCGTTGAATTGATGCCACAAAGAATTAAGGAAGTTCTCTTGGCAAAAGGGGGTCTTAAAGTGGAAGCTTTTGTTTTTTAAAGTGTCCCTGGCTGACCCATCAACAGGAGCCTTACGTACTTGGCCATAGATACCTCTTCCAAGGAGGTTATGTGTTTGTCGGTGCTTGTTTGTCTGTAAGCGAGATTACGCAAAAATTACTGGACTGCTTTTGCTGAAATTTTCAGGAAAAGTTGGTAATGGCTCAACTTAAAAATGATTAGATTTTGGTGGTGATCCAGATAACCACCATTAGCAAATGATCGTTTTTTTCTCAATAACTGTCTAACTAATAATGATATCAACATGATTCCGAGTGCTAGGTGTGGGTTTTCAGGGTCAGTGAATCACATTATGATGGTAACTTCATCATGGAACTATTGCTTATAGATGTAACAGCAATATGATATGAGCTACCTAGGCAGAGGTTTGCACCCTGCAAGTGCTTTCTAGTTTAGGAAATGGCACCAAAGACTTTTATATAGTGCTTTAACCATGTGAAGGTTGAGGAGGTATTGAATGCAGCATTGATCCTTGTATCTACCTTTGGCAGCAGGGTGCTCCATTCTTAAACCATTAGCATGACCAATGGTTTTTACCTCTGGCTGGAAACACACATATACAAGCAGTGGACTGTAACAAAAACAAAAGCCCATCAGTCAATAACATGACCCAGGTGAGCAGACAAGGTCCCCGTGCTCCTCTGAAGGAAAAGACTACAGTGACAGTGGACAAAAGAGTGCAATTCACTGTGTTCATTTCAGGACCTGTTTCGGCTTAAATTGAAGGTTTATTAGTCTCAGATAAACTCAGTTTGATCAATACGATCAGAAAATTAAGATTAAGGCATACATACCTATGAATGATTTGGGTCATAAATTAAAGTTGCAGTCAGAGACCATTTAAGCATTTATTGGGTAGCACAGTGTGTTTTTCTGCAAGGCTGATGATTTTCTTCATGTAATGGGGGCATCGGTGGTGCAGTCTGATAGTTCACTTGGTCAGTAATTGGAAGGTTGGAGCGAGTTGCTCTCGATGCTGCGTTAGTGGCGTGTAAATGGGCACAAAAGGGCGTGAATATGTGAGTTGATACAGATGGATAATTAACATAGAAACCCCAACCATCAGTGAGTAAATGTGAGGGTGAATGGGTGTGAATGGGTAGATGTGACCTGCGGTGTAAAGCTGCTTTGAGTGGTCAAGATTAGAAAAGTGCTATATAAGCTCAAGTCCATTTACCATTTACCAATCCTCATGTAAAGATTCAAAACATTAATTCTGTCGACTGTTTCTCTCCTTTGATAACACCAATTGGTGTTGTATTTTATATAGTTGGAACGCCTAATCAGTCACCTTTACAAGGAGGTACAACTTGAAAGGATTGTACATGTGTGGAATCAGCAGCACAGATAACTGTGTTGGAGGTGCGCCCAAAAAATGTGCAAAAATCCCCTCTTCACCTGGAAGAAAGTGTACTGTTCCCTTAAAGAAGCAAGGTTGAGGAACCCGTCTTCCCCAGGTGTCGTTTTCCTTGAACGTCCACTTTACATTCTGTCATTGCCTTAACCAGTCTCAGAATTTGGTCATAAGTGTAACCAAGAAAGGCTGCCACTTCATGTACCGGAACACCAGCTTCAAATTGCAGGGAATTTCAGCACATTTTTGGGGGGCACTACTGGCACTTTTAGCTGTGTTGCTCATTCCACGAATGCAGGATCCTAACAAGTTGTACCTGGTTGTAAAGGTGACTATAGGCTTTCCAATGATATAAAACACAATATCAATTGGTATTATTAAAGGGGAGAAACAGTTGACCACAAAAACATTTCCAAAGTTTTTTCTTTGCCATGCCAAGTTAATTAATTTTTGCACATAGTCAAAAGTAATGAAGTTGTTGGTCTGAAACCCTTTTAAACTAGAAAGCGCAAACTTCCGCCAAGGTAGCTCACATTTCGCTGTTACATCTGAAAGGAATGGCTCCATTACAAAGCTAGCATTATAATATGATGACTTGACCCTGATATCCCACACCTAGCACTTGTAATCATGTTGATATTATTAGTTAGACAGTTATTGAGCAAAAATGATTGTTCGCTTATGGCAGTTATGTGGATCACCACTAAAATCTAATTATTTTTAGGTTGAATCATCAACAACACCTCCTGGAAATTTCAGCAATATCCATCCAGTAGTTGTTGTGTAATCTTGCTAACAAACAAACAAATAAACAGACAAACACACAAATGCCAGCAAAGACATAACCTCTTTGGTGGAGGTAATTAAGCCTCTCATTGGGTTTGACCTACATGCAGGAAAATGGGCAGGTTATGTATCATGTTCAGAACCACAAAAATTCTCTGATGGTTACTGTGAGAAATGTTCAAAAGGCGAGTAATTTCAATACCTTTTTGTTGTTCATATTGTGCATTCACATATTTCCTGTATTTATGTGCATTTTTTGATTATTACTTGTCTTAGTTTGGACTTACTGTTCATGTCTGTAATGTGATTTTCCACAAAAACACTATTTAAACAGATTCTAACCTTTGTATCATTATAATAATTATTATTGTTATTATTATTATTGTTAGTAACTTTTCCCATGTCCTCGCATACACAACAGATGCTCTGTAATTTGAGGCTGATCAAACTGTGTTTGACTTGTTTTTCACTTAAAGACTTTCTTCTGGCAAGAAATGATTACTTAACTTAATAGGATTGCCGGTAAAGCAGAGTCCCAAACATAAGTGCCAGTCTTGAGAGTTTTAGTCATTCCTTAACCAAGAAAAGCCAAGAGCTCATGTGAAAAGAGTCATTAAATTACTGTTGAGAACCAGTCATCTTCTGTCACTGAGTGGCAGAGGTGTCATTGAGTGCTCTACAGTAAAGACTTCTGATACCCTTTGCTTTTCTTTAAGGACTCAGCAGAGGAACTGAAGAGTGAAAGCATTTGTTCAATGGAGCATCCAAGCTGTTGAGTTTATTCGTAATGAGTGTTTTGCTCAAGCAGGCTGAGGATTTTCTTGTTTCGAATGCCAACAGATCAGATCTTACATCAGGTGATTATTTTATACCAGTAAGAATCTACAGGCACAACTGTCCCTCTTTGCACACACATTACTCCTAATGTCTCCATCAAGTCAAACTATACTGTGCAGTATTAAAAAACTTTCCCCCTTTTCTGTCCTGTGTAGTTTTGCACCTCTACCCCATGCAATGTCTTCCTTCTCTCCCTTTCCATCTCATGTCTAGTCTCTCAGGTCTGCAGGCCTGTGTGCAGAAACTCACTGAGGTTCTCACCCTTCTGCTATGTTGACTGGCCATAAACAAAACACACAGAGTCTCACAGACCTGTGGGCCATTCCAAACAAAAGAGAGAGACCTCTGAGCAAACACCTCCACAGTGACAGGTTGATATATAGAGCTGTAGAGATGGACGGACACTACCCTGAGCTGCTGACTTGTAGTTTGACCCTAGTACCTGATGTGACCATAAGCTGTATAAAATATGGACTCTGTGACGGCTTTTCAAAACATTTTGATTGCCTCCTTCAACTTAATATAAAGAGCATGGGTCAAACCATGCCATCAACAAGCATTTGAAATTATTTTTTCTCGAAGAAGATTTCTGTCATCAACATAAATGACATTTATACTTCACTCCAGTTGGTAGGATATATAGGCTTTGCAGAACCAAAACAAAGGGGCTTGCTAGTGTTCAGGGCAGATCTTAAAAATCTGTTAAAATGTATTTCCTTTGAATAATACAGATAAAAGCGTTAAAAAGTCTTAAAATTAAAAGTCTTAAAAGATTTAGTGTTAATTTTATTGACTAATTATTCTCGAAAAACTAGACAGTAACTAAAAAAAACAAGTGAACATGGACAAAAACTAAAACTAAATTAACTGACATTTTTGTCAACAAATAAAAACTAGACTAAAATGTTTGACAGAGACCTAATTCAATCAGACCTAATTTAGTCACGTAGAAAGTAGGGACAAGTTAGAAATATATCCAATCACAGCTACTTTGGTTGTGTGGAAAGGTTGGATGAGTTAAGAGGGACATCCAGTTACAGCTGCCTTAGCTCCATGGTGGTGGGATAAGTTGTGGAGCGATCCAATCAGAGCTCCTGTCTTTATGAATTGATATATTCATGTAGAGAAGGTTCACTGCTTGTTGTCAGTTCTGGTATTGTAACAGAGATGCTCTAAATAAAGTTCATTGCATTTCATACAAAAGTTAAATTTGTTTCTGTCAATTTATACATTCAAACTTTACTAGCGTTTAATAAAGGGTTATTAGATGTTTTATTTTATCCAAGTGTAAAACATGACTTCAGAAATTCAAGGAAACATAAAAAATGCCTTACACTTTACACTTCATATTTTAGTTGACTAAATTTACAGTAGATTTTGTTGACTAAAAAGTTGTGAAATTTTGTCAACTAAAACTGGACCAAATTGAAAACAATTTAGATTACTAAATTTTGACTAAAACTAAAAGATATTTTAGACAAAAGACGATAACTAAAACTAAATTAAAAGGTACTGTCAAAATTAACACTGAAAAGATTATTAAAAACAGTTAAAGAGTTGAAAAAGGTAAAAGACATTGAAAGTCATGGTTTTTATATTTTCTTTAAGATAAAATTTTTTAAGAGGATTTAAAGTAGAAAAAAAAACTTTTTTGGTCATCTTTTAAGTTTCACTTTTCCTACGAGCTTGATGAGAAAGCATGTGCTGGATTCTTTGACAAAAGAGACTACTCTAGAGAGATGTTAAGACTCTAAAAAAGTGATGAAATGTTTATTTCAGTCAGGAGAAACCTTATGATGTGTGCGGCTGACTTCTTGGCCAGGTTGCCTTTGTAAATGAGATCCTGATCTCAATGGGAAATTACCTGGTTAAAAAATAAAAGTTAAAAAAAAAAAACAGACAAAAAACAGCAACTGCAGGCTAAGAAAGATGTTAGAAGGGGTGAAACACCACGCCACATGGAGGAGTTCTCTGTTTTGAGTGTCATGCATACTGATTTTCCCTGCTGTTTTTTGTTTTGGTGAGGAAATATTCAGATTAGTTGAGGTTGGGGTCCCTGCCCTCTACTGCCCATCATCACCTCTTCTCACCTCATCCCTTGTGCTTCATCTACCATCATCAACAGACATCAGGTTGGACAGTCATCAGAATAATGGTTGGGTCACTCAACAGTAGTATGAGTGAAAGGGACTGATCTCACTGTGGAAGCCAGAGAATTACAAACACTTTGGAAAAATATATGTGTAGGCAAAAATACTCAAATAATTTTAATTTATTTTAAAATTGGCCCCCACAGCATCTGTCAAGAAAAAAAACGTTTTCTTGTGCAAATGTAGTCTAAAGCCTTTGGTAAGACTCTTGGTTTCTTTACTGATGTTAACATTCTGCAAGCTATTGCTAGCTTTGTACCACCACTGGCTCTTCACACAAAACACACCAAAAACCTGAAAAAGACACTGCACTTGTTTGAACACTCCCCCTTGTGTCCCAGCCATGTATGGTTTAATTTTCTACAAAGGGGGTTTTATTTGTGTTTTATTGTTAAATGTGTCTGAATGGCATGATGTGATTGTTCTATGTGAGCCCAGTCAAAGAAGACTTTCTGTCACCATCTGGGACAGACAAAAGGTGAATCCCAATTCTACCCCTTGGCCCTTGTCTTACCCCTTACCCCTTGGTTTTGCACGTTCACGTCTAGTGAAGTGGTGTCCCAATTCTCTGTAAGGCTAAGGGGAAGGGCTAAGACCAAGGGCTACACAGCCCTTGAATCGAAGACAGACCAGGACCTCACTTGAAAGGAAGGGGTATGAGAATTTCCTATTATACACTGCGCCCGCCGACACGAGGCAGAGCAGAGACCAAAGGAAGCGCATAATTATAAGTACTAATTAAATCATAAGGTAAATATTAATCATATTTTTAATTTTTGATCATATTTTGAAATTTCTCGTTATAACGAGCTAGCTTTCACAGCCGTAGCTACGGCTATTGTCGTATCTGCCTACGTCACAGCTAGCGACCCACTCTGGGTGATGACGTAGCAGGAATCGAGTGGCGACTTGTTTCTTAGCAGTGTGTTTTCACCCCTTCCCCTTGGCCCTCAAACAGAGGGCTAAGGGGAAGGGGTAAGACGAAGGGGAAGGGCTAAGGGGTAGAATTGGGATTCACCCAAAGTCTATCTATCTATCTATCTATCTATCTATCTATCTATCTATCTATCTATCTATCTATCTGTCAAACAAAAATGAATATCGACAGAAGTCAGATGCCAAGACAGCTCTGTTTAACAGAGCCCCTCTTTATTTCATAATAACTGCTGGATTGTGTCAACTCTACAACACCAGATGGACCATTCAGTATAATTCACTTGATTATCAGGGGAAAGAGTCCATTGAAAGTGTTTGGGAATAGGAAAAACCTTCCAAAATCAAATCCAGCAGGTGATCAAATGATAATTTCATGAATCACATTACAGGCCAATAAGATAATGAAGCAGGCAGGCACTGCTGCTGCAGTGTAAAAGATGGAATGTTAGCCAAAACATGAAGACACACTGAAGCTGTTAGCGTCTAAGTTAATGTCTGTACGAGCAGTGGCCTCGCCATAGCTCCCAAAGGATGCTGATTGGCCTTCCTGCTTTTGGGTCGCTCACAGTTGTAGATTGTAGCTTGGCAGGATTGAGCTATCCAATATTAAATCCAGTTGATCCATCTGCTCTGCAAGGTTAGCATTGTGTGAACTGTAGTAGAATAGTAAAGGAGAAAAGAGGTGATGCAAAACAGTACTACGAAAAGAGTAAGTGAACTTTTCATAGATGTGAGACTTCTTCAGACTGACACAACTCTTTGCTGCAGACTGAACCAACCATATTTCATGTGTTGTTGGTTAGTCCTTGTTTCGTCCGAAGTACTGGATGTCAGTACCAAGCCTCCACTGACCTGAAGGCTTAGGCTCCAATTCATGTTACAAGTGTAAAAGGTTATTACTGAGAATGTATTTTGGTTTCATTTTAGTTCAATAAAAGGTGCTGGAGGTGTGCTGTCCATCTTTATACAGTGGGGATATTGATGTTAAAGTTGTGGCTGCTTTCAGAGCTAAATCCCCTCAAATCTTGTATCAATTGGGCCCTTTCTCTTAATAAGCCTTCATGGTTCAGCGCTCAAAAACATCACATCCACACACATAGAAACACAACTGAAGACAAGCACAAGAAGTGGAAAGGCTCTGTGCGGTCAGTATAAGCCGACTGTTGAGCCTCAGGCAAGCCGTCTGTAACACATGAAGCATGACAGCTCACTAACAGCCCTGAGATCTACAGGCTTACAACAGCCTGACATGATGGAGAGGCCCTTTAATTTTCTGTTTGCTTCATGGTGCTTTTTTGATGGAGCTCAAAATGTAATCTGGTTTCTGACATGTCACCTGATCTGAGGTCAAAGCATGTGAGAGAGGGAGGCTGACCAATAGAGCAGCTAATCCTGGACTAATAGCGCTCTCTGCTGTTTGAAGGCAGAATAGCAGGCAGAAAAATCTAATCGCTGCCGTATGTCTGATGAAGGATTTATGTTTTTTGATATGGTGGTGTAAAACAATAATTCTTGAGTTTCAGTCCATAATAACAAATCACATTTTGTGAAATAATTAGCTGTAATTTCTATTTTTTTTTTGAGTGTTCTCAATACTTTTAGTGATTAATTCAACACTTTGTGAAATATTTTGTAATCTAGCCCAAAGTGATTCTTAGGAAACTTTAAATCTTCTTGCAGTATTTTGTATTACAACTGATAACTTAACCATTTCAGACCAATCTGTTTTTTTTTTTTTACTGATAATCCATTCATCTATCCATCTATCATCTTTATTGCTTATCCCTCTCCAGGTGGTGGGATATTGATAAACATAATAGTTATAAATAATTTAGTTTCATGCGGAGTAGTTAAGATTTAACTACTCTGCATTCAAAATGATGAAACCAGTCATCCAACTCTTCGTTAAAAGGGCAACTGGACTGGTTTGAGGTTCTTGAAGACATTTCACCTCTCTTCCAAAAGGCCTCTTCAGTTCTGAAACCAGTTAAATAAAGAGGTGAGGTCTTACCTGGGACAATCTCAAAAAGGTGTCTTCCTGGTTCATCTGGATTAGCTGTGAGCTCATTGACCTGGCATCCCTGAAGAGGAATACAGCCCTGAAACACAGAAAGAAAGAAAATAATTAATATTTGGCCTCAATTATGGTCTAGTAGAATTTTAGAGGTTTTAAAAATATTGTAAATAAGAGGCAGGACCGGATAAGCATTTGCTTGTCCTTTCTTAAACTGGTATGTGTGTTGACATTGGTACATGTGTACATATGTCAAATTATTAGTGTTCATGTGTAAACTGTTTTGTTTTAGCTAGTTTTCAAAGTTTGAGATGAATAAAAAACAACAGTCAGAATCAAAAATCATTCACTCTTCAAAATCTTAAACCAAATCAAATGCATTTATCTAATTAAGAATCAGAAACATGTAATTACACTCAGTGTAAGTCATATTCATCATATAAGTCAAGACAAGTATATAACTTGTAAAAAATGAGGCCTAAGTTATTTTTGTACTGGGATTTTTTTTAAAGCGCAAAGTCTGGAAAACACAGCTGGGATAGGCTCCAGCCCCCCGCAACCCCGAAAGGGATAGTCGGTATAGAAAATGAATGAATGAAAGTCTGGAAAACACAATAAGGAAATCCAGGCAAAAAAGCCAATTTCACAAAGTACACGCAGTCAGGCCTTGTTTCACAACTTTAAATATCTTTAGATAAGTATGTATTGACGCGAATGTTCATCTATAGCAATTCTATCGTTTTCGTTAGAAATTAGCCAAACACAAATTTTTGCAAAGGAGTATTTTTTTTTGATTAGCAAGAAATGTGACTCAATTACCTTAAATACAGCCACTAGTCCTAAATCAGGGATGTCCAAAGTCTGGCCTGAGGGTCCACTGTGGACTGTGGTCCAGTTATAATTAGCAACATATTCAAACAAAAATATGAATATGGCCCATAAGGGCATGGCACTTCTGCCTGACGGTGTTGTGCTTTTTAGTTTTACTCAAGGCTTAAATTGAGATGAATGTTTAAAGGGATATGTCAACTTTTTTTTCTTCTCATGTCTTGCCTCAGTCCCGGGCCCCAAATTCCTCAACAATGACTTGGTTTTTGCCTTGTCAAACCATTAATGGAAACACGTTATCCCACATTGGATACACAACATCATATACATTACAACTTGTCTGACATCAGATTGGTTTAATCAACTTTTTACAGTAAAAGTGAGGCATATCTGGTCTGTTCATCCTCAGATTTGTTGTTTGTAACCTTTAGTTAAAAAAGTTCTGGTACTTTTAGCCGAATTAAAGATATATTCACACTTATAGTTTATGAAACACTGGCTTGTCTCATTGTTGCACAATGATCTCAAGTCTACTCTGCATTTATATTGGATAAAGAATTTAATAATAAATGAATAAATAATTGGTGTGCAAGGAAAATGCTCTCTTGTCATTGTATCAGTGTCACTCTGCAACACTCCACCAAAACAGTGGTGGACTGTGTGATTTGTATTCCAGTTTTGACACAATCTCTGGTTGTATGTGTACAAGAAACCACAGTGACAGAAACAGAGCATATAATTTAGGCTAAGAGCTAATAAGCATGTAGCATCAAACAACTGATCAATGACAGGAGACATCAGAGGAGTTCAGATTATAGCTGCTGAATAGGTTCAGGCAGAGGACGAGGATATGTTTGCAGTTGTTTAGCCATTGAATTAGACAATAAGGAAATAAACATAATGGTTCATCTCCTAAATCCACTTTATCATATTATAGTGCATGAAATCCTGCCTGAGACACACAGTGATTGGCACCTGGTGCAGTGCAGCAGACCGATAATGGGACTTGGGGTCTGCATTTTTTGAACATGCAGTCACAGTTTTGGGAAAGTTCACATCAGACTATGTTCTAACCTCTCTGCTTCTCTTAGTTTGTGGCTTTTATGGACTTATAGCATAGGCTATCACATAGTTTGACAGTAAGTATGAATTAGGGCTAAAATTAGCCTGGCTGAGCATATATTTAAAAAGAATGATGTTCTAGGACTTTTTTGGTGTGTGTTAATATTTATCACTGGGTGGCACGGTGGTGCAGCAGGTAGTGTGTCGGCCTCAATGCAATAACATTGCTGTTTTGGAGTTTGCAGGTTCTCCCTGTGCATGTGTGGGTTCTCCCTTAGCACCCCAGCTTCCTCCCACAGACCAAAAAACATGCTTGTTAAAGGGATATGTCAACTTTTTTTTTTGTTTTCATGTCTTGCCTCAGTTCCAAGTCCATGACAAGCAGATAGACACCATTCTTTTGACTCTGCGTACAGTAGCAAGAAAGCAACAGTCAAAGCTCGCCTGTCGCTAATTACCTTAGCTCAAACACTGGCAGTCAACAGGTATAGCTAGCCTGCCTCTGCCAACAGCCATCAGATAAACTCTTCAGCGACTCTAAATGGTCCTGTGTGCTTGTTGTGACTAATTTTTTTTAATGCATTATGTTACGTTATCTTCTACTATCATCATATTATCTTCTACTCCACAGTGGTTTGTGCTACAGCTGTTACGTTCCTGATTGAGTCAAGTCTTTTGAATGACTCTTTTAAGTGAATGATGAGAACCGATTCACGGTTGTGAGTGAGCCGTTCATTTGAGAGCCATTCTTAAATTTGTAGACCATTTGCATTTAACTGAGACAAGTGAAAAAGGGGTTGGCATATCCCTTTAAGTTTATTGTGATCAAACTGCCTGTAGTTATGACTGTGAGCATGCATTGTGTGTTTCTTTTTGTAGCCCTGTGTTTGGCTGGCGACCGGTCCAGGGTATACTCCACCTCTTGCCCAATGTCAGCTGGGATAGGCTCCAGCTCCCTGCAACCTCGAAAGGAACAAAGGATATAGATAATGGATGGATGTTTATCACTGTGGGCAAATATACTGTTTGGTAATAAGGCACAGCAGCAGCTTGATAATAATATATGGAGGAGCCAGAGTCATCAAAGGAGCTTATCATGGCAGTTCAGAAGATTGTTCACTCTAAACCCCTGAACCATGACCTGCTTTTCCTAAATTGTTCATTTTAAATCCAACAATACAGCCTCTGGTCTTTAATACAAGTTATCACTACAGTCAGATGCACCAAGGTCCAAAAAGAGGGTTCAGGGACCCACCTATTCAGGCTTTCTCTGTATGTTTTTTTAGGTTGTTTGGTCTGCATAGTTGTTTGACAGCTTTCACACAAGTATGAACCAGCCAACCAGCTTGGCAACTGAACAAGACAGAATTAAACAGATCAGGTGTTAATAAAATTAACTGATGGCTATATTTGTTGGGACAGTAATGTTGATACCATGTAAACCACACATGCACACCTGGATGTCTAAAAGTGTAAATTAAGTCACAAGTCTGGTCAGGAAATATTCAAAATCCAGCTCCTCTGGCTTTGAGTCATTCTCTTATCTCTCATCCATCCTCCTCCTTTCCATCAGTCCTCTCTTAACCTCTCACAAATTTTAAGCGTCTCCTCCTGTGATTGAACAGGGACCCGCACAGATTATCAGAATACATTATCCAGATCAATACCCATTTAGCCCTGAGAGCTGGGGCCAAAGTGGGCTGTGAAGACATGCCAGCGTCTGCGGGTCGGCCCCGTTCATCTGCACGCTGGCACCCTCCATCAAACGGGGGGAAGAGGAGTCTGCCAAATCGCTTCAAACCAGGGCCGGGCTGTCGCCAGCATTAGTCGCCATGGCAACAAATGGAAGGGGTGGGAGCTGTGGATGGATGGAGCACAAGGGCAGGGCAGTAACCGAGGGGGAGGAAGAACTCCCAGGGGGGCTATGTGCTCGGAATAACACGAGTCGCTGGCGGGGGGCTGAATGAATAAGAGAAGGCAACACGTAAGCTGAGAAGACAAATCAGAGCCGGAGAAGAGTACAATGAAAATGTCTGATAGATGGTATGGTTTCTCTTCTTATAGATCATAACTCAATAACAGAGAGATTTTGATGAAGAGATGAAATTTTATTGGAAAATCAATGAAACTGGGATTCATGAGTATGAAACCTGCTCCAAACAGATGTGACACACCCAGTTTTTAACCTGGTTTGCTCATAAATGCCAGTCATCATCCTGAACCAGAACACCAGCCTGGACCCTCAAGACTCATTCTTATCTTCATCTCACATCAGCCAACTCCTCCACCTAAACCAAAGCCAACGCATTACACTCCACTATTGATCGTTACCATGTGAGCAAGCCTTAAATTTTAGGCACATAAACACCTCAGACTCCTTCTGTCCAAACAAAGCAGTGATGTCCTGGCCAAGCTCTGAAGCAGCCAACTGCTCACACATAAATCTGCTCTGACACTGGAGCCCAGTCAAGAGAGCAGAAGATAACCACTGACCAGAATCAATGTGATGAGGCAAAAGCTGCAAGAGAACTTATTCTATTGCTTCAGTACAGGGCTAAGTTTGGGAACAAGTTGGAAATATTATTGCTTACAGTCAATTATGATAATAAAACTAGAAAGCAATCAGAGATCTTAAACCTCTGCCAAGGTAGCTCACACATTGATGTTACATCTATAAGCAATAGGTCCATAATAAAGTTACCATCATAATATGATTCCTTGACCCTGAAAACCCACACCTAGCACTCAGAATCATGTTGATATCATTATAAAGGTGCGTTCACACCAAACGTGACTTTGCGACCTCGGCGACCACTCTCCATGTAAAGGCAATGTACAGCCGCGATGGGGGGTGGGGTGGGGGGTGGTTAACCCTCCCATGACACGACGGACGTGTCCTGGGCGACCGCATCGCTCGTCGCTCAGTTGCCAAAGTTGAAAAGTTTGAATTCTCCAGGTGATGTCGCGTGTGGCTGTGCAACAACAGTCAATCAGCGTTGTGTGGGTGTGACGGTACCCGTGACAGACAGTTTTCATTCCGGTTCACAGAGTGACAGTCCAGCTAGATGGGACTGCAGCGAACTCACAGAAGATGCTGCAGGGCCATCAGCTGCAGTGTTTTGTGGTTGGTAGGTGAATGAAAAGGATACAATTGGAATAATGTCAGCTAATACGTCCTATTATATGATATGTGATATGATTGCGGTGAAACTCGAGCGGGTGTGACGTCACTGAGTGACGGCCAAGGGAGACGGTGACCAAAATGAGGTATTTATGGACACGCGACGCGACTTCAGTGGGCGACGCGATTTCAGTCACAAAGTCGCGTTCAGTGTGAATGCAGCTTAAGTTAAACAGTTATTGAGCAAAAACGCTCACCACCAAAATCTAATCATTTCTAAGCTGGGCCATTACCCAACATCAGAGTGAATTTTGTTGACTAATTATTTTCGTCAGAGTTTTCGTCAACAACTTTTTTTTCCCTGACGAAAACTAGACAGTAACTAATAAAAACAAGTGCACCTGGACAAATACTAAAAACTAAATTAGCTGACATTTTCGTCTACAAATAAAAACTAGACTAAAATGTTAGACTTAATCCAATCAGACCTAATTTGGTCACGTAGAAAGTAGGGACAAGTTAGGAATATATCCAATCACAGCTACTTTGGTTGTGGGGAAAGGTTGGATGAGTTAAGAGGGACATCCAATCACAGCTGCCTTAGCTTCATGGTTTGCAGGATACATTGGGGAGTGATCCAATCAGAGCTGCTCCCTTTATGAATTGATATGTTCATGTTTGTTGTCAATTCTAAGATGCTCCACCAGGTAGTCTAAATAAAGGTGATTGCATTTCATATAAAAGTTAAATTTGTTTCTGTTAATTTATACATTCAAACTTTACTAGCATTCAATAAAGGGTTATTAGATGTTTTATTTTATCCATGACTTCAGAAATTCAAGGAAACATAAAAAATGCCTTACACTTAACACTTCATATTCAGTCGTCTAAATTTACAGTAGATTTCACTGACTAAAATGTTGTGAAATTCCATCAACTAAAACTAGACAAAATTATAAGAATTTAGATGACTAAATTATGACTAAAACTAAAAGATATTTTAGGCAAAAGACTAAAACTTAATTAAAAAGTGCTGTCAAAATTACCACTGCCCAACGTCTCGTGAAAATTTCAGCAAAATCTGTCCAGTAGTTTTTGCGTAATCTTGAAAACAAACAGACAAAAAAACACATGCTGGCAAAAACATAACCTCCTCGGCGAAGGTAAAAATTTATAAATAAAGACTGATTTTTATTATTGAAATCGTCTCTACAATTTATTGTCTTTAACAGTTGTAACATGCCAAATTGCTGGTGTTCATTACCTCTACCAAGAAGGTTGTGTCTTTGCCAGCGTATTGTTTTTTTGTTTGTTTGTTTGCTTGTCTGTTTTTTTCTTAGCAAGATTAGATTAAAACTACTGGATGGATTTACATGAAAATTTTACCAGAGAAGTGATTTGGTCCAAGGAAGAATCCATTAATTTTGGTGGTCATATACATATTTGTCTGGATGCAAAAAATGCCCAAAATTTAAAAAAAAAAAAAATATCTCTGTCATTTCTGAATGGATTTGCTTCCAAGTTTACAGGATAATATGGGGTCCATGTCTCTATCATCAAGGTAAATTTCATCTGGATCTGATCCAGATTGACATCACAAAAAACATTGAACTTTATAATGGGAAATCCTATTAACGACATTCAATAATTCATACAAAATCAAAATTTTAGGTGATGTACCTGAAACTTCTTGTGTTCATACAGGGTAACAACCTCCACATGTGTGATGAGTTTGGTCCAGATCATGTGTGTGATGAGTTTGGTCCAGATCCTGGCACCATTTTTGATCTGGTGATCCAGAATTGTATCTTTACAGGGGTTGTGGAAAAGCCGCTGCAGTGACTGGGCTGCTTTGCGGAGGTCTGCCCTCTCTGAGTGCTTTTCTAGTTATATTTGACTCCACTGAGGTGTGATTAAGCCTCAAAAATGGGAGCCAAACAGATTTAATTGTTGCAAAACCTTGAAGAGAATGACATTTAATTTCCATTTGTGTATGGACTGGACGCGATGGAGACTCTCTTTACATTCAGAGCACTAATGACCTCTTACTCCACCTGCCAGCACCCCCTGTCTCCCACACCTTCACAATCTGTTTGTCTTTAAGCAACAGAAATCTATTATCCGATAACTGCAGTTCATTTGTGCAGAATTTAACCTCACATGATGAAAGGAAAAATAAACCTGTATGGATTCTTCTTCTGTGTTTCCTCCTCTTTGACCAATTATCACATCTTTTTAGCTGGATGGAGGGGGGTTGGAGGTGGGGGTGGGGCTGGGGAACTTGTTCTCTCCCAATAATTTGCCTCCCTCTCTTGAAACCCCCACTACTCCCGGTCAGCCTCCAATTTCCGATCGATTAGAAGATGTGAGGGAGGAAAAAAAGGCAGGATTGACACTTTCTCACACATCCGGCTCTCTGAGGGGGGAGGATCTGTGAGTGTGTTTGTGTGTGTTTGTGTGTGTGTGTGTGGGTGTGGGGCTGTGTGTGAGTGTGTGAATTAGAGAGAGTGTGTGTGTGCGACTTGAATCTGCAGGGAGTTGCAAATCAATACAGGCTGGATGGTTATTGGCAAGCTCTGATTAAAGAGTCTGTCAAAGCCTTCAGTCATTTGTTCCTCACAGAATGGAGACGGCCACTCTGTGTGTGTTTAGTGTGCGTGAATGTGTGTGTGGTGCTGAGAGCGATGGCAGACGGCCGCTACCTCCATTCAATGAGCAGCAGTGATGCAGAGTGAAGAGCGAGGAGATCAATAAAAGTGTCGAGATTTTGGCCGAGAATGTAAAGAGATGATTATCATGCTTGAAAGGCCGTGCGTTGGTGTGTGTGTCCTGGACCTGCCCCTGCTGTCTTTTGTTGTTGGATTACATCATCGCCTCATGTTTCAGCTTTGTAATCCTGTCAGCCATGATGACGCTCCATCCCGACATTGTCTGTATGACAGTGTGTGTGTCTTTGTGTGTGTGTGAGGTCATTCCAGACCAGGAACAGTGCCTCCTGTAATGTTTATGATAAATGGGAAATTAATGAGGAGATGTGAGTCAGCACCAGGCCACAAGAGTTATCCCTCATTAGGAAAGCTCTGTAATCGATCAGAGGTGTGACTTTGTAAATGTTTTGATGATGGAGGTCTTGTATACGGTGGCCAACAAGGCCTGCAACAACTTGATGCAGTTCAATAAGAGGAAAACACCTGCAAGAGCAGGAACGTGCTTCAAGTTAGAAACAAAATAAAACCCCAAACTAGAAAAGCACCCAGAGAGCACAGACCTCCACCAAGAAGCTTAGTTCTGACAGTGGCTTTTCCACAACCCCTGTAAAAGATGCAATTCTGGATCACAAGATCCAGACCAAACTCAGCACATACATGGAGGTTGTTACTCTGTATGAACAAAACAAGTTTTGGGATCACCACCTAATATTTTGATGTTATATGAATCATTTAATGTCATCAATGGGATTTCCCATTATAAAGTTCAATGTTTTTTGTGACGTCAATCTGGATCAGATCAAGATGAAATTTACCTTGATGATAGAGACTTTGACCCCATATTATCCTGTAAAATTAAATGAATCTTTTCGGAAATGGCAGATATATATATATAATTCTGCCCAATGTTAACCTATGGGATTTTTTTGAAAATTTGGGAATTTTTGGCATCCAGACAAATATATGTATGACCACCAAAATTGAATGGCTCTTTCCTTTAACCAGACTACACCTCTGGTCAAATTTTCATGTAAATCCATCCAGTAGTTTTTTCCATTATCTTGCTAACAAACAGACTTGGTGGAGGTAACATCAGACCCAGAAAACACCCGCAAGAGCAAAAATGCAGCATTACCAAGAACAACAACAGAAGAGCTCCAGGCCTGGAGAAGGGTCTGGAGTAGAGTAAGTGTGTGGGAGAGAATACTGTCAAGCCAGCTGCTCCTAAATTTGAAGTGTTCGTGTATTTGAACCTTTACAATAAATGCTCTGTGCCAAGAAAGAAGGACAGACTTTGTCATGTTCCTGTTTTCCTTTTACCATCAAAAAAGTGAAATATCAGAGTCCTGCCTTAACGTTGGCTCAAAGATGCCTCTTTTCCAACATGAATGAACAGAATGTGTATTAACATTGTATCAAATAAAGGTTCATTGTGGTACATTTCAAGCACTTTCGCCAGATATTAATTGAAATAAGATAATTTTATTCCATTTGTACCTGATGAATCTGGTATCCTTGCGTAGGACCTCCTGGACAATGTGTGCAAGCAGTATGGAGTACTTTTACTGAGTTCTTTTTGTGTAAGTAATATTTGTGTATTTGAAGAGAGATTACTCAAAAGATGATACAATGGCATTATGAATTCTGTTTATTCATGTAGGGAAAAGAGGCATCTTTGATCCAACATCCAGGCAAGACTCCTTTATTTCAAACTTTTGATGGTAAAAGGAAAAACAGGAACATTATAAACCTTTACCGTAAAGGTTCAAATACATGAGCATGTCAAATTTAGGAGCAGCTGATTTGACCATGGAAAACAGAGGAGTAGCTTGCTTGACCACAGTCCCTCTCTTGTTCAGATTGAGGGCACTTTGAAAAACATTAGATATGTATCCAATGGAGGACCACATATGAAATAGTGTTTGGCACTGTTGTAATATAGAGCCAAACACAGAGACTTCCTGGTGAAAGATAAAGCGCTCTGAAGTTTTCATCCAATCATAAATCATACATTTTTCATAAAACACACACAATTTCATGAAATAGCTGTACCCGCCAACAGCAGTGGACCTTACTGGCAGTCTGAGCTTGTTCTTAAAAGTGCTGCACTGCTGAGAGCCCTTTCACCTACTTCACTGACTATTGTTAGGTACCTCATACAACCCAACTTCAAAAAAATATTGAACTATCCTTTTAATGTCATAATGTCTTTGTTTTCAACTCTGTGAAGCACCTTGAATTGCTATATTTATGAATAATGCTTTATAAATGAAGCTGCCTTGCCTTTACAACAGCTTTTACGATGAGTCCCTGGAACAAAGCCTGTGATGAACATATTCATACAAGATTTGGACTTTTCAGTTTACAACATAAATATCATGAAGGTGTCAGTCTCCAGAGAAGTTTCTTCTCTTTTATAATCACATAATGTCCCTCCATGTCAAAAATTCTGGGCTGACCAGAACATTTAGGGGATGCAGCAGTATGTTGTGCCTCCTAAAGTCTCATAACTTCCCCTCTTTCAGACTAAAACTACACGAAAAAAAAAACAATGTTGGCTCAACTAGATGCTACAGTATTTTTTTTTTTGTTGCTCCTCACATTTCCTTGACAAGGCTATTGTGTTTGGAAGGTTTTGTGTTGCAACATAAGGGCTACGTATCCTGCAGCAATTAGCTCTTTTTGGAGTGTAAACTACCTTTATCAATTATGAAAAGAACTGTGAAATGATTTGGATCAATTAAATAGACCATAAACATGGTTATTGACTTTTTACAGAAGCAGTTACACATCATGATTGTGCTGAATGATCAGTTTCTGAAAAGGAGTATGTTTGCTGTTCTGTATCATTTGCTTGCTACGCTAACACTTTCTACCTCTTGCACTACATGTGAGTATGCTTTACATTGTTTAAAAGGTAAGGTTTCCGTAGAGCCTTACATATGGAGGAATAATCTCAGTCTCCTCCGCACTCTGAGGCATACAGTTCATTAATTAAACACTGGTATCGGATCAGTGCCTCTCCACTGTCTGACTCATTATACAGTAAAAATCATTTCCCCAGAGAGTTCAAGCTCCTCTGCAAGGTCTGAAAGATAAAACACTGTCCTTTAAATCACGCACCAAACATCAGGGACTCCACTGGATTAATATTTCCCTCCACATCTTATCAAAAACAAGGCTGAAGTTTTACCTGTGGTTTGGTTTCCTCCTCGTCTTTGTAGAAAAACAGCTGATCTGAGCGCAGCACAAACCAGCGCAGCTGCCAGTTCTTCATGATGCTGCGCTGCTTCTTCAACCAGCCGGCCTTCAGAGCCCCCTCCTGCAGGCTGGGAGAGGCCGGCCGGCATGAGCCCCGAGACACCTCACCCATCACCATGCTCTTGGACCTGGCTGTGAACACACAGACGCACACATGTAAGACAGTTCATGTAATATCAGTGTTGCAAACCAGTTTTTTACCATTGCCAATGAGGTTCTGTGTTTTGTCTGTGTTTAACAGTCTGTCTGTCCATCTGTCTGCTACAAATGGATTTTGATGAAACTTTCAGGGAACGTTGGTCATGACACAAAGAGGGGGTGATTACAGTTTGGAGATGATCCTAATTTTGTAACATTGCACAATTGCGCAGTTTATTGCTTGGCTTACCCTACATAGCAGGGGTTTATGCTGTTGGAGCGCTTCTAAATATCTTTTGTCAGTTTGTCCATCTGTCTGTCTGTCTGCAAGATAACTCAAAAAGTTCTCAACGGATTTGGATTCGATTTTCAAGTAATGTTGGTCAAAGCACAAGGAGGAAGTCATTCGATTTCGGTGGTGATCAAAATACAGATGCAGATCCATTTTTTTTACAAGATTTGTTAACATTGTGAGACAGGGCAATTTTCCACATTTTTGCTATTAACTCAAAAAAAAAAAAAAAAAAAAATCAACAGATTTTGATAAAAATTTTGCGAAATATTGTTCCTGGCAATAGGCAGATGTGGTATGCTTCTGTTGGTGATCCAAATCCTGGATCCAGGAATGTCTTGAAGGACATGTTTACATTGCAAAATAGGGTCGTTTTCCAAGCTGTTGGTTTTAACTCCGCTAAGAATGCAAGAAAATCAGAGGTTTTTTGCTCTCTGATCACTTCTAGTTATTTTAAGAACTAAGCAGAATATGGTAGAAAAAAGGAAACACTGTATCCTAGTCTGAGTCTGAAATAAAAATAAACCATAGTCAATTTGTCAGTTAGTATGTATTGTGTCAAAGATGAAAACTTCTCCCTGGACATTGTTCAAGACAGGGAAAATGTCAAATTTCTTATCCTCAGTTAAAATACATCAAGTAAATTACATATATTTTCCCAAATAGTTGGTAAAAATAGCTAAGCTTGCTTTTCACTGCCATCTTGAATTCAACAAAGTGACCAACGCACACAAATGACCCGAACTGCTCCACTATGTTTTATGCATTTTATCAGATTGTGTTTTTATCCCTGCTTTTATTCCTTTTAATTTCTTTTATTATACCTCTGTTTTTATTCTGTCTAATATATGTTTTTTATGTATGACAATGTTTGTACTTTAGTGCTGTCTGTCTAATGTGCTGGTGAGCCAAAGAAAATTTTCCACTTCGGTGGACAATAAAGAATTATTCTATTCTATTCTATTCTGTTCAACTCCCCAGTTTTTACTTGAATTTAGCTCTGCGTGTTACCTCTTCCAGATCTCCAGTCTCCAACCAATGCACAGTATATTAGCCAAATTATTTTGAAGAGTCAACCTGCAGCTGAACAGAGGGGATGTAGGGAGATATATATGTGGGAATGTTTTTATTCCTGTTTTTAGTTGAAGTATTATTGGAAATGCCAAAGTTTTAGGCTATTTACATCTGTGCCAACTGATTAAGTCTAAAACAAAGACAATACATCCTATCAAGTCCTGACAGTAGTGACAAATAAAAGCAGTTAAAACCAATTCAGAACGGAAAAAAGGGAAGAAATGGAGTGAAAACATCATCTACATTAAAAAAGGCTGAGACAGCACCCCTGTATGCAGTGACCACTCTGTGAAAGGGAGGGCTGCCGTCAAAATTGTAGAAGTCTGGCAAAAATCTAAGGGAGAGTAGAGTTGTTCTGCTTCTCTTGCAGCTACATAGAGTTTAATGAACATTTAAGAACCTAAATTCTCTTAACCCTTTAAAGCCTGAAAACGCATATTATAGTCAGAAAACTCAAATTTTTTGGAGCTGAAATGTTTATTTCGCTTCCAACTGAAATCCCAAAAATCTAAATTTCCATAAAATTTAACATATATGTTTTTTTGTATCTCATTTGATACATTAGGTTTTTTGGCAACTGACGATCCACTTGATGACACTTTTATCATTTTTCTGACTGTATTAAGATGTTTTTTTTAGTAATTTGTTGATCATATTGATTAGATAGAGGTATTATAAAAGTATGTATCAAATATGATACAACAGGCTTTAAGGGGTTAAGATAATTGTCATTTTGTGCTGCTATAAATCCCAGAATGTTAGCCACAAACACAAGCCCGCTGTGCAGTCTGCAGTACCTAGTAGAATGTGGCATTAATCTACTCAAGCTTCATAAATCGGTCAGTCTATGTGAAAAATCACTTTTATTAAAGTATTGGGATCATATATAATCTAAATTTTTCTGGTGACACTTGCTGTGTGTTCAAGTTAAGTGCTAGCAGTAACGTTCCTCTGTTTCTATTGGTTCCAAATTGGCTTGTTTCACTCACTACCCCCCATTTAACTTTTACCTATCCCTCAAGATCACGACTGAAAGTGACCTATATCTTGGTGTCTGGTTGGATCAAAACTTGAATTTAAATCCACATCAAAACTCTAAAGCGAATTTAGACAAGTGATTGGTCCAATCTACAAAAACAAAATCAGCATATGCTGAAAACTATTGTTCCTTTTGTTCTGTATTTTAAAAAAATATATTCTTCATTATTGTGATGTGTTATATACATATATATACATATATATATATATATATATACATATATATGTATATATATATATATATGTACACACACATATTATATAGATATAGATATAGATATAAATATTATTATATCACTTTAAAAATAAATTTGTTAAGCACTGTGTGTGTATATATGATGTAGTCTTTTTTATGATGTTGTGTTTAGTGGTGCTGTATAGCAGTTTCAGGAGCAGGTCCACACCTCCACGATGCCTCTTGCCGTGTTTTTATAAATTCAAACTGGACCATTTCCTCCCTTTGTTTCATTCACTTCAATTACTCCTCCCTCCCACCCCTATTTCTATTTAATCTTCGGTGCTCATTATCTGCTACATGTAATAAATAATTGTCAAATTCACCTTGTTGACGGTGTGGTCCTTGCTAGTGAACTTCCAGTTGTGTTTTGCACTTGAGGGCCTAATGGGGGGTTAGGGGTGTCTCTCTAAAGCTGCGTTCACACCGAATGCGACTTTGTGACCGAAATCGTGTCGCCCACTGAAGTCGCGTCGCGTGTCTGTAAATACATCATTTTGGTCACCATCGCGGTCACTCAGTGACGTCATGCCCGCATGAGTTTCACCTCAATCATATATCATATAATAGGATGTATTATCTGACATTATTCCAGCTGTATCCTTTTCACTCACTTACCAACCACAAAACACTGCAGCTGCTGGCCCTGCAGCAGCAGCATCTGTGAGTTCTCTACTTTCCTTCTAGGTGGAACTAATGTCCTCACTAACTAAAGTTTCCCACACGGACATGGATTGTCACTCTGTGAACTGGAATAAAAACAGTCTGTCATGGGTACCATCACACACCCACACAACACTGATTGGCTGTTGCTGCAAAGCCTCACACAAGATCGCCTGGAGAGTTCAAACTTTTCAACTTTGGCCACTAAGCAACGAGTGACGGGGTGGGTTAACCCCACCCCGTCATGGCTGTACATTGACTTTACATGGAGAGTGGTCGCCGAGGTCGTAAAGTCGTGCTTGGTGTGCATGCAGCTTAACAGCTTTTCTCTCATTTCAATATGAGACAAATATGGTAACTTTATGTCAAACCAGTTTTGACAAACACGGCATATACACCTTCATCTTAATATCAATAGCAAGGTACATCAAAAATCGCCTCCAAGATATATGCAATTTTGTGATATTTATTTGCATCACTCTTGGAGTTTAACGCATTAAAGTGATAAAAGTGGAGCCAAAAGGACAAGGTAATGTTGCATTTTTTTCTTTATTTTTCCGTGTGTCTGTCATGGTAAGCTAATCTCATTTCAAATCCTCAGTGTTCCTCAAAAACCTGAATTCCTTCAGCCAGTTATGGAACGTCGTGCCTTTCTTTTGGAGCAGTAGGGGGTTACCTTGAGGCAGTGGGCTACCATTACCGAAGAATAGCTGAGGAAACAGTGTCTACATACAAAAGCAGAGAGAAATTGGGGTGACTGTGTGGGTTTAAAGGGATTGATTTTGTGGCTCAGCCTAATTTACTTCTTCTAGGTCTCGTCTTTTCATTCTCCCTCTAATAGAAGCCTGTGTCATCGCTCATTCTGTATGCTGTATGCACACACATGCTCTGCCAGCCTCTTCTGTCGTGAACACACACAACCCCCTGCCCCGGGCTGCACCGCCTCCAGATGAAGGGGGAGAGCGGAGCACGGAGAGGCAGCAGGCACAAATAATAACAGATAAAATACAGCCTGCAAGAGGGAAATACACACACTAACACGAGAACACACACACACATATAGCCTGAGGTGACAGGGATCTCTGCTCCCATTTCAGGGGTCCTTGGGAGAGACTTATTGTGTGTTGCCAGCGCCCAATAGCAAAGCAGAGGCTTTTGAGCTGAGATAATAAGACCACATGGGACTGTCTGACTGGCTGAGTGACTGGAGCATTCTGAGTAAATGTGTGTAACCTGAGCTCAGTCAAGGACAGGTTTAAAAGGGAGGGATGGCAGCTTTATGGCTGACATCAGGTCTGTCCCACCGTGTTTCCCAGATTGTCCTTGTATGACATCAACTGCAGAAAAAACGGATTTAAAGGTGCTCTGTGAATCATTTATGACAGTATTTAATGATAAGATTAAACCAGCTGTCAGATAAAAGACCTTAGCTTAGTGATCTGGTGGCTTCAGGGCTGTATTTGATGTTATGATGAATGTCACGTTTAAAAAGCTGGTGTCATCAGCGTAGAAAAAAATATGTTTACAAAACCGAGAATTTTACCAGTGGTAGATGGCAGAATTCTGGTAAAACCAACAAGGCAATGCTATTTAATGATCATGTATAATTTATAGAAATCAATTGTGTTGACAGTTTCCCTGCTGGTGTGTTAGTGCCACACACGTACACACATAGATGATCAATGTTCATATGGTGCAGAAGGGAGGAGGGGATGCATGGAGAGGGGGTAGAAAATCAATGTTTATTCTTTTTTATCGTCTCATCTATTTCTCCAGCATACATATGGCTTGAAGGACAGGAGGGTCATGTCAGTCTTCTACCAGGCCAAAGCCTCTCCTGACATACTGCAGCTAAAGGCCTGTTGATCCAGAGGTGTGGAGGTTTTTTTGGCTGATGAAAACAAACTAGAAGTGTTTTAAGAGGAGGTCATTTTTGTCAAAAACGTGGAAAATTGCCCTGTCTTTCAATGTATAGAAATCAGTTTAAAAGTAATAGGTCAGCATCCAAATTCGGATCACATCCAAAATCATATCACTTCTTTCTTTGTGCAATGACTAACATTTCATAAAAATGTCATGAAAACTTGTTGAGAACTTATTGAGTTATTAGTTAGCCTGACTTGATGGGTCATTCAATATATTTCATGAATCCGTCTTGACAACAGCCCATTGCAAGTGTTTGGGAATGGGCAGAACCTTTCAAAAGCATATCCAGCATGTGATTGGATTATCATTCTGTAAATCACATTCATTACGAGTCAATCAATTCAGTAGGCTGACACTACTGCTGCAGCGTAAAATACAACAAATAAGCTACTTACAGAAAAAACTATCACCGAAACATATTGGAAGTGGAGCAATAGTATTCTTTCTATTGAGAAGTACTTTCACCATTGTTGTTTGTTTTTAATTTACCATAGTTTCTCAATTATCACACACACTTTTGTGCTTTTAAATAAGCTCTAATTTTTCGGGTGCATATTATATCGTCTCGCCAACATCTCGACTACAACACGTCTGATACAAAAAGCTGAAATATTCTCTTTCCCTGCAAAAACACAAGCAAACACAGAGCGCTGCCATCTTGTGAGCAAGGGGACACAAAAAAGCTGGGCTTTGATTGGTCGAAGACATTGGCATGTTGATAGCTGCTCTCTGATTGGTCGGGACACTACGACTGAGCATGCTTGGACAGAAATTGAGTAATTGTGCATGCGTGATACAAAAGGTGTTTCCGCATCTGTTTGAGAGAGACAATCGTGTATGGTATTTGTTGTGAAAATACTGAAATTTCATTGATTAAAAATTTGAATAAAGGTAATTTTTGAGTTGTCTGTGAGGGTAAGGTTTGGGCAAAATTTGGTTGCATGTTATATTAGAGTACAGTGTTTTTCAGGCAAAAATCATGAAAATATGGGGTGCGTGTTATAATCGAGTGCATGCTATAATCGAGAAATTATGGTAATAAAGACATTAGATTGGAGCTTGGGACGATGGATCTGTCTGATTACAGACATTGAATCAAGTGGATCCATCCGCACTGCAAGGTTACAACTGGATTTGGATCACCACCAAAATCAGATTACCTTTTCCCTGTGACATGACCAACATTTCCTGAAAATGTCATGAAAACCCATAGTGAACTTATGTAGCTACAAGCAAATATGCGAAAAAACTGCCCTATCTTGTAATGTTTACAAATCCTTTGAAAAAATTCCTTGATCTGCATCCAGATTTGTTCCGGTAACAAAATCTTATACCTCTTCTTTCTGCCATGACCAGCATTTGTTTTTGTGATTTCAGTTATGACAGAAAAGAGTCTTGATACACACAACTGATGAAACACAGCAAAAATTTTTCCTCAAATGTATCACACATAGAAACACAGGAATAACAGACCTGTGATTTGGTCAAAATTTCCAGTGGAACAAAATCTACTGCTTTCAGTATTCCTCACAACTGTTTCCATGTGGTAATGTTTTCACAGACATCCTCCTCTTTTTGTTTCCCTTTCTCCTTTATCCACAAACCCCCTCTTTTGCTTTTTCTTGAATTTTCATATTTAAACATATTTTGTTCGCTCCAGTCTTTCTCAGCTCTGTGTGTTAACCTTGTGCCCCTCTCTCTCATTTGCCTCACTCTGACTTGCTCTAATTCCTCTCACCCTTTTTACGTGAAGCACCGCTGGTGCTGTTTGAATCAGAGCTCTGTTATTACTGAGAGCACACATGCACATTTTACACACATACAGAGAAAAAAGGATCCTTGTTCAGCACTGGCACCTCATTAAGCCGTTTTTGTCTCATAAATGAGTTCTTGGATGAGAGGAGCCTTTCCATTTCTGAATGGTAATATGCCAGTGTTTTTAACAAACCAAGTTATTCTTCTCAAATTGACATAGCAAAAAAATCCTTAGTTGTCTTAAGTGGATAATAAACATGGCAAAACAAGTTTTCTTGCCATTTTTTGTATTCGTATAAATGTTGCATTAGAGCTCTGCATGCTTCTCCTTCAAGATCTTGAGCTTTCAACAAACTTATACTGACTAACGGAGCAATTATGTTTGTATTACTGATAATAAAATATAAAATGAACTGCTTTGTATCATACAATACTATTTTAATGACATGTAATTGATGCAGAGTGTTTCTCAATATGACAGGTATCAGTGCAAATTCATCCTTTAAACTTCAACCACTCTTTGAGATTTCTGCATTTAAACACAGGATCCATGTGCACGCAAGATTTTGCCATTGTCTACGACAGGGGTGGGCAACTTTGATTACTTAGAGGGCACAATTTTTTTTTTAGTGCCTGAGGTCCACACTGTTACATATTTGTCTCTCATTGAAGTGAAAAAATCTATATATACACACAAAAATAGCAAATACAAGGCTTTATAAAACGATTATACTGACATTACTATGTTTTAACTCAAACACTGTTAATAATTCATGATTTAATGAGCATGACACATGACTAAAGCCAATTTTTAGCTTCTTTTTAATGCAATAAAAGAATGATTATTTACCAGTTTTTACAGCACAAATATGTTACCTTTACCATTGTTTACAAATGTAGTTTTTATGAATATTATATATTTTAGTACCTCATAAAAGATATCTAGAGATACAATCATAGCCAAGTTCTTTAATGACTTGTAAAAATCAGAACATGTACTAGCAATCTAAGGTTAGCAGAAATATTTTATCACCCATCCCAATGTTTGCATTATTTAGTACTGGTTACTCACTATAAATCATTTTTAACAGTTGTTGTGTTTTCTTCATACTTAAAAAAAAAAAATATATATACTTGGAAAAGATTGGTGGGCTGCATTCAGAGTGGGTAAGGGCCGCATGTGACCCTCAGGCCACCAGTTGCCCACCCCTGATCTATGAGGTATGGCTATTAAATAATGAGACTGCACTAACGAGTATTAAACCATGTGGTTCAGTCACACTGAGTGTTGAATATTAAAGGTTGGATATTCAGGCACAATTGCTGTAAGTTTGCAATAGCAGAGCAGAGATAAAGGATAAATATGGCACAATACAGATAAAGATTGATTGATTGAATCTATGTGATGAGGACAGATGGGTTTGTCGCTATCATAAATTCTTATTTTTAGTCCCTTTGTCACTGCCTGGATGGATACATCTCTAAATGTATATACATACATACAAATACATTTATTATATGTATTTCTATATATGCATGTATGTGTATCAGTAAAATGTAGAGTAAAGCTTCAGTCTGCTCTGTTGTAAAGTGCCTTGAGATAACACCTGTTTTAAACTGGTGCCGTACAAATACAGATTGAGTGATTGATTGAGTAAGTGACGTCTTTAGTTCACTGCTAGCTATGGATTGAACTGCACTTCTTGAAAAGGTGTAGGAAAATGATTTGCTCAAAAGTTGAGCACCACATTCACTTGAAGTTTTTGGTGAAATTGAACAAAAAGAAGCTAAATCTGTTATACATAACTGAGGTGAATGGGGAACACTGTATGTCAAATGCACATGTGCAGCCCATTAGAGCAGAGCAAATGTCCAAGATGATGAACGTCCTGAGCATTCATGCACATCAAAAACTTCAAACTTCTTACTCAATATAAGAAAGATTACAGAAATGAGAGACAGTTGAACATTTGAATAAAATCTATACATGCCAAAAGTGTGTACCAAAGTTGTCCCAAAACGTATGACTCCTGATCAGAAGTTTAAAAAAAAAACAAGAGAGATGAAACCTGGGTCTTCCAACATGAACCTGAGACAAAACGTCAGTCAATGCCTTTGAAAGCACCATCGTCAGCAAGGATAAAGAACGCATGACAAAGCAGGTCCAAATTCAAGACCATGTTGATTGTCTTCTCTAAATTTAAGAAAGGGCCCAGAAGGGCGGATGGTGAATCAAAACTATTAACAGGTTCTAGAAAAACTGTGAGAAAAAAGTCAAAAGAGACCACAAGGTTGGAAAAATGGTTTGGTTCTTCGTTAAGACAATATGCCAGCTCACACTGCGCTCTTGGTAAAGCAGTTTCTGTAACATAAACAAATCGCAGCGCTTGATCACCCTCCCTTTTCACCTGATTGAGAACCATGCGACTTTTCTTGAGTTTGTGTTAAATTGAGAAAAGAGGAGGTTCTGAAACCGTGTTTACAGGTTGTCCATACATACGTCCATACAGGTCTGTGCATTCTCTCTATGGTGGATGCTATGTACTGGGCCTGCTATCCCTAGCAAGTAGGCTTAAAATGTAGACAAAACAGGATAGCAGTCCAGGATAGTCAAAAACCTTGACTTTCTGTCATACTGACAGCTGAAGGAGGACGAGCCACCTTCCACGCCCTCCTTGACCTCTGCGGGTCCTCACCACAATATCCCCCTCGTGTTTTCCATCCATCATCACCCCGCCAGGGTTCACTCAAAAGAGCCACCGCTGTTCACATCAGCTGTCTGAACAACGGACCGACTGGAACATACACTGGACCGTGATTCGCGCCTGAGTCACAGCAACTGATTTTTTTAATGTGTGAGTATGTGTGTGCCAAACACGACTACCGTCTGCTCCAGTTTGGACCTTCTGTTCTGTGTGATTCAGACCTTCCTTGGCTTGGGTGGAGCAGCTCTGTGGTCACCTCTACAACTGTCAGCCACAATGCTGAAAAGAGACTGTTTTACCGTAAAAGCATGCTCTTTGCATAATCACTGCAATCTTAACAAAACTGAGAGCCTGATTGTGGCTCATTTATTTTCTATAGCTGGAAGTTACAAGGACAGGCTGAGTCAAATAACAGGGGTTCAACGTGATGTCTGCTCCGTGTGCAGATGTGCATTACAGTGTGCCCGCATTTGTTCATCATGACATGCCCTATGATATTTTATGTTAATTAGTCTGTATGTGATGTTGGTTCAAGGGCATGGATGAGTAATTCTGGGTATGGAGATTAATATCCAGGAATACAGATGGTCTAGCGACTCATGCAGTTATGAGCTCGTACATATTATTGGTGTAGGGAGGGGTCTTTTAAGCAGATCAGAAACTGCAGATTATTTCATCAAACCTGAAGTTCACCAGCAGTTTACAGCTTAACAGACTTGAGTGGAAAAGAAACTGGAAACCTGACAGATTTAGACTAACAGAATTTAGAAAAGCAACTTTTTTCATGGACATATTTAATATACTGGATTTGTCAATTAAGAAATCCATCCATTATTTCTACTGCTTATCCCTTTCAGGGTCACAGAGGGATTGCGGGTACACTCTGAACAGGTTGCCATCCGATCACAGGGCAAACAAAGAGAGACAGACAATCAGTTAACCAATCAAGCATGTTTCTGGTTTGTGGGAGGAAACTGGAGAACTCTGAGAAAACCCATACACGCACAAGGAAAACATGCAAATTCCAGGAAGACAAACCAGCAACCCTCTTGCTGTGAGACATGCACGCACCTGCTGCATCACTGTCGGGCTAATTTAATGAAGGAATGTAAATCTGAAATTCTCCAAGTTCTACTTTGGTACATTTAGGGCCTGGTCTACTAAAGGTTTGTGTGTATAAAAACACGTGCAAACTTGATGGCGCACGCAAAGCTGATCTACTAACAGGGTGCACTGAAGATTGCGTCTGTCAAATGAGCAAAATAGCACATGCAATCCATTTAGCATGTTTGCCTTCATGAATATGAAGAATACATGCAGATTATCAGAACGTGCAAAATACTGGGAGGAGGAGATGCAAATGTGATCATTTAGCACCCACAATGTGATTTATCAAATCCGCAACTGATTGTGCACGGTGTTTTTGTGTCTAAATTTAGCACGTTTTAAAGGCAGGTGCAAAACAGGCACAGCGTAACGCACAGAGGGCTGCGGTCATTGTGGTGAGAAACAGGGGTCGCATTAACTGAATATTTTCTGTCATTGGCTGAATTTTTTGAGAAATGAGGAAAATTTTGGAGGTTGTCTGTCATTATGATGGACTGGAAAAAGAGGGACGGTCCAGTGTGTGATCATACTCATGCAGACACACGCGTAAAGTAAACCCTCTCAGAGCTGACTGCATCACACTCTCCAGGCACTGACAGCGAGTTCAGGAGCTGTCAGTGCCTGGAGAGTGTGACGCAGTCAGTACGTAAAAAGGCAAGAGTACCCGCTCAGTCTGTGTGTGCGTAAATGTAAGGCTGCTCTTCACATGAGAGGTTATTGGTGATGAAGCTGTGTAACTATGTGAATCCTGTCATTTAGATTATGTTTGATTGTAATCAGAAAAGGAAAATTAAACATGACGGATACAAATTTGGCATGAGGGAAAAGTGACAAACATGTCCGTCAAAATGGCAGACCTCAAAAAAGGTTACTGCAAGTGTGTTTATTTGCCTCCAACTCCATGGCTTCAAACTTCATTTTTCATTTACGGCCACTCTGCTCTCCCAATATCGCCATGGTGACAGCCGGTAGCACACGCAAGATCTTCCTTTAAAGGGGGCGGTCCACACCACTTTTGTTTTAACCAACTAAAAGTATAAAAAAAGGATTTGTAATCAAACAATACAAGATTAATTTGTGGAGTGCCTTTTTCATTTCCTGTAAAGTAAGCATGAGGTGTGTGTCCGATAGCCATGATACTCTACAAATTACAATTTCAGCCTCTGGCAATGAGGACAAAATTAATAAGGTCCTCTTATTAATCACAGTTGCCCGTCCTGGTAGTAATAATGACTGAACAGCCTAAAGTCACTGCAGCCCTTGAGAATTTTGATTTTGCAATAACTGTCACAAAAATCTGCTGCTGTTAGGCTGTTGGAAATCATATGTGTACACAGTGTGCACTGTTCACTTTTTCAATATGTAATGACTGTAATGTTAAATTGAAGACTCAAACGCGGCCTGAATCTTGTCCATAAATCCAAGAATACAAGTAAAAATAGATCCAAATGTGAGTGTTGTATACTGGAGGAAATGAAAGTCTGAAACAGCTGCATTACACAATGATTCAAAGATCCATACGTTTTGATTTTGTGTTGCTTTTGACAATTTGCCCGAGGCAGCAGGTTGGCAGCTTTATGCCTATTCTGCAAGGGACTGACAAGAGAAAAAGCTGTTATTGAAATATCAGCACATTCTCTGTAGTACTCATGATAAAAGACCAGCAAACAAAGAGTCTACACGTGTTGGTGATGCATAAATGGTTGTCTGCAGGCCTGAATAAAAACATAGAGGGTGCAGAACATGAAAGGACGCTTGACGCCGCATCCATACACATGTATGTCTAAACACACACACTCACACTACAGCTGCCTGTGATGTCACTTAATGCAGTTTGGAGCTGTACTCTTCAGCAGCAGGAAATGGATGTATATATGGCCCTTATACACTTGAACGAGGATCCCATCCATTAGCTTGGCAGGGCAGGTACTCCGCAATAACAAGACAATATCACACTGATAGCTAAATCACATAAACACACACATAGCAGCACACACTCACACATGCACACAGGCACGTTAGAGGAATTCAATTTCATTAATCCGGTTGTTGTGCAGTGATTTATGACTCGTGGAAATGGCAGAGTTACAGGTGCATCAGAGCGTAACTTCCAGTTAGCCCATCACTGTTGATTAATGTGTAAACCATTATGGTGTGTATGTGCTTGTATGCGTGTGGTGGCCTTCCCTGACAGGCAGGAGGTGTGGCCAATAATACAAAGCCCATATGTAAAGGCTGCAGTGGAGCAATGTTGCCAGATTCTTTTTACTAATATAAGCAACCAGGTTGATGAAAACAAGCCCAAACCAAGCAGTCTCCAGCTATTTACTTATTTTATTGCGATATATATTTTCATCTTACTTTTCATCTACATTATATTTAAATTTCACAGTGACACTTTTTCTTATTCGGCTCTTAATTTACTTCTTCAACATCCTTTTGTTTGGAGGTGGAACATCCTTTTCTTTAAACAGAAGTGAAGGGAGGTGCTACTGTTATTTATAACTCTGTTATCGCTAAACAGTCTGTCTAACCTTGATTTTTGTGACCAAACAGACATAGTTGGGCTTTAATTTATGTTTATGTTGATCCTCTACAGCCTTTTTATAATAAAAACAGTGATAGGTACATTGGAAATTTAATTCTGGCTGTAATTTTTCCCCTCTTTTTAAAGTAGAATATAAATTGTGTTTAGAGTGGGATAAAATATTTTGTGTAACTTCTGAATTGAGTTTTTATTGATAGTGGAGTGTCCCACCCTGGGTTTGGGAGCACAACAAGCCCAAATGAACAAGCCCAAATAAACACAACCTGCAACTGCCAATATTTACAAGCAACTTTTCAAAAAAAGAAGCCCAAAGTTGCTTATAAAATTATAAGTGGACCTAGCAACTCTGCCATGGAGCAGACCTCATCCGTGGTTTCTGTGTATGTTTCTGTGCATGCTATAATCTCCACACGCTCATTACCTGAGTGTGTCAGTGTGTAAATGTCTTATCTCTGCAGGAAGCTCACACCCACAGTATCTCAGTGTGAGGGTTTTCATATTATTCAGGATGGCAGAATGTCAGGATGTTGGTACATTGCAGGACTTTGATCATGAAAACCATGGTAACGTAGATCAGAGGCACAGCGAGAGAGCGAAGCAGCTGATATGTGGGCAATTAAAGCTGCTACTACATATCTGATGCCAGTGGTAGAAAACTGCACACAGAACCTTGTTATAGCTTAATATGTCACAGATCCTGACAGCTACTGAAGCAGAGAAGTCAGATAAATAGCATCCTCACTTGGTATCAGATTAGGTTTTTGCATGAAAAAGCATTTCCAATGACATCTTTCCAAACAGAAACCCCTTATAGCTCTAATTTAATCAAACCTCTGGGGTAGATATGGTTAATATTGAGGAAAATGTTACCGATGCATGTTGAGAAATGTATATTTGCTTCTAATGCTGTATTTGGGGAATGATATCTTCCTTAAATCCATAAGTAAATTGTAATTTTACAGTCAGAGGAATATAAGCTTATATTTTTGCCAGTCGGGAACCATGGAGAAACAGCTAACTTACTCTGAAGAAAATAACCGGACTATAACCATGACTTCTCTTTTTGAAGAGTCAATACTGTGCTTTTTTGAGCTCTATATTCTCGTTAGTGTGTTATACATGCCTCCTTCTTTTGATAGAGGACTTCCATGCTCAAGACGAAAGTCCACCGCATCAGTAGCAGCCTAAAATGGCTTGTTCCCTCGGACCCCATTAATGAGCCTACTGGTGTACATCCTATCACTATTATGTGAGCAGTTTGAGCCCGTTAACTTGGGGTAGGGAGCCCGGCACAGATCATAGACAGTTGACAGAATGCAAAGCTGTCAAGGCCGTGACCCCTGAACTGACCCTTTATCCCAGGCCCTGTTCACACGGAGAAAAAAGTGATACCTTTTTTAAAAACGTTCTCTGTAAACACTGTATTATATATGACAGGCCTGTAAGTGGCACTGTAATGCTGCTGCAGACATACACTAAAACCAGAGAAGGAGACATGGAGCATGTAAACAAATACTGGAATAGGATGGTCTCCGTGACCTCTTGTTGCTCACAGTGGTCATAAAGGAGCAGAAGATTTTGCTGTAAAAGCCAAAACAAGCTTAGTCGCATCTGCAACACGAACACAACACTGTATTCCACCATTGTTTCTGTTGTCAGGGTTCTTGCATGTGTTAATAGAGAGGTGAGGTTATGACATTTCTGAAAACATCCATATTCATTGTACACACCGGGGATTGTTTTCAGATTTATCTACTCTGGTACCCGTTTTAAAAACTGTGCCTTTTCAGACACCCAAACAGTTTATTGAACACAATATTACCCCTTTCCCACAGGCCGAAAAACCTGTTTAAACACGCTAACAATCGGCTCCTGTTGGCAGTGGGAAAGACTCTAATCGGCATTCAGACCCCCATCAACTGACCCTGCAAGGGACATGGGTTTTTATCAGCTCATCTCCGATCAGCTCTGGTTGGAATGTCACACTCAGGTGAACATGCTAATTTACAGGATGACGTTGGCGTAACATGCCTACGTCATAATATTGCGCCCCTAACTTGGGGTAACAGGACCCGGGCAGCTGAGGAGACCATTCTTATTTTGTTGCAATTTCAGCAACAAATTCCATCCACCTTCGTATCATCAGCGCTCGAATGTCTGCGCTGAGTTTGTATATTTTGAAAGAGGGACAAAAGTACAAAGTACAGAAAACAGTTAACCACCGCGTCCATGGCTTCCATGCTCCTTTGCATTGTTTACCTGGATGGGTTTCGTCGTGCTGATGATGTCATCAACATCAGCTTGACACACCAGAGGAAAAAAAACAGTCACGCAGCTCATCTGCTGGTGATTAGACCTGGGTCTGCTGGCAATGGGAAAGGGGTCACTTGCTGATTGTTAGCAGGTTTACCCGAGCTTAAAAAACCCACACTTGCACGCTAGTGTTAGTACGCTAATATTTAGTGGGAAAACGGTATAAGACATTCAGTTAAGGTAGTGCCACTGTGTTTTGTAACTTTGTTTACTCTTGAAGATCTATTTGCATAAAACCATGGCCAAGGGAGATTTGCTCATCCAAAAACATCAAGCTGCTATGTAAAATTGTCCATCTGTCTTTCCTAATAATCACATTCTTAGGGTGAATCCCAATTATATTCCTTAACCCTTCCCCCCATCTTACCCCTTTGTCTTAGCCCTCTGTTTTGAGGGCCAAGGGGAAGGGGTGAAAACATGCTCCTGAGAAATGAGATGCCACTTGATTCACGGTACGTCATCACGCAGAGCCGGTCGCTGAAAACGACAGAAACGGGCAGAAACGACAATAGCCATAACTATAGTTGTGAAAGCTAGCTCGTTGTAACGAAAAATTTTAAAATACGAACAAAAATTCAAAACGTGATTTATATTCACTTGATGATTTAATAATTACTTAAAATTATGCGCTTCCTTCTGTCTCTGCTCTTCTTTCTTGCCAGTGGGTGCTGTTTATTACGGGAAATTCTCATTCCTTCCTTTCAAGTGAGGTCCCGGTCTGTCTTTGATCAAGGACTGTGTAGCCCTTCGTCTTAACCTTACAGAGAATTGGGACAGCCCTTCACTAGACGTGAACGTGCAAAACAAGGGGTAAGGGGTAAGACAGGGGCTAAGGAGTAGGATTGGGATGGACCCTTATCCTTTTTATAAACATTTATACCAATGCAGTAGCAAAGCAATATTAGGATAAGAGTCCTATCCATAGAAAAATCTTGGCTGCTGGGGATGGTAATCGAACCTTTTACCTACTAGTTGGGTGATAATGTGCTGTGTCACTGAACCACAGAGGCCCCTTTTCAATTGAGCCATTTTAGGAAGAAAGGCAATCCTTCAATGCGCTCCAAGCTCGAAGCTAGCATGATTGTAAACTGACCTTCTAGCATCATGAATGTCGCAGCCATGAGTGATCAATAAAAAAGTCAATGACATTTATATTATTGATTCATATTTTGAGCGTCCTTTCTGACCTTATGAACTGCCACTCAGGGAGAGTTGGGTCACCTTATACATTTTACGCACCATGGTCAGTTATTGTAGTGTTCGCTGTTGACCCGCTTTAACCTCGGCTGAGTCTGCACTACACGTCAACATCTGTCACATACCCGTTTATTCATGGACTTCATGCAACAAATGTGATGCTGTCAGCAGAGAGGCACTCATTTAGAGAGAGTATGCGGGGAATGTTTCTCACGCTCAATCATAAGTCACTTTAATCTCTTTCATTTGCACCATTTTAACAGAAATGCAGATGCTAGGCTGTGGCTCATCTCACCAAATATGGGAACTTGGTGCCATTTTGAGAATTATATGTTTTTTTTGCCACCCTGCAAATTCGCCCTCCTCTCACCAGCAAGACTCAAATTTTTACATTCATGCCAAAATGCAACGCAATCATTTCTATTTGAATAATTTCAGCGGCCTGTATGTAATCAGATGAACACTGATGTATGAAATGCATACAGTAAATTCTACATACAAGTAAAACCAGCTGAATCTGTTCTGCTGTATTAATACATGCAAATACACTTTTAATCCACTTACTACTAATTTCATGCCCCTCCAGTGAAGGATTTACACAGCAGTCTCCCATTCTTTGGACTATTCATTTCATTCTAATCAGATCCAGCTGTATAATTGCTTTTCATGGAGATTAGTGCCAAGGAAGGAAGGAATTAAGTCAGGATGGACACACACAGTGGCACAAATGGGCATATTAATATGTCTATTTCTGCGCAGACAGACACATATACTTTAAGTGTATGAGAGAGAGCTCAAACACTCTCGTTCAGCAGCTGACAGCAGCCTGATAGTGCTGAGCTTTGCAGTGATGAAACTAGATGCTGATCGCACCTCTTAATAGAATTCACAGTGTTTGCCAGCTGTAGTAGAATATACGAGAGCTCTCCTGCATGGACTGACGCGCTTCATTCAGAAAGATGTGACTGCAGCGTAGAACATTCATTTTGATCACAGTAAAATAAAAACTGGGGTAATATCAGGCAATAATTTAACTGACCTTGCAAATGCACTTAAGAGATGCATAGAAAAGTGTAATTTTATGGAGACTTTGATTCTAAATGATATCCTTACAAAATCTGATGTATTAAAATTTGTGATATTCGCAGATGATACTAATTTCTTTTGTTCTGAGTATAATATAAAGCATTTATTAGAATCAGTAGAAAAAGAACTGATTAAGTTGAAAACATAATTAGACTTAAAGAAGTTACTGTAAATTAAAATAAAACAAAATATATGGTGTTTGGTGGCTCACAAACCAGTGTTGACACAGAGCTTAATCTTAATGGTGTGGAAATTGAAAGATTCTGGGAGTGACTATAGACCATAAACTTAGCTGAAAATTGCATACAGAACACATTAAATGCAAATTATCCAAATGTGTTGGAATTCTTTCTAAAACTAAGGATTTCTTACACAAAAACTGCCTTAAGATATTGTCACCTGTAATGTCTTATATGTCATATTGAGCCAAAACCTTGGAAAATATATACACAAAAGAAATTTAGACCCAATAATCAAACAACAGAAAAGAGCAATTAGACTAATCAATAAAGTTGGATATCTGGAACCCACTAATTAGCTTTTCATTGAATCTTCTATGTTAAAATTTAAAGACATTGTTTCTTAAAAAACCCTGGACATAATTTATGTGTAGTAAATAATACTCTTCCTTAAAGCTTAAGTTAATTAATGCTTATAAGGTATGATAATTGTACAATATTATGATTTAGAGAAGGATGTCGTGTATTTTTTTCCTTACATGTCAAATTTATCTTGGATTGTACAGGATAGGCAAAAATAAGCCACAAGCTTCAGCCTATACCTTTTTGGGGTTATTGATAAGTTTGTGTTAAATAATTGTAATTTTTCTTTGTTTTTTAACATTTATAAATAAAAATATTAACTCATTCATTCATTCATTCATTCATTCATTCATTCTTTCTTTGCACAAATGCATGTTGTTCCTGGTTCCTGGATCAACCCCATTTGTTGGTTTTGTCTAGTCTAAGTGATTTTCTGTTGCAACCATCTTTTTAAGCAGATCTTTATTCAACTTGTAAACATCTATTTACAGGGGTGGGGAGATGGAGTTTTGGGTGACATAGCAGAAAGCAGGCAGAGAGTCATGGAGGTCCATCACAGGTACGCAGTGCAAAATATGAATGAGATACAGAAACAGAATGGCGGCAGTAGCAGGTCCTGCTTACCTGTCCAGCAGCCCTTCATGAACTGCTTTTCTCATGGCATTGATAAACTCAGCTGGTACAGGATTGTGTTATCTTTAAAAGTTTAAGGAATATATGAGGTAAAGCTAGCACTCAACTAAAATGTATGTATAACCAAACATGGAATCAGTCATTTTAATAGAAAAAAAAATCCAACAATTTTAAATATTGTGTCTTTAAATACTGATTACTACAGCTCAGATGAACAGATTATAGCCTGGCTTGTGCAATGTTTTGGCCAGTCACAGTGTTTTTATCTGCACAACTTAGAATTTTACACCAACTTGCCCATTTTTCTTTTTCTAGACTTTTGTAATGCATGATTAATCACTCTGTTTCTAGCTTTTCTTTGACATATTCCACCACTGTGGGCAGACATACCTGCCCAAGTAAGGGAAACATGGCTCTCTATTGTCATTTTCTCTGTTGTGGCCGAGAAATATGTGGCTCGCAGAACAAATTGGTGAGCCTTTTCTTCTCAAGATCTTCTGCAATACCCAAGGCTAGTGCTTGCCAAAATGAAAACATACACACACAGCTTGTGCTATGCGAGTAAAATGCTTCCAGAGTGAAACAACCCTTAGAGCCATGAGTTTTCTTATGTATTAGGCCGTATAAGAGGTAAAAAGCAAATGTGACTTCAAATTCACTGACCCTGTATTTTTATTCCCTTCCCTGATCACATTCATAAATCAAAGACTGTATCTTCTGGCTACAATGTGGGTGAAAGGAAACTATGACTCGAGCCTTTCCTGTGAATTTGGATAGGTAGATCCAGCTTCTCTATTACAGGGGATCTTTGGTTGAAAAAAGTTGGTAACCACTGGTGTAGATAAATGCTTCAGCAAATTTCTGGTGCTTCTTAACCTTGCGCAGCAGCTGGATCTGCTTTATTCAAATTCTGTCATCAGTCAGATCTGTCTTGCAAAGCTCCAATCTACAACAACTGTGATCATCCCAAAGTGGCACGGCCTAATCACGTCCTTCAAAGCAGGAAGAGGTGGGAGCTACAAGCGAGATGACAGCAGGAAGTAACTTGTTCATACACAGATTAGCATAGATGCTAACAGCTTTTGAAGCAGTTTTATCAAATTTGGACAGCATGTCTTTTTTTTTTAAAAAAAAGGAAACATCAAAACTACAAACTTCTCTACAGTAAGGATACTTTTGCTCCACTTCCAACATGTTTTGACAAAGGTTTGTTTATGAAGTAGCTCACATTCTGTAGCTCAGTAGTACCCGCCTACAACATTATCTGAGTGGCCAGTAATGAATGTGATTAATGGAACAATCACGCAATCACTGAAAGAATTTCATGATAGAAATGATAAATTCCCTCCTCTTCTGACATGTTTTCAGGATAGTTTGTCCTAGCAAACATTCTGTAGCAGTAGCAACCACCTCCTTCATCGTCTTTTTGGCCTGTAACGAGTGTGATTGATGGAGCAATCGTCCGATCACCTGGCTTTGAAAGGTTCTGCCTATTCCAAAACACTTTCTTTGGGCTGTTTCCTAGATGGATGAGTGAAATACATTGAATGGTCCATCTGGTGTGTCAAGTCAGATGTTTCCACCATTGCTTGAAATGACATTGTTTTCACTTTACTGTCATACTGCATAACATTAAGACACACTTTTGACTGCTTCTTTCTCTTCTTTATTTCCAAGGCATCCGAACCTCAGCATAGGGCATTAATCAGGGAGTTGTTAAGCAAATAGACAAGTTATATTAATCCCTAGAGTTATTAATTATCAAAACTTAAAGTGGTTTCTGATTCCCGTTTCTACTTACTCACCCCCTGAGTGATCATACCATCTGACCATTTAGTGGTCAGCAGTGTCTCTATGTCATGTTTTAGTGTAGTCTCTGCTTGCTTGAAACCTCACCAGAGGGGATTAACACAGAAAATAAAGATGCACAATTCCTAATGGAAAAGAAAAGTGCACATGGTTAGGCTGAATTGAGCTAGTACCACATAGTGTAGATGCACCATTAAAGTTGCATCAGAGGTATTTTTCATCTGTTGCTGTTTAACATGCTACATTGTGCTATAATTTACAGTTTTCACTAATAAAACAGGTGATGACTTGGTCAGTGCTCCAAAAGTTCTGAATGAAATAGTGTTCAGTGAATAAAGTGTAATTTTCTTAGTAAAATGTGAATTATCAAAGAAAAAACACTTTTTAAAATACAATCAATTAACATCTCAAAGTCCAGATGAAGTCACAGCATCCTGACACCTCCTCTGACCACATTAAGTCCAATCATAGCCCCTGTCACACATGACATGATGTGTCACTACACAGTTCTGGATGAATGGACGCCTCATGCAGCAGGCAGGTACTGTACGGGTGGATGTGAAGGCGGAGCGAACAAGTCTTGTCCTACCTCTCCTGGTCTGTCTGATCTTTGGGCTCAGCATGGCTGTCATCGCTCGTCCACACACTCTCCTCTCGTCATGTTCGTGTACATCCAAGCACCCCACCCTCTCTGCCTCTCCCTCTCTCCGTGTCTCCTCTTCCTCTCCTTCTGACCTTCTGCAGTGCGGCCGGCTGCTAGGGGGTTGGGTGAGCAGAGGATGGGAGGAGAATGGAGAGAGGTGGGGGTGGTGACGGGGAATGAGAAGGAAGAGGAGGAGGAGGAGGAGGAGGAGGAGGAGGAGGTACAGCCCCATTTTTTTTCCCTGCATACACACACAGTAACCTCCACCCTTCTCTGTTACATTATTCATGGTGGTTCATCCGCCCGGGTTAGATGGAGGAGAGGGTTTTTGGGTGGGTCTCTCACTGATGGAGCAAACACCTTTTTTGTGTGTTGTTATTTTCTGTAATAATTGGGTTTTCGTAAAGTAGGTTTAAATGGGAGAAACTGGAGAGGAGGAGGGGGTGTTCATGTGGCAGGTGTCTCCTCCTCCAACATCTAATTAAGCTGTAGAAATCCTCAACTTGTCTCCACCTCCTTCCTCTAATTACTCATGTTCACCATCCTTCCTCTGCTTTCTCTCCCATTTTACTCCAGACTCACTCTTCAGTTATATTAATTTTTGATTTTAATGCCCTCCCTCCTTCTTCTGCTTCATTATTCTGTAAATCCATCATATTCCAGTCTGTTTTATCTTCCCTTCCCTATTTTAATCTTTGCTTTCTAAAGCTGTCTTTATTTGTTTTGTTTTATTTATTTAACTAGAGGACAGCGCACATTAATGAACATTGACATCTAAATGTCACAGGCTAATTTCCATCTGTAAATTAAACCAAAATATTTGCATCATGTGTTTGTGCGAAAAAATTTTTGCATATGGTTTTACCGTGTTTTATTTGTTCATATTTATTGTGACTTTAACCCTTTAGGCCTGGAAGCTACGAACAACTCGTTTCCGGCCTCTCAATCCATGATCAACCATGGTGGATGTTTCCTCAATCACTGTCCTCTTCCTGTTCTTGAAAACACAGCTTAATGTCCCAGAAAAGTCCAAAAAAGAGTTTAAAAGTCATTTGGAGCTGCACATGGAGACACAATTTATCGGGTGATGGTCCCTCTTTTGCTGAATCTGCCCGTCTTTACTTGCCTTTTTTCCCCATGTGGCTGGAGACTTCCTCTTTTCTCTATTTTTTCTGTCCTTGGGTGCTCTGGCAGTTCTTTTGTGAGTTTGTTGTATTTTCTATAGTAAAAAAAAAAAATCATTGAATCACTGCGAGTAGCAGTAATCACCACCAGTAGCCAGCTAGCATTTCTGCTAACAGTTGTGCTGGTGGACTTCGTTCACACTGCAGTTCATGAAAAGTGTTAAAGGTAGGTCTGCTCTACGAAGTGCCCTATGTTTTGTACACAACTTGGAAGGAGCACCTCTAGCTATATTATCTTATTGATGAAACGATTGTTCAATCACCTGCTGGATATGCTTTTGAAGGGTTATTCCTGTCCCAAACACTTTCTATGGGATGTTTCCCAGATGAACTATTGAAATATGTTTTGTAAATTATACTGAATGGTCCATATGGTGTGTCAGGTTATCACAGAAAGGGAGAAACAAAAATACATATGAGCATGTAAATGGTCCTCTCATTAACACTAAAAACAGCAACAGTTTGGCAGCACATGTAAACAACAGTGGGAATGTTGCCTAGTGTGACATCACCACGAGGAAAGGTTGGTGCAGACATTTTTGGCCCAAAAAGCAATTTTACCCACCTACATGTGGCCACACATCTATGATGCTGCTGTCCATTCGGAGTCTGACATGGGAAACTCCAAGCCCATACAGTAAGTCATAATTACCTCCTCCAGGCATTCCAGTGGCACAACTCTGAACAACAACAGGAGTCAAAAAAAATACTTTGCTCCTCCAAGTAGACAAAGTCATGTCGCCTCAGGCTACAGTGGCCTGGAAGAGACACAACAAAGTCTGTAAGACAGCTCTGCTGAGATGTAATTTAAGAGGAATATAGCATCAGTTTGGCTATTTTGATTTTGTTACTTGCAATTTGTGGTGAGAGATACATACATACATATGTGTATATATCTATCTATCTATCTATCTATCTATCTACACACAAACACACACATATATATATATATATATCTATATATCCTTTGTATCTCAGTGTCCTCTGTGCATATCGAAGCTGCTTCCATCACAGTGTATGTATTAAAGGCTCTGTTTACTTGTTTACAGCAGATTTTATGGGTCTACAAATGCACCTTGGCATTCCAGCCTAAATATAGGTTTACAGTAGTGACACTCTATAAGCAAACAAGTTGCTTAAGTGCCCTTTAAATGTACTTTACTTTGAGATTAGGATGGTTGACAGTCAACATAATGAGCATGGGAACACAACCGTCAGGTGGAGTTGTGTACAGCCTTTTGAGATGGTACAATAGTTTTTGTATGTTGTTATGTGCGTGGATCCTGTGGATCTGCATGCTTTAGTGAGGTAATATTTTACCTCAAATCTTTTCCAAGTCTGTGAAATTCTTGAATTTTATGTATAATTGCTTTTAAAAGTGAAAAGAAGAATGCAATACAATCTTATGGGGCATAAACATTTTTCAGGGTCTTTCCCCTTCAATCTCCTCCCCTTTTGTATCAACACCCGGTGCATTCAGGTCTTCCACTGATCAAAGCAGTGCAGTTGACAGTTGTCTCATCCTCTTTCGTTCTTTCCTCAACCTAAAAACGTGTTACTTTCAGCACAGATTTGATTTTAAGAAAAAGGAAAAAGTCAGAAGGTGTTAGATCAGGTATATAGGGAGGGTGATCAAGCACTGTGATTTGTTTAAAGGCCAGAAACTGCTTTACTGGCACACTGTCTTGATGAAGAATGAAACCCTTTTTCTACCATTGTGGTCTCTTTCTTCAGACTTCTTCTCACAATTTATTCTAAGTGCTTTTGTAATAGTGTTGATTCATCACTGACTCTTATGAAACACACTCCTCCAAAATGATACCCTTGGTGCCAAATACAACAATCAGCATGGACCTAAGTTTGGACTTGCTTTTTCATGTTTTTTTCAGCCTTGGTTACGATGGCGATTTCCAACGCACTGACTGCTGTTTGGTTCCAGGATCAAATTGAAAGATCCAAGTTTTATCTCATGTAATCACTTCTTTCAAAAACTGCCTCTTTATCCATGGACACCATTTCTGCTATTATTTTTATCCCGGGTCACTGATCATTTCAAATGATTTGTTGAATGTTTTCACATTTTGATATCCATCAGTGTTCATCGTCGTGAACATCCTCTCTGCCTCCAAGAATTCTGCATGTGTGTTTGTTGTCATTAAAACACACGGGCACATGACAAGCAGTGTTTCCTAGTTAGCATCTCGCCAATACGGTGCTCAACTTTAAAGATAATCATTTTCTGTTTACTGAGAAAAACACACTTCAATCAGGTTTCACTTATTGGAAACTTGCAGCAGTTGTGCATAAATACCCAACCTTTAATATAAAAAAACTCAGTGTGACTGTGAACCACGTGGTTTTATCCTCATAAGCTCAGTTTATTTAGTGGCCATACCTAGTGTGGTTGCAAACACATGATATTGAATATAAAAAACAAGTTCATTGGTCTTTTAAACCATATTGACCATTGTCCTGTAATTTCATTATTCACTACAAAACATGACATTTACTCATACATTAAAAATATGTATTTATCGTCATATCTTTGGAGGACATTACTATTTTTTTTGGTGATGGTTCATTCACATGTTTAGGTACAAAAAAAAAAGACTGTCATGACACTCAAATTAGCCACAAACATCTCATATTCCATACACATACCATATATCCTGTATGTCAGGGGTTTCATACTTAATTGAATTAAAAATACAGTCTAAATATGGCCCAAACAGGATCAAAATTCTTAAACTAACTATGTATCAATCAGATATATGAATCTGAACAGCATACATTCTTTCCAGGCAAGCTTAAAGGTCATTGTGAAAGCACAGATCAGTGCATTCATCTGCTGAGGTCTGCTGATATCAGGGTGATATTAATGCTGCATTTATTTACGTCAGAGGTCCAACCAGGGAACGAGGGAGACGTCATATCTGAGTTGAAGCGTGTTCTAGTTTTACCCGTAAGCAGGAGATGGAAAGAACTTTCACGTTAACAAAACTTGCTTAAATAGTCACTATTCATACATTAGCGCTAAAACGCATTTTTCTTAGATCAAATACTCCTGGGACTAAAATGAAATTATCACATTTTGCTGTGTTTTTAATGGGTGAACATCAACCCATTGGAGCTCCAGCTGAAATTAGCATTGTTAGCTCATAGCTTACATAAACAGCATGCTACAAGACGATTTCGCACAAAAGTTAACATCTCATATGTCCATATGTAGACGGTGTACAAAACTATCAATGTGATTGACCTCAGTGCATAAGAACAACCCTAAGTTGTTATTTTAGCTAATAATGCACTGCTTCTTCTTCCTGTTCATGCCCTGAGCAGCGATGTTTGTTGACTAACTCGGGATCTGTGAGGGTTGTGCAAGTTTCCCTGTGAGGCCTCTGATTTTTTAGGGTATTTCAGATGATATTTTCTGACATAAAAGGAATGGACCATAAAGCAGAAGTCCTGTAGGGTGGTATTTTGGGATTTGTAAAATGAAAGTGGGACTGGTTTTAAGTGGAAGGGCATTAATAATAGACATATGAAATGATCTCACTGGCCATATTTAATTACCTCCACCAAGGAGGTAATGTTTTTCTGTTTGTTTTTTTTGTACGATTACGCAAAAACTACTGGACGGATTTTGCTGATATTTTCAGGAGATGTTGGTAATGGCCAAACTTAAAAATGATTAGATTTTAGTGGTGATCCAGATAACCTCCTTTAGGGAACAATCGTTTTTGCTCAATAACTGTCTAACTGATAATGATATCAACATGATTCTGAGTGCTAGGTGTGGGTTTTCAGGGTCAAGGAATCATATTATGAGGGTGACTTTTTAATGGAACTATTGCTTATAGATGTAACAGCAAAATGTCTTCTACTTTGGTGGAGGTTTGCACTTTCTGAGTGTTTTCTAGTTATATCCTGGGCCAGATTAGACACGTAGGACTTGAGTTTGACTGCTGGTTGGTTCCTAACCTGGGGTCTGAGCCCCCCCAGGCAGGGTGTCAGGGGATCTTAAGGGAGTACAGGGTCAGTTAACTGTGAGTTTATCAGAATTTGGTTTACATATAACATCTAAAACAATGAAAACACACTAGGTGCATACTTTCTTCATAGGTTTTTGTATTTGGATGTATGAGAAAGCCTATTTTATCTTGAATTATCCTTGAAAATAACAAAATCTGGTTAAGTTTGCATTGCTGAATGATTTTTTTTTTTTTTTGGTACATATAGGTCCCGGAGGAGCTCAACTCTTCAGCAAAACCAGGGGGGCTCTAAAGAAAAAAGGTCAGGAAACACTGCTGTATATCCATTTCATTATCTACAGAATGTTTTAGTTTAATGCTTCACCTTCTCATCACTGGATCACTTATAAAAAAAATAAATGTTTGTGTTACATGTTTCACTTCTATTACTAACAAAAAAATTAAAAAAAAAACTCTCACAAGGAAACAAAAGGAAAGGTTTATGCCTAAGAAGCTTTGTACTTCGACAATATGACAATATCTGTATCTTCAGTAATGAGTTTGGAAATATCGGCATGTCAGAAATTGGTATTATTCCAACACCAAACATTCCTACATTTTTTTAACATAAGAATATTGAGCAGGTTTTTGAAACAAGCAAACAAACCAAGAAGCTTTCTGTATTCTGAATTTCATTTAAGTCAATTTATTCAGGATTTATGTCCAAGTTTTCTGCATGAAATTCTGCTCTCATTGAAGTTTTGTCACATCTTTTCAGTCAGATGTTTAAATCTCCTACTCTGCATAATCTCTGAAGTCAGCATGCTGTCGTTGCTGTTAGCAGCTGTGCTCCAGCAGCCGTACCGCCCTCCTCCTCCTCTTCCTCCTGCAGTGTACAGAAGATAATAGGCCAGAGTCCTGAGCTGCAATTGAATCAGAGTTGGCCTCACGTCAACCACAGCTGCTCTTACTACAGAGCAAAGAGGAGAGAGATACACAGGAGGTGGGAGACTGTGTGTACATGTGAGTTGATGTGTGTTTGTGTGCTCCCCCACAAACATACACACAGGCCTGCAAGCAGCTAGAATGAAGAAGCAAATGGAAAGATGGATTTATCGTACACACACTGGGTGTAAAATGAAACGGAGCCAAAGTAAGGCTGACAGAAAAAGAGATGGGGGTCAGATGGTTATAGATGAAACTGAAAAAAAGGGAAACACACACACAGACACACAAAGAGACACACTGCAATGAAACCAAGATGGGCAGATGTTGTAGGAGTGACACGTGCATTCACAAATACAACTGGTAGCCAAAATGACACGTCAGTTAAAAAGAACTAAAAAAAATTGGTGCCATTTTAAAGGACTGAGTGCAGGGAAAGCAGGTTGGCCACATTACGCTGGGTGTGGCTCTGTTTTTTTTTTCTTTGAGTGTCTTGACAAATCAGATTATTATGTCTAGATATCACAAAGTGGGTCTTACAGAGCTTAACGCCACAAGAGCAGCACACTATTGCAGTATTTTTTCAGTTTCATCAACACTGCTGCTTTTTGAGTCCAATTTTTTTTTCAACAGCACTGATATAAAGAACTAGATTAATATGTTTTCACAAGTTGCCTTGTTGGTAACCTTGCACAGCAGCTGGATCTGTCTGATTCAAATTCTTTAACCAGGTAGATCCATCTTGCCAAGCTCCAGTCTACAACAAATGTGATGCTCAAAGTGGCATGGCCCAATCAGAGTCCGTTAGAGCAGGACGAAGAACGAGCTTCGAGCAAGATGACAGCAACAGTGACTGCACATACACTGATTAGCATAGATGCTAACAGCTTCAGTAGTAGTTTTATCAGGTCCTGAATGCATTTTTTTATCGAATGAAGAACAAATACCAACACTACAAACCTCTAACCTGGCACACCAGATGGACTGTTCATTAGATTTCACTAGTCCATCTTGGAAAAAGCCCATAGAACCTTTCAGAAGCATATCCGGCAGGTGATTGGACGACAGTTCCATCAGTCAATATCCATTACAGGCCGATCAGATAAATATGTAGAAGATAAGCCACTCTGTAAAACAAACTCTTGTCAAAAGATGTCAGAAGTGGAGATAAAATATCTGTATTATCGAAAAGTTTGTAGTGTTGATCTAAGACTTGGCCAACATTGGAAATAATCTGTATTCTCTGTACACACCAAGATTTTTTCACTCTGGGACATTTTCATATTTTCAAAATATGTGTTTTTGGGCACCAAAAACGCCATATCTGTGTGGACGAAACACCTATACGAAAACTTGAGTGGATATGCCTTAATTAGCCTCTGTGTTTATGGAATTTAATATTTTTTTAGACAGTTTTGATGAAGCACCAAAGACATTATTTAAGATCCTGAGAGAACTGGTCTTGCCATAAACTGTGGATGCCTCTTTATGAACTGAAAATAAGTCATTTTTAGGCCTGTAACTGTTGCCATGTGGTAGATGTCAAACAAAAAATTCCTACAGCATCCTAAACAAATGAGGATCATAGCCTCATTTCAGCAGAAATCATGTCCTGGGGAGACTTCTGTCAGAAATCACAATACTCAGGTCAAAGTCACATGAGATGAGGGGAAGAAAACTGAGAGGCTGTCCACATGGAGACGAGTTTAGGAGTATCTACAAAAGTTTTTAACCAAAGGGCGTTTTGTCTACATGAAACTGGTGCTTTGGGAGTCTGAAAATGCATGTCTTTGAAACCAGAGTAAATAAATCTCAAATCACCACCCTTGTGTTGCCGTGTTTACAATGAACACGCATATTTTCAGAAATGATGATCTACTACCTCCACCTCTCCCTTAAACCACATGCACTAACCGCGACAACAATGGAAACAATGGCGGAATAAAGTGTTGCTACTGAGCTTGTTTTGCTTTTACAACAAAATCTTGTGCTCCTCTATGACGTGAGCAATAAGAGGACATGGAGAACGGCATGCAGTACACCACATGTTGCTAAATTCACAGCGGAGAACAACCAGTTGTGTTTAGCAACATCGTACATGTTTCATGCGCATGCTCCATGTCTTCGTCTGTGGTTTTGGTGTGTCTGCAGCAGTGTTACAGCACCTACTACAGTGTTTTCAGTGTTTTTGTGTTGACAGGCACATTTCATGAAACAATGTTGTGTTTCAGGAAAACTTTTAAAAAATCAAAATGAAATAGATCATTTTCATCTCCATGTGGACAGGGCCTGAATGTTCTCCACACAGCTTTTAGAAAGGGGCTTCAAACAATCTTTCCAGAGGATTGTCCTTGACCTTTACCTTCACCTCCAGTGATGGATGAACACTCAACAGTTTAATTAATTTAATCCATAATTTACCATATATTGTCTGACATTAATTATTCATCCCATACTGATAAATCAATTTTATTTCATTGAAGTTTGCCTCATTTACTGCCTTTTTACCCCATAAAGTCAGTAAAAAGCATAAATCCCTGCAGGTCTTCACCTGTAAGTGTACAGCACTACAGTTAATGAGGACATCAGTTTTTATAAATAATGCATGTAGTCTGGGACAGAGTACGCGCTGTTCTCTAAAAATCAAATCTTCTCAAAGGTTTGATCTCTACATCCCATCATATTCAGTAAGTGTAAGAGTTTAAACAATCAAGTGTAACTTGATCTTAAACCCACATATGATGCTTTTGCACATGTTTAGCCTTATGCAGACTGATCTGTCTAATAACCTTTTTACATGGCACCAGCAGCAACCACAATATGAACAGTAAAATGTATGAAAAAGGCACAATTCGAGTTATTTAAGGCAGGGGTCACCAAACATTTTTGACCCTGAGAGCTGCCCAAAAGATAAAGAATATTATGTGGGGCTAATTGTTTGATTTAATTTAAATTTTTTGTACAGTTTACCTTCAAATAATAATTATCATACATTCATACATTTAATAGGCTACATGTGACAGTATTTTTTCCATTTCTATTACTTTTTCTTTTCACGCCACTGGCACAGCAGTGGAAGCAACTTGGCGTTAAGTGTCTTGCCCAAGGACAAATCATCATGAGACAGCTGGAGTTGGGCTCAAACCTGCAACCTTCCGAATACCGACCAAGCGCACTATCAGACTGCGCCACCGACGCCCCTCCTCACATTGATTATTGCCAGTGATCGATAAATAAATGAGACCATTATACTGACACGTGTCTTTAACATATATATTTTCTATTAAAACTTAATCTAAATATGCAAAACAGTCACACTTTGTATTTTTGTGTGCATAGGTGACACTGTAAAGCCTCTAGCAGCAAGAGTGTTGATAGAGCTGTGGCATCAGCACATCAACATAAACTTTGACCCCATACTTGAACCAGCTGGACAAGTACTTACTGGGAAACTAAACCAGTTTTTGAATTAGTCCATGATGTTGAGTCCTGTGATGATCTTCTGTAGAGACTTTGAGTAATATTAACCTGTTGTTGTGCCTGAGCACAGAAACGGAATCTGGGGAATGAAAACATTATCATTAAGTGGTATTTTGATATCAGCCTAGTTGCTGTAATGCAATTATTAATAATACTACTGTTGCTTATATAACTATAGTACTATGATGAGACCACCTAAGTTGTTTGTACCAAAATAGGGATCGATTGCTGTGTCCATTTAAATGTAAATAAATAACTACAGCATGGAACGGCCACATCTGAAAACAGCTCTCTAGATCTAGGTGTTAAAAACAACCTTAAATTGAAGTGTGTAGTTCAGACACAACAGTGTTATTCGAGGACACAGGGCCATAATAGAATCAATACACAACTAGACATCACAAACTAGGCATTATTATCAGCCAAAATATAATAAGAAATAGAGGAAAGCCCCATTGAAAACTTTTTGCATTATCAGAGAGACAGACAAATATACAAACATCAGCAAAAACACATCTTTGGCGGAGGTAATAATTTGTATTACCGTAAATTTCAGGCTACTGAGCGCACCTGAATATTAGCCACTAAATCTAAAAAAAAAAAGAAAAAAAAAAAAAGTGTACATCTAGGCCACACTTGCCTATAAGCTGCAGGTGTCCAGTGAGTGGAGCTGATTGGGAACGTGAGGGGAAGGACCTTGGCCAGAGCGCCGAGCGTCGCTCTGGTACCGGTCACACCATGCGTCTAAAGGGTTGAAATTTGAGTGGAAGGTGGAGGGACACTTAGCGGAGTGCCTTGCATCCCCTCTGAGCGGACGAGAACAGAGCGCAAGAACAGAGCGCAAGAACAGCTCTGTGCACGAGAGGGACATTTCATTGCTTCACTCCGCTCACATGCTCTGGCACTATCCACGTTGTAACACGAGATATTTACACACACTATATGTCACACAGAAAGATTTTTTAACTCTAAATTAAATCTGATGTGACAAGGCTAAATGAAATGTAAAAAAAAAGTATAAAAAAAAACAGCTGATCCCCATGTGCAGAACTTAATATTTTAACAAAGTCAACCTTGGACTGTGTGTTTCAACTCCATGGTTCTTCTAGCACAGATGTTGAGAAGGTGACAGGTTTTAAGTTGATTTAAGGCTGACAGCTCCCGAGTTCAGACATATTATTTGGCTCTCCTTCAGGGTTGGGTGTAAACATGGGGGAGTGGGGGGATCTCCATCTGCTTGGTGAAGGAGACTTTGCAGCTGGACACTGACACAAACACAAACTTCACACCGGCAGCCCCTCTCACAGCCTGAAGTAAATGTTGATCCTAGCCAGTTTTGTGGAAGTGAACATTTATTTGATTTCAAAAATGGTAAAAACTGTGCAAGGTCCTAAAAGACATTTTTATATCCAAGGAACATGAGACCATCAGCCAGGAAACACAAAGTGGGTCCATTACCATACAATGATTAGTTTCCCTGTTTTAATGAAAACTGCTTTAACACAGAGATTAAGGCTTCATCCACATCTGCAGGTATTTTTGAAAACGCGTTTTGAGCTTCTGCCCACATGTAAACAGCGTTTTATGTAACTGAAAAAACACAAATTTTGGAGAACTTCTGCCAAGGTGAAGATTGTTGAAATCCTTTTAGGGTGTTTCTGTGTGGACAGGGAAAACAACATTTTGGCATCCCACTCCGAGCCTACTTCTCTTCAGGGTGAGGTCACCTAATATTATCACTGTTGTTTACATGTGTTGCAGCAGATGTTGCTAAAATATTGCTGTTTGAGTGTTGCTGATGGGATTATTCATATGACAGCACAGACTTTCTGTTGCTCACTTACAATAATGCTGCTTTACAAACATTCAGAAGATACAAACGCTGCTGATGTTTGGACGAGACATGGTGTTATTGTTTCACAAGTGACCATGTTGACTGATGACACATGGCCACATGCATCTGTGGATTCAATGGTAACAGAAAATGTTGAAACCAATGAGAGAACCCAGGAAACTTTTCAATAACAGGTTTAGATTGAGATTATTAGATATGTCTTGAATTGAGATATAAACCACCAGTTACAGGTGTTACAAGTTAACCTGTAACTTAAGTCAAACTTGTAGTTAGAATATGTATTAAAATGAAACATTAGGCTTATTTTGCTTAACCTGGCACACCAGATGGACCATGAAATATATTTCACTAGTCTATCTGGAAAAGATCTTATAGAAAGTGTTTGGAAATGGGCAAAACCTTTCAGAGGCATATCTGGCAGGTAATTGGAGGATCGTTCAACAGTCATTACTTGCCAATCAGATGTCGTAGGCAGGAGCTACTGTGCCGCAGAAAGTAAGCGACTTTATAAGACAAACACGTCAAAACATGTCAGAAGTGGAGCAAAAATATTACTATAGAGAAATTGGAAGTGTTGGTATCTGTTTTTAATTTAATAAAGAAGGGTGGTCCAGATCTGCTGTCCCCTTACTTGTAGCTCCCACTTTGTCCTGCTCTAAAGAACTCTGATTGGGTCGTGCCACTTTGGGCGTAAATTTGTCCGTTTGTTAGCAAGATTACGCAGAAACAACTGGGCAGATTTTGCTGAAATTTTCAGAAGATGTTGGTAATAGCCCAACATAAAAATGATGAAATTTTGGTGGTGATAACCTCCATTAGTGAACGATTGTTTTTGCTCAATTACTAGCAAATTAATAATGATATCAACATGATTCTGAGTGCTAGGTGTGGGGTTCCAGGGTCAAGGAATCATATTATTATGGTAACTTTATCAGGAGAACATGCTTTTACAGAAGGTTTGGTCATATCTGACATAAAAATGGACCTTTCAGCATTTTTCCCTAGGGTCAGATATTTGAAAAAAAAACACCATGCATGACATTTTTTTGCCATTTCAGACCCCCCAAAAATATTCTAAATAGTCACTTTTTGGGATCTTTTCAGGCAGGAGAACATGCTGGTGCAGAATGTATGAGGAAGATAGTACGAAAAAAGTGGAAATATCCTTCAAATGTCTTCCTACTTCAGTCTTCAGTCTTCGACAAATTTTTAGTTTTTTCCCTTTTGGTTTTTGCTCCACTGCTCCATCGTTTCTTATCCCTTTTGCTCACCTTCCAGCCTCGACTGTCTAGACAGCTGAAACGCACAGTGACCAGATATCTTATATTTACAAAAAATAATAATAATAAATACATATATGTATGTATATATATACACACACACACAAAAACTAATTCAGATTTTCTCGCAATTCAAAGCAGAAATTGTCTTTTTTTTTTTTTTTATTAGAACATAATATTGAAATATAATAAAATTAAAGGCAGGATGACACAATAGGCTGGACTAGGAGGCCCCCTAGAGGTCAGAGGCCCCTGGGCACCAGCCCAATCGGCCTGGTGGTAAATCCGTGGCTGGCTGTATTGTTTTATTGCAGTTAACCCCTCCATTAGCATCATTATCTTGTGAGCACACACTGGCTTGGCTGTAACCCTTGCTTAAAGGTCCTATATTTTTCTCCTTTTCTGCAGTTTAACATGGATCCTTGATGTCTTAATGAAACGTTAGTAACATGCTCTGGTCCAAAAAGCTGAATCAAGTACAGCTGCAGTCTTTACATGCTCACATAACCCCTTTGTTCAGAACGGCTGGTTTGAGGGCGGTCGCCTTCATATGCTAATGAGCCAGAGCAGAGCAACAGCCAACACAATAACATCCAGGGACTTAACGATAGTCCTGCAGCGTATCTCGAGTGAAGTAGAGCGCACTGCCACTCCAGCCACGCACCGCTTACAGTCCTGAACACTCACAAACGGCAAATTCGTACCGGTTACCAGATAACAGCAAATCTCGTTTTCCCCAAACATCACAGGCTAATGCACAACATGCTAACCTCGGCCTAGTCACTGCAGTGGGACAGCCGCAACTTAGCCTACCTTCCAGGCAAATGTTAGCAGAAAAGGAGGGGTAATGGGGTGGGTAAAGGACTCATTATATTCAGTCAACTGTAAGACTTCTCTTGACTAATGTAAGAATGCTCATACTTTGAAGTTTATCCTTCAGAACTTTAACAAGTAACGTCAACATTGACGAACATGTGAAGTTACATCTGGTTTACTTCCCCCTGCTGTTAGCATTAGCTCGTAGCATTGAGCAAAATAAATACTTCATAGCATTAAAATACTCACATTTCCATCACCAGGTTTGGTGACGGATTGTTGGTACTAAGCCTGGATTCAGGAAAAGTCTAGTTGCCAGTCCTGTGTTGAACTGACTGAAGTTGAAGAAGTAGGACGTGAAGTGACTGACACACACATACAGGTGTTAGCCGACTGTAGCTGGCTCATTCCCTTCAAAAAGTAAAATTAATTCACTGGACCCTTTGGTCCTCCGAGGCTGATAGTCTATGTGTGAAGATATATGTGGCTGTTTACAGCCAACAACCGAGCAGTGATAGGTTTTGGGTCTAGACATTATGTACGCTCTCTCACTAACAGTGTAAACAGCAATGGTGGCACTTTGCACAGAAATTTCTCAAGCCGGTGGGTGGGGATACTCAGGTAGAGACAGGCTTATGCAAATAAATGCTTGTTACGTAACAGTATATCCACAGACTCAACAGCTCGTCAAATACCATGAGTTTACATTTATGCAGCCTGTTAAATACAGGTTTTTTTGTCTACTCTCACATGTTGTGAGCTGGGAGGAAGGCCAAATACCCAAAAATGTGTTCAGGAGCCTTCAAAAGGTGTTTTTTGTATAATATGTCCCCATTAATAATGGTACACTTAAGTACCTTTTGCTGCCAGCAATGTTTTGTACCTTTCAAATTAAACAAAGGTCCACGTTTATCCACTTTAAGGGCCATTTCTGTACCTTACAGGGTATTATTTATGACTTATGTACCTTAAGGTGCAAAAGTGGTACCCCTATTATTTTGTATGTAGGTTTAAAGACTACTGAAATATTTGAGCATTTTTGAGCTGCAGTTTGCTACCAAACCAGGTCATTGTTGAGTAAGTTGTGTATCAAGAAAACTCTTAATATAATCATTATTTTACACCATGCATGAAATGAGACCACTGATACTCTGTGTTTTTGTGTTTACCCATCCCAGTTTGACCAAAGAGGTCAAATACTGTCACTGAGGATCAACACTCAGAATGCAAACTACTCCTCATGAGCCCCTGCATTGTTAAGGAAAACCTTTTAAAATATTGATAGTGAAGATTATTAATATTTCATGTTGGCTGGGACAGGCTGTGCTAAAACAGAGCAGTGGGGGGGCTGCTGAAGGTGTGACTGTTGACTTAGCATTACTTATTGATTGCCACAGACAGACTGTGATGGTCTCCATCAGCCAGTTAGAGCTCTGACAGAGACAATGTGTGACTCTGCTTCAAAACTTAATAACAGTTAAATAAAATATTAGTTTCATTTCACATTTTAGCTTTTTAAATGATGAAAATATAACTTTTAATTTTAGCCTTCGTAAGGCACTTCACTCCAAAGTTTTTTTGAAGTTGCATTTGTTTTGGATTTTGCATATTTTACTAATTACCTCCTCCAAGAAGGTTATGTTTTTGCTGGGGTATGTTCATTTGCCTTTTTTGCTTTTTGCAAGATTATGCAAAAACTACAGGACGGATTTTGCTGAAATTTTAGGAGATGTTGGTAATGACCCAGTCAGAAATTATGAACTTTTAGTGGTGATACACGTACTTGTCTGGATGCAAAATAATCCCAAAATTTCAAAAATCCTATAAATTAACATTGGGTGGAATTTAAAAAAAAATCATATCTCTGCCATTTTTTTTAATCAAATTCAGAGCATAAGAAACAAGAAAACACACACACAATTAAGGATTATCATGTAACACAGAGCTACATTTGTAATATTTGTAAACATAGTAATGACTGTTACAGATGATTATGCTAGCAGATGATAAAACAGGCTGTACAGTATGTTTTATGCACACAATGGAGAGTAGAGCCAAGGATTCCTGCAGGAAAATGAGAAAATATATTGCTTAAAACCTGCAGTCATCTGATGTGCAGTTAACAGGTCAATCATAAACATACAGAGCTGTGACCTTGTTGGAAGGTTGGAGTGTGGTGGCACAGAAAAAAGGAGAGGACCGAAATGATCCTTCTGAAACTCAGACCAAATTACTAAACCCACTGTGTAAAAAGCCACCTGGCGCACACTGATTTAAAGGGAAATAGAATAGACATACTGATTGTTTTGATCTTTGTTTTACCCAAAACACACCCATGTTTAATCAAGGCACATAATCCAAAAGTGTGCATAGTCAAAATGGCAAAATAAAGACTGACATGCATCAAACCAATATGGACTGCTAGCTTAAGACAGCACATGTCTAAGTAGGGCCCTGTATCTTTGAATTAAGTACAGTGCAAGTCTAATACCATTCAACGTGCATCTTGAAAAGGGATTCATTCAATATTTCAGTACTGGGCATGCTGTTTATAGTTTATTTTTAAGAATATATTCAAATATCTATACATATTTTTTAGGTGTCCTGTTAGTAACTGTTAGTATTGCCGGTGTGTGTATTTCTTGGGTAAGGAGATGTGCGTGTGTGTCTACATGTTCATTATTTATATATATAGAGAGAAAGAGATATGTAAACCGGACGTAGCTAGGTGATTAGTACTATCTATAACGTTCTATATCTTATTTATTGGGTATTCTATTATAAGGTAATATTATATGGTGTATGATATATGTTACAAATTAGAACATAACTTATTAAAAGGGTATCTATGGTATTATGATATGGAGCTGTATGCACTATTATATATAATATTCAAGATATTATATTATATAGTGTGCTAATAAGGTCCATAATTATAAGCTATAAATAACATTAGTATATATGCAACAATGTAGAAATAGTGTATATTTAGAGTCTTCAAAATACTATAATATTGTACTATAATGTTATATATAGTACTATGATATTTACAATAATCTAATAAGTGTGTTTGAAATATTTATAGTGCCTATGTATAAAATGCAAAGTGCAGTAATATACTGCTGTAGAATATTGTGCTGTTATGGTTAAGTTATATAAAATAATATTAAATTGTTTATAAAAACTGTTAGTTCATATATTTCAATGTAATAATAGAGGAATTGATGAATGAGACTAAAGGGGTAGGATTGAATAAGTTTTTAACTTCTTCCTACTCCTTTTTGAGCATGCTTGTTTTTTTTTTCATTGGGCATCTTTGAGGATTTTGTTGTGGGTGTTTGCTTTTTGCTTTGCTTTTGTTGATGTACGTATTTGTGTTTATGCTCGAAATAAAGATGCAATCAATCAATCAATCAGTAACCAAATCTGTCTTCAGCAGCTCACATGCCTACGTTACAGCTCTGTTTCCCTTTTATTCCATTAAACTTTCAAAGCCGTGTCAAAATTACAGGAAAAATATGTTTGAGGAATCAGTAGTTTATTTGTTTGATGAGTTCTTTCACTGTAATCTGAAACTGCCAGAAGGAATTTTATTTTGCTTATAAACAGTTGGAGAATAAGTAAAAAGTCATTCCAGTGCTCCTCTAATTAAATCGTCCCTCTTATTGGTAACAGTCCAGCAATGAAGCGCTCACCTCCCTTGTTTTAATTAAAGGAAATAAAATGAAACATGTTCTCATTAAAACTGACGTGTGACAGAGAGAAGACACAAAAAGCAGACTGATGTTTCTCCCCGAGGTCTGTCTGTCTCTATGCTTGTCTGTCTCTCTGCCTGTCAGCCACTATCTTTCTCACTCGAGCCCCTCTGTGCCCCCTTTATCCCTCCTCACTACTCTGTCACTGACAATTAGCACAGGGCCCTGACTTCATGTGTAGTGGTCATGAGAGGAGCTGACAGCAGAGCAGACTGTGGAGCATAGATGGAAGACCTCTGTCTGTCTGAACTTACCTGCTCAGTCTTTTTGCCATCTTCTAAATTGTTGCTTGGAGAAGTAGCTCTCATTGTAGATAACACATGATGTCTTGAAGGTCAAGGTCAGCAGTCTAACATGACACTATGTCTTATAACTTGTCTGTGTCAAATACTTGTTTCTTATTGGTTAATAGCATTCTGCGATTGCAAAACCATGATAAATATGTGAACATGTGATGCCCATTGATATCAGTTTACTGCTATTTCTCTATAGCTTTATTTGAAGACCAGACCATTGTTAGGTCACAGCTTTGATCACACACTGTAGGGGGGTCTTTCTTCTTCTTTAAATAAATTATAAAGAACAAAAAACAAACTTTTGACTATTAACATTAAACTTTTTACTATTTCAAACTTTCAGCTTTTCACTAATAAACAAATTTGAAGCGAAACAACAAAGAAACTTACAGTATCTCACGACAAAATATAAATTAAATAGAGTAAAACAAGAAGAAAAAAATCAGCATCCAGATGGACGCTCTTTGTGCAGTTACAACAATGACAACAACAATGATAATAGCTAAACAGAAAAAGTTGGACTACTACCTCAGTGCACCTTATTGTACAGAACGGTTGAGCCACTTTATATGTTGTTTTTGCTTTTATATTTCTATTTATTGCTTTTATGTTTCTATTTATTGCTTTTATATTTGTTTTTGGCTGATACTGGGACCTCAGTCACTCATTTTGTGCTGTTCTCTTATAAGTGCAGCCTGGAATGACAAATAAAACTCTTTCGAATCCTTTTTAAACCTTTACGTTGTCTTGGAGCAGGCTTGATATGAGATTTTAATCTTGCAGACTTCTACACTCTGCCTTTGAACAGGGTTCCCGTGGGGTCTTAAAAAGTCTTAAAAGCATTGAATTTATGAATTTGGAAATAATACCTTAAAAAGACTTGAAAAAGTCTTGAATTTTGATATCTGGGCCTTAAAAAATGTGCTGTATGTAACTTCTCTAGGGCCCCATAAAATCTGCGATCACGGAATCGCGGATTGAATCACGAAATTAGACATTAACGCGGAATTCAATATAAAGACAGAATGTCACGGAAACGGCCGACATTTTACGTATGTGTTTTTTTCTGAATAAAAAGGAATGTATCTCTCGGGAAAATGTCCCGAGGGGGATCACCGAGGGTGCGGACAATGCACGCTTCACTTCCTGTCCCCCTCCTCCCTCCCTCATTAACGATGTCAACGTGCCACAGCCGCCGTCTGAGACACCGGCTGACCCTGCGTTCACATCGACAGCGATCTGTGCGTCCTCAGCGTCAAGCTGCCATTCATTTTCAATGATCGCTGGCGTTGGGGGGCGATGAGCAGCGCGACGTGAGCGACACGAGCGGCGCATAAAAGAAGCTCCGAAACTCCTGGCTAACTCCAGAGTACAGGGCAGAGCATTTTGCCAATGATTATTATGTGTCGGGCAATCAAATGCTCTGCAAATTTTGTCAACGTACTGTTGACTGGACACATAAAGATATCTGTGAGGACCACCTGAAGGGTGAGTGTCTATATTTCATTACTTTATACTGTGTCTTTGGGTTAAATTTGCGTAAAATAAAAAAAAAAAACGGAATTCTCAAAAAATTAAAACGGAAAAAATGGAATATGGGAAAAATTAAAATGGAATTTGGGAAAATTAACGCAGATTTTATAGGGCTCCACTTCTCTGTATCGCATTTCTTGTCAAAAGTTTCATTTGTCAACCGCCATTATATAAATAAAGTAAATAATGTACATAATGTAAATAAAGAACGGCGAAACAAATGGGGTTTAGCCGCGCTTTATTTCTAAAACCAATGCGGTTCCACCGCGCTGGATGCCAACCGCCATTAAATAGAAGAAGAATAAGAAGAGGAAGAAATTAATGTTCTGAAATTCAAGGATTTCATTTTTCTTTGCCGGTGAGATGGTGGCATAGGCCGAGAAATAGGTATTAATTTTTGATATACATGGTCTTAAAAAGGTCTTAAAAAGACTTGAATTTAAATTGAAGAAACCTGTAGGAAACCCTGTTTGAATGTTCAACACCATTGAAATGAACTGAAATTTTACTGCTGCTGTCACTAATTTTCTTAGCTTTACCGTTGTTTTGCCGATACGTTTGTGATCGACACATCATTATCCTCCTGGGCTTATTATACTCTTGTGAGGCCTGGACATTGACTAGTTGCTAGAGACACTGGATGGTCTCCTTCATGATAACTTCCCTTCGATGTATTTTTGGTATCATTGGCAGGACAATGTGTCCAACGCTGATGTGCTCAGAAAGCTCAGCTGCTGGACACAGAAGCAGCAGATGCGCTTTTACAGGCACCACTTTCCCGAACCTGATCCAGCTCACTGCATACTGGGCACCCAGGACCTGGTGGGTTATACCAGGACACAGGGGCAACCACATGTATCATGAAGGGGTCAGCTTGAAGGATACCTGAAGAGTTGTAGCTTGGATCTGGATCAGTACAGGGACTAGGTTGATGAGGCAAAGTGCCAAGTTGGCATATGCTCCCATACCTGACCTGATGAAATCCAGCCATAATGGGCAGCATCTCTTTACAAGTAGTCATCATTTGTAGGCTTGCAGTCACTTCTTGCTACTATCACACTTGTTGCTCCCAGTTTTTACTCTGCAGGAGACCCTGATTGGTCAGTGACTCTACAGACAGAGCTCAATCGTTAGAGCTTCAATCTGGCTGATTTCACATATTGATTTAGGCAAATCCTGCTGCACAAAGGTTATTTCAACTTCTTCAGGCAAAAAATTTCTTAAACTTTCTTATCATTTCCTACGACTTCGCTTGATGCATTAAATGGAAAAAAGGTTTTGTCTTCTTTTTGAAGTCTTTTTAAACCCATGAAAACTTCCCTGTGCCCTCCTTCGTTTTTATAGTACTTTATTTTCATTTTTTTAAAAATATAAACACACATTAACATAAATAAAGTTGATTTTTTTCTCAGAAAATAAAAGTTTACCATACAACTTTAACCACAATAACAACATGTAGAGCTGTTGAGTCCATGAATTCTACCGCAAGATGCCCGAAAGAACCAAGAAAGATGCTAGTCCAGGACCCCTTGGTCGGGCTGTGTCTCTACACAGCAAAATGAAACAAGTTAAAATTTTGGCCAAATTTTAGCAAGTGCAGTGTTAGTTATACTTTATATGGAGTCAAATCCCTGAAAATGTACTCTCAGCTAAAAAAGAGTGTGCATCAAAAACAAGTGCAAAAATTATTTTTCAATAAATCAGGTCCATAGGTGTCACTGAATACTCTTAAACTCTGAACTTTTCACTTGTAATCTGTACGTAACACTGTAGGGTCAATCATCATGCAGGTACCACATTATTACTTGCACCAAGGAGGTTATGTTTTTTGCCAGCGTATGTTTGTTTGTCTGTTTGTTTGTTAGCAAGATTACGCAAAAAACTACTGGACGGATTTTGCTGGAATTTTCAGGAGATGTTAGTAATGGTCCAACTTACAAATGATTAGATTTTGGTGGTGATCCTGATAGCCACCATTAGCGAAAGACCGTTTTAGCTCAATAACTGGCTAACTAATAATGATATCAAAATGATTCCGAGTGCTAGGTGTGGGTTTTCATTGTCAAGGAATCATATTATGATGGTAACTTCATCATGGAACTATAGCTTATAGACAGCAATATGTGAGTTAACTTGGCAGAGGTTTGCACTCTCTTAGTACTTTCTAGTTGAACAAGAATCAACAGATAAAAGCCAACGTCATGAAAACTGCAGTGCAAATGTCTTTTTATGTGCTCTGAACAAACATGGTATCCTTACTGCTAATTTTTTCCCAAATATGCAGTAAATAAATACAGCAACACTTTGCAGTGTTAATGTCAAGTTAACACTTAAGTCGTTCATTCAGTCGACTTCATAAGTGTCAATATTAACTCTGATATCGTTAATTTGTCTGTGCAGATTTTGCTGTGTATGGTTTTAATTCTGTATGCCAGTGTGCTAAGAAAGGGCCCCAGAGCCTTTCAAAGTTCAAAGTTCTTTTTTACGTTAATTCTGTGAAAACGCAGTCTTTACATTTGAACGACTGGGCACCCTCCATCTTAGCCAATAAAGAATCCAAGGCCGGGCAATCAGAATTAATTGGATTCTGTTTGTGGCCACACTTCTTTGCCTCTACAGCATTTCTGTTTTATTCAACCCACCTGCCTCTGTGTGTTTTTTAGTGGCTGAACAAAAGTGAATGTGGGGTTGGGGGATGGACTGACTTTTGGAAAGGCTGAGGTGAAAAGCAGCGAGAGACAAAAAGACAGCACATATGTGTGTGTGAGCATGTGTGTGAATTGATTTTCAATAGCTGACTGTGCCCAGACGAGTGTGGAGCAGTGCCCAAAGAGCATCAGACTGTTCAGCTGTGACAGGCATCCTGCTTCAGCAGCACGCGGGTAAACCAGGCCATGATCAAACCAAGACGGGAGCTCTAAATACACAGACGCCTTTACAACTGTAGCTATCTTTCTGGTTGAACATTGTTGATGAATATCTCTACTTCTGTATTAGTTTACTTACCTAAGAAACAGCAGCAAGACAGAGTAGAAAACTGACTTAGAGTGTTAGGGAATGAATTCCTGTGAGGAGTGTGAGGGGTGAACCCAAAAGCAGAAGTCAAGACTGAATAAAGGGGGGATGAATGTTTATTGAAGGGAAGCCAAGAGGAAGGAGGGGGGAGTCCAGGGTCCGAGGAGTGAAGGTGAATCCAGGGAGCGAGTGGGCTGTGGTGAGAAGTCCAGAGAGTGGAGGTGAGATATGAGATATTTCTGCCCAGATATGTCAATGTGATTTTAATTTTCTTAAAGCTTCAATTGGTATTAATTTGGCCCTCTGAAAGTCAGAACAATATTGAAGTGGCCCTCATGGTCACCAAAGTGGTCCATCCCTGATTAAGATGGTTGTCTTCTTTTTCTGAGACATTGCTTAGGCTTATACTGCTGGGTTAATAGGAGGCAGCTTTCCTCTTAATGAATCTATCTAAGAGCTAAATCCAGTCTACTCAGCACCCTGCTGTGGTAAGAACAGGGTGATACAGGCCTCTGGGGTTATTTGCTGTCTCAGCTTATATTGACTATTTGTGGGGATGAGGTGGATTCATGAGAAGAGTGTGTGAAGGACAATTTATTAAGAGTAGCAATGATGTTATAAGATTGGGAAAAAACTGAGAACAATAGGGCTCAATGCTTTTTGAACACTTTTCATTCATATGTAAGGCTACAGTTAGCTTTTGGAGTTAGTTTGGCCTTGGGAACCACTTCTTACCTCTGCCAAGGAGGTTATGTTTTTGCCAGCGTATGTTTGTCTTTTTGTCTGTTTGTTTGTCTGTTAGCAATATTATGCAAAAAGTACTGGACGGATTTTGCTGAATTTTTCAAGAGATGTTGGTAATGGCCCAACTTAAAACGATTAGATTTTGGTGGTGATACATATATTTGTCTGGATGCAAATAATTCCCCAAATTTATTAAAAAACCATAAATAACTCCATAACTCCAACATTTTTGTTGTTTTCATACCTTGCCTCACTCCTGACAAGCAGATAGACACCATTCTTTTGACTATGCCTCCATTAACAAGGAAGAGACAAACAAAGCTCACCTACTGTTAGTTAGCTTAGCTCAAACTGTGGGAATCAACAGGTAGTGTTAGCCTGCCTTTGCCTACAGCCATCAGATAAACTTTAACAGAGGCTTTGTTTTGTTGACCTACTTCTTCTGTGGTTATTGTGAGAGCTGTGACATTCGCGAATGAGTAGAATCTTTTCAACAGCTCTTTTAAGTGAATGATGAGAACCAATTTGCAGTTCTGAGTGAGCTGTTGGTTTCTTAAATTTGCATTTAATAATGGCTCGCAAATGAAGGGCTCACTCACAACTGCAAATTGGTTCACTTAAAAGAGCTGTTGAAAAGACTCTCATTCGCGAATGTCACATCTCTCAGTGAAAACTGCCAAAGAAGGTCAATAAAACAAAGCCTCTGTTTACAAGTAGAAGAAGATACATGAAGATAAATAAAAGATAACGTAACATAAAGTGGTAAAAAACGACACAGGACTGTTTAGAGTTGCTGAAAAGTGTATCTGATGACTGTAGGCAGAGGAAGGCTAACAATACCTGTTGATTCCCTATAAATTGATTGTTTGATTGATTGTCCTATAAATTGACATTATTAATGGGTAACAAATCAATGAATTACTTAGTTAAAAGCAGAAGAATGACTGTCTGTGCAGATTGTTCACCAGGGAATGAACAAATAGTGAGTCAGCAAGGCAGACCATATTTTCAGACCTCCTATTAGGAACACTTTGATTGTGTCTCTGTACTGGACTAAGATAGATGTGTCCCTGTCAGAGACTCTGATTATCAAAGAACCTTTTGGAATGTTGATGATGCGTCATAATCTGCTGGTTTGGCAATGCAACAGAAGCACAGAAAATATCCTTCAGGAAAATTATAGCAGTTTCCAGTAAACTGTCAGGCGTCCCATTTGCAAATATGGACTGCATTTATAAACAGAGAACATTAAAAAAGGCATTCAGCATTGTGGATGATGCTGATCAGAGACACCATCTTCCCCCTTCATTTACACTGTTGCCCTCTAGGCGGCAGCCTTGTGCTTCTCTGTTCACCAAAAACAGATCCAAATTTTCTTTTGTTCCACATGTGATCACATTTTTAAATGAACAATGAAAAACACTCATGTTAAACAGGCCTAGCTGGTCTAGACCCACCTGCCTGTCCTTCACTATTAGGTTTCCTTTGCTTTTCTCCTCTGTGTAAGTGCAATGTGTTCTAGTTTCTAGTAATGTTGATGTGTTTTTGTTTGTCTTTTTCCAACACTGTATCAGTACTGATACTATATTTTGTTGCCAAATGCCTGTGATTCCTGCCACACCCCAACTTCCCTATAAACAAACAAACTAAGTAAGTAACTAACTAATGGTGAGGCATGTGCCTGCCATCTCAACAAAACTTTAGCTCAACCAACTCACAGACATGGAGGCTGTATTGAGGTAGGATTTAAGATCCCATGACCAATAGCATACCGCACACAGTCATGCAACCTCCAGTGGTCTGAAAGACAAAAAAAATGCTACACAATCTTAAGTCAGTTTACTATACATTACCACAAACTTTAAATGTTTTGTTGAAGAAAAAAAATCTAAGAACAAAAAGATTAAATCTACATACATAATTATGCAATAAGAAGTTTTGATGTTGATGAATTACATTTTAATGTTGTAAAAACTGTGTTCATTGATTCGTTGAAGGGTATATAACTTTAAATAACTTTAATCTCAAGAGAGAATTAAATAATCTTTTAAGAAATAACCTTACTGCACAAACCAGTTTTACAACAGCCTGATATTCAGTTACAACAACACAACTTTAAATAATTTGTATTCATAGGTTTTTATTATAATATTATATATTTATATTTCAATACAGCTTATTCTTTCTATGTGAAGAGAATTCAGTAATAAGTAACAACACATTTTCTTAGTCATCTAAATCTTTTTCAAGACCTTCAAATGCCTGGTATAGTCAGATGCATCCGTGGAATATTTACTGATTCAGAGTCAATGGTGGTAACAACTTTTATTATGAATGACCAGATGGTGAAAGAGACGATATGAAGCAAGTGTTAGTGGCAACAGTTGACCTTTGCTGCCCTCTAGGGTGTAGTGATTGCAGTACAATAACTCAATTTATTGTACATTTCAGTGTGTGAAATGTTGTGTGATACTATTTTCAACCATGGATGGAAATTAAAAAGAAAATGGTAATGAATGAAATCACTGTCAACAAAAGAGGCTCTTTTGAAATGGCTGTTATTTAATTCTTCATAAAAGACTCACATGTGAAGTTGGAATTTTTAGATGATCTGTTGATTAAAAGTTTAGTTGTAGGACCTGGAGTATCAACCCATGGACATCAGTCTCTAACAAAAACCCGTATATAAAAATACCCTTCGACTAACAGCTGTCTCACAAACTCAGTTAAACACGATGTTGATTTATTGTTAATATTACAAACCTCAATTCCAGTGAAGCTGGGATGAAAAATGTAAATAAAAACAGATTGCAGTGATTGCAAATCCTTCACCTATATTGAATTGAATGCACTACAAATATGAGATATTTAACATTCAAACCATTTTACTTTATTGTTATGGTTTTTGTTATGTTTTAAGTTTGTTTGTTTTTTTTCAAATAGTCACCAGTTTTGAATTTAAAGCCTGCATCACATTCCAAAAAAGCTGGGACGGGACCGGGAAAGTTGAGTAATGCTCAGAATAAAAAAAAAAAAAAAAACGGTAAGTAACATTTCACAGGTGAACAGGTTAACTGGAAACTGGTGAGTGCTGTGATTGGATGTAAAGGGAGCACCCCAGAAAGGCTCAGTTGTTAATGCAAGGATGTGGCAAGGTTCACCACTTTTTTCACAACAAATTTGTGAGCAAATAGTCCAACAGTTTAAAGCCTGGCTCACACTACAGGATTCTCGGCCCGATTTAACCCAGATTCAGCCCTCCCGACAATCGGGGAAGAAATCTGGTCGGGGACCAAAATCGGCCCCGACGTTCGACCAAGATTATCTTCTAGTGTGAGCGGGTGACAGATCAATCTTAAGCCCCACGATCGTCTCACAGACTCGTCGGAGCCGCCCCGATAATTTTCAAACATGTTTGATATTTATCTGGATGATTACACAACTCGTATTCGCTGAGGATGACAGCAGCCAATCAGAGAGAGCCGCCTACGATGACCGGCAATGACCGCGAGACAGGAGTTATCAGAGGCAAGAATGGCAAGCACAAAGAGTGTACGGGTGAGATGGAGGACAGTCTTGTCGACCTATGGCAAGACCACGAATGTTTGTACAACGTTTCATGCAGAGATTATCACAACCGATGTGAAAAGGACAAGCGGAGAGAAATTGCATCCACATTAAATATTCCAGGTGAGATAATAATGTGGCAGAGTGCCACAGGTAATCACCCAGCGCTGATATCCAGGACAACAGCTCTCGCTCTCATGTGATATTGCTTGTATACATCAGTTATACAAGCGCATTTTACTAGTTAACAGTAATAAGCGAGAAGGAAAAATGATTTGTTTGTTTAACTGCCGCACTAGTCTCCATATTTTGTCTCAACATGATCCTATGTCATCTCCTTGGTGAGATTACGTAGGATCATGTTGAGCGTGTCTCTGGTCCGATAGTCTTGATGAAATCCTGAAGTGTGCGCTGGTCACGATTTTCAAATCTTGTAGTGTGCGTGTGCTTAAGATTTAAGAGAAGATAATCTGTCAAGATTCTCTTTATGTGTGTGATACAACCCGATTTCAGAATCTTATCAGATTTTTAAAATCCTGTAGTGTGAGCCAGGCTTAAGTTTCTCAATGCAAAACTGCAAGGAATGTGTTTATTTCATCATCTTCAGTCCATGATAGCATCAAGAGATTCAGAGAATCTCTAGAAATCTCTGCACTTCAGCAGAAAGGCTGAAAAACAACTTTGTATGCCCATGACCTTTGACCCCTCAGGCGACACTGCATTATAATATGATTCTGTAAAAGATTTTACCACGTGGGCTCAGAGACACACTTCAGAAAAACCATTGTCAGTGAACACACTTCATCCTGACATCTCCAAGTGCAAGTTAAGATTCTACCATGCACATTGAGAGCCACAAAACAAAGACATCTAGAAACTTTGCCGGCTTCTCTGGACCTGAGCTCATTTGAGATGGACTGGCATAAAGTGGAAAAGTGTTCTGTAGTCTGAAGAGTCCACATTTCAAATTATTTTTGGAAATCATGTATGTTGTGTCCTCCGTGCTGAAGAGGAAAAGGGACATCCAGATTGATATCAGCGTAAAGTTAAAAGGCCAGCATCTGTGGTGGTTTGTAGGGGTGTTGGTGCCCATGGCATGGGTAACTTGCTCATTTGTGAAGGCACCATTAAAGAAGCTGATCATTCTTAACATTCTTAAATGTTTTGTCTTTGCAGTATATTCTGCTGAATATAGGTAAAAAAGGATTTCCTAATCATGATTTCTTATTTTTACCTCCACCAAGGAGGTAATGTTTTTGCCAGCGTATGTTTGTTTCTTTCTTTCTTTCTTTGCAACATTACACAAAAATGTAATGTTGTTGTTGCTGAAATTTTCAGGAGATGTTGGTAATGGCCCAAGTTAAAAATGATTAGATTTTGGTGGTGATCCAGATAGCCACCATTAGCAAACAATTGTTTTTTTTCTCAACAACTGTCAAACTAATAACAATATTAACATGATTCTGAGTGCTAGGTGTGGGTTTTCAGGGATAAGGAATCATATTATTATGGTAACTTCATCGTGGAACTATTGCTGATAGATGTAACAGCAATATTGAGCTACCTTGGCGGGGGTTTGTGCTCTCCGAGTGCTTTCTTGTAATTTGGGTTTTATAAAATGTCCCAACTTTATTGGAATTGTGTTTTGTGTTTGGTTCTTATATGGGCTGCACACTTTGTGTTTCAGCTCAGCAGATGGTGTTGCAGTTTAAGTCAAATACACTTAGCAGTCAAAAACAGGATAGAAAATCATCTCAAGTTTCAAAGCAAAGAAATAAAAACATTTTATTATCTGTGTATTATCATGTGCTCCTCTCTAAATTTAAAGGTAGACTATGCGACTTTGTTGGCCGGCAGGTGTCGCGCTAGAGCACCTGAGCAAAATCAAAACAAAGGGGCTGTTTAATGAGAGTATAATGAGAGGCTGTTAGCTACACCTCCTCCCCTCACTTCCAGCAAAACTTCAACGTGAAGCAAGAAACAGACATGACTGCCCGCAGGATAATGCTGTTCATGAACATGGCTAACAGAGAGGTAAGTTTACAGAGCACATCCTGATAAATCCTGTGACTGTTGTGTCTCTGATAAAGTTAACCTTTTTGTTGTGAGCGGCATTTGTGGTCTTTGTTATTGATTTATAACTCTGCTCGAACAGCTACAGCTAGTTAGCCAACACCTCCAGTAAAATATACTCTGGGTGGTGTGATACAGAGCCGAGAATTGAAACAGAGCTGGAGTCTTTACCGTAATCTGCCTGAATTAACACAGACAAAGCTGCGCTGAAGGCTGCAGAAGCCGCTAAACTACGATACACACAGACGGACGAGCTAACTAGCAGCTAATAGCTGCTATCAGTGGTGTTTTCTATGTGATATGACTGGAAGGAGTCGTATCAGTAATGTTTGTTTGGGGTAAATATGTTTGTATTTGAACTGCTAAGTCAGCAAATCTATATCCACTTTCTTGTTGGGTCAGCTGCCAAAGTAAAAAACAATGAAAGCATGTCTGAGGTCTATAATGGTGTAAAGTTAGTGTCACTCAGTGATCTTGACAGTCTGAAACTTCATTAATCTGCTGGCTCTCTGCTCTTTCCCAGTTCTCGACAGGCCTTCACAGAGCGACTCTGACCCGCCAATGAGGCCGGGGAAGGGGCGGCCAGAGCCAGGGATGGAGCGGCCGAGGAGGAGACCCTCTGTACAGACAGGTAACTGAGGTGTGCAATCACTCAGTGTTTTGAGGACATCACACTTCAGTGGCTGAAAGAGCTTTCTGCAGCGCTGAAGACCAAGCTGAGACCACCAGAGAGGTAAACTGTTGTTCACAGGTAGATTGATTTTGTGTAATTATGTGAGTTTTATGTTAAAAAACAAAACAAAACAACAAAAAAAAACTAGCCACAAAACTACATTGGATCAAATGTCTGTTTGGGTGAATAATTTCAGAGCTCTTTATTTTTCCTGCTGCAAATAACTATGCGTTCTTCGTACATTCTATCCAATATAGATCTATGGCTTGTTTTTATGTAAAGCTCACGCAATTATGCAAAATAACTTCACCATTAACAGCAGGTTACATATATAACAGACGCAGCGTGGCACATGCAACGCCATGTGACTGAAAGCCTGTGTGCAGTTTGGACATGGTGACACTTGCAGAGTACGTACTCTGTACATCACAGTTTGATACTGTTTGGAAGTACAGCAGTGTGCATGCACAAAAGTAAAATTTCAATACTCCACAGTTGATGCAACAACATATACAGTTTACAGGAATTTCAGTTTAGTTACTTCTTGATGTTAGTTGCACAGTAAGGAGCTGTTTTTTGTAATGCTTTTACTTTTTATATTCTTCCGCCTTAATTAAGCTTACTTTGTATTTTGTTTGAAAAACAGTCATTTTATTTTTAAGGAAAAGACACTTTTGGTAGCATATGTCATTAGCTTCATTGTGGAAAAAGGAACTTGCAACAGAATAAAAAGTTAATCAATATAGCAAAGAGGGATCAAAAAAAGAAATGTTTGATATCAATAAGCTTTCTATTGATGATATCATGAAGATGCCTAGGTGAGAATCATCCAGCTTCTCTAATGGTACGCTAGATTTATCATAGTGATCTTAAAATGAGAAAAAGGCGTACCATTTTTATGGTTTCATTTTTAAAGGCAAAATTTGGCCCTTGACACGAGACTTAAAAACACAAAAATATATCAGAATATAGAACCAAGAACCACTGATTTTAACCACCTTTGAAGCACTGAATGCAACTTCCATTTTTGGTAAGGTTTAAGTATTCTTAAAATGTCCCTTCCTAAAATGCAAAATATTATGCTTTTTTTTGGTCAAGTTGTCAGTTAGATATGGTTTATGTACAGCCTGAAACCCTCATTTTTTTATTTATTAAGCTCTCGAACATTAGGGCCTTATGAGTTTCTGTTGATACATTTCCTTAAATGTTGAATGTTTTTTTTCATAATCTTGCTAACAAACAGACAAAAAACATATGCTGGTAAAAACACTATCTCCTTGGCAGAGGTAACAATAAATCTAAAAGTCAGCACAAATCAAAAAGAACAAAAGCAATCAGAGTCACTGTAATTAAAAACAATGAAAGGTCTACCATTTATCAGCTTGTTTGTATAACAGATTGTTTCTTCTGCAGGTGGAGGAGCTCCCCAAGACCATCGGACGCCTGCAGAACCTGTTGATTTTGAACCTGTGCAATAATCGTCTGACCAGCCTCCCCCCTGACCTCGGCCTGCTGAAAAATCTCCACACCCTCAACCTGGGCATGAACCTGCTCTCAACTCTTCCTGGATCCATCGTCGCATTGAAGGAGCTCCGTCAACTCGGCCTCTCTGACAACAAATTCATCGATGTGCCTAGATGCATCTCCAAGTTTGCAAAGCTGGAGACGCTGAACATGAATGGAAACCCCGTGACTCAGGAGCACAGTCAGGAGCCAGCAGTGATCTCAGAGAGGCTGTTGAGGGTGAAGGGGAGCATCTTGTGTGAGGACTTGTCCCAGTAAGTTTCAGACTGGGCAATCATAATCTGTAAATCTTTACAATTCATATGGAAAGCTAACAATTATGAGCCTAGACTTAATAAATGATGTGTAATATAAAGTAAAATGATATCTAACTTAATAGTATTAATGTGATTTTAACATTTCATTTGATGAATACAAATGTAAGTAGTATTTTTCTTGTGTTACCTAGGGTAGCACTTGAGCAATGGGCCTGGGGGGTGTAATAACCCCGGCCAGAGCTGGAAAGACATAGGAGAATTAAAAAAAACCGTACAAGGTATGATTCGTGTCAGGTATTTGCACAGTGTGTGTATTATAGTTTAGAATTATCCTGTAGTGACAACACTTTGCCTAATAACATCAGTATTTGACAAGTTCATACCTTCATAATTTTAAAGGAACTCAAGAAACCACCGACCGCCCAGGGGACGGAGTCAGGGGAGGACACTGTGGCGTCCTGGAAATGGTACCCCCTAATGGATGAGGCACTTGGGGAGGGAAAGGGCCAGGGCCACGCAAGAGCCAGAGGACAGACCCTGTCCTGGGGCCTCATGTATATAGATTTGCGTGGCTTTCCTACTAGAACATGGCGTACGATCAAATCCAGAAAACGCCGTAGGCACAAAAATATCCAGATGTACGAATCTGTGCGCACGCATGAATCCAAGCACAATTCCTTTGTACATCCCAATCAGCGTGGAATTGAGTGCACATGTTGGAGTACCCGACCCCTCCCTGTCCACACCCCCATTTACATATGCAAATCATATTTAAATGAGCCCTGCGCCTGAGATTCCCTTCTCTGCGTGATGAGAAAATTAAATAAGAATGAGAGAGATGGTTTTAAAAAAAGAATTCACGAAAAGCGCATTTGAGGCACTAGTCGCTGAAGTGGAGGTGCGCAAAAACGTGCTCTTTGGCACGCTGTCCTCTGGCATGAGCAACTAACACAAGAGGAGTGAGTGTGAGAGTGTGTGAGGCTGTCAGTGCCATTGGGTCAGAGGGCACACAAGCAGAGATTAAAAAGAAGTGGTCCGACATCAAGGTGGATGTGAAGCGAAGGATGGCTGTCCCCCCACAAAGTGTGGCCGAAACAGGCGGGAGGGGGGGGACACAGACACTGCTCTCTCAGGGGTGGTGGGAGCACATGTCGGTGACTCTGATTAACCCCGAGGTAAAAACCTGTGTATTTGTGTAACTCACAACAAATGTGTTCATACAGTAGCTGCTCACAGCCATATGATAGCGGCCCCCAGGCAATTTATTTCTTATGTACCTAAAGGCGACCGCTCCTTCCCAATGAGAGATCGCTGCAGCAGAGAAATAAGACGTCACAGAGCCATAACGCACGGAGTGAGCCACAGAGCAGGTGAAAAAGAGACAAAAACTTTGTTTATGTGTTCAGATGTTTGTTAGTTTATCTGAGAGCAGATCAGACAGGAGCAGACTGTTCACTGACTTACGCTGTCTCACAGAAACATATGTAGTGCTGAAATGCGCACGGATCATCAGTGATCTGTTAATTATAAAAGCTCAGGAACATGTCTGTATGAACGTTGGCTGTGAATTATTTGTCTGATTTTTATGGAGAGCCGTTAAAAGCTGCCTTCAACATGAATATTCCAATAAATGGATAAAGACATTTGACTTTCCTCGTCCTGAAAACTTATTTCCGCCTGATTAATCCCATTAAAGATGTTGGTGCAGTGTTAATAAACAAAATTTTTCAGATATTATAATACAAACAGCGTGAAGAAATATGATTCATGTTTTTTGTCTCTTATTCTGTGCATAATGGAGAGTCCAGTCAATCGCCCCAGCGATCTCTCACTTTCCCTCGTCATTCCGGCGTTTATGCATTAACTGACGATAATCATCTCTATACATTAACCTCTCATTATGTTCTGGCCCGACATAAAGTGACTCTGAAAAATTTGGCCCAAGGCCAAACTTAATTGCTGATCCCTTGGACAGAGGTTCGTGTGTAAATGCTGTATGTATGGTTTTATTTAGTTTGAAATCTTCTGAATTTAAATTCTAACATGCAAGCATATCAAAGAGGATATCACAGTAAACTTGACTTACAGTTTCCATTCATTAATTTTATACACTGCTAACATGGATAAAAACACTGTTTTTGCAAATCAGCGCAGAAGTGCGTCGGGGAGAAGGTGAGGCTGATTAAGACATTTCACACTTTTACACACGGGGTTATTAAGATGACTACACTACACACAGAGACAATCGGGGGCTTGTTAAAAAAATCTTAAGCTGTAGTTTAATCAGCAAAAAACAGCAAGTCACTAACTTCTACCACTGATTATTAATAATGATGTGAAGACGGGATAGAACTGGGGGCGCACATGCTCAATGCGCATCAGGGGGATTATTTTAGGACAATTACATGAATAAATTTACTGGCCAAGAAGCCCCTATCATGCACATTGCCAGCTAGTAATCTGTTCCCACTCGCGCTGTTACTCAGAATGTATGAATCGTGCGTTGAACCAGGCCACCTCGCCACAATGTGGGTTAACTACGTTTGAGCATCACGTATGATCTGTATATTGATTGAATGAAAATGTCTTATATCCACTCATGTTACTGCAGACACGTGGGTGTGTTAGTTGTTCACATGTCTCTGATGTGCACATCGCTCAGTCTGAGGACTAAATGTTTCCACATTTATTTATTATAACAGTTGCCCAGCATCACCTCTAAGTGTTGCCAAAGGAACAAATGCTGTAGAAACATGCATACGCCAGCCATGAAGTTGTCGTGAGGCACCGCACATTTCCATGGTCATTTCACTCTTGATACATCTGAACTTTGCCGTGAAAAAGAGCGTACGCCACGTTTTTGTGCATATGCACCCTTTGTACATGAGGCCCCTGGGTTCCTCGAAAAAGAAGCTGCAGGAGCAGTGGAAAGGGCCAGGAGAGAGGAAGAAAGGGAAGAGAGGCTGCTGTCTCTTCTTGAAAAAGTTGTAGACAAAATGTAAATATGTAAATAAATTGCTGAGAATACATAAGAGGCTTTTTGTGTATTTTTGAAGAAAAAAAAATCAAGTTGAGTCCAAGGGGTGCCAACCAAAACTTTATTATTATTATTATTATTATTATTGTTGCTAAGCTATACTATTAAAAATACTTCTCATTTCACTTATAATTCAAACTCCATACCCACTATGATAGTCATATAAACAATATACAATAGTGACAGAAAGTAAAGCATAAACAAATAAATAAGTAACAGTAGCAAGGTTTAAAAATAATTATTTGATTAGATTTAAAAAAAAAAAAAATATTGTACATATATGTATATATGTATATATATATATGTATATATATATATATATATATAGATAGATAGATAGATAGATATAGATATGTCCAAACTAACCACACTTGAAACACCAGTGAACCTTACTTAAAATGACCCCACTTAACCCCTGTCCAACAACATATTTTGTAAGTTACACCAACACTAAACACTAAAAATAAAGATTCTATGTGACAGTTATACATTAAACAAAACAAAACTTATTCACAAATTCTGCTTTCCTTTTTTAGAGGTAGTCGTGGTCCTCCAGAGCTGCCACCAGACCATCGGCGAGCAGAGACAGCTGCTGCCATGTGCTCACTGATGTGCTCCCCACTCTGTTGGTCCTGGTGGTGATGTGGCTCATCTGCATTATCATCAGACCTATTAAATTTTTTCAAGGACTGTCTTTCACATGGGGGGTAAATGCTAAATGGGTCCTGAAAGAAATTCCAGGGGTCCCAAACAAAACAGGGACTAATATATTTTCGTAAATTATGTCAAAATATAACAAAATCACTTGTGCCCATAGAATTTACTTATGTCTGTGTAGATTCTCATTCATCCAGGTCATGGTCATTCTGAAGACTCAAAAACAAGGCAACTGGACTGTGTAGAGTTTGTTGGGAAGATGCCAACACCTGTACATTGCTGTCAGCAATGTACAGGTGTTGGCGAGAGAAGATAGATGGTTTGAAAGAGGAGTTAAAGAAGCCATCTTCACCAGACTGGAGAAGCCTTCTCTTAACAGAGGTGGTGGACTCAGACACAACCTCTCACCTACATATAATGCAGTGCTAAGCTCTCTCCCCAGAAAGCTCTCCAAACACTCACACCTGGGCACATGTGACCATAACACCTCACATGACAGGGGGAGTTAATGACCCATTCAGGGTAACGACTCTCAAGGGTTACATCACCCTGGGATAAGTTTCTATGAGTCGTTCTCCAACTCCTCCCTTCCTTTGTTGTTGTTTTTTCCTCTAACAAGATAAATATCTGCTTCCAGCACCAGCCATTTGGAACTGAAGAAGCTTCTTGGATGAGAAGTGAAACGTCTTCCCAACAAACTCTACACAGTCCAGTTGCCTTGTTTTTGAGTCTTCAGAAGAATTTACTTATGTTAGCTCAAGGCTATTTACCAGTTGACGACGTCGGCGAATAAACAGAAAACGCCTTAGACGCTGAAGATGTTGCCTTCGCCCCCGCCTGTGCCTGAGAAGCAGTAATTGTGCAAGCAGCATCCAGACAACAACAGGAACCATTTTCGTTTTGAAAACTTAACAATTTAGCGACAGTACAGCGGTGCTAACTCTCAGCTCGTAAGCTAACTACAACTGACCAACCGTTACTTCAATAGCTCACACTAAGTAGCTGTAGTTAGCCCGTGAACTATCGTGGGCCATTACACCTTGCAATCGAGACACAAAACCATAGGTGACAAAATCAAACTTCCACACCACTGATATTTAAACAATTTAGCGACAGCAATACAACCATGGTTATCCTAGTGATACTTGGCGCATCCACTTGCGTCACTAGAGGAATATCTGGCGCATCTACTGACGCAATGATGTTTAGAAAATTTCAATTCAGTGTCTGAAATGTCGTTCAGTTGTTCCCTATGTAGTTCACTATTTCATTTACACTACACAGGGAATAGTGAGTGAGTGAATGAGTGGATGATTTCGACCACAGCTATTGTGTTCTGTAGTTAATGGCAGTCAGTGATACATTAAAACTAGCAACAGTTGCTGTCATTGTTTAAACATTCCTTTGTTGTTTCTAGTTTTAATTTAAAAAGAGCGCTTCTAGTAACAGTTGCTGTAATTATTTAAACTTTCCTTTGATGTTTTCTAGCTTTTTATTTGAAAAGAGCACTCGATGTAACAGTTGCTGTTATTATTTAAACTTTCCTTTGATGTTTTCTAGTTTTAATTTGAAAAGAGCACTCCTAGTCACAGTTGCTTTTATTATTTAAACATTCCTTTGATGTTTTCTAGTTTTAATTTGAAAAGAGCTCTCCTCGTCACAGTTGCTTTTATTATTTAAACATTCCTTTGATGTTTTCTAGTTTTAATTTGAAAAGAGCACTCAATGTAACAGTTGCTGTTATTATATTTAAACATTCCTTTGATGTTTCTAGTTTTAATTTGAAAAGAGCACTCCTCGTAACAGTTGCTGTTATTATTTAAACATTCCTTTGTTGTTTTCTAGTTTTAATTTGAAAAGAGCACTCCTCGTAACAGTTGCTGTTATTATTTGAACATTCCTTTGATGTTTCTAGTTTTAATTTGAAAAGAGCACTCCTCGTAACAGTTCCTGTTATTATTTGAACATTCCTTTGATGTTTCTAGTTTTAATTTGAAAAGAGCACTCCTCGTAACAGTTGCTGTTATAATTTAAACATTCCTTTGATTTTTTCTAGTTTTAATTTGAAAAGAGCACTCCTCGTAACAGTTGCTGTTATAATTTAAACATTCCTTTGATGTTTCTAGTTTTAATTTGAAAAGAGCACTCCTCGTAACAGTTGCTGTTATCATTTAAACATTCCTTTGATGTTTTCTAGTTTAAATTTGAATAGAGCACTCCTCGTTACAGTTGCTGTTATAATTTAAACATTCCTTTGATGTTTCTAGTTTTAATTTGAAAAGAGCACTCCTCGTTACAGTTGCTGTTATAATTTAAACATTCCTTTGTTGTTTTCTAGTTTTAATTTGAAAAGAGCACTCCTCGTTACAGTTGCTGTTATAATTTAAACATTCCTTTTATGTTTTCTAGTTTTAATTTGAAAAGAGCACTCCTCGTTACAGTTGCTGTTATAATTTAAACATTCCTTTGATGTTTCTAGTTTTAATTTGAAAAGAGCACTCCGTTACAGTTGCTGTTATAATTTAAACATTCCTTTGATGTTTCTAGTTTTAATTTGAAAAGAGCACTCCTCGTAACAGTTGCTGTTATCATTTAAACATTCCTTTGATGTTTTCTAGTTTAAATTTGAAAAGAGCACTCCTCGTTACAGTTGCTGTTATAATTTAAACATTCCTTTGATGTTTCTAGTTTTAATTTGAAAAGAGCACTCCTCGTTACAGTTGCTGTTATAATTTAAACATTCCTTTGTTGTTTTCTAGTTTTAATTTGAAAAGAGCACTCCTCGTTACAGTTGCTGTTATAATTTAAACATTCCTTTTATGTTTTCTAGTTTTAATTTGAAAAGAGCACTCCTCGTAACAGTTGCTGTTATAATTTAAACATTCCTTTGATGTTTCTAGTTTTAATTTGAAAAGAGCACTCCTCGTAACAGTTGCTGTTATTATTTAAACATTCCTTTGATGTCTTCTAGTTTTAATTTGAAAAGAGCACTCCTCGTAACAGTTGCTGTTATTATTTAAACATTCCTTTGATGTTTTCTAGTTTTAATTTGAAAAGAGCACTCCTCATCACAGTTGCTTTTATTATTTAAACATTCCTTTGATGTTTCTAGTTTTAATTTGAAAAGAGCACTCCTCGTAACAGTTGCTGTTATTATTTAAACATTCCTTTGATGTTTTCTAGTTTTAATTTGAAAAGAGCACTCCTCGTAACAGTTGCTGTTATTATTTAAACATTCCTTTGATGTTTCTAGTTTTAATTTGAAAAGAGCACTCCTCGTAACAGTTGCTGTTATAATTTAAACATTCTTTTGATGTTTCTAGTTTTAATTTGAAAAGAGCACTCCTCGTAACAGTTGCTGTTATTATTTAAACATTCCTTTGATGTTTCTAGTTTTAATTTGAAAAGAGCACTCCTCGTAACAGTTGCTGTTATTATTTAAACATTCCTTTGATGTTTTCTAGTTTTAATTTGAAAAGAGCACTCCTCGTTACAGTTGCTGTTATTATTTAAACATTCCTTTGATGTTTCTAGTTTTAATTTGAAAAGAGCACTCCTCGTAACAGTTGCTGTTATAATTTAAACATTCCTTTGATGTTTCTAGTTTTAATTTGAAAAGAGCACTCCTTGTAACAGTTGCTGTTATTATTTAAACATTCCTTTGATGTTTTCTAGTTTTAATTTGAAAAGAGCACTCCTCGTAACAGTTGCTGTTATTATTTAAACATTCCTTTGATGTTTCTAGTTTTAATTTGAAAAGAGCACTCCTCGTAACAGTTGCTGTTGTTTTTAAACATTCCTTTGAAATAAAGACAGTAAGAGATCAAAGTGCGCCTTTGCTCTCAGCAGTAACACGATCTTTAACCAGCAGCAAACCATTCAGAAACTGCAGAACACATCACTGTCCTCTATGTCCCTGCAGCATCATGGCTACGGGAAAGAAAACTAAAAAAAGTAAGACCATCACATTAAAAATGGCTCAGAAGTGTTTGAAGCGGGCTGAGGATGGAAAAAAATGCCTGGATCTGAGTTTTAAGGAGATCAGCAAGGTGCCAATTTGTATCCAGAAGATTGTTGAGATAGATGTGCTGATTCTGAGCAGAAACCTGATCAGAAAGGTCCCGAACCTCACTGGTAACTTCATTGGCATCGAAGAGTTGGATCTACACAGCAACTATGTAAGTGTATAAATGATAATGGCCTAAAACATTTACTACATTTAACACAGTGCATTGTAGTTTGTTGTGGATTGGCCTGCATAGCTGTAACCTAGTCAGGGGGGCAGGTGGTCATAATGTTATTATGACTGACAGGTAAATAGATGCTTGGTGATCTCCTTTCTGTTAAACAAATCAATGAGCTCTACTGAGAGAGAGAGAAGCAAATAAAAATCATAATATAAAAATACTCTGTCACAAGACTTCAGGGTGCAGTGCCTGTCAACAGATCAGACACTCCAATAGGAGCCAATGTGCAGATCCATACCCTTCAATTTCCCCTTTCTAGACAGCTGCCTGCCAATTTCCAGCCAATTACCAGCCACTGGAAGAGGCTTCAACTCTCTGGGGTTGTGCCTAAAATACATTGAAAACGAGAAAGCACTCAGAGAGTGCAAACCTGCCAAGATAGCTCACATACACATACTTACATCTAAGCAATAGTTCCATGATAAAGTTACCATCATAATATGATTCCATGACCCCAAAAACCCACACCTAGCACTCAGTATCATGTTGATATCATTATAAGTTAGACAGTCATGAAGCAAAAACGATGGTTTGCTAATGCAGTTATGTGGATTACCACCAAAACCTGATTGCCTTTAAGTGGGGCTAGGAAAATCCATCCGGTAGTTTTTTTCATCATCTTGCTAACAAACAGACAAAAAACATATGCTGGTAAAAACACAATCTCCTTGGCAGAGGTAACAATAAATCTAAAAGTCAGCACAAATCAAAAAGAACAAAAGCGATCAGAGTCACTGTAATTAAAAACAATGAAAGGTCTACCATTTATCAGCTTGTTTGTATAACAGATTGTTTCTTCTGCAGGTGGAGGAGCTCCCCAAGACCATCGGACAACTGCAGAACCTGTTGGTTTTGAACCTGTGCAATAATCGTCTGACCAGCCTTCCCTCTGAGCTCGGCCTGCTGAAAAATCTCCACACCCTCAACCTGGGCATGAACCTGCTCTCAACTCTTCCTGGATCCATCGTCGCATTGAAGGAGCTCCGTCAACTCGGCCTCTCTGACAACAAATTCATCGATGTGCCTAGATGCATCTCCAAGCTAACAAAGTTGGAGAAGCTGAACATGAATGGAAACCCCATGACTCAGGAGCACAGTCAGGAGCCAGCAGTGATCTCAGAGAGGCTGTTGAGGGTGAAGGGGAGCATCTTGTGTGAGGACTGTTTCAGTAAGTTTCAGGCTAGGCAGGGGATGCTGGAGGATAATGAGGATTGAGCCTTAATAACTGTGCTCCTGAGTTGCTGAAAACGTTAGGTATTGGTACTTCCGCTGGACGCACGTGGATGATGGCAGCGTGAGCACGGAGCTCTTGGCCACCTCGATCCAAGTCATAAGCTGCCCAAAATTTTAAGGGAGGAAACTTGGAGGAAACAAACCAAAGAAGCACTCCATACTACAGTGAAAAAAAAAATAATAATAATAATAAAAACAAAACATAATCACAATGCAACCTACTTTGATTAAAGCAATATTTGAACTGAAATTTTGCCTTCCTTTCCTTCTGGGCTGCAAATTTCTCAGTGACCCTCTGATTGAAGTCCATCATCTCTGTCTCTTTCCCACTGACAGAATGGCCAGTGCATTCAGCCTGTCCTGGTTCATGGTGTTTCTCAGGAAAGTTTTGATTCTTTTTAATGTTGAGAAGCACCTCATCTTCTGCAGTGGTCATGGGTGTGGTGATGAGAATCTTTAGCAGAGTGACAGTCTCTGAAAATACCTCTTCAAGATTGTTTTCCATGAACAACTGGAAAAGGTCCACAGCACCACAGCAGGCCTTGAACTCTTCCTTGCTGTGCATAAGACTGAGCTCTGTCTTTAGCTTGCTTTAGTTGAGCACTGGGTAGACCTTCAAGGTGCTGCTGAGGGAATCTTCAGGAAACATGGCGTGGTACTGTGTGAATCTGTCATTAAAAATACATAGAAAAGCACATTTTATTACCATAAGTTAACATCAGAATTTACTGAAAAAAAATCAATAAAACAGCCAAAGCTTAAAGGTGCAGTGTGTAGAATTTGGCATTTGAGCGACATCTATCGTTCAGATTCTAGAATGAGCCCAACCGTAACCAAAACGTCACATCGCTGAGCAACGGAGGCCTGTGAAGACCAAAAGGTATCGTGAACACGGCATCATTTACTAAAGTCACAAGGTTTGTACCATTATTTTTATAGATTATAGGTCAGTTGTTGTCCTCTGTCCTCTTCTTCGCCTGCATTCCAGGTAGATTTCAGAACCGGCGGACAGATTCCCATTTTTGTTCTTTTTGTCCCTAAAATCCACCCGTAGACAACATGGCGGATCGTTATGTCGGCCTACATGAATGCGGCCCGCAGTGATGTAAATTTTTTGAAGCTTTTTCTGACTAAATAAAAATAAAACAAACGTTTTATGGGGATGATTGTACTCCTATTTTGACAGACTTTACATACAAATAGAAACATTATATTCTATATTCACTGTTTCTGTTGGCAAACTGCTGACAAATTCTACACACTGCACCTTTAACCTGCTCCCAGAAAATAAAGCTGCAACTTGTGTCATTTTCACCATTTTATGAACATTTCTTTTGTCACCTGAACAGTGTCTTATCTTATACATGATGTCTCATGGCTCAAGATTGTAAACACAAACAGAATCTTATGTACTACTAAACTGATGCTTTAAAACTAAAGGTAAAGCTATGTGATACAGTTTTTGGTATAGATTGTAAAAAGTATGAACAGAACAAACAAAAAAAAACAAATAAGAAAAAAAAAATCAGATACAAGCATGCAACACAAGAGGGCAGACAAATCACACCAGCTGACCGATTCTCACAACTGAAATTGAAGCTGTCAGTGTATGGATGACATTTGTAGTTCTCAGCAAAACTCCTCAAATTTTAAAAAGTCAAAAAAATAAACTTTACATTACAGGAGTCTGTTTCCATCTGCTGGAGCTTTTGAATACTTTTACTTTGTACCGTTATGTGCAGTATTCAGTAGGCAAAAAATAACCAACAGAATGTATAATTTCTGTATCCAAATAGAACATTTTATCAAAGCAACTAAACATATGATATACAATTACATAAAATAACAATATTGTATAAATGTATATTGATATTTATTGTTTTATATCACATGTTTAGTTACCATAATAAAACTACATTTAAAGACAAGATATACATTTTGTTGGTCTGTTTTCATTGATTTTATACCGTGCACAATGAGACAAGCTGGAAAGGTACAAGGTAAGTGTCAAATCTAAAAGCTCCAGTAGATTAAAAAATAATTCTATAATGGACATTCACCTGTTGGGATCCATGCTAAAAGGAACATGTCCCTGCAGAAGGCTGAACCAAAGCCCTCTGGTAAGGACAATAAGACCCTGCTCTGCTATGCAGTCGCTCTCTTTTACCGCTTTCACAATAAAATCCACAGGTCAACGCTGTTTTTTTCAATGCTGGTTAACACGCGAGTGACTCCTTTACCACTGCCAGCAGACCCGGGTCTACTCAGCAGCAGACGAGCTGTGTGGCTGTTTTTTTTTCCTCTGGCGCATCAAGCTGATGTCATCACGTTGATGACATCATAGGCCCGACAAAACACGACCACGTAAACAATGGAAAAGAGCATGGACGCTGTGGACACGGTTTTCTGTACTTCGTACTTTTATCCCTCTTTAAAAATGTACAAACTCGGCACTGATGATACAAAGGCGGATGGAATTTGTTGCTGAGATGGCAAAGAGTCACGTAAGTTACAGACAGAGGGGACGGGCGCAATGTTATACTGTGAGCACGTAACGCCGATGTCATCGGTAACTTAGCAGCTTGACTCGGATGTGATGTTCATACTGAAGCCGGTTTGGAGACAAGCCGATAAAAACCCATGTCACTTGCAGGGTAAGTCGACCCAGGTCGAAATGCCGATTAGACCCTTTCAAACTGCGGACAGGAGCCGATTGTTGGCGGATTTACACAGGTTTTTTGGCCAGTCTGAAAGGGGTATTTCTGATTCATTTGGAGAAGGGGACAGAGCTCCCCTCTCTCAGCTTTTTCTCAGCCTTTAGGAGGAGACACAGAACCTCTCCAGTCTCTTCTCAGGAATACAACTCAAGACTTCTTTCTCAGTCCTGCTCAACGCAGACTGTAGCACCGCAATCCTCCTAAGAACAGCGACGCGAGAGCCTGCTTAAGGAACAGGAGTTCCCAGTCGAAACAACAAGAAACAACGCAACAGAGTTAGTATCAAGCTGCTAACTCAAGGGACTGAGGAGCAACCAGTGGTCTTCAGAGCCAGAAGCTGAAGGACCAGACAGCCTGGAACCCACTAGGAGACCTCCAAACCTGCAGTACTGGACTTTGAAGAGCAACACCAAAAAAGGACACCTTTTTCATACATGGACTTGGTAATGTAACTGGGCCTTACAGAGTTTAGCGTAGCACGGCTAAGTACAGGACTATTCAGTTTCTACAATCACTGTATAGATTTATTGAATATGGTCTTTGAGCTTAAGCCATAGCTAACTGCTGTGTATTTTAACTTTACCACTTCATGTAGAGGCATCAACCTCCACCACTCCCCATGTGGTCCTGGTTGTAAATGCCTTTGGGCAGCCATCTTGCCTTTGTTTGTCACACACACACACACACACACCGACACACACACACACTTGTACATAGGGCTTTGTTAGCTAGATATTGTATGTTTTCATGTTTGTTTGTTAATAAATGATTTTGAACACAGTCAGTTGCTGGTCTGTTAATGTTGCATAAGAATGAATCTTGCCAACCTCTTCTCTGCAGAACTCCAAATCCTTCAACTTTGACTAACAATTGATTAGGTAACTTTGGTTATTTTTATTAACTTAATTATAAATCATGGTTCCAAATTGATAGTCAGTGACCTTTATGAGACTGACTTAATAAATTGACTATCATTTCCCATTATCGGTGGTGCCCTGAGGTAGATTTAATGTAAATTAAATCCCATTACTTAATGTAAATTATTATCAATTATTTCTGATAGTCACTATTATTAAGGGACACAGTGAATAGTTGTCCACTGATCATAAACCCACAACACACCTAAGAGGAAAAAAACTTGTGTTGTTTACACTTATGGGACTAATAAAACCACACTGTATTCACCAGTAAATTGCAACACATAACTTGATAGCATTATCAATTCTTTTTGTAATTTTTTAATGACTTTCACACAGTGTAACAGTAATATTTAATGAGCACTGCAATAAACCTATGAAATAATCTGCATGCACTTGTGTATAATATTAATATTACAATTTCTCCTATCTTTAATGTTCCCTTTCAGTCGATTCACTTGATACAACACATAAAGTATGGGATATCACGCCCCCGCGTGGCCTGACTGAAGACACCTTTATTCACGCCTTAAGGCAGATGATCTGTGGTGACATATGTGAGGCCCCGCCTGCACATAAATACGTGCAAGACCACAGTCATCCTTCAGTTCTTACGCTCTTCACCTCGCTGAGAACACCTCCGATCAAGCCAAGCTAGCTAGCTACAGCTAGTTAGCTTGGTCTGGATTTTGGCTACTGCCTGCTGGAAATTACCTTAACTGCCCCTGTTGGTGTTAGCCTCTGGCTACCCGTGGAGCGCTAATTTCAGCTGCTTTCTCTGGTGCATCTCGTCATGAGCGCAGAGCGAGCGAAGGGGAAGTCTTCTGTTCGCCCCTGTCCTCAGGGGTGTGGCTTTTTCCTACACTATAAGGACCTCCACGAAGCTTGTCCTGTCTGCCTGGGGATTGTCCACGCCAGGAGAGCGTTGACTGAGCCCGAGTCTTGTAAGTACTGTCACCAGCTCCCTGCTCTCCGAGTCAAGAGACCCGGTTTCGTCCGAGTCCGGCAACGAGGAGTGTTTGGTCGAAGACCCTGTTGGAAACTGGGCGGACCATATGGAGTGTGCTGACGGGTTAGCCGGGATTGAACCGGGCTCCTCCGGGAGCGCTAGCCGGCCGCTATTCGAGCTAGCCTTTTACCAAGAGGACGATGACGTACTGGACATCGGCCTGGACGTGCATGGCTTATCGGAGGATGAACAGGAGCCATTGTCATCGGGTCTGTACACCGCCGCTGCGGCGCCGGCTGACCAGGTCGACACATCCTTCCTCTCACTGTACCGCCGTGCTGCTGAGAAATTAGAGGTGGATTGGCCTTCTCCTCCACCAGCTCAAAAACTGTCTCGGTTGGCGGGTTTTTTTCTTCCTCTCGAACCAACGACTGTTAAGAAGAGCCTGCCCATGTTCCCTGAGCTCACCTCGACATGGAACAAACCGCTGTCTAACCGCGCCACAGTGCTGGGCCATTTTTGGATCTGGATGGAGCTGAAAAAGCTGGTTTGGTCAGCCTTCCACCTATGCAGGCCTCTCTGGCAGCTTATCTGGCCCCGGCCCAGAACCATGGTGTGGGCGGGCCCACCACACTCCCGTCCAAACATTGTAGGCTCTCCGCGTCACAGCTGGAAAAAATCTACAAAACGCAGGCTAGCATGGCTCGTGCACTGAGCCTTGTCACCATGCTGCAAACATACCAAGCTATGTGTTTGACGGAACTTGGCGCACAGGTTCCCCCTGACAGTCAGCTGTCCCCTCTCCTCAGGGAGATTAGAGTCGCCACGGATTACATTCTGCGAGTGTCCCGCTGTGCGGCGCTCTCTCTGGGTAGGGGGATGGCTTCCACGGTGGTGGCGCAGGGGCACTTATGGCTGACTCTCTCTGACATCCCGGACAGGGACAGAGTGGTCTAACTGGACGAGCCCGTGTCGGCTGAAGGTCTGTTTGGACAATCGCTCGATGCCATCCAGGCAAAATTTGCGCTGAGGAAAAAGCAGACCGAGGCTTTGCGCAGCATTATCCCCAGGCGGGATGCTAAGCCCAAACAGCCGGCTAATCTGTACTGACAGGCACCGCCACCTCCTCCCAAGAGGACCGCGACACCTGCGAGTTCGGGGTCCCAACAGGTGAAGAAGCAAACACCCACCCAGAATCCACGCCCCTTGGCTTGGAGTAAGGGTTTGCCACCAGGCCTCCAGAGGGCTTCAGCGCCCTGGAGGAAGAAGTCACAGTCATCCTAGCTTTAGGATCGATTCGAGAGGGGCTCCAGCAGCACGGAGACACTGCTGCCCTTCAGTTGTTGCCGCCAAAGAGGCCGAGTTTGGATTTTGTTCAGTGGTCCGGTTCCAAAAGGCGCTGTATTCCTCTGACACAGTCTCCCAAGCAAAACCCCCCTTCACATACAGATACCCCGAAAATGGTGCCTGTTGTGAATGTTCCCAATGTGCATTTGTTGAATCCAATAAAGGTTTCGTTTTGTTCTCAAAACATCACCACCCAAATAAACCGGAGCAAGCCGGTATTGCTGTTCCTCTCCGGCACGCCACAGGGGGACAGTCCCTCCCCCTCAGTGCTGCAGGTCAGTCGGCTGGCTGTTCACCTCCCTCGGTGGCGCGGATGCGCAGTCTCACCATGGGTGGAGAAAACCGTTGCCATGGGTTACCGTTTGCATTTCAGGGCCCGTTCGCCTCGCTTCCGCTCTGTAGTAAACACAGTTGTGAGAGACGAAGCGGCAAAAGTTCTGAGGGAGGAAATACACAACTTGTTGGACAAGAGAATGATACGAGTTGTTCCTGCTTCGGAAACGAACAAAGGTTGGTACAGCAGTTATTTTGTCGTTCCGAAGAAAGGAGGAGGGCTCCGTCGGATTCTAGACTTGCGAGTGTTAAACAAATACCTGCGAAACATACAGGTTCAAGATGCTAACACTCGGACAGCTACTGAGCACTATCAGGCCAGGAGATTGGTTTACATCTATTGATCTGACAGACGCTTACTTTGACGTAGTGATTCACCCGGACCACAGGCAGTTTCTGAGATTTGCATTCGAGGGTACAGCCTGGGAATACCTGGTGCTGCCGTTCGGCTTGTCACTTGCCCTCAGAACATTCACCAAATGTGTTGAGGCGGCATTGGCCCTGCTCCGGGAGAGAGGAGTTCACATATTAGCCTATCTGGACGATTGGGCTCTTAATTCGAGCACCAGAGAGCGAGCAGCGGCTCAGCTGTTGCTGACCCTGTCGCACATCCAAATGCTGGGTTTTTCAGTAAATCTACAGAAAAGTTCATTGACTCTGAGCCAACAGTTTTCTTGTCTCGAGATACGCTCCGTTTCGAGCCGAGCACGTCTGTCAGAGCACAGGGTGACTGCGTTTCACCGCTGCCTTGATCAATTTCAGTTGGGACACAAACTATGTTTCCGGACGGTTTTACAACTGATGGGCATGATGGCATCTATGATCGCTGTAGTGCCGCTCGGGTTGTTAAAGATGCGGGCGTTTCAACGCTGGACTCAATCTCACCGGCTGTGCGCGCCGCGCCACCTCCAGAGGAGGCTGACGATAACTCCGTCTTGCATGTCGGCTCTTCTCCCGTGGAGGGAACCCGGTTTTCTACAACAAGGGTCCCCTGTAGGGAGGGTGTCTTTTCACAAGGTGGTATCCAGGGACGCATCCCTGACAGGTTGGGGGGCTCTGTGCGAGGGTGCAGCGGTGACAGGAGTGTGGACGTCAGCACAACGCAGGCTCCACATCAACCACCTGGAGCTATTAGCGACCCTTTTAGCTCTGAAGCACTTTCGTTCCATTCTGACAGGCCATCATGTTCTGATCAGGACGGACAACACCACAGTGGTTTCCTACATAAACAAGCGGGGGGGACACGCTCCCTTTCCCTGTTAAAACTGTCTCACTCTCTGTTGCTATGGTGCAGTGTTCATCTTCTGTCTCTCAGAGCCACACATGTTCCAGGTCACTTAAACCTTGGACCGGACCTTCTCTCCAGGGGGGGGTCCTCTTGTGAGGGAGTGGAGATTGCACCCACTCGTGGTTGCCCAGATATGGGACCGTTTCGGCAGGGCAGAGGTGGATCTTTTTGCTTCCAGAGCAAATACCCACTGCCCCCTGTTCTTTCCGTAACAGACTGCAATGCCCCCCTGGGAATGGATGCACTAGTGCACACATGGCCCAAGACGCTGCTATATGCATTTCCCCCAGTGGAAATGATTTTGTCTGTTCTGGAGAGGGTGCGCCAGCAGGGGCTCTCCCTGATCCTGGTGGCTCCTCGTTGGCCGGCGAAGTCGTGGTACGCTGAGATAATCAGTCTGCGTGTGGCGAGGCCCTGGCAGCTCCCTCTGCGCAGGGACCTCCTCTCCCAGGCGGGAGGAGAGGTGACTCACCCGCGCCCAGAACTATGGCGACTACATTCCTACCTGTTGAGAGGTTCAATTTAATAGCTCAGGGTCTCCCCCCAAATGTGGTGGCAACAATCCAGAGTGCAAGGGCATCATCTACTCGGGGCCTATATGCTTACAAATGGCAGGCGTTTGAGCGGTGGTGTCAGGACCGAAATGTACCCCCATTTCCTTCAGGAGCTGCTGGATAAGGGTCTCTCTTTCGCAACAATTAAGGTCTATTTGGCGGCTATATCTGCATGCCATGTTGGCTTTGATGGAGTGATGCTAGGTGCTCACCCTCTTGCTATGCGCTTCCTGATGGGAGTCCGCAGGTTGAAACCTATTTTTAAACCCAGCGTTCCCTCATGGGATTTAGCATTGGTGCTTGAGGCTCTTTGTGGACCCCCATTTAAGCCTATTGAGTCTGCAGATATGAAATTTCTTTCATACAGGAATGTACTGCTACTTGCTTTGACTACAGCAAAGCGAGTGGGCGACCTTCATGCTTTGTCTGTGAATCCCTCTTGTACCCAGTTCACTCCAGACGGATCTAAGGTTATATTGCGCCTGAATGCGGCGTATTTGCCTAAGATTATCCCCACAGCCTATAGCTCTATGACTGTTGAGCTCTTGAGCTAATGCCCCCCTCCGTTTACGTCAGAGGAGCAGAGGAGGTTACATTCCTTGTATCCTGTGCGTGCACTACGCACTTACATAGACCACACCCGAGGTATGCGTCTATGTGACCAGTTGTTTGTCTGTTTCGCTAATCTGGCTAGGAGCAAGGCGCTGTCTAAACAGCGTCTTTCTCATTGGATTGTGGAGGCTGTCTCCCTAGCATACAGCAGCAGGGGTCTTCCATTACCTCAAGGTGTGAGGGCACATTCAACCAGGGGCATGGCAACCTCATGGGCCTTGTTTAAAGGGGTTTCTATGAGTGATATATGTGCTGCAGCCAGTATGGCTTCACCGCACACTTTTGTTCGGTTTTATCGTTTGGACGTGACAGCCCCTTCTGTGGCTCATTCTGTCCTTTCTGCTGGGTCTATGATGCACTAGAGTGTTGAAGGATGACTGTGGTCTTGCACGTATTTATGTGCAGGCGGGGCCTCACATACGTCACCACAGATTATCTGCCTTAAGGTGTCTTCGGTCAGGCCACGGGAGGGCGTGATATCCCATACTATATGTGTTGTACCTCATTCCTCTCCTTCAGGGAACAGAAGTTATATTCATAACATTTCGTTTCATTGACCTTCAGACTTTGTGTGTATCTGTTTTTACTCTTCATTAGTGTGCATTGCTCCTACTTTGCCATGTTTTTTAAAAATATATATTTTTATAGGTCTTTTTATATTTTTATAGGTCTCAATTGCTCCTAGAAGTATGTTGTTTTGTAAAAATATACAAGAATTAAAAAACTACAAAGACTTTTTAGAACTTAAGTCTGTACAAGGATAATATTCTACTGAACAAAGAATTTATATCCTCTTGGCAAACTCATTTTGTGGCTCATAATCTACAGTTTAGTGCCATGTGTTACATAATATGGAAAATTTTGTCCCTGAATTATGTTATGTCTACTAAGTAAGACACATCCTAATCTCATCTTCAGTGTAGCATAGCCTCTAGCTGATTTTTTTTTCTCCAATGCAATCTCACCTCTTCTGCTGTCCTTTGATGGTTCTCTGGACCGAGTACCTGATGCCTCTTTGGTTCATGGGAGCGTTGGTTGGACGTGTGAGATGGTTGCTCATGAGTAAATCATACCTGCAGGGTGACAAGTTGATATGATTGACAGTACTCGTTGTCCAGTCACATGAGGAAAAGAAACACCAGAACAGTATTGATTCGCTGCCAGTCAAAGTGGGAGTGTGCGGGCTTCACTTCTCTGCACCCCGCAGGCAAAGTTGAAGCGGCCAATCCCAAAGACGCCTCAGGTCACATGCTGAGCAAAAGTTTAAGGACTTGCAGTGACTCCCATTAGACTGGCGCCCCCCCATACGTAAACTATGTATTCACAAAACATAGTTATTACGTATAACATTGTGAAACCCCTTTTATTGAATGGTGACAGGCGCTGCTGACAGACTATTACAGTGTGGTAACGGTTTTTATCCATTATTTTGTATAATTTAATGACAAACTATATTATGTGTTAAGTAGACGTCCTCTGACATATTTATTAAGGGAAAACAGCTCTCCAAACCTACATGACCCTATGCACGCCCGCCGACGGGGAGGAACAAATGGGTCTGTTGTCCCAGGCCCAGGGTAGGGGGATGCCCAGAACTGGGCGGTAATGGGGCCCGCTGTGCCGGAGTGGAGGGACAGAGCCAGGCTACCGGTGAGAGAGAAGAGGGAGAGAGAGAGAGAGTCACGGTGAAGCGGGAAGGGCCCACTGCCCCGGAGCAGAGGGACAGACTTGATACCGGTGAGAGAGAGAGAGGCCCGCAGGAGGGGTGCAGGTGCGCCCCGCCTCCGCTGTCCCAATGGGGTATGTGCAGGGCATTTTTCAAGTTTCCTGCACTGTGCAGTCCGGGGCAGCAAGGCGCACCACGCCTCCTTCCCTCCCACCGGCACAAGTGCCAACAAGGGAGGAGAGAAGGCGTGAGTGGGATTAACACAGCCGAGTCTTCACCAATCAAATGAACGCCTCTCCTTGCCTCTGAATGAGCTGCAGGCGAGGCACAGTGACAGTTTCTCTTCATCCTGGAGCTCCAGGCGGCCAAACTTCTCCCAGGAGGGAACTGATGTGCTGGTCCGAGAGGTCCAAGTGTGCAGTACCAAAAGATATGGTAATGTGAACAGACCTCCACGGGTTGATGATGCAAAAACAGCCTGGGAGTGCAGTAACAAGTAAGAGATGGACAAAGATCACCCACTGCTAACTAGCTTAGCTCAAATAGCTGGAAGTCAACAGGTATAGCTAGCTTGCCTCTGTCTACTGTCATCAGATAAACTCTACAGTAAGTCTAAACAGTCCTGTGTGCCTGTTGTGAATAGTTTTTTTACTGTGTTATATTACATTATCTTACACTTGTTATGGTCTGGGTGTTTTGCCTCCTTTGTTTTTTCTGTGCTGTTCCTTTTCCCCCTCTCTATTTTTTCTCCCTCAGGACCCTGAGGAAGAAGGCAGGGCTGGTTGGTGATTTCTTTCTCTCTTGGAGCTGCAGCAGAGGCACACCTGTGATTCACCAGAGGCACACATGCATTCAATCTCTCAGCAATCAACTCTCCTATAAAAGACCAGTCAAGACTCCACCACTCTGCCAGATAATTCCATCCCGTCGGTGGCATCAAACACTTTGTTAATGTTTTTGTAATTCTAGTGAGAGACATTTCTTGTGTGTTGAGCTTATTCTGCCTTCATAGCCGCTAACTCCTGCTCTTTTGGATTTTTCCCCAGGTTGTGCCCTGCTGCATCTCTGGGATTCTCACAGAAGACTTTAATCTCATGCTGCCAGCTAGCCTTCAGCTTTTTTCAGCCTTAGTTGTTGGCAATATTCTGAGTTTTTTTTGTAGATGTTTTCACCTGCTCGTTTGTAATTAAACACCTTAAAACTGCCTTTTCGTCAGTCTCCTGCTTCTGTGGTCCAGCCTGTGATTCTCATCCTTAACACTACTATCTAAACAGAGGCTTTGCTTTGTTGTCCTACCTCTGCGGTAGGACAACAAAGCGGGGCATAACGGGGCATAACAGTGAAGTTCACAAACGAGTCAAGTTTTTGAACAGCCTGTTTAACTTTGATGACTAAGCGACGAGCGACATGGTTGCCCAGGACGCGTGTATCGCGTTGCGGGAGGGTTAGCCCCACCCCATTGCGGCTGTACATTGACTTTACATGGAGAGTGGTCGCCGAGGTCGCGTTCGGTGTGAATGCAGCTTAAGGGTTAATAATTACATATATTTTGGATGAAGACAAAATAATCAATTCATAAAATTGTGTTTTCTTTCTGTCGTTCCTATTTCATTCGCCACAAAATTGTGATATGTGTCTGTGTGTGAGCTTGTTTGTCTCTACAGTTACATCAAATAGAAAATGGTGCTGTCTTGGCACAAAGAAAGAGAAAGTCTGAAACAGTCCATAGCATTATACAGATAACATTTTGTAAGAAAACTCATTTTGTTTGATAGTTTAGAGGAGTAAGTGATACCAAAAGAGTACTTGTGAAAGTATCAACACATAATACTCACTATCAATGCTCCCAAAGCGGTTGCCCAACCCTACTTTGAAACTGTAATACTTGTTTTACGTGAAGTCATTACTGATTCAAAATGTCCATCAAAATTTATTGTTATTACATATTTTAGTGACACTTTAAACAATTTATTTTTGTTAAACAAGGACAGCTTTAATCAATGATTTATAAATTCATACTTCTTAATAACTATGTTTGAAAAAAACTAAAAATATTTTTCTTTAATAAAACTGTTTAAAATAAACTTCTATGATTCACTGCAGTAACATTTACTGACCTGTGTTTGAAAATAGTCCACAGTCTGACCTCTTTTCCAAACTGTGGTATGATACAGATTTCTAGATCTGTCACGCAGACACAAAACACACACCTACACACATTCACATGCACAGCATATACATGCAGACTTCTGTCAGCAGTATAATGTAACATGAAGTCATAACTCAGACGTTACTTAACTGTGACCTTTCTAATTTTATCCCTACATGTTTCTGATGCCCTTTCACTTCATATGAATGCAAACAGTTCTTCATGCAGTCCAGCAGGTGATGCTCTCTGCAAAGGTCTCATGTCACATCCACTCAGACAGCAGAGGGTTTCTTCAGTGGGGTACACACATAAAGATTATTGGTCTGTTTTTGTCCAAGCTTTCCCCCTTCCCAACCAAGGACTGCAAACGCCCGATTACCTTAAGTCAGTGGTTCCAAACTTTTTTTGGTCCGTGACTCCATTTTGACATCACAAATTTCTGGAGACCCCAGAGACATTTTTTTTTTCTAGAATTAGTTTTTCATCATGTTTGTTATACTGTGCAAACCATGGAGCTTTGTTATGCTGTTTTTTCCTACTGACTGCAAGTTTGTGTGTTAAGTTGAAGTGAGGGAATTGAAGCAGCGGTAACTTAAAAGTCACGTGATTGCAGCCTTCAACCAATTTGCGCCAGCTCAGATATTTTTAAATGCTGCATTTTATTTGAACCACATTTATAGTTGAGACAGTGAAAGTACAGAATACAGTTGTTTAAGATTGTATGTGGTGTTTTGATTTTAAAAATAATAATAATAATTAGTTAATTTAGTTTTTTTTTGTTTTGTTTTTTTTTATCAATTACTAGACATTTCAGGCCACCCCAATTGAATTCCACTTGAGGTCCCGACCGCAGGGTTGAAAAACACTGCCTTAAGTCTTATAAGATAATTCCATAAGATTGTCCTGTGGTCTGAGGTGTGTTAAGAGTGAATTTGTCCCGATAATCTGCTCCAAACGTAAATTTTAAACTTGTCCAATATTTACGAACAAAAATCTTCATGTGTGTTGGGAAAGTCAACGACTCCCGAGTCATGACTCCATGAATTGTGACATGAAAAGGAACATAGCCAATCAAGAAGCGAGCTGACTGAGGAACAAGGAAGCAGGTGTAAATAAAAACAAGCGTGGCCGACCTGAAACATAAACATGAAGTTCGGCGGACCTCAGAAACGGAGGACCAGCTCATGTGTTCACGCTGTCTTCACGTTTTTTTCCACAGTTTTTTCTTTTTTTTTCTGTCAAAAATAGTCCCAAGACCACCATCTTTCCCTCTTCTCTTATGTCCTCTTCCATATTGCGTGTTGTATTTTCCAGTTGTTGCCATAGACATATACTTTTATGGTTGTTGCTATGCTTCTTTGTTTTTGTTAGATCACGTCTGATCACGTGAGATTTCTGGCTTGGAGGACTAGATTCTCGATCGGTTGTGGGACAGACTCGCTATGCATGTTGTGATGTGTTGAGATTATTGGAGCACACCACACACAATTCGATCAAAACTGTACAGTGCCTGATTTTTATATTCATGTGTGTTGTCTCTAACAGATAAAAAAAAAAACCTCTTCAGATTTAGAAAATCCCCATGTGTTTACCCTGCTTTAGTTGGACATCACTTAAAGGTCAAAAGTCTCTCTTGTGCCATTATCTTGAAAAATAAAAATCTTTCAAGAGCTGGTTTAAAACTGAAATTGTTATTTGACATTTTGAACAGGAACGAGGAATTTCAACCTGAATTCACCTTTTTATAGCCAAATTTAAGTCGCTCACTGGGCTTTTCTGAGAAGTCAAATATTAATCAAGCATAAAATTCAACCACTAAATTTTTTTCTGTTCAGGAAAATGAGTAAATAACTATAACTTGATATCTTAATTGAGAAAATATAATGAGCTTTACTGTTTTTTAGAAAAGCAGTAAATTTGAAAATTCTTGGATAACAGTTGTAATTGCATTTCAGCATTAAAATATAATTTCAGTTAAAGAGCTTACATATTGGTGAATTAAACGTAACAGAAACATTAACATGATTTAGGTAATTACCAATGTAGTTAATTTAGGGCAGTTTAGGCACAAACTTTACATTGGGTGATGGTCTAATAAATTTGTTCAGCGCTGTATACTTTGCATTTATAAAAAGGCAGATCAATTATAATGTTTAGATTGTTTCAGAAGTAGCAAGACTTGTCTAAAGACTATCAGTTCTAGCAACACCATTGAAATTTTAAGTATTATCTGTTTAGTAGGGTTGCTTAAGTATGGCTAAAGTCATAATCTTGACTATTTTGATAGATTTCAAGATCACAATTATATAACACGATTACTCACTGATTTGTTGATTGTTGATATATAGGGGTACCCAGGATGTTCATCGTCTTGGACATCCTCTCTGCCCTCACGAAATCTTTGAACACGTTACATGTGACATGTAATGTTTCCAATACACCTAAGTTAATGTACCAAAAGATTTGGCTGCTATTTTGTTCACTTTTATCAAAAATTTCAAGTTAATGCGCTGCTCAACTTTTAAGCTAATAATTCCTGACGCCGAGCAAAAACGCATTCACTTCAATCAGCAGTGAGCAGTAAACTAAAGACGTCACTTTCTGGAAACTTACAACTTACTCAACCTTTACTATTTAACACTCATTGTGACTGTGAACCCCATGGTTTTATTCCAAGAGGTCTCAATATTTAATAGTCATACCTCACATAACCTGTCCCCAGAAAACGATTCCCATCTTGGACAAGGAATTAATCTAAGCAACCTCTGATGCTGAAAAATGAAGCAAATGCTTTGGTGCCAAAAATTGCAGCTTTTTGAGTGTCTGAATTAGGCTGACTCAAGGAAAAATTCTCTTTCCCACAGATGATTGTACAGTATATAAAAGGAAAAGACCATTCTCACAGCCAAAATAAACATTTACCGCCTTGTTCAACAGATGCTGTCGGTCCAAACATTAACTAGAAAGCACTTGGGGAGCGCAAACCTCCGCCAAGGTAGCTCATATATTGCTGTTACATCTATAAGCAATGGTTCCGTGATAAGAAATAGCCTACGTCACATCACATAGTTTCATTTGATTCTTTCTGCAGTCAGTGGATAAAATTTGACCCTAACATGCTAAAGTAAAGAGAGAAGCAACTACAGCCACAGAGGGACATTTTTTCAATAATTCAGCAGCATTTACTTTCTTACTATTTCTTTCTACCTGACCTGACATTTGTTGAAGCAATATTTTACTTTAATTTATTTATTTGTGTGATCGTAACTCTCTGGAAACATCAGACGACTGTATAATGTGGTTTATTCTAAACCTGAGTCTGACTCATTTCCCTGAGCAGTGTGAGGCACAGGTCAATGGGTATTCAGGTCTCTCTGGAGGAAATGCTGCTGACCCAATTCAGTGAGGTAGAGCTCACAGCAGTTCAGATTACTTCAGATGATTACTGTGAGTGTGAGTGTGAATGTGAGTGTGTGAGTGTAAGAGAGAGACTGGGAATGCGTCCAGCTTTAGAAACAAACGTGAACCAATGATAAAGCTGTGGTAATGATAACAGTGTTGTTTCATTTTTGATCTATGGTAAAACAGTTCTGTGGAAACCTTTCTATTTTGCATTATGATGGTGTATAATGTTTACCGACTTCTAAATTAGGCTGATGGACTACCTAAATTTAGCTGTTACACTTTGACTAAGTAGGCTACTCATGGTGGGAAAACCTTTAATTTCTAGGTCTTGCTAAAAATAAATCATACCCAATTCTCTACTAGCCTGACCCATCAGACGGACTGTTCCACATATTCACTGGATATTTTCTCAAGTCTATCAGGGCAGCATATCATAGCGTGATTGGGAAAGGAAGAAACTTTCAAGAAAACATGAAAGGAGATTGAAAAATGTTTTGTTCGTCTTATTCATTACAGGCTAGTCAGAGGCCCGTAGTCACTTCTTGCTATAAAGCACAGTATGTAGAATTAAGCCACAAGGGGGCTCTAAAGTAAACAAAACATGAGCCTGTGTGTCAAGACGTAGTGACCCAGTCATACCCACCTGCCTTCACACTTTACTGTTCTAAAAATTGAGGGCTCTATTCAGTAGAAACTTCACTTTGTGAGGTGTGTAAGCTCAACAAAAAATCAGGGTTAAATGTTGGCAGAAAAACCTCATGTAATGAGAGAAAAAGATGTTTGATATACCGTAAAATACCAGATAATAGCTGGGGCATTTATTTATTTCAATCACTGAGCAGACCAGCATTTTTTTGGGACCAGGCAGCTATTTGGGACAGGTGTTTAATTCCTTTCTCACAAAAATCTTGCTTCGCAAAAAATGAAGAAAAAATACGGTAAATGTAATCAAATTATTTATTAACACCAGTATCAATAAAACCTTTACATTTTCAAGGCAAGATTACCATACCATAGTTATACTTTTGTCTTCTTCTTTCAACTCAGCACTCTCTAAAAACTCTTAATACTGGTAAGGAACTACTGGTAGTTAAGGTCTTACTTTTTTTTTTGCTGTACCAGGGCCATGGCGATCAGCAGCAATGTACCAGCAACTGATGTGACTGGTTTCCTGACGTTAGTTAAGGGTAAATAACATGCAGCGGCAGTGGCAACATCTTCTTCTTTGAACTTTCAAAGCCCTACTATGTAAGATTCTGGCTTTCTGCGCTCTAGTGGCCTCTATGGACGTTGAGAGTAACTGCACTGTCGTAAAACAGAGCGCCTCACACCAATGTGCATTTGTTGACATACAGAGGGAGGAGAAGCGAGCCGACAGGACGTCCTGAGACACAAATAAACCATGTGGACTGATAAGGTACAATCTGATCATGTTTCTTTTCGAATAAACCACTTTTCAAGCATCAACTGTCAGTTGTGAGCTCAGCGTTTGCATGTGTGTTCTGTTACTTTGACTGTAGCGTGTAGGCTGTGCCTAATAAATTACACCTGGCATTTATTTGGAACGGGCGTTTATTTATCAAAATGTACTGCTACACCTGGCGTTTATTTGGGATGCGGCGATTAATTGGAACCCGGCTGTTATTTGGTATTATACGGTAGATAATAACGTTTCTATTTCACAAATCAATCTGGGCAACAGCCCATAAAAATTGTTTGGGAAGTACAGACCCTTTCAACAGCATATCCACAAGTGATTGTTTTGTCAGTCACATTCATTACAGGCCAATCAGATGTTGTAGTAGGCAGGTGTTACTGCCATGGTGTAAAGTACAAACATGAGCCACTACGTAGAACACACCCTCGCCAAAACATCACCTAATTGGAGCTAAACTATTTTCACAATTGGTATATACCTTCAGTGTTGTTATTTATTTTTCATTTGACAAAGAAATGCTGTCCAAATGTATTACAACTAAAGCTGTTAGCATCTAATCTAATCTCTGTGCAACAGTTACTTCCTGCTGTCTTTAGCTGGTAGCTCCCACCTCTTACTGCCTTAAATGATTCTGGGCAGTGCATCTGCTGACCAAGCTGAATCATTCTGGATTGGAGCTTTGCAGGTTGGATCTGACTGATTTCAGACCATGACTCCGGTGGATCCAGTTGCACTGCAAAGTTAACACTACAGGAAGAAGATAGATTTCTATTCAACCTGTAAACTTATGTACAGGGGTCAGGGGATGGGGTTACAGGTGGAAGTTTGTGTTGGGTCCTACTTACTTGTCCAGCAGCCTCTCACTCATATCTACATGTTCTCATGGCAACCATAAACAAACAGTTGCATTATACGGCCTGTGTCATCTATAAAATGAAGGATTTCTCTGTCTTTGAAAAATTAAGAAAATATTGGAGGATGTGTTCGCTTTCTATCTAACATAGAATCAGTTCATTCAAAAAAACCAAAAGCACTCGGAGAGCGAAAACCTCTGCCAAGATAGCTCACATGTTGCTGTTACACCTATAAGCAATAGCTCCATGATAAAGTTACCATCATAATATGATTCCTTGACCCTGAAAACCCACACCTAGCATTCAGAATCATGTTGCTGTCATTATCTGTTAAACAGTTGTTGAGCAAAAATGATTGGTCACTAATGGCAGTTATCTGGATCACCACCAAAATCTAATCATTTTAAGTTGCAGCATTATCAACATCTCCTGCAAATTTCAGCATAGTCCGTCCAGTAGTTTTTGTGTAATCTTGCTAACAAACAAACAAACAAACATACACTGGCAAAAACATAAAAGGTCAAAAAAGGTCAAGTTTTACACTCATGGGTGTCTTTAAAAAGGCCCTGATGTGCTCAGTCATTTTTTGATCAATAATTTCCCTTCGTAAGGTTAAGTTTCTACATCATATAATACAATCCCTTAAGTGCTTGGACAACATTTTCAAACTATCAACATCTGTTATCCACTTCTCAATGTCAGTCTAGATGGCCTGGACTGTGTGGACACAACCAACGTAAATATCTGATAGGTGAATAAAAACAGCTGTTTTTTTCTTATTCAGTTTAATTTAAGGGAAACTCAAAACAGATTAAAATAGACCAGACCCACATTAGACCAGACTTGTTCGCGGGAGTGCAGTCTAAATCTGGATTAAAATAGAGGTCAATATTTGTGATGATGCATGAATTATGGTAAAGACAGACCCTGTGCTAACGTCATATATGTCATCATTCTTCATTGTTTTTTTTTTTTTTTTTTACTAACCTTCTAGCATGGATTTCCTCTCTTTCACTCCACATTTCCGTCCTTCCTGTCTTCTTTCACAGCTGCTGGGCAGCTTTTGGAGGCCCCTTTCCTGCTGGTCACTGCTTTGTACACCAACTCTTTAAAAAAATATATCTGCCTATGCTAGTTTAAACACATTCATGATAATAAACCTTTTACTTTATTTTATTCATTTTTTTTTTCTTTTTTACAAAATGCCAAAATTAGTCTTATTATTTGATAACATGAATGTGCTAATATGGCTTTGGTAAATATTAAAAGGCATTAATTTTAAACATAATGCATTTTTTGGTAATTTGATTAAGGCTGATAAGGCAACTTTCAGACATCTGTGGTCCTATTTGTGATATTCTCCAGAGGCCTAGGGTGATTGATTTCAGCTTTGGTGAAGACTAAGAGATTAAGTAAAATTCTGCTGGCCCTGGCCTCTTGCTTGTGTGAAGTTCTCCTCAGCCATGGAGCTGAATTACATCAACTTTGATGTAAGAGAAGAGACGTTTGTGATCAAAAGTAATCAATGGATAGTACAGAAGTCAGAGCATGTGCCTGCAACATTCTTCAAAATATTAGATACCTCCTGACATGATTGTAGAGGGTTTTATATTTTCAATGAAGAGACTCCAGAGACTTCAGGTAAATTGTCGCCTCTTCTTTACTCACGCTTCATACGCACACACTTCTTCTTCTTCTGTTAATCCTACTCTAACCTAACTCCCAGATGCCACCTAGTGGGCACATGTACTATAACACCGAACATCTGTACAATGGTCTCCACCCAATCACCACTCTAATCTATTGTACTGCATGAACCAGAGAGTGTAAGAAAGATGGGTTTAGGCTTTTAAATGATTTTTATGATTTGTTACCAAAACAGACTTCATAGGAGAAAGTGGTCAGACAACTCAGCAAGTCACATTAACATTTATGTTCATGGATTCTTAAACCTTTGAGTGATCAGGCTTTACCTTAGAAAGGTTTTTAAATTTGGTTTTCATTTCATGACAACCAAATTTAAAACCCTCTGAAAATGTCATGAAAATCCTTTGAAAACATAGTTATTAGGGAACATTTGGAAACCTGCGCTGTCTAACAATAGTTTTATTGTTCATGACAATCTGAGGCACAGTATGTGAAATCTAATTACCAAATCTAATGGTGAACAAACAATTAAATATTAAAAGAATGTGCCACTTGTTGTATTATTTTTTTCTGAGGCTGCAGGCTGTCCTTCATGTGCAAGTGTTTTCAGTCTGCACACAGATGGACCATTCAATATATTTGTCTTGTGCATCTGGGCAACAGCCCATAGAAAGTGTTTGGGGAGGGCAGAACCTTTTAAAGTATAACCCACAGGAGACTGAATGAACATTGTGTCAATCCGCGGGTGCTACTGCCACGGTGTACAATGCAGTATGTAAGTCACTACATAGAATACATTAACACCAAAACATGTTGAAGTGGAGCAAAAATATACCCTCTATCGAGAAATTCTTTCAGTGTTGTTGTTTGCTCTTCATTTACAAAGAAATGCATCTGATAAAACTGCTACTGTAGCTGTTCGTTTCTATGTTAATTTCTGTACCAGCAGTCACTTCCTGTCATGTCATGCTTGTAGTTCCCATCTCTTCCTGCTCTAATTGACACTGATTGGGCCATCCAACTTTCCCCTCACAACTGTAGATTGGCAAAATGGTTCTGCCTGATTTAATGTCTGTAATCAAACTGCTGCGCAAAGTCACAGGTGTTTATAATCAGGTCAAATAAAACGACAAAACACTTTTTATGCTCATTATTTTAGAAGTAATACAGCATATATTTGTTCAGAAACAATCAGCTGCTCACAAGTAGTGTTGCCACAGTTACCTTGAAAATATAATCTGATTACTGATTACGCCTTTAAAAAGCAACTTTGTTTCTTTACTGATTACTTGATTTTAAAAGTAACTAATTTAGATTTCAAGTTACTTTATTCCTTACATTCAATATATAATATATTTCTCTTGATATACATTATATTATATATATTGTGAGTCAACTGTGTTTAAGACAGTGTTTTTCAACCTTGGGTTGGGGCACCACGTGGGGTCGCATGGAATTCAAATGGGGTCGCCTGAAATGTCTCGTAATTGATAAAAAAATAAAAATAAATTAGGCTACTGATAAAAATATTTTTTTAACTAATTATTATTCTTTTTAAAATGAAAACACCACACACAATCTTAAACAACTGTATTCTATACTTTCACTTTCTCAAATATAAATGTAGTTCAAATAAAATGCAGCATTTAAAAATATCTGAGCTGGCGCAACTTGATTGAAGGCCGCGATCACGTGACTTTACAGTTACTGGTGCTTCAGTTCCCTCAATTCAACTTAACACGCAAACCTGCAGTCAGTAGGAAAAAAACAGCATAACAAACCTCCATGGTTTGTACAGTATAGCAAACATGATGAAAAACTAATTCTAGAATAAAAATGTCTCTGGGATCCCCAGAAATTTGTGATGCCAAAATGGGGTCACGGACCAAAAAAGGTTGCGAACCACTGGTTTAAGGGCAGAATTTTCTCTACAACGAAGTGCCCAACCAACTTATTCAACTCTCCCACACTTACCCTGGGTTCCCACATGAAGAGAACGCGTTCTATGTGGAATTTGGGGGTTACTGTTTCGCACCGAAGTCCAGCTTTTGTTGTTAGGGTGGTGGGGGACCTCCTGATTGGTCCCAGCTCTCCGCTTTGCACCACCTGGTGGGACTTTCTCTGTAAGTTTGACTGTGCCATGCTGCGACTCCAAATGTTTCTTCAAATTTGACGTAGTGTTTTTGAAGCGAGATAACACTTCGCCACCAGCACAGACTGTACAATGAACCTTATAATTGTCATCTTTAGCTGACACAAACCCAAAATAGTGAATGAATTTCCAGGTAGATAAAGTGTATCTCTTTCCTCCCTCCATTGTTGTTTACAGCAGTAACTTTAATCTGATTACTGGTTTGGAAATATTAACGCGTTAGATTACTAGTTACTAAAAAAAGTGGTCATATTAGAATAACACGTTACTAAGGAACATGTTCCCGGCACACTGTTCACAGGTGACTGTCACTGATGATCAACTGTTTCCTGTTACATACAGACATTGCTTCACCTGACCCTGCAGAGAAAAAGACGTTTCATGTCTGAGAAAACAGAAATATGGACATGGGTGCTGGAGACAGCTCAAGGTTTGTCACAAGACTATATGACTTTTTCCCATGATTCTCCCATATGTTTTATAATCTTTACACACTATTGTTGAGGTCTTTAAGTGAAAAGGCCTTTGTGTAGAGATGACTGATGGCTTGTTGGACATGTTTAGGAAAGCTGGCACCATGAGGACAGACTCATAAGTGTGTTTATCCGAGCTCTGAATGGATGTGGCTTTCTTTTCCTCTAACTATGTGACTATTGTGTTGACTTAACTTTCAGCCTCCAAGTTCAAAGAGCTCCTTTCCCCCCTCTTAATGTGTGTCCACGTCTCTCTCAGGGCAGATTTACATGGACTTTACATGATATTCAGCAGGCATTTCAGTACGTGTTGAAGGGTGGGAAAGGCGGTTTATCATGTCAGAGTTGTTTGTACATAATGAATGTAATGACAGGGTTTGGATTAGTTTGTTGGCACTGTAGGCTGACATGTCTCTGTCTAAATTACAGGGCTTTAAGTGATCACTCATCCTGCTACTAATTTATTCTAACTGAAATGACAGAAGACATTTATTTTGGAGGCCTTGGAAACAAACATATTTTCATCAATGTCAGTGCAAGCAAACATTGACATAAATATTGATCCTTCTTTACTGATCTCCTCTCTGTCACTGCATTGGTGGTCATCTGTGAAAAAATATCATTACAAACAAAAAACATTACAACCCAAGCAAGCACTCATCTGTCTGAAAATGTTGATCTTGATTGTTATTGTACAAACATATTTTTTTTTATTCCAGAGATTCTTAGATGTGGCCAGCCTGTTCATGTATGACTCTTAAGACATAATCACTGAGTACTGAGGCAAAGCTCAAACATGCAATTTGTCCTTTACTGCAGAACTGTACTTTAAAAAAAAAAAAAACATTAGGTGGTTATTTTTGTCATATATCCAACTTTGTAGGTTTGGTGCCATCTGTCACTGTTTGCCATCTTGTCTTCTGGAGTTATGGACAACAGGATCTGCCATCAAAACCTTAGCTCATTTCATATTGCCGTTTTGAGGTGTAATATATACCTCTCTGTGAAATTTTGCCAGCACTGTAAACGTCCTGGAGTTGGAATGTGGGGAACAGTGGACCCCCCTTTGTTTCATCACCAGAGGTAGTAACAGAGGCATGATATTGGACAGAGGTAGGCAAGCAGACTCAGCGGGAGACAGGAGTGCTGCGAGTGAGTGTCTCTGTCTTTGTGTATGTGGGGGCACATGCAGCGTTGTGCGCATCCAAGCTGTATTGCAGCATGAATTGACACAGATGTGACAGCCTTGTGGAATTAATGTGAATGTCTCAAGATGTAAATAAAGCAGAACCTTGTTGCGATGCTTTTGCATGAAAGCGTTGTGAACTGGGCTATTGATTCCATGTACTGCTCTTCTCTGATGCACAACTTATGGTAGTTTTTTGGGAGCACAAAAAATACCTTCATTGCTCAAGATGTCTACTAATCTTGTAATCTAGTCTCATTTTGAGTCTTGCCATGTCACTTAGGCTGAAGCAGTTTATCAAATTAAGTAGAGGAAAGCCTAAAAACATCACTTACCATGAAGGCTTCTTTCTGTTCTGTTGCCTATAAAATGGTGACAATGACAATCATGGACACAAGAAGAATAAGAATAAATAATACTTTATTAAGCTCTCACAGAGAAATTCAGGTCTTTTACACTCTGTTGTTGAAACATGCTACGCACACACACGCTGAAATACACATGTACATATACAAACAGATCCTGGGATCTTGCACAAATGGAGAGATGTCAGAATGATGGCTTCCTACTCCTCAAGAAGTGCTACCGAGCAGTTTTGGCTTTTGCCTTGCTCAAGGTCACTTTGGCAGTGCCTAGAAAGTCAGCTGACACCTCTCCAGCTACCAAACCAACTTCCAATAATGGTTGAGTTGGGACTTGAACTGGCCCACCCTTGGTTCTCAATCCAAGTCCTTCTGGACTGAGCTACTGCTGCTCCAAATCGTGTATTAACAAGCTCTACAAACGCATGCACTCATACACATTAACAACATACTGCTCAGGTAATCTTCCTCATGACTTCTCTTACAGCCTTGGTTTCCAATTTAAGGTCGGGCTCCTCCAGGGGGTTTCAGAAGGGGTGAGTGGCACTGGCAGCTTTAAGGCTGTCAGAGTTGTGTTATATAGAAGAAATGGGTTCCAGCTATTAATTTTAAGCCTCTTTTTTAGATTGTAGAAAAAGTTTTGGCAATCTCTTTCCTTTTTTGGAATCTACCAATTCTCAGGAATAATATCATCCCCTGAAGTTGTTTAAAAACCCTGCTATGTAATAAAACATAGCTAATTATAATATATTTATCCTCTGCTGACCCTTCATAGATATCTGCTCAGTTGTGGCTTAAAACAAAAAAGCGTTGGAAACATCAGAACTATGCATTTAAAACTAAAGAATCATTTCAGTCTTTTGATTCCCTATCACAAAAATACTCATCATGGCAGCGTTAGAAAAGGCACAATAAAAGCTGACATTGGGGAATCATTGGCTAAATCAGGGAACTGTACAAGATTAAAAAGTAAATAAATTGATTTCTATTGTCAGAGAAAATCCACTTTTTTGTCCTAATCATTTGCAGATTTTCTTGCAGCGCACAGCTTTGAGAGCCATGGTGGAGTGATGTCATTATTTTGTAACCTAAAACCAGAGTAAAGCTGTTTCTCATCAGTTCTGCTTAGACTGCAGGTCCACATCAGGCAGAGGGCCTCAGAGTGCTGAGGGATGACGGTCGTCTGTGCTGCAGACTAATAAATCTCATAGTGAAATGTTTTAGCAGTTTCTGTGCCTGCCAGGCGTATTCTAGTGTGACATAAATAAGAAGCTGCTGTTGGATGCAAAACAAAAATAGTTCATGTTATCAACCAACTCTGTGAAAAAAAGTGTGTTTAATTTGCTATGAAGCAGCTGATGTAATGGTCTCCCATGAGTTACAAAACAAGTTCATTGGGAATTACACCCACAATTTCTCTTTGTTTAAAGTCTGTTCCTATCAGAGGAGGCAGTTACAGCAGACGGACAAGAAATGTCAACAAACGATTAAAGTTTTAACATTTAAAAAGATAGATAGATAGATAGATAGATAGATAGATAGATAGATAGATAGATAGATAGAGAAAACCTTATTGTACCTAGCGGAAAATTTGCCTTAGACATTGCTACTGAGAGCACGATATACATAAAAAAGCACTAGATGACAAAAAAAGTTACATAAGAAAGAAGTCAATGACAAGCATGCTCAGTAGTTATTGCACAAGAAGATTTAAGTGCTCGTTACAATAAGCAGTGAAAATAAGTAGAAACAAGTTAAATGGTTATCGATAAGACTAATAAAACTAGAAAACACTTGGAGAAACCTCTGCCAAAGTAGCTCACATATTGCTGTTACATCTGTAAGCAATAGCTCTATGATGAAGTTACCATCATAAGTTAGACAGTTATTGAGCAAAAACAATCATCCATTTATGGCGGTTTTCTGGATCACCACCAAAATCTCATCATTTTTAAGTTGGGCCATTACCAACATTTCCTGAAAATTTCAGCAAAATCTGGCAGGCAAGATAATTACAATGTTTTTGGTCCTTAATCTCCTCACCTGACATTAAGCTAAAGTCTCAGTTTTTGATGATTTGTGTAGGGTGACCATACGTCCTCTTTTGCCCGGACATGTCCTCCTCTTTGGTTAAAAAATTATGTCCAGGGGGACATGAATTCCCTAAAATGTCTGAGTTTTGCTCAACTTGATCTACAAACCATTAATATCCCTTTTATCACCAAGCTGTGGCCAGCGACAGAAAAAGACATGCGTGATTCAAATTACCATTACATCTAAAGTATCCACACTATCCAAAAAATTCCAACGTATTCTCAAAGCTGAGAAGCAGGGCTTTCCACTGATATATGGTACATTACAGTAAAGGCTGGAGCAGAACAAAGGATTCAGAATGAAACTTGTGAGTGATTTATCAGTGATTGATCATTATTTTCTGTGTAAATAATGTAAAAATATTGTAAATAATAGTATGAGTACAATTTTGGAGTGTTTTCTTGGCATTCTTTTATCATGTTTCGCCGTCTTTTGCAGTATTTTCACTGTGTTTTGCTGTAATTTAAAACAACAAAGAAGTCAAAAATATAATCAGTGCAGACAGGGTCCGAAGTGCGCAGAAGGGTGGCTAAATGTTTGAGAAAAGGATGCTTACTGCACAATGTTTAGTGGGAAGACCCTCCTGAAACTTGCAGAAGCAAGTAAATATGAATAATAGGAGTGACGTGTTAATCACTTCAAGATCGCATCGCCCACCCAAGTCGCGTCACCTGTCCATAAATAGCTCATTTGATCATCGGTGCATCGCTAATTGACGTCATGTCTGCTCAAGTTTCACCATGATCATATCATATAATAGGATGTATTAGCTGACATTATTACCTCCGCCAAGGAGGTTATGTTTTTGCCGGTGTTTATCTGTCTGTCTGTCTGTCTGTCTGTCTATCTGTTTGTTTGTTTGTTTGTATTCAAAATAACTTGAAAAGTTCTGGACGGATTTGGATGAAATTTTCAGGAATTGTCGGAAATGGGATATGGAAGAACTGATTAAATTTTGGGGGTGATCCAGATCACCGTCTGGATCCAGGAATTTTTTAAAGGATTCTTTAACATTGCCAGATAGGACCATTTTCTCCACAGTGGACTGAAGCTGCTTGGCGGAGGTCTGCGCTCTTTGAGTGCTTTACTAGTTCCACCTGTATCCTTTTCATTCACCTACCAACCACAAAACACTGCAGCTGATGGCCCTGCAGCAGCATTGTCCATCAGCTGCACCTCGAGTAGGGAGCTCTCTGTGGTCCTGTCTAGGCAGCACTGATGTACTCTCTAATTAATGTTCCCACACTGACGTGGATTGTCACTCTGTGAGCTGGAAAAAAAACAGTTGTTGTGGATGTTGTCACAGCCATACACGCCTGAAAACGAATTTTTCAACTTTGGTGACTGAGCGCTGTGACCTGGTTGCGTGTCCAAAGCGACCCGGTAACGCGACCAAATTGTCCAGATCCTGTCCATCACATCGCAGGAGCGCTGGCACCACCCCATCGCAGATTTGCATGGAGAGTGGTCACCCAAGTTGAGTTCGATGTGAATGCGGCTTTAGACATTGTTGCCACCAACAACCATGTGTAGGCCAACTTTTGCAGGCAAGAAATCCACAAGAACAGATAAGGGAATTGTTTAAGAATTGGATCGATAATGAGAATTGCTAGTGGTATTGGTATCAGTGAAGTCTTTTCAATTCCCATTTTGACTAGCAATACATCTGGGTGAGATTTTTTTATTTTGTTTAATTGATCTATACATAGAGAGAGGGCTTAACCTAAATTCATTATTTTACTTTAAAAACAGATACTGCACTTCTATATTTATAACCTAACATTCGTTCTTCAAACTCAAAGTTCCTTGGGGTACAGCGAGAAGTGTGGATCACATGTACAGTTTCTGAATGCATGTGCAACTTTATCACTTCCTTGTTTCCCGGCAGGAGATCTTCACTCTGCCTGTGTTTTCCATTGTGATTTTATGAAGACTTAGAAGCTGGAAACCCAACTGCTTTGAAAGCCCTCCCAACATCTATGGTGGCCCAGACCTTTCTTCACTGTGGGGTTTGTGTGGACATGATCCTAAGGAAGTCCTGCATACTTACAGGAGGGACGGAAGAGGAAGTGGTCAGTCTTCCAATATGAACTCAGTCGTCAGTGCTGGACATTTGATCCAAGTTTCTCGCAGGACATTCAGATTTAAGCCTTTATGCTATTCCAACTTCCAGAGATTTCCACCCTCTGAACTCTATCATTATGCTCTTTTAGCCTACAGGCCAGTGTAGCTGTGCATTACTGTGACCACACGGGACATGTAGGCTGAAGACTGTGTTTACTACACATTGTTTTTCCACGGACAGAGATGATGGCATATGTGGGACAGAACAGGCACAGACACACACACAAGGAATTCAGCTCTAACAATAGGTTGTGTTTGGCTGGTTCTCTGGTGACATCAGGAGTTTGTTTGTCAGGGAGCGCCTTTAAAGCCTGCTGTTTTGTACTCATGACAGGAAATGTCCACATATGTCTTTAACTTCAAGTCTCTGTCTTTTCTCCTCTGTGCTGACCCAAGCCAGACATTACATTTCTTGTAGTCCATCCAGCCATCTGTCTATACATACATCCATTTGTCCTGCTCTCTGGGCCATTCATGTGAATGCAATACCTAAGGTAGTTTTGACAGATTTTCTTTCAGATTGACACAAATGTCCACTATGTCCAGGGGTGGACAGTAACAAGAAAGATTTACTTCAGTACTGGACATAAGTACATTTTTTCTGAGTATCTGTACTTTTCTTTAGTATAATTTTTTTTTAAACCTATGACTTTTACTCCACTACATTTGAAAGACAAATATTGTACTTTTAACTACATTTCAATGAGGGGTCTCATTATTTGTTACTTTTAAGTATAGCTTTGAAGTCAGTGGATGAAATTTCTTTTCTATTCCAAAATGCGATCTTAGTGATTTGTTTAAGTGGTGATGCCGTATCTCTACCTCGCACATGCGCTACTCAAATCGGGCAAGTAAACGCTGAGCTAATGTTACTCAGATAACGCTTCATCTTGGCAGTAATGATAGCTATTGCAGATACAGATATGGATTCATCACTAGAGCACCAACGGCCATATTTGAAGTCCATGTTTGAGATTGATGATTCATATAATTTTAAATGTTAACTCTGCTTGCTTCATCACCGCCTACAAAAACTCATGAGAAAGCATGTCGAGGTAAGGTATGTTACACAAATATTGCCATAGCTGTGTCAGAACACTGCCATGCTGTTTTGGGGGGGTTAGCAGGTGGGGGAAGTGTTAGATTAAAAATATGAAAACAGCAATGATTGTCCTTTTGTCAATTAAATCCTGTTTTAATTCTAGAGGTCAAAGGTCTCAAAATATTCTCCAGCATCTCTTCTTTCCTCCTTTTCTTGATTTATTCATATCATTGATGTAACCTCCTTTCTCTCTTTCTTGTCCCCCCTTTAAACCTCCTTTCAGTTTTTTTTTTCTCAGAAATACCACCTACTTATACTTAAACAATATTTACCTAACCAATCATGCTAAATTACCAATGAACAATTTCCCTTTCAACTGTGTAATCTTGAGAACTGTGACTTTATGTTAAAATTATTTTCACAAGACCTCTGAGGTTTCCTTTGTGTCATGCACACATTGAGCTCCTTCTCTCTTTCCTTTCCAAAATAATAAGGAGGTTATAAGTAAACTAAACACAACATTTGGATCTGCCCCTCTCTTATTACAGCGCCTCTACCACCCCAAGGAGCAGCAGACGCCTACTTCCGCTGCACCCCTCTTTTATGTAATGTTGCTACATAATGGAGGTAAATAATATCAGGGGTCACATATTAGCTAAGACTACTGTGAATATATAATTGTATGTAATTATTAACAGTAAAACACATTCACATGTAAACTTTGAGATCAGTCTTATTGTTAGGTTCTGTGGAGTTCAGCTCTCTGACAGAAAATATACTTTGATCTGAACCAATGGAGTCAAATATTTTTTCAGTGGGTCACTATAACCACATATTTTCATAAAGTAATGGACTGTGGTTCAAACTGGAGCCAGAGTACTGAAAATTAAGAAAACAAGCTTTGTAAACGAGCTGTTTTTGACTAAGAAATGAACCATGCTGTCACTTTCAAACTTGCTGCCATAAGATAAAATGTTATGGCAACTGCTATCCAGCCAGACATATGTTCGTCTCTCAGAGCATTTTGATGAAATCAGTGTCATAATTTTTTTTTTAGTTTTGACAGTCACAAAGAAAATCTCTATACACTCAAAGGTGAGAAACCTCTTAATACAAATGATATTTGTTCTAGAAACACTTAATGGTACAATAAAACCATTTTGTTAAAAAGGACAACTAATGTTTGATGACATCACAAAATGATACGTCAGTGACGTATCATTTTGTAAGCAGTAAGCAGGTGTCGCTGCTCAGCACTTATTAGTGCTGAAAAGCTCTGAGCAGGAGTTTGACGCCTGCAAGACACTGCCGTGGGACAAAAATTCAAAGATTTTTTGCACAGCGAATTCAGGAAGAATGTGAATCATTCAGGTCTTGTTGAACGCAGTAAGAAGCGAAGATTTTTTGTTTTTTTACAGAATTTAGCCACAGCAAACGGTTAATTTTCTGCAAATTTTCAAAAAAGACATGAGAATTAAACAATGTTGATGAAATCTCATGAAATTCACCCGTTTTCTCCTGTTTTTTTTTTTTTCGATACATTACCGATCTTACTTGTGATACATTCAGGTACCCTCGGAAACTTGATAATCCAATGATTACACCAGTGTTTTCCGTTTCTGGAGAGGACAAATCGTTTGTAAATGCCAGTCATTTAAAAATAAGTGGTATTTTGGTCCCGCCGGCGGGATCAGGTAAGTAAGGGCTAAGTTTGTCAGAATTTGCTTGAGTTCAATTTTGACTAAATGAATGTACAAAAAGTTTGAGATATTTAAGATTTAAGTGAAGTGATGGACTGACATCCGCACCAACACTGACACTCACAGAGCTAACACCTCTAAAAAAAACTCAAATCAAATTCACTCTCTTATTTATTTTACTTTCAGATACAGGCTGTACAAAAGAACAAAACAAGCAACAAATGCTGGAATGTTGATGAATGCAGAGGTCAGTGGTGGGTGGAGAGAGAAAGAGAGAGCAGTAAGCACATTTCCAACACATGGTTCTGGTTAGCAGACTCCCATTAAGGACATGTGGTCTGGAAGGAACTTTACATTTCACAGTTTAGGCCATTTAAATACACTTCTGCCTGCCGCTGAAAGGTCACTGTCAGGCATTTCATACATGAATGATACACACTGCAACTGAAATATACAAGAACAACAATGGAACATTGGAGAGCTGACAGATGGAGGCTTATAGTGGTTTAGATTGAAAAATAATAGGCCTATAGAGGAAGGGGATAGAAGAATAAAGTCCAAAACCACCAGTGAGATCTAAAATGACATACAATTGAAATAAATCTCTAAAGATTTCTGGGAAGATTTGAGTTGAAACAATGAAAATAATACATTCTGGTGCAAACACGAGAGACTAAAACATGCTCAGGGTTCATTGTCTTACACTCAGAAGGGGGTTTTAAACGATTGCAAGGATTTAATTTGTGCTTAACAAATGTTCAACCTTCACATGAGGAAGTATTGTGTGCAGTTGGGAAACTCTTTGAGATCATATGGGCACACAGAGTTAAAAAAAGACTTTTGTATGAGATGACGTGACTCACTCCTTGTGAGAAACCTCGTCCGTTCAGAGCCTCAGAATGCTTTACTTCAGAATGCTATTTCAAGAGAAAAACACTGTTTATTAATAGTCCTCTGAAAAGATTTCTACAGGTGTTCTGAATGTATTTACGTTAAGGCCTGTGTCCAAAGCTGACAATTCAGTGCTAGCAGTGCCATTTTGGCAATTCCAGTGCTGTTAATTTAAGGCAGCTGTGGCATAAACCTGACATTGGGTGGTTCTCTAAAAATTTTTAAGCACTATGTATATTTAATGCAATGCTTTTTACAGTGTTTGTGCCTGATTGTCAAGAACAAACTATCTGCAGTTGGCAAAAATGCATGTCAACCATGTGTAAACAACATGAATAGGAGATAAATTAGGAGAGGAAAATAGAAATGGGGCATCAAGGCATACATGTTGCACATCATGTGGCAACATGATGTACAACACTAAGGGAAAAGTTTCTTGTCTTTGTAGTTCATTGATATTCGCTGTATAATAATTAATAAGGTAGATGGGTCGTAATATATTTTTTATGTCAGAAACAAAGTTGATCGAGAGAAACACTGGCTAAAATCAGAAGTAAAAAGGTCGTTTTGGAACTAAGAACATTGGACCATTTGATGTCTGAGATTTTGTAATAAATAAGACAAGTAAAAAAAAGAAAAAAGTTCTGATCTGTCTGGACGCGTGAAGTTTTAGTCCCCTGGATGACCCACATCTTGGCGCGATGCAGATACGGACGCGGATCCCAGAGACAAAGGAATCTTACCATATAGGATTGTGTCCTCCAGGACTCCGGTGAGTTCCACACTTTCTGAGATTTTTTTTCTGGTATACCAGTGCCTTATGCAATTGCCAGGTTCTCCTTTTATGAGCTGGATTGCGTGTTTTTTTCTTTCATTAAACAAAAGGAAGAGCTATTGCCAATAAGAGGAGTTTCTGGGGTATTTCCCAGAAACAATTAAAAAGACTATTTAGGGGGGAAACTGACTGAGCAAACAAAATTAATTTTGTTAGATCAAGATTTGAAGTTAATTTAGAAAGAACAAATGTTTGATTTGAACCTAAATGTTTTTTTTATTTGGGGAAAAGGTGAGATTTCTATCACTGGGAAATAGGGCTCAAAAAGTAAAGGAAGTTTTGAAACTTTACTAAAGTCTGATATTGTCTATGTTCTAGGTTAAATTTTGATTGTTGGAATTTACCAGGTTTTTTATTTTTGTAATTTCTGAAGAGAACCCCTTGATGAGGTAACACCTACTTGAGAAAAGTGTTCCAATGAAAACTTCCCACAGAAAAGCCCTGCCCGACCCATGGATCAAAACTGGCAACCTTTGTGCTGTGAGGCACAGGCACTACCTGCTGCACCACCACGCCACCCTGTATTGTAGCTATGATATCATAATAGTATTCAGTTAAAGAGGTTAGTCTATCCCTGCTTCAACCTCGTGGATATCACCACATGAGATATTGAGAGTCTGGGGGAAGGGAGGAATCCGGTGCCTTTTTGTCTGGGTTTCAAGTTCACTGTTTAAAAACCTCTCCTCTGCTTTTCCATGCCTGAATCCAGAGGATCAGGGAGTGGAAAAAGAAGCCAAAGCACTTTCACACTAATGGAAAGTGAGAAAGCATGGAGAGAGCTGAAAGGTATGTGGGATCACAGCTGATCTTATCTCAAACTCCAGGAAGACATTAGGGTTTAAAGTAAACTGTGACCTACATTAGTGGTAGAGGGTCCACACAAAGGTTAAAGTCCCAGTTTGCTGTGTATTTGTCACAGTATTTCACATGCCTCTTCTTGTGATCAAACATAGAGTGGTGTTTAGCGTACACGTTACTCCACCCTGGTGTGTATGTTTGTGTTCTTGAGTGTGTGGCGCTAACAGCCTGTTAAGTTGATGTTGGCACCACATGAAAGGTCCCACATACTTGCCTGTGGGGGAGGTCGGTGGGATAATCGCTACCTTGATATCAACTTTGGGGAGCTGTGGTCATTATGAAGTGACACATAAGAACAGACTGGACACAGATGTTGTCAGGCAGATAATGCTGGAAACAGGCCAGATGTGAAGTATATCTAGCCTACACACTGCAGTGGTTCACACCCATAACAGCGGAAGTCTTTCATTTAGTTTGTCTCGCCTTCTGAGGGGGTTTCCCACAATTTACTGATGGAATGTCACAGATATCACCGTAGGACAAACTCAAATTTTTTGATTTATCAGTGTTAACATGCTGCAGCCTGGACAACATTTATCAACTAGAAAGCACTCAGAGAGCGCAAGCATCCGCCAAGGTAGCTCACATATTGCTGTTACATCTATAAGCAATAGTTCCATGATAAAGTTACCATCATAATATGACTCCTTGGCCCTGAAAACCCACACCTAGTCACTCGGAATCATGTTAATATCATTATTAGACAGTTATTAAGCAAAAATGATCATTTGCTAATGGGGGTTTTCTGGATCACCACCAAAATCTAAATGTTTTAACCTGGGCCATTGATTGAACTTGGCCAGATACAGCAACTGTAATCAAGCTGATGTAGTGCTAATGGACCGAATCAAACAGACCGTGGCTATAGTTAGCATTGCTAGCGTTACCAATCCAGTCCTGGGAATAGATTAACATGAACAAATCTGTGTGGAATATGGATACACATAGCTCCAGTCCTTATGCCAATGTCATCTGAGGGCAGACTAAATACAGCTTTAAGTTTATTTTGTACATTTATTTTATATCAAAACACTGCCAAATTGCCTTAAGCTAAACAATGGCAGGGCAGCACAGTGGCACAGCAGTTAGTGCATGTGCCTCACAGCAAGAAGTCCACTGGTTTGATCCCCATGTCAGTGCTTTCTGCGTGGAGTTTGCATGTTCTACCTTTGCATGTGTGGGTTCTTTCTGGCTTCCCACAGACCAAAAACATGTTAATAAGACTGACTCCAAATTGTCCTTAGGTATAAGTGTGAGCATGAATGGTTGTCTGTCTCTTTATGCAGCCCTGTGATAGGCTGGTAATCAGCTCAGGATGTACCCCACCTCTCGCCCAGTGTCAGCTAGGATAGGCTCCAACTCCCCCGCTGTGGAGATGATGGATCCATCCGATCAACAATGTCATTTCTTAATGTCCAGTTGTGTATTTTTGGGTTGTGGTGCAAAAACAGACTTAATGTCTTGAAAAAGGTCACAGCCACAGTCCAAGCTAGTGGCAGGTGGCTACATCACTCACTAGGCTTAACAGGCTTTGGTCCACACAAGCACACAGCGACCTTACCATGAGTACCAATGAGGGTATTTGAGAAATAACAGGTAAGGAAATCAGGATCAGACTTAGTAAAGTTGAGCTTTAAGGACGTACTATTAACCCCTCTACTCTGGAAACCAACAACGCAACAGGACAACACTTTTTAAACTTCTGTGCTGCTTTAGCCTATTTGTGTTTGCCCCCAGTTTTTCTTTGTTTTGTCTCTGGCTAATGTTGACATTATGCATGACATATTGTTAAGCAACTCAAGATCAGCTCCACAGACTTATGTTAAGTTCTAAGCTTAAGCCACACAGGATTAAAACACAAGAAAAAGGTCCAGTTGACAAATCACTTCATTCTGCACCTTGGTCTCTTTAAAGAATGATATAAAACATATAAAATCATATGTACAATTAGGTCAGAATTGTAAGATAATACATGTTACTTTTCACAAACCATCTGAATACAAAATAATACAGACTATAAATAGACAGTACTTTGTTTTTACACAAGGCACAGTTACTAGTGGTGTGTATGTGCTCCTCTCATAGCTGCTGCTCCTCAAACAGAATCTGAGCGTAGACGGTACCGCTACCCGCTGCTTTTGTGTCAGGAAGGGGCTTCACCAGGTCCAGCTCTGCATATGTCAGATTCTCCTCCACTATCCTCGGCTGGAGATGTGAGGGGAAAGGAAGAAGTGAAAAAAGGAGGACGGGCAGAAAGGAGCATTGGAATAATGATCTGCAATATATATCTTTAATATTCCATCACTGTCAGAATCATCCATCATAAACATGAATATTAATCATAAAAAACACTTAAAATTACAGATAAACTTACTCATATCTTATTTATAAAGTCAGCTTAACATCAAATTTGTCTCATTCTGTAAAATTACTTAAAAAATATGCAACACTAAGATGCTAAATGTAACTAGATTTCATGAAATGATGTTTTTAGTCCGTCATCATCCTAGTTCTTTACAGCATTTATTTGGTAAAAACAAACATCATCATGGTGTAGACATCACTTTACTTGTACTTGGGTTCAGGTCATTAAATATGCTCTTGTATGTGTACCAGTAATACCATTACACATCAAGCTACTTCTTTGCATGTAAACCAAAAAAACCAAACCTTAGGTCATATGCCAGTTTTATTACATTTTTTTTAAACTTTTATTTACTGGCATTCCTGACAACAGAAATGATAATCTGTTCGTTTTCATTTCTTTGTTGCTGGATAACATCTAAGGGGTATTGCATGAGCACTGCTGAATAGTTTCCATTTTACTTACTCTATACCAGTGTTGTGCCTGAATGCTGAAATCAAAGTGTTTAGTGAGTGCTCTCATGCTTTTGATGAATGATGAACTGAATGATTATTTTTAACCCATGGACAAAACATGAGCGTAGTTTACTCTGGGGACAGAAAGTATTCAAATGTGATCCCCCTCCTGTCCTCTACTTCCCTCTCTCTCTCTTTTGTCATATGATGTTATTTTGTGTCTATTTGTTTAAAAAACGCACATATTTAATGTAAGTAATTGACTAAAAAAGTGCAGGAATGAGCCCCAAAAAAGCGAGTTAGCATTTAGCTCTTCCTGGTTCTGAAGCCCCAAACAAATTGGGATTTGGAATACTGGTTTCAGATAAATGTTAGAAAGTTTGTGATGAAAACACGCACATGATATCTCAATGTCTAAAAGGAAATAATAAAATGCATCTGGTGTTGCCTGCTTTTTAATCCTAAATTGTCTTTGTGTGTTTAAAATGACAGTTGCTTAATAATTGCTAACAAGGACTACAAAGATGGCCGGGGACCCAACTATAAGCATTTATGATTCTTTTATAATAATAAATTATTTATACACTATTGCTACAGCCATGACCAACTTGATCAGATCACGTGATTATGAGGAAACTCTAAAAGAAGAGGTCACAATAAGACGTTATACATTGGAAATATTATTGCTTCTAAGGCGAACCTCCATGTTGTAGTTCAGCAGTAGCTTTATAGCTTTTTGCTCTCGGCAATTATGTTTAAGCCTAAAACATCGTTAATAGTAGCTTTGTTAGTTAAGATTATCACAAAGAGCAGAACATTTAAGTTTCACTTTTTTTGTTGTTGACTAGAGAGCTTTTCATCAGAAATGATCCACAACAGTGAAAAATCCCACAGGCTCTTAGTGGGCTTGCAGTCGAGGGAAACAGCACGATGCTAACTTTAGCGTTGGCCTACAAAAATACATCATCCCTGCACTACCACTCTATAGTTTCCCACATTCTGAAACTGATAAACCTGTATCGTATCTTAAAGCGAATCTGCTGTACTAACAGCCTACAAATAATAGGGTTAGATACATATATTAGGATGTGTTTATTATTAAACAGTGCTGACTTAAACAAAAAGCTCTGCACTGATTTTCTGTTGAAAATGTACTTTTTCAACATAATTCATAAATTTGAACTTAGCTTACAGTTTTATGGCCCTGATTTGGATAAAACTTGATAAGGAGTGGCTTGATGTTGCATTCAATGCTCTAAACTGTATATGCTGCACATAAATTCATGTGAACTTAGTCTATTAAGTGATTAGATTCCTGATGATTTGACAGTTATGAATGATGAATAAGTTAATCAAGGAGTAAGAAGCGTCATAGAACTCACCAGTACAACTTTCCTCGGTTGTGGCATTAAAAGTTTGGGTTTCCGTGTTTTCTCTCCAATTGGAACTGCAATGACAGTAAAGATAAAAATATATATTACCAGAATAAACTGAGGTGTGGGTCAGTCTAATCAGAAGGTTGCAGGTTCGAGCCAAGCTCTGGCTGTCACATGGCGATGTGTCCTTGGGCAAGACACTTAACCCCAAGTTGATCCCACTGCTGCATCAGTGGTGCATTAATGGGTTAAAAAGGGTGTGAATGTGTTGGTTGATACTGATGGACAATTTACAGTAACTCTAAAAACCAATTAGTGAATGAATGGGTGTGAAAACGTAGGTGTGACCTGCGGTGTAAAGTTGCTTTTAGCAGTCAAGAGACCAGAGAAGCGCAATATAAGCTCAAGTCCATTTACCAAAGTTTAAGTTAAACCAAGTATGTGCTGATGAACCATCCATTTATCAGTAAGAATGAGTTTGATGTTGACCTCTTGTCAGAATATATTTAATAGCAAACAAAGGATTTCACCACAAAGTAAGATCAACATACCAAGCCTTTTTTCACCAAGGCTTAAAATTGCAATTGAAGATTTCGAGTATAATAAATCTCACACTGCAGATTTTCACATTGAACAGAGCATAAAAGTGTCTTTCTTGTACAAGGATTACGTCTTGTGTTTAATCAAATTGCAGATAAAAAGAAAAAATGCATCAGAATTAAAAAAACAAAAAAAAGTTTGCAACAGCCGTAACAGTTTTTATAAATGCACTGATTTGCTCTGCTGCATTGAAAGAGCTACTAAATAACCAGAAAACCTTCCTTAACTTATACATATATTACTTTAGCTGTGGATCCACAATACCCTCTACTAATAACATTCCAAGGTATTACGTCATAGAAGTTAGTGCTATTTGAGAATGACCTTGGCTTATGAGTTTGCCAAAAAGGTGAACCCTCCAGTTAAAAAGAAAGCTGGCCTTTTAACACAGAAAAATCTGACTTAATACTCAACAGGCCTGGCTGAGCCTCTAATCTTTAATTAGCACGAAAAAGTTGTCACTAGAAACGGAAAGGTTTTCCTTTGCATTTTCAAAAGTGCTCCACGTCCACACAGATACGCGCGCATGCCAGGCCAGTAGTTGGACATGCAAGTTTGTAGTGTCCTTGGCGAATATAACAAATGCGTCTCTGCTGGTCAGAGCATTTACACAGCAAATACAAGTTTTGTTGGAGGAGCGATAACAAACAGGTAGCAGCACACATGTTGCTTGGTAGTCGACCATAGCTGTTGTTGTTGTTGTTCCTCGGTGCGCGTGCTAGCTTTATCTAAAAGAGTACTGCACATGCACTGCGCGTCATCGTTTTCCTTGACAATGGGGATCCCTGTTTAGACGGAGACGACAATGAAAACATTTTCAAAGTGTTTCACTTTTGACCCCAGTTTCAAAGGTTTGTGGATTCAGGCACTCGCAAACAGAAGGTGCAAATGCAACGAAAACTCTCCTTTTTCGTCAGTTTTCATCGTTGTGTAAATGGGTCCTTATTTGTGGTGACCCTCAGCACAAACCAATCCCGAGAATGAACACATTTAACCTCTTATCTTGACTTTTCCTGCACGAATTTCTTGTCAGGAATGTAATTTTTAATGAAAGGTTTAATTTACATTTAACACAGAGCAACAGCAAAGATGAGAGGATGTGGAGTCTGGCTTACTTTTAGCTGGTATCTCTGGTGGTATCTCCTCTTGGTAGTCTCTGCTCCTTTTTTTCCTGTACCTTCTCTCTTTCTTGGGCAGAGCAGGAGACACGCTGACTAAACTGGTGACAGTCTCTCCTGAGCTGGAATCAGAGACAGAATTGCAAAAGGTTCACAGCATATGGGAACAATTTTGATAATATCTGAAGCTGTGTGAAAGCAGAAAATCTTACCTGTTCTGTGGGCTTTTGACCAAGTGGTAGTTGTCTGCAGAGATAAAACATATTTTAATATTTTGGTATCAGCTAAAGGAGATTGTACTTTTTTATGCAACACAATAACGGAATAACGTAATCATACAAGATGAAAAGTCAGATAGTAGTTATCTTGACGCTCACCTTTTAACCTCTGTTTCCTCTGTATGTACTGGCAGGTTACTGTCACCGTGAACATGCACATACACAACAGACCCACTGAGCAGATCAGCACCGCACACAGGTACACATCTGGAACACAAACACATGAACACACACTCTGGTCAAACAGAACATCCGCCTCGTGCCTGCGGCTTAAGGTTACACTCAAATTTAAAGAAAGAGAAGCACGTTAGACGGAGCTATTCATGGCTCTGAGCTCCTTTGAGTGAAGCTATTTTTGTCATTCATGGATCATACGTTGCAGGTCTACCACAAAAACACAAACACTAAAAATAGGCCGACTTACCTTCAAACAAGCTCCACAGGCTTTCTTTGGTCTTGGTGTATGGCAGCACATGTACTACATGAGGAGAAAAAAAAGAGAAAGGGAGAGGAGAGGTTTGTGAAGTGTGGAGTCATCACTGTGGCTTCCTTGCCGCCTGATTATATGCTAGCAAAAGTTTAAATAAAGTTAATTGTAGGAAGACAACTAGCTGAGGTCAGCCTCCTCCCTGCCTGATTGTGCTTCTGAATCAGTCTCCAGAGGATTCAAACCTGACCTGTGCTGCATGAAAAAGGAAATCAAGGTCAGTAAATCAGACATCAATGCCATGAAGAGTGTCTAAGTTTTTACGCTTTATTTGATATTCCCCACGAGCACCCAAGTCTCTCAGCAATTTGAGTGACATGCCTTAAAAATGTATACTTGGTGTTACATGAGGACTTTGTTAGCCACAGTAATGATAATCAGCTGCGTCACTGTAAGGAGAGTACCATCATGGCAGCAAGGTCATAGATTGCTGCAAATGGGCCAAGAGATTTTTGGAAAGTGTTGAAGGCTTCAAATGAAAAATTACTGAATATTTTCAAAGAACACAACCATGAAGTTTATCAGTTTGTTCATAAAATATCTTGTCTTTGTCATTTGTACAATTGAAAATAGGTTGAAAAGTACAATGATGGGCAGTATTGTCACTACAAAAAGCGTTGTTTGCAGTGTTAATTTTGACAGCACTTTTTAATTTTGTTTTAGTCTTATGCCTAAAATATCGTTTTAGTCATAACTAATCATCTTAATTGTTTTGATTTTAATCTTTTTTTTTTTTTTAATTACATTTTAGTCAACAAAATCCACTGTAAATTGGGTGAACTAAAATATGACATGTAAAATGTAAGGCATTTTCTATGTGTCCTTGAATTTCTGAAGTCATGTTTTACACTTGGATCCCACCATCAGGCAGCTAAGGCAGTTGTGACTGGATGTCCCTCTTAACTCATCCAACCTTTCCACACAACCAAAGTAGCTGTGATTGGATATATCCCTAACTTGTCCCTACTTTCTATATGAAGAAATTAGGTCTGACTGGATTTAGTCTCTGTCAAACATTTTAGTCTAGTTTTTATCTGTTGATGAAAATGTCAGTTAATTTAGTTTTAGTTTTAGTCCATGTGCACTTGTTTTTTTAGTGATAGTCTAGTTTTTGTCAGGGGAAAAAAAAACTATGACGAAAATAATAAGTCAACAAAATTAACACTGGTTGTTTGCAGCTTAATTACATGTTCCAGTAGCTTTGTGGTAGTGTCATTGTATTCTGGGTCAAATAGCATTTCAGTAACTAGTTGTTTTATTGACCAAATAGCATGGTAGTGTCTGAACAAGCTACACTTTTCCCTCATCAGAGGGAGAGCCACAGCAGAGCTCTGTCACAGTCCTAAACACTTTTAAGGAAGAGTAAATGACGTGAGCTTATAAGTAGTTTTGGTGAACCTCATAGGTCCAAGGCACTGGGACAATTTTGTCTCATCGTTTTAAGCTCCAGTGTCCGTTCTGCAGCAGAAATCATGAGCCAAAGGTGGGCTGGACATGCTTACAGGTGATTCACGAAATTAATTATCAAAAAAAAACACATTAAGTGTGACATTAACAGAGTAATCTGTAAAGATCAGTGATCAATACTTTAATAGCAACTATGGAGCATGAAGGAGAGCAAATGAACACAACTGATAAAGAGTAATGGACAGATTAGGGGAGACAGGAACAAAGTGAACCATTGTGGTGAGTTATGAAGCCTGATGTCAATATTGGGGAACTTTATGAGTTTTTTTTGTATTTATTTAACAGTGTAGGGATAATTTATCAGACTGCTTACCCTCAAAATGTAGTTTTGGCTTTTTAGTAAGTCATTATTTTGTAGGGCCTATATTAAATGACAGCAAAGCTAAACTTAATTGATCTAGGACATTTAAAGCAGTTGTATAATTGCCTCTATCATATGGGAAAAAGGCTGATTTTAGCTGACCAAAATGATTTTCTTAAAATGTGTGGATGTATTGAAATCAGAAGGTAAAGTTAATAGAGAACTACACGGGCAAATCAAAGACAAACCGCTTTTTTTTTTTTTTTTTTTTTTTTAAATCATATTTGAAAAGAAGACACACTTTAGATAGGTAAAAAAAAAACAAAAAAAAAACTAAGCAATATATATGATTACAATAAAAATAATAATACAAATACTAACACAAATAGTAATAATGATAATATTGATACTGACATGATAATAACAATAATAGTTATATTTATTATTGCTATTATGTTGCTGTAACTTAGCTTGAGACTTTTGTCCAGGCCCATGAGGATTTTTTTCATGAGTAACTTGTAACTTTACTCACTACATTTTACAAGTTGCTTGCCAATCATTGGAAAAGTATTTGCAAATTAAAGTGTTTTGTTTTAATTTACATTTTACACAGCGTTCCAACATCATTGGACTTGGGTTTTGTATTAAGATCCTATTTTAATCAGTCTTCCAACAGAGTTAAGAAGTCCAAATCATGGCTTGTAGTCTCTATGGCAGCACTATTCTCACATTGGCTGGGGCCTTTCATGTTTTATTAACTCTGGCAGATACTTTTGGCTCCCCATCCCATTCAGAGCTCATTCATGTCAGTCCAAAAACCACGTTTCATGTAATATTGGGTGATTTTGATGTGCTGACTGAGCATAGATACTGTTTGGGCACTTTGTTAACATGATCCACTGACACAGATGTAAAACATTTGGAATGTGCTACCACATCAGACTTCAGTGTTCTGGATGATACATTCTGCTGCTTTCACTTTCTCAGGGTTAGCCTATAAATTATCTCAACCTCCAAAAAAATAAGGATGATGGACTGGAGCTATCAGTGGAATAGAATAGAAGCCTTGCAGTTTACCACCATGCAAAACATTTTCTTTGCTGCAAGCTGCTGCAAAAAAGTTCTGACCTACCTAACCTTAGTAAAGTTTGTGCTGATGGCTGAAGGCTGAAATTATGAGAGGGGTCTGGCTGCAGCCCTCCACTGTCAGGTGTCCTCCACTGTCAGGCTGGATTTGAAGTCTTATTTATATGCCCTTGTCTGAGCAACTGTGCCTGTAAATTACCTCTAAGCATACGCTTTTGTAATTTTGTCAATCAGTTCATTTGAGAGCTGAAAATGTGACACAAATGAGGAGTTTGGCACATTTCTCCAAATCATATTGGAGCTCTGGCTAGAATCAGGTCAAAAAGACTTAATATTAAAAACGTTTTATTTTCCAAAGAAAATCCCACAATAGGATGTTTCATGAGCAGAGGGCTGCTTACAAAAGGTTCAGTAACTCTGGAAACATAGAATTCTGAAAATTTCCATAAAGATAAAATAAGGACTATTCATGTGGAGGTCCCCGAGCTCTACATCTATGACATTAAGCTGAATTACAGAGGCTGATCAAGCTGTGCAATGGTCACAACATCCTAAAGTCGATCAACAGTAAGACCATTGCTCTGTTAATCAATCATTTTGACCAGAAAGGGAAAAAATATAAAATTATAAAACTGCCTGGAAATTTCCTTGATAAATCTGGTCTGAGAACAAATGCATTCTTATCTCCTTTATCCATACCACTGTATATCTGGTCAAGCAGAGTGCACAGAGAAAACCCATGCACACTCAGGGAGAACATTAAACTCCACACAGAAAGGCCCTGTCCAATCAAGCTACCTACTTGCTGTAAGGCGGCAGTAATACAGCACCACTGTGCAACCTTTCAATGTCATCAGTCGCACAGAAATAACATTTGACTAAGAGCTGACCAGTGTGTCCTCATTCATATGATTTATAAGAATAGATCCAGCCATGATCAGCTAGTGAGCACAGCACACTAACAATTTGGAATTATTGAAAAAAACAAATCAACGAAAATCTTATATAATAAAATTATGAACAGGACTTCACGTGTTTACTTGTCAGACCTTTAAAATGTGTTGTCAGGAGGGCTTTAAAAGGATGTTTCCTGCAAGAGAACTCGTTTTTCATCAGGCAGCCCCAACCCCCCTCATGTGTGCAGTGCAGTTCACTCACTTTGAATCACTAAACATATATCTGCCTTTTGTAAAGCACATGCCTAATGGAGTGCATTTTTGACTGTAAAGACTTCAATGAAAGATGAAAGACAAGCAGCAGAGGCTGATGGTGCATTAGGCAAATTTGTGTTTTCATACCGTCAGAGAACAGCTTTACAACCAAGAGCTTTTTTGACTCTCTGTTTATTAAACCATATGATCAACTAGAAAAGCACCCAGAGAGTGCAGACCCCTGCCAAGCAGCTCAGTTCCAGCAGTGGCCTTTCCACAACCCCTGTAAAAGATACAATTCTGGATCACCAGATCCAGAATAGTGCGAGAATCAGGACCAAAATCAGCACATACATGGAGGTTCTTATCCTGTATGAACACAACAAGTTTAGGGAACATCACTTCATATTTTGATTTTATATGAATTATTGAATGTTGTCAATGGGATTTCCAATTATAAAGTTCAATGGGTTTTTGTGATGTCAACCTGAATTGGATCCAGATGATCCAATTCAGGAATTTACAGGAACACAGGAAGAGGCGTGGTTAAGGTGTGGTCCTGCTCCTGAAATTCTGCTATGAGCTCCACTTGTGGGAGTTTTTTTAATTTTGTGATTTTTTTTGGCATCTAGACACACACACAAATCATCACCAAAATTGAATCATCTCTATGTTGGGTCATTACCAACATCTCCTGAAAATTTCAGCATCCGCCCAGTAGTTTTTGTGTAATCTTGCTAAAAAACAAACAAACAAACAAGCATATACCGGCAAAAACACAACCTTGTTGGCAGACGTAATTATTACTTTAACATGATATTTTCATTTTCATTGTCAGACAGTGAAAGTCATCGGTGTGTTTCTTGGCCTCTGATTGTATACGTTTGAAGTTTTATCATCCATCTATCAATTATCGATACAGCCTATGCCTTTCTGGGTCACAGGAGGCAGCCTATCCCAGCTGACAGTGGGGCAGAAGTGGGGTAAACCCTGGATCGGTATCCATACCATTGCAGGGCCACATGGAGATAGACAACCATACACACATACTTAGCCAAGGACAATTTAAAGTCATGATTAAATGAACCAGTTTACACAACATCAAAAACGGCAGAAAACTGAGGGTTTTCGTTGCGTTTGCACCTTCCGTTTACACAAGAACAATGCCCGCAATGCCTGAATCCACAAACTTTTGAAACCAGGGTCCAGAGTGTAAAGCTTTGGAAACGTTTTTGTTGTCAACTCCGTGTGAACAGGAATGGTCGTTTTCAGGGAAAACAGGTTCGCACGGCGCACGCACAGTACTCTTTCAGGTAAAAGGTAAAGGTTGTGAGCAGGAACACCAACAACAACAACAACAGCAATGGCCGATAACCGAGCATCATGTGTGCTGCTAACTGTGCCAGGTTTGTTATTGCTCCTCCAACAAAATGAGGATTTGCTCCGTCATACTCTGACCAGTGGAGATGCACTCACCATTGTTGTTTGTGAAAAGTGTGTCTCCACCAGAAAGCATTAGCACACAGACGCATGTTGTAACACCACTGTTTCACTACCAACTTACATCGCCAACTACTGGCCTGGCATGCACGCTACTGCGTTCCAGTCGTTATCACGGATGAAGTGCTTTTGAAATTGCAGAGGAAAAACCTTTCTTTTTCTGGCTAAAAGGTTTTTGTGTAAATGGGCCCTCACAAGCATGTTTTGGGTCTGTAGGTGGAGATAGAAGTCAGGTCAGGTCAGATCAGATCACGCCTGGGAGCAAATGCCTGGTCAGCACTTCGCCAGTCATCATCTGTGACGACTCATCTGCACCAGCAGTAACGTTAACCCTATTTCATTCATAGGTGCTTACATCTGGTGAAGTTTAAGACACAAGGGATGCCAACCTCTTCAGCTGCTTTACCAGCTGCTATAACCAGTGGCAGGTCTGTACAGACTGAACTACACTGCCAAAACAGAAGTGCCCAGAGAAAAGTCACACAGGCACACGTAGAACATGCAAATTCCACACAGAAAGACCCCGGCTGGCAAACCATCAGCCCTCTTTCTGTGAGGCATGCGCACTAACCTGCTGTGCCATTGTGCTGCCCCCAAATTTAGAGAGTTTATCACAAATTCAAGGAGGACATTCGCTTGAAAGAAGTCTTCAAAAATGAATTGACATATCAAGTTCACAGGCAAGGGATGATCATGAGGCCCCGGAACATTTGACTTTGTAAAAGACTGATGAGAAAAGTCCTGCGTGCACAAGCAAAGAATGACAAGAAAAACTCCATGACCTTTACCTCTGACCTCTGATGCACAAATTCTGATGCATTTTTATATCAGGTTTCACAAGCTGGCAAAGAAAGATCATGAAACTTGATGGCCTTAGTCTTTGACCCTTGACCTTCAAAGTCTAATCTATTGAGTCATAGTTAGTGTGTAAAGCTTTATGGAAACTCTCTGAGAGTTCATCAAATAAATAATTAACCAATTGAATGGAGGGCGTCAGCTCTACTAATGCTTGATACACTCCCCATACCGGACGACAGTTCTAATGTCTTTTCCAAAATTTTTCCCAGCCAACACAAAGTCAAAAGTTTCTCTGCAGAATTTATCGGAGTGATTACAATTCCAGTTATGTCCTGTTTGTCTCCTAAACGGTGAAGAAATTGTTTCCAACAGTCAACCTGAAATCAGGTCCCACACACTCAGTCATCTCTCCACCTCATCTGACCACAGTAGTCTTAACACTGCTGTTCTCTTGCTGAGCTGGTGGTAAGAAGCTCATGAAGTGACACCCACCGAGGCGTCTAGAAATACCCCAAACCACCGGCAGCTGACGACAGGAAGGCTGGCCGTGTCGGCTGGAGACTCTCCCACAGGCAGACTGGCTGTCCTGGGAGCTCCCTGCCTGACAAACTCTCGCTAAAAGATTCAAACCATACATATTTTGTGAGAAAGAGCTATGCTAATGGAGACTTGGACCTCACACGGATCTTTATTGAGCAGTGGATCTCAACTGGTCTGGCTTCGGGACCCACCATCACCCCTTAATGACACACTACGACCCAAATGGAGGAAAATACTCAACTTCTCAAATTTATTTAATAAAAAGATGCTGCACTTTGAGCCTGAGATAGTACAGAATATCACAGTATGCCAACACAAAAACAAGTTTAATGAGAAACCAAAATGTCCTGCATCTGGTGATGCTAGAGAGGGAAATATTCGTTTTTACATTTAATTAGCTGCATTTTAATTTAAACGTGCATCTTAGGGACACAATGTTTTACCAGTAGCACTAAATAAGCCATCATTCATGAGGCTGTCACAAAACACTTCAGTAACTTCAGCCTTTTTTTTTTTAACAGAGCTTTATGAACAAACATGAAATAAAAAGGTCCAGCTACTAATCAGTTGTTTTAAAAAAATCTTAAGAATATGTAGCTTAAGCTAAGTACCTACTTATGAATATTTAGCAAACACCTTTCTATTAAAACATGTTTCTTTAGCATTACAGGGTATTATCGCCACCTGTTGTTAAGGAGTGTGAATAGACAGCACTCCACTACTTAAAAACTCCATTCAAAATATAAGCACTGGAATGTTTCCTATAATTTTTCTGCGACCCACAAAACACCAGTTTTGAATCACTGCTTTAGAGTATTTTACAGAATGACATAGGGAGAAAAAGAGCAAATGACTAGAATTATACAAAAATAAGAAATAAATCAACCAAATTTAAAAATCAATTCCTTTCTTCCATCAAATAAATCAGATGTAGCCACTCTGTGTCAAATCAGGGGGAAATAGACGTAGGACCAACTGGATGCATGCTAAGAAAATGTCCCAACTGGAAAATTTGTGAATTTATAGTCAGTACTAAACTGTTTATTACCTAAAGCATGAATTAAGCTGTCAGACATGACATGAAATACAAGAATGGTTGCAGCAAAGTCTGCACTTCTGTGAAAGCTAACATTCAGTCCAAAAACAGTTTCTTCATGTTGCAGCACCATGTCTATCTTTAAATATATCTTCTTATTTTAAAACAGACATTTAAATTAAACCTAATATGGACAAGAAGGCAATTGAAAAGAGTGCCTTTTATACTTGAAGGGATGTTCTAGATTATTGGAGTGGGTTTGTATGAGATACAGTGACAGAGATTTGCTCTGCATCTGCACAGAACTGACACTGGAACCAGGGCTATGCATTGCTGCAGATGTTCCCACAGACTGCTGGGTTTATAGACATTGGGTAAAAAAGTGTAAATGAAAACTATATTAAAAGTATGTATAACTTTCCACTAGCAAGCCAATTTATTTAGGCACTACACAGCAAAATCTGTATGGACAAATTAACACTATTAGAGTTAATATTAACGCTTCTTAAAGGGATTCGCAAACAGTTTATTTGTTTTTGTGTCTTGCCTCACTCTCGAGTCCATGACAAGCAGATAGACACCATTTTTTCGTCTGTATGTCCAGTAACAAGAAAGAGATGGCCAAAGCTTGCCCACTGCTAGATAGCTTAGCTCAAACACTGGGAGTCAATGGGTATAGCTAGCCTACCTCTGCCTATAGTCATCAGATAAACTCTTCAGCAACTCTAAACAGTCCTATGTTCTTGCTGAGTCTTGTTTTTTACTGCATTATGTTACATTATCTTCTACTATCATTGTATTATCTTTTTCTACTCCTAACGGAGGGTTTGTTTTGTTGATCTACTTTGCGCTACATAGACTGACGCTCGAAAATGAGTCAAGTCTTTTGAATGGCTCTTTTAAGTAAACAATGAGAACCGATTTGCAGTTGTGAGTGAGCCATTCGTTTGTGAGCCATTCTTAAATTTGCAGTCAATTTGCATTTAAGAATCTGATGACCTCAGGCAGAGGCAGGCTAGCTATACCCATTGACTCCCAGTGTTTGAGCTAAGCTAACGAGTGGTGGGCGAGCTTTGGCCGTCTCTTTCTTGTTACTGGATATACAGACGAAAAAATGGTGTCTATCTGCTTGTCATGGACTCGGGAGTGAGGCAAGACACGAAAACAAGGAAAATGTTGGCGCATCACTTGAAGTATCTATATGGGTCCATATAAGTTTAATTGTTGACTCTTTTTGGGGATAATGTAAAACTTTGAAACACTTAACAGTTTGACTTTTCATAAACCCTTCTATGCAGTTTTAGGAATTCACTTTGTCAGAGTATCTTTTTAAACTAAGTGTTAACTCTATATTTACTACAAAGTATAAGAATTGTTTTGTCTTTACTATAGATTAATGGGGACAGTTAGGTGAGATATAGATACCATGTTTGGTTAGAGCACATATATGAGGGAAAAAAACTATATATTCATAATGCAGTTTTCATGGTGGGGGTTTGATGTGGTAGCTGTTCATCCAAAAATGGGGGACAGGCAGAATGATTGACTTTACTAGTGTCACTTACAGGTCTAGAGTGAAAAGTTTAGAGCACCTACAGTAACACTTTTAGATTTGATTAAACATCAGTTTCACACTTGTTTTTGACACCAACACTTTTTCAACTGAGAGCGGGAATTTGACTTCATCCAGAGCACAATTAACTCTGCACTTGCCGAAAATTTGGACAACACGAAGATCACCGAGATGTCTTTGTTGATTAAAAAAACTCAATGCTCTCCTCCTCCTAGTCATCCAGACTGCTGCCCAGCTCATCTGTTTCCTTGTACCTCATACAACTCCACTTAAAGCTAGAATGGCTCATCAGTTCACTTGATATCTACTTCTTTCTGCCTTTTATTCAACCGCTGACCCCTTTCAGAGTCACAGGGGCTGTGGCCTATCCCAGCTGGCACTGGGCTAGTGATGGGATACACCCTGGACTGGTCGCCAGCTAATCACAGAACTCACTTTACGACTACAATGTAAAAATGAAATGTGCCATGCAGCGGTGTGTGCTTCCCCTGGAGTTCAGTCATCTGTTAACTTGCCACTTGCCAGCACCACTTCAGCTTTAAAGTCTCCACCAAATAAAAGTCCAAAAGGATTTTATGGAGCTAACAGTCCTTAGACTTTGCTCAGTAGGGAATACACCTTTGGATACAGTCCCTGTCTGTGAAACCACTAACCCTACATCAACCATATGTGACCTACATTCAGCTGTTTGGACACACAGACTTGAATTACTTTACAGGACAGATAGACGGAAAGGTTCTTGGCTGTCAATTACTGAAATCCATGTCAAATATTTAAGCTATGCTTAAGAGCAGGTTTCAGGTAAACAGTTTAGGAGTTAGCGAGGGGAGAGACTGCTCTTAGCCTTAGGTGTAAACACTGACTGTTAGATTTTATGTATGCAGCAACAAAGTACAACTAGCCATGTCATGACAGATGTTTAAGAAGCAAAGCTAATTTTCTTTCAGACTTTGTCAACTGTTCAAGCAGAATCTGACAAGAGAGGTCAGTCAGCACAGGATAAGAAAATGTCCAAATATTTCATCATATACATCAAGACATTTCATTTTGCACAAAGCTAGAACACGATTACACTGATTTCCACAACTTAAAATACAGAAAGATACATTTCTTTGTCAAGTTGTATAAATATCTGGGTACTTATTGAATTTAAAGCACACTGTGTCTGCTTTTTCCTGACACACTTTATTTCTGCTGCTGTATGAGACTTATGTTTGTCATTGCTTTCACGCCTTCTTCTTGTTTGCTGACACTTAAACATCTGAATGAAGCCTGAAAAACCACATATTGTGCAACTTTGGACAAATTCATTGGTCTGTGACCTTCCTGGGAGCAGATATAGCTTTACTAAAAATGCTAGAAAAGCTGTGCTATTTGGAAGTTAGTATCACCACAAGCTGTGCTGTTTATATTGAAACACGATTGAAACATTATTCAAAACTAGAAAACATGGTAGCTCACATATTGCTGTTACATCTATAAGCAATAGCTCCACGATAAAGTTACCATCATAATATGATTCCTTGACCCTGAAAATCCACACCTCGCACTCAGAATCACGTAGATGTAATTATTAGTTAGACAGTTACTGAGCAAAACGATCGTTTGCCAATGGCAGTTATTTGGATCACCACCAACATCTAATTATTTTTAAGTCGGGCCATTCGCAACATATCCGGAAAATTTCAGCAAAATCTGTCGAGTTGTTTTTGCGTAATCTTGCAAATGAACAAATAAACAAACAAACATATGCCAGCAAAAATATAACCTTCTTGGCGTAGGTACTTATGTCAAAGTGAGTTCTTTAATTACGAACAAAAAAACAAACAAAAAATAAAACAGCAATCTGAGTGTATACAGAAATATTTCCATGGCATATTTATACATACTTTTGAATCGGTAATTCAGGTTGAATCACATTTGACAGATTCTGTCAGTTTTCTTCATGTTTACAGTGTATTGATTTTTTTTTTAATAACTGGCACTGCAAAGGTGAAGGGCCGCATGTGGCTCACGAGCCGTCAGATGCCCAACTCCGCTTAAAACCATTTTCTCTGTCACATTAGTTTTAAATTGCAGATGACTTAATTTAAAGGCCCACCCTCTCTTCACTGTAGATTATTCACAGCATAAATCTTGATAACCTCGATGACGTTTATGTGGTCTTTTGCCTGCGTAGCTCTGTCAGTCCAGCAGCTGTACATGTTGGAATGATCAGAAACTGGATAAATCTGGTGCTCTGTGAGCCATAAAACTGCCTTTTATCCTCATCCTGAAAATGTCTCCTTTTCACAGCAGCATCTGAATGACTGAAGACTGAGTCAAACTGCAGCGGAAACATTTTAACAAACTACTTTTTGTTCATCTGAGCCACAGAGCTGAATTCATTTACTGACTGTTTTACAGTTTTGTGGCTCATTTTTGTCTCTCAACAAACCCAACGCTGTACACATCAGTATACAAGCGGCGAATAGAGGGGAGAATGATCCTCTGTGTCATCTCCATGCACAAAGCCATTTATAATTTACTGTATTTAAAGGACTGTTGATGACCGCAACCACAGAGCATCATTGAATGTCTTTACAAAGCTCTGAATCATGCTTTCACTTCCTGTTTCTTTTTGCAGACCGCATTAGCTGCTCTGTACACTGGTGCCCTGAGATCCTATTATGGTATTAAAACAGGCCTGTGCTGTTTGCTTCCCGTTCCTACTTGTTGGCCCAATTTTGCAAGTTTTGCTCAAACCCAAACATGGTTATGACCTCAGAATGGTGAAACATCTGATTTTAAACATTCATAGAGGTCATTATTTTCTCTATTCTGTCCCAAAATCGTCTCTTGACATCACCTTCATTATAAAAGCATCTATATTCTCACTATGTTTATTCCAAGCCAGTTCTCCGTCCACACTTTTCTCAAATGTTCGCCCAAACTCTCTGACCTCTCTGCCTGTGTTTGTTATAGTGGTGGTAGACTAATGGGGAGTCCTGTGTGTGTGACGGATTGTGGAAACACCTGGTCACCTGATGTTATCCGACCACAAGAATTCTTCCAGTGTGGCGTCAGAAACACACACGTTTATGGACACGGAGTCTCAGTCATCTGCTGGCTCTCATCTGGAGTGGGGACCAGGAGTGATGGTCCCACAGGGGCTTTAACCCCTCTGATGTGAAGCTCATGTTTATCATGGCTGTCAACAGGGCTGTGCATACCGGGAATAATTAACTCTGCCTGTTAGTCCTCAGGGCACAAATAGTGAAGTTTTCCAGGTCCGTCCATTATGATTACTCAGCCTACATCCTTGTCAGCTATGAATGCTTAATATTATTGGGAAAATATCAGTCCAGGCAGATAATTGTCTAAAAGGCTGATTAGTTTATCAGCACTTGATAGAATAGCTGAACAAATTGGCAGTATAAATTACAGATATTCAGTGTAATTTTGGCAACATGTATGAATGTGACATGTTTTTCTTTCATCACATCTGATTTTAACCGGAGTAGCATGTCACTATAAAAGGATCAGATCAATTTAAGGCCCTGTCCACACAGAAACAAATACGTTTTTGTTTCTCAATCAATCAATCAATCAATCAGTCAGTGTTAATCTTGACAGCACTTTTTAACTTATAGTCTTTTGCCTAAAATATCTTTTAGTCATAATTTATTTATCTAAATTGTTTTAATTTTAGTCTAGTTTTAGTTGATGAAATTTCACAACATTTTAGTCGACAAAATCTACTGTTAATTTAATCGACTAAAATATGAAGTGTAAAGTGTAAGGCATTTTTTATGTTTCCTTGAATTTCTGAAGTCATGTTTTACACTTGGATAAAATGAAACATCTTTAACCCTTTATTGAATGCCAGCAAAGTTTAAATTTATAAATTAACAGGCATCTCAGTTACAATACCAGTATTGACAACGAACAGTGAACCTGCTCTACGTGAATATATCAATTCATAAAAAGAGTAGCTCTGACTGGATCGCTCCCCAACTTACCCTGCCACCACCAAGCAAAGGCAGCAGTGATTGGATATATTCCTAACTTGTCCCTACTTTTTAATTATGTCTGATTGGACCAAATTGACCAAATTAGGTCTGATTGGATTAAGTCTTTGTCAAACATTTTCGTCTAGTTTTTATTTATTGATGAAAATGTCAATTGATTTAGTTTTAGTTTTTGTTCATGTGCACTTGTTTTTATTTGTTACTGTCTAGTTTCCGTCAGGGGAAAAAAAAGGTTGATGAAAACTATGAGGAAAATAATTAGTCAACAAAATTAACACTGCAATCAGTCACTCTTTGTTTGTATAGTACTAATTCATGACAAGTGTTATCTCAAGAGGGTGGCACAGTGGTGCAGCAGGTAGTGTGCGTGCCTCACAGCAAGAATGTTCTTCCTGTGCATATGTGGGTACTCTCTGGGCACTCCAGCTTCCTCCCACAGACCAAAAACATGCTCATTAGGTTGACTGGTGATTCCAAATTGCCCTTAGGTATGTGCATGGGCGTAAGTGGTTGTCTGTCTCTCTATGTGGCCCTGTGATTGGTTGGGGGTGTACCCTGCCCTCACCCATTGACAGCTGGGACATCATGTGGCAGCAGGGTGACGCAGGCTACACGTTTGGGCTGAAAGCCATGACATTGTGAGACTGAGCTGACTCACTGTAGCCGTCATAGCTAGTGTGTTTGAACTGAAAGGCTCTGATCACGGTCAGAACGTCACGTAAACAGTTAAATTCAGTTACGGTTGTTGCTCATTTAGGGCTATAATTGTACTTCTGCACTGGCAGCTCAGTCACTAGTTTATTTGTTTGCCAATGAAACAAACAAACAAACATACACCAGCAAAAACAGTTATGTTTTGCTGCGCCATGGGGTAAAACCAAACAGAGGGCTCTGTGCAATCCCTATTAAAATCAACAAAGAGTGAGTAGTGGAGGCTAGTGGAGTCAGTGGCATTGGATGGAAATGCAACATTAGAGGTGGGAGACAATTCAAAAAGCTTGTTGTAAAATTCTGCATGTCCAAAATGACTTGATAAATTGATTTCTGGTTGATATGACAGCCTTCCACAACATCAACACTGGCTGCTTTCTCTTGGAACCCATCAAAATATTTTTGGGATGTGACGGCTTGTACAAAAATTAGCATAGATGCTAACAGTTTTATCAGAGCTTTATCAGATCTGGACCACATTTCTGCATTAGATAAAAAAAATAGATAAAACCACCGAAAGCATTTCCCAATAGAACATATATTTTAGAGTGGTCCTTCTACAAAGCCCATCCTCAAATACTCTCTATGGGCTGCTGCCTAGATGGACGAGTGAAATATATGCTGAAATATATGCTGTATGATGTGTGTCAGATTAAATAAACTGGTCAACCTGAAAAAGGGGGTCTTGGTTCCCTTCCAAACAAGTTTGGCTTGTGATGAGTGTGAAAGCCATCTGGACCACACTAGGGCCAAACGATGTAACCTGACGGACAGTTCTATATATCCACCAGGGAAATACGCTGCCTCGCCAAAAAAAAAGTCACCTCCTGGATTTAACTAAGCAAATAGGTACGAGCCTCCTGTTGGATAATTACTGCACGTGTGATTATCTTTCAGCTGTCAACAACTTATTTAACCCCAGCTGATGCAATGAGTAGCTTCTCATTTCTTAAACAACCATGTGGAAAGACACATCCTGTGGTCATGGAAAAGATGTTAGTCTGTTTAAGAAGGGTCAAATCATTGGCATGCGTCAAGCAGAGAAAACATCTAAGGAGATTGCAGAAACTACTAAACTTGGGTTAAGAACTGTCCAACGCATTATTAAAAACTGGAAGGATAGTGGAGAAGCATCGTCTTCAAGAAAGAAATGTGGTCGAAAAAAATCCTGCATGATCATGACCGGTGATCACTTAAACGTTTGACCAAATCAAATAGAAGAAAAACAACAGTAGAACTCAGGGGTATGTTTAATAGTGAAAGTAAGAGCATTTCCACACACACAATGTGAAGGGAACTCAAGGGATTGGGACTGAACAGCTGTGTAGCCTCAAGAAAACCACTAAACAGTAAGGCTTACTGGAAAAAAAAGGCTTCAGTTTGCTAGGGAGCATAAAGATTGGACTCTGGAGGACTGGAAGAAGGTCATGTGGTCTGATGAGTCCAGATTTACCCTGTTCCAGAGTGACGGGAGCATCAGGGCAAGAAGAGAGGCAGGTGAAGTGATGCACCCATCATGCCTAGTGCCTACTGTACAAGCCTGTGGGGGCAGTGCTATGATCTGTGACAAATCTTGTGACATTGCAGAAGCTTATTGAAACAATGCCACAGCAAATTTGTGCTGTAATCAAAGCTAAAGGCAGTTCAATGAAATATTAGAGTGTGTGACCCTGTTTTTCAGTGGGGACTTTTTTTTGGCCGGGCAGTGTATGTCACCAGCCCATGTGGAGAAGATCCCATAGAAAATGTTTTCAGAGGGCAGAACCTTCAAACACAACAGCAGCTGGTAATTGGACGATCATTCTGCCAGTCACACTCATCACAGACTAATCCATATCAAGCCACAGTATGACGTAGCAGCTAGACCCTGTTGTTAGCCGTTAGCTTAAACTATGTTTTAGTACTTAGACTATCGTCTGACATTAAATTACACAACACAGATGTATCATTTACCACTTACATGTGACATGAACCTTGTCAACAACAATCCCCACCAAGTTCTCCTGGTAATTCTAAGGAGAGCATATTTCACCAGGTATCGCTGAGTAACCATGACTACCATGGACTAACAGGCATCATCCGCTAAGGATTTCCGTGTTCTCTCCCAGTTTTCCAGCAGCGATCTCCGGTTGGGAGAAGAACAAAATATGATTTCCCGTAAGAAAAGCTTTAAGTGACGTTCTTTGCTCCTAATTTAAAGAAGAAACTGAGTCCATGTCTGATAAAACTGCAGATATTGCCACGACCACACAGTAGCTGCCGTTGTTTTCAAACATGCAGTCATTTCCCGCTGTCGTCACGTCTTCAGTTTCCACCTCTCTTCCCTGATTTTGCTGCCCATCTTTTGGCCGTGAAGTCATTGGAGACTGGAGCTTGGCAAGATGGATCTGCATGATTTCAGACAATGAATCAGGCAGGTCCATCTGCTCTGCGAGGTTACCAACAATGAATTGTGACTTGAATTTGGACAAATTTCACAACAAAAAGCAAGAACGTAGTGTTTATGAACAATATCCAGGAAAAAGTGTCTAAGGTTTTCATTGTCAGCACAACCAGCCTCTGCTCCTCTTTGTAGATGAGTAGTGTAAGTCACCTGACCCAGCCTAACTGTAAATATTCCTTTATTTTATTGCATCTTCGAGTTATCAGCGTTCCAGTTACAAAGTCGGAAAAAACGTGCTGCTCTACCAGGCTATTGTTAGCCGTTGTTAGCACGCCCTGCGTTGTAGTTCACAAATACCACACGAAGAATGTAAATAACACTATGGCAGCATTTGCATAAATAGAAGTTGAACAATACTATGTGTACGGCTGACTTAGTGCGACTAACACTAGTCAGAAGTGCTAACAAATGTAAGGAGCTTAATAACTGTTTACATTGGAGGCAGTCATCTTTGACTGTCAACTCGGGGGTGGTGAGGATCCCTCGAAATCCCTACGTCCCAGTACAACTGGAACGCAGCATTAGTGCAACAATGGGTCAGGTGGCAGAAACAAAGAGCACAGCTACAGCCCCAGCTAGTGGTGGGGGGCTAGATTACACAACATTTTGAAGAAATGTTTTTTGTCTAATTGAAAAAGAGCAAAGTGAAAGAAAACCAAACCATATGAACATTGTAACAATGCTGCAATATCCCCGAACCAAACAGAAACTGTCAAACTTTGTGTGAGAGCATCCTGGTCTGGAGAGCTGCTTCACCATCAATCAGCAGGTTGATGGTTTCAGGCAAGCTCAACACACGCTGTGTCCTTGGGTAAGACACTTTACCCCAAGTTGCTCCCAATATGGTGTCAGTGGCATACAAATGGAATGCGAGCTTGTGGATAGGTTTGCTATCACATAAAAAGTAATGCAGGTGTGAAGAGGTAGGTATGATGTGCAGTATAAAAGCTCTTTGAGTACAGAGAGACTAGGAAATTCCTGTACAAGCTCAAGTCCAGTGGGATTTCTTAGACGTTTTTATTAATATCTTTACAGCCACAATAGACCGGAGCTTCCTCGGATGAAAATAGCTTCCCACATCCTTGACCACCAAAGGGATGGCAGCCAGACACGAGCAGGCTGCCCACTCCACTGTCCCAGCAGACAAACAGTCAAACTTAACCCTCCTCAGTACAAATATCTCTTGTTCCATTTCTGCTGAGTCTCTGCCGACTCTGTCTGTTCTACTTCTGGGAGGGAAACTCCTCCTCAGGGCCAATGTCAACAGCTCTGTGTAGGGACTGCGTGTCTGCTGGCCCCAGACTTGGCTGTGGACACCCCGAAAGTCACAGCCTGCAGGAACGCTTCCATGGAAAATGTGGTGAGCGGTGTCTGCTGTTGTTGAGCTCTGACTTTTATGAATTGTATTGAGGTTGTTGCAAAGGAGAAAAAAACGTGATGCACTTTTTCTTTGGATAAACCACTGACAAAATAAGCAATTATAATCCAATGCCTGTTTTGACAGATTTCAGCACAAACACTGACTAATCCTAAACTAAATCGTCATTGTATTTTTTTGTTATGACTGGTTGTTGCTTTTTCTTTTTCAAAGTAAAAGAAGCAATCAGAAGTACAGAACTCAAGCTTATTTTATTTAGAGGTGTCCAAACTATGGCCAGTAGCCCATTTCTAGTTGTCCCACACCAGTTCTTAAAAGAGGGAAATTTGCCCCACAGTGGTACTTAGTGTCTAGTGTCTTTTCTTTTGCTTTGCTATTGTCTTTGTTTCAAGGTCTGGAATACAGAAATATTGTCCTAATCAGCCTCAAGTACCATCACCCCTAAAAACTTTGACAAGTTTGTGCAGTTTGCTCTTCCTTTGTGACTGAATGTGAAGATGATCAGAGTCTTCTCTGTGCTGCAAGAAGGGTTAATCTAATCCTGACCAAGGGACGATCCTGTGGTAACCAGGGCCAACCAAGGCCCCTAAAATCTGATTGGCCACCCCAAAATCTACAGTGATTGCTCCGTTAACTGAATGCGAAGCTGTGATTTAGCTGTTTTTAAGCATTTTTAATAAGTGCTAATATCTTGACCTACTTTGGATTAGTTTTATTAACTTTGATAAGCTAATGGAAAAGTCAGTCAATGTGGCCCAGGCATCCTAACATGATTTTCTATATTGCTATTGAAAAAGATTTGGTCATTCCTAGTCATCCCAGTTTAAAAATCATAAAAATAATGCAAATTGACATATTTCATTATAGGGCTATAGAAATATCATGTTTCTGTCTGCTTATCATGGACTCAGGAGGCAAGACACAAAAAGAAAAAAGAGCTGGCATATCCCTTTAAAATTGGGAGTAGTATATGTAGTACATTTTGGCACATTTGTTTGAGGTACTATCTATAAGTTAAACTGTTTTGCTCATTCCACAAATGCATGGTCCTTACAAATTGTACCTCCTTGTAAAGATAACTATTCACACTTTTCAACAATATAAAACACAACACCATTTCGTATCATTAAAGGACAGAGATTACTCACCACAATAAACATTTTTGAAGAACATATATATATATTTATATATATATATATATATATATATATATATATATATATATATATATATATATATATATATATATATATATATATATATATATATATATATATATATAAATATAAATATATATATGTGTGTGTGTGTGTATATATATATGTGTATATATATAATATATATATATGTATGTATGTATATATGTGTGTATATATATATATATAAATATATATATATATATATATATATATATATATATATATATATATATATATATATATATATATATATATATATATATATGTGTATATATATATATATATATATATATATATATATATATATATATATATATATATATATACATATATATATGCCTTCAACAGACTTTTTTTGTTTTTTTTTTCTACGTGTTTTTTCTTCAATAAACTCCACAAACTGAAATGCATCACTTACATTGTTTTCATAAATACTGGTGTTGCTAGATATTTCAGATTTTTGAAAACATTTTAAAGATGGATAAAACTTCCTTTTTTAACTGAAATATTCTACAAGTAAATGCATCTAAAAGAATCCTTTAAGAAGATCAATGAGATTGCAGAAAATATCAACATGTAAAAAAAATCAACTTTAGTAGCTTTAGCTAAACTGTGATCCCTAGAATTTTTTTACCATATGATACAGGCCTGCTGTTTAATTTTAAGTCCTGCCCACAAACCTTTCTTTTAGTAAATATCAGAACTATAGAGCAATCAATAAACCTTCATCGTCAATAAAAAGTTGTGATTTCAAGAACAGAGAACCTGATGGACAGGTCCAATGTCACCAGGGATGGAAACATAAAGCATTAATCCTTGTACAAAATCTGTAGCACATGAAAAGCTGAAGGGAAAAACTGACAGAGTTCTAAAATTGTCTTTGCAGTTTAAAGAAAGTGAAGTGATTTGTGAGCAGTGCGTCTGGTACCAGTGATTTGTCATCCATTCTGTTGCGTGAATAGGCAAGCGGTGGTATTAAAACCTCACACTCTCTCTGCTTTTTCTCCAAGATCATCTATTCAGTCACAGCCACAATTGAATGTGGTTGAAGATCCTTTTATCTCCAGACTGTCTCCTAACCAATGATATATCCCCTCTTCACATCAGAAGCAGAACATTGCTTTAACCAACATCACTGTGTCTTCAGCCAGACGAATGACATCAACAAAATGTGGTCACAGAAAACGATTCTTTAGAGGAGTCCTGTGCTGTGAGTCTTGAAAAGTAAGTTAACTAAGAAGTCCTTTTGGACTTCTCAACACCTTTAAATCTATAACTAACTAGCACATAATGCATAATAAGAAGAACAAATACTTTACCACCCACTTAATGGGAGTTTTGTTTTTTTAAGTGGGGTTGCTCTAGGCCTATGGAGATAGTAAATATGACTGTCAACAAAGCAACTGGCCAACTCTGCCCCAGATGCTGGGTGAGCAGTCAGCAGTGCCACAGAAAGCTTCATAATTCCCTCAATTATATTGCAAAACTACACTAAAACCTATGATGGCTCAAGATTCTTTACAGCATTTCACTCTTCCTCAACAAAGCTTCTGTGTTTGGAACTATTTTGTGATGCAACATAAGGATTACATATCCCTCCGCCGTCAAAACACTGCTTTCATCTCATCCACATTTCAGGTTGTCTGCCTCTTCAGGAAACAACAAACACCAACCTTGTTAAAACAGAACTAGAAATGAGTGATTTGGATTTGGGTGATGATGATATGCTTGAGTAACACTTAGTTAGGCCTTGTCTAAATCTTTTGCTGGCCCAGCCTATGTCTTTGGCAAAAGGGAGAAAAGGGATAACGCAGCAAACCAGTGGTTCAGAAAGTTTTCTCAGTTTATTTTAAGACTGGACAGATTTTGCTGAAATTTTCAGGAGATGTTGTTAATGGCCCAAGTTAAAATGATTAGATTTTGGTGGTGATCCAAATAACCACAATTAGCAAACAATCATTTTTGCTCAATAACTGTCAACTAATAATGATATCCACATGATTCTGAGTGGTAGATGTGGTTTTCAGGGTCAAGGAATCATATTATGTTGGTAACTTTATCATGGAACTTTTGCTTATAGATGTAACAGCAATATGAGCTACCTTGGCATAGGTTTGCACTCTCTGAGTGCTTTCTAGTGTTGCATCACAAAATAGTTCCAAACACAAGGACTTTAAGAAAAAGTGAAATGCTGTTAAGAATCTTACTGTAGCGTTTAGTTTAGCCAACATAGTTTTATTTGTGTATTTTAGCATAAAAGTGGAGTCATCACAAGGCTTTCAGTGGCACAGTTAACTACTATGGGTCACCTAGCATTTGTACCCAGCTAACATTACATCCACTAATGCCATGGGCCTCATGCAACCCCACTTTAAAATCCTAAACTATCCTGTGAACGTATTGACATTTTCAAGTTCAAAGTTACTCAATGAAAAATGGGTCCAAACATCCATGTTTTTCAAAAGTCCAATTTAAGCTGCACACACTGTATCTGGCCCTGGTAAATCTCTGCAGACAAACGTGGCATCTGTAAAGACACTGTGGTCTTATTAGTATCAAATAGCATTTGTCATAGCTTCTGTTGTGGTTGTAGAAATAGCTGTTAAATCTCCACCCTGCACCATCAAAAGCAGCGACGACATTCTGTGAGAAACTGGGCCACTGTGACTGGACAGATCTTTTACCAAGTGGAGGTTACAGCAGCTGAATAGAGGTTCAAGAGGTGGTTCAGCAGAAGACCTGCTTTATTTCTGATCTACCTACTGTTCGAAAGTTTACGAAGAAAAAGAGTGGATTTTGTTGCTCAGTAGGACGTTGGTGCATACGCTGATTTAAGCTTATCATGTCTAAAAGGTATGGAAAGTGAGTAAATACATGCATTGACCTCATTTGTCAAAATCCCATTAACACCATAAGTTTTATTATGCCCAGCCTTGCAAAAGGGTCTACTCAGAGGCATTTCATCAGCTGTTTTCCTGTCTTCCCATTGTTTTGCGCCTGACCCACATTGTAAAACATAATTTATAAGAGGCAGTCGTTTTTAAGGAAACTTGAAAAATAGTCAACAAATACTTATTCTTTTTACCAAAAATTGAGAAATTTGAGCAGAACATTTTATTGAAGAAATATTTTCTGAATAGTGATTTACAGCTGACAATAAAGCACATTACTGAGTTATTGTTTAAAGGGTTTGTTCAGGTTTTCTCAAGCATGTTTGCCCTAGGCCCATGGCACCTGAAAATTATATTGCCAATAAAACTTGCGAGGTTTGTCCTAAACAGGAGATATTCAGGCCAACTGTAACTGTAACACCGTAAGTTTTATTATGTGCAGCCTCGCACAAGAGTCTACCCGTGTGTATTTGATCAGCTGGTAAATCTGTGTGACAACCAAACTGTACACTTCCTAGTAGGGCCCATGATCGGATATTTAGCCAAGCAAGTTCTGGTTCTGTCCTGATCATTTGAAAGCATCAGTGTCCAAGTCTGGTTGTACGCTCTTTGAAGGTTAGAGGGTTCAAGCCCAACTCTGTCTGGCACATGAAAATGCATCTTTACACTCTAATTCCACAGTTGCTCCAACTCCAGCATCAGTAAATGGGTATGAATGTATTAGCTAGTGCTGTTGGACAACTTACATAGAAATTCATACCTTCAGGGGGTGAATGTGTGGTGCATTGGACCATTTACCATCAGATGCCCAACCTACCTACCTGGCTCTTTAGAAAGCAGAGAAGCAGAAGCTCTTTTCAAGGCTTCCTCCAAATGTCTTAGCTCGTCACCTTATGTCTAAGGCTAAACCTAGCCACAAATTAGAGGAATCAGTCTTTGTCCATGGTTGAAGTACACTTGTTTAAGGTATGATATATTAGGTTTATATTTATTAAATTATTGTGTCATTCACAGATTTTAGATGTAGACGACTGATATTAATGTTGGCAGCACATAAAAGGTTGATTAAGGCCTGCCTATTTATTTAAACAATGGCGTGTATTATTCCCTTGAGAAACACAAATAGCACTGTTATTATTTGTTGCCTGTTTTTGTATAGCCACCAAACTCCTTCAACCATCTTATATCAACAAATCTAAGCCTGAGTAAAGCTTCACATTACAAGCATGGCAATCTTTAATTCTTCAATTATCATGAATAAGAGGATAATCTCAAACAGTCCTCACCTCTGAGCTCCGTGGCGGCGGTGCAGTTTGAAGATGCCTTCCAGCGGTCCTGGTGCTTCTTAAACTCCTGCACCCGGCACATGTAGAGCCCCCGGTCCCCTTCAGACACATTCAAGATGAGCAGGTCAAAGATCTTCCCCTGCTTCACCACTGTCAGTTTCATTTTAGGCCACGGGAAACTCTTTGTGTAGTTGCCATAGAAACGGGCCTTCCTCATGTTGACCCTGGCGATGAGGAGTTCATCCTCCGGCCGGTCTGTGCCCGCAGGCAGAAAGGTCCATTTCACTACAGGAAGAGCGGCGTTTCGCCTCCGCTGGGACACAACACAGGTCAGGGTGATATTTTGACCCTCCTGGGCCACCGTGAAGGGAGAGGGAGTGATGGTGACGTTGATGGCTAAACACAGATCTGGAGGGTGACAGACCAGAAAAAGGGAGGATTGTTATGGGGTATGACGATGTTTGATAATAAAATTGAAGACCCTCTCTTTTACCTTTATGCAAATTTTGGATGTTATTCAGTCCCAGCTGAGGCAAAAATGATGTCAGAAAAATAACTTCAGCCTGAAAGGGATACACCAACTTTTTTTCTTTTCATAACTTGCCTCACTCCTGAGCCCATGACAAACTGGTAGACACCATTCTTTCGACTCTGCTCGCCCACTGCTAGTTAGCCTAGCACAAAAACTGGGAGTCAATGGATATAGCTAGCCTGTCTCTGCCTACAATCATAAGATAAACTCTATAGCAACTCTACACAGTCCTTTGTGCTTGTTGGGACTAATTTTTTTACCGTGCTATCTTCTACTATCATCATATTATCTTCTACTCATAAACAGAGGCCTAGTTTTGTTGACCTACTTCCACTGTGGTTGGCACTACAGACGTGATGTTTGCGAATGAGTGGAGTCTTTTGAACAGCTCTTATAAGTGAACGATGAGAACTGATTTGCGTTGTGAGTGAACTGTTCGTTTGAGAGCCATTCTTCAATTTTCAAGCAATTTGCATTTAAGAATGGCTCGCAAACAAAAGGCTCACTCAAAACTGCAAATTGGTTCTCATCGTTCACTTAAAAGAGCTGTTCAAAAGACTCAACTCATTCGTGAATGTCACATCTCTAGCTCAAATCACCAGACTTGCTTATAAGTAGGTCAACTACACAAAGCCTCTGTTATGAACAGAAGTGGACAATATGATGATAATAGAAGAAAACTGAGCATAATCCAGTAAAAAAAACCCAGTCACAATAAGCACACAGAACTTTTTAGATTTGTTTAAGAGTTTATCTGAGTGTAGGCAGGGGCGGGCTAGCTATACCCATTGACTCCCAGTGTTTGAGCTTAGCCAAATAGCAGTGGGTGAGCTCTGACCTTCTTTTTCTTGTTACTGCACACAGAGTCAAAAGAATGGTGTCTTTCTGCTTGTCATGGACTTGGGAGTGAGGCAAGACACAAAAACAAAGAAAATGTTAGCATGTCCCTTTAAATAAACACGATCATAGAACTGGGGGAGAAAGGACCCTCTTTTGTTTTGAATGCATGTTAACTTTGGAAGCTGACAGGGTCGAGACATTCTTTCCAACCAACACAGCTGTTTTCCTGTCTTTCCGTTGTTTTGCGCCTGATCCAGATGGTTAACTACACTCTAAAAATAGTTTATCAGAGGTAGTAGTTATGGAGAAAACTTCTGAAAAATAGTCAACAAATACTTCTTCTTCATTTCACCAAAATGGAGAAATTAGAGCAAAATTTTATTGCAGGAACATTTTTTGAACAGCAAAATAAACTTTCAGAAGATCTGAGAGAAGCCAAAAATATTGACATTCAAAAGGAGTCTAAAAACTAATTTATGATATTTGTGTAGTAATAAATAATTCTTAGGCTACATCTCATGGGAGTCCTTTTTTATTACCTTATTTCATTGTTGAAATCACATTTTGTTTGATGCTTAGATCTTAATTTATATCAAATGTTTGTAGTTATAATCATAATCACGACTTTTTCTCATCTTTTCACTTAATCATTTGAGGTTTTCTTTTAGTCAATCTTTTTAGCATGTTGTTAAAAATTATTTTAACCTTGCACTCATTTTTACAAGTGCATTCTTGATTTTTAAATCATTTTCTTCTTTTCCTTATAATTTGTTTCGGTTATCTTGATTTTATTGTTGCTTTTACTTTAGTCGTATTAGTGTGCAATAGTCTTGAGATCATTCTAGACATCCCTGTTATTATCAATAATTGATGTTATTAATATTTATTTTTGTCAAGATCTTTTTCGATCCCCTGTAAAGCACATTTAACCTTGCAGTGCAGATGGATCTGCCTGATTTAATGCCTGTAATTAGGCAAATCCATCTTGCCAAGCTCCAGTCTACAAGGATTGTAAGCATCCCAAAGTGACATGACCCAACCAACATCCTTCAGAGCAGGAAGAGGAGGGAGCTCTGCTCGTACAGAGATTAACATGGTTTCTAACAGCTTCAGTAGCAGTTTCAGCAGATCTGGACCACATTTCTTCATCAAATGAAAAACAGATAACAATACAAACTTCTTTAGTAAAGATCATTTTGCTCCAAATCTGACATGTTTTGCTGAGAGTTCTTTACAAAGTGGTTCATGGCCTACAATTAATGTGACTGATGGATCAATCGTCCAATCGCCTGCTGGATATGCTTTTGGAAACGTTCTATCTATTCCCAAACACTTTCTTTGGGCTCTTTCCCGGATGGAGTAGTGAAATACATTGAACGGTCAATCTGGTGTGTCAGGTTAAAGCACCTTGAACAGCAATTGAAAATGTGTCAAAATGTTATTCCTTGCTGTTTATAATTTCACTCCTCTTTTACTTTTTTAGACTTACACTTTTAATTTTTTTTTATTCTCACAACAGCCCTTCAAGGGACTGCTGTTGCAAATTAGCAATTGCTACAAACACTATGATCCATGCATTGGATGACTGTTTTCAGTTTGTCTGTGTATACTGTGTCTGTCCCTCACAAATAAACAATAAAAAAGTGCTATATAAAAAGTTGGATTTACTGACAGATTGAGAAAGAGCTAAGTCTTTGTGTGACCCCATTTTTTTTTAGTTTGCTGTTGCTCAACATTTGTCTCCTCCATTGTGCTGACAGCCCATTATTTTTGTCACGACATGACAAACATAATGGTAAATTGGGGAACAAGCTTCACTGCTGGTGTTTGTGACACTATATCCCACATCTGTGTTCTTACATTTCCAATTGTCATCAAGCATCAAAAAGTTCAACATCTTCAGCTAAACCACATAAATAAATCAGTACCAGTGTTGCAGTTTTCAGTTTTGGGTTTGAGTGACAACCAGAGATGGAAGATATGGTTTAGTGGCTGAAAAGAGATGTGCTGAGGCTGCAGGATGAGTCTGATTTTTCAGACTGCCACAGAAAATCCTAAGAATAATCTAGAATGAAAGTAGTGAAAGTGCAGTTGATTTTCTTTCACTATTGCAGGAAAACCATGAAGTTTCATGTCAGATATCCCCAACATCTCTGTAAAAAATGCGACTTTGATAAACTTTGCAATTTTTGGACAACACATCCCACAATCTGACTTGGAATTACTTTTTTAAGCAGAAACTGGGCAGCGTATGAAGGAGATCTGTCCAACCAACAAATGAGTTTCTGGATCTTCTCATCCATCAGATCAACTTCTCCCTCTCAGATGTTCTCCACAAAGTCTGATAAAAACCCACTTAAAAATATTTTCTCTCCACCACATCCCCTTTGAAATAAAGCAACAGAAAGTTTTCCTACCTCCAAGCAGTGCCCGAGTCAGAAGAGCGAAGACCACAGAGGAGATCTTCATTTTCCACGGCTGCAGCCTCCATAAACTCTCAGTTAAATGCTGCTGAAGGAAAGAGGCTCCAGGTTTCCCTCCCACTACTTCTCCTGCTTCCCTTTTTTTTTTCTCCAGCAGTGAGTGTAATATGAAACATCGGTCGCCCTGTTTCTGCTCAGACCCTCCCTCTGCCCCTCCCCCCTCCTGTCACACACAGTGAAAACACATTTGGCAGACTCACGTGCACACATACACAAACATAAGCACATGCACACAGACGGAAACAGACAGGTGAGCGTGTGCGAGGACACACGTGTGCACACACGTACACACCACTGTTTTTGGTCAGCGTGTGGGAAGTGTAATTTCCTGTGCAGGATGGAGGGGATGGAGGGGATGGAGGTTTGTGTTGTTGAGAGTGACGCCGAGCAAATCACACTTCCAGCTGTGGAGAACAGCAGGATCAGACCAAAGTCAGGGGTTTTATTCCTGAACACACACAGGCCGAGTTTAAGAGGAGCGAGGAGGTGGGCTTCTGTCAGCGTTTGTGTGCAGGCATTTCTGTGGCCGGTGACATAATAAAGAACAACATTCTCTGTTGTTGTTGGTTTGTCGAATCAAGAGTGACTCAGCTTAGTCTTGTCTCAGAAACAATTTGTCTGGTGAGTCTTTATGGAACTTTTATCTTTTGTGTCATAAAATCTGACCCCATAATAAATCATTGTGCCTCACTCTGCATGTTCAGGGTCTTTGTGACAATGCACAGGCATGTATCAGACCTCAAAGAGCAGCTCTGAGGGGATCAGGGACACTTCATTTACAGACGACAAAAGAGACGTCGTTTTGGGCCTCATCAGTGCGCCAAGTCTAGTGTTTTTTTTTTCACTGTTGTCACCCCTGATATATACTAATGTAAATGTGGTCAAATGTGGTCTACTGTCACACAGTGCTGTCATATTTATATTCATATTGTAAATATTGGTAAGTCAAAGTCAAGTCAAGTCAAAGTTCATTTGTAAAGCACGTTTAAATCAACCTCAGTTGACCAAAGTGCTGTACAAGGGTACAATATAATCATGCATACACTTAGTAGTTATAAAAACAGTAATGATAATAAAACAGCCATGATAATAAAAACAGTAATATAATAAATGACAGTAAAAGAATAAAAATGAGCCCAACATTAAAAAAGCAGATATAAAAGTAGAAATAAAACAATAATAAAAACAATAAAAGAAGAGTAGGGAATAAAAGATGAAGGATAAAAGATAAAAGAGATAAAGTAATGTTGATAGTGTAAATTGCTTGGCCTTATTCATAGTCTCACTTTATTTATTTTATTTATTTTCCTTCATAAAGAACTTGATAAAGATTCTGCATGTTGCAACCTGCTTATTTTTTTACTTATTTTTTATGCTCATCCATTTCAACATCTCCTATCTATTTCAATGTCTTTTTTTAAAACACGTTATAAATTTTCAGTTCAACAGAACAGTACAACAAAATACCCCAAAACCAAGACAAGACAAGACAAAATAATTAACCAAGGATGAAAGAAGACAGACATAAACATGTCATCTCGAAGTTGTCAGTTAGTTTACTAATCCCTTTGGGAGACTCCCTCAGGGAAATTTAGATTCCAGCAGCAGCATTATACGGCAGATAAAAGTAATTATAATTAAGATATAAATGAAAATAAAAATACAAATAAACATAAATAAAACTATGGCTACTGCTCCTTCCTGTCTTCTGTCTACCTGTTACTCCTCCTCCCCCCCAGTGAGGAGTTGTAGAGTCTGATGGCCTGAGGGACAAAAGATTATATTATAAGTTAAAGCGTATACTTGAAAACTGAGTTTGATTTTTGGGGAAAAATTGACAGCCCTAACAAGCACATGAGATTTTATTTTGTAATTGGAAAAAGTAAAATGCATCCAATATTGTCTGTTTATGAATATTAAAGTGTTGTTGCACATTTTAAAGATGGTTGCTACAAACTGCTGATGAGGACTACAAAAATAAATGAGGACCCAACTGCAAGCATTTCTGATCATTAATTATTAGTAATACAAACACTACTGCAACAGGCTTGAGAACCAACTTTATCAGATCATTTCATTAAAGGTACACCAAAGCGTTATTCATTTAAAATATTGTAATTGCTTCTAAGTTGAATCGCCATGTTGTAGTTCCATAGTAGTTTTTCACTCTTGCCAAAAATTTTCAATGAAAAGTAGGTTTTTTATGTAAATTATCACAAAGAACCTAGCACTTGGAATCATGTTGATATCATTTTGACTTAGATAGTTAATGAGCAAAAACTATCTTTTGCTAATGGCGGTTATGATCGCCACCAAATCTAATCATGTTTAAGTTGGGCCATTACCAACATCTCCTGAAAATTTCAGGAAATTCTGTCCAGTAGTTGTTACGTAATCTTGCTAACCAACAAACAAACAGACAAACAAACATACGCTTAGCAGAGGCAATTAACAACAGCACAGTGGCTTTTGCCCTTTCTTGTAAGGAATCTTTGACATGTAAATCTAAAACAATAAAGGAATGAAAACGCGTGCCCTTGGTGGCCTTCATTGAAAAAAATAAATACATAAGAGACATCGTGTGGTAGCAGGGCGTCGCATGCCACACATGTTTGGGCTGAAAGCCATGGCACTGTGAGACTGAGCTGACTCACTGTAGCCGTCATAGCCACTGTGTTTGAACTGAAAGGCTCTATGGTCAGAACATCACGTAAACAGTTAAATCCGGTTACGGTTGTTGCTAATTTGGGCCTATAATTGTACTTCTGCACTGACAGCTCAGTCACTAGTTTATCTGTTTGTTGATGACAGTATCTTAAAGGTCCCATGTCCTGCAAAATCAATTTTCTTTGCTTTTAATGTTGTCAGAAGGGGCTTGGAGAGCAGCAAAGCATGACCCCTCTTACTAAACTCTTCAGAGAAGTGCACCCTCTTTTTATAGAATATGCCTCTTAAAATGTTCAGTTTTTACTTCCTGGGCTTTATTATGTCATAGCTATACAGCTATATAGCTTCACCAACATGTGAGTTTTCTGTGCATCAGTGGCAGATGCCATGACTGTTTTAAAAATCCACTCCACAGCCTGTGACCCCTCCGCTCCCCTCCCATCAGGCATTGTTTGGGCAGCAAATAAGTGCAGAGCTAATTTTTTATAGACTTCTGTAATCTCCCTGCCCCCTCAGATCCAAGCGCTTCCAAAGGGGAGGGAAATAGAGCTTCATCCGATCGTCTGCAGTGACTGAATCTTTCATTTTATATTAAACTTCATTCAAATCCTTGTTTAATAGACACCCAGGACATGATATAAATGGTCAAAAACATCCCAAAACTGGACCTTTAAAGCTTTTGTTCCACTGAATGCTATACACCAATTTTTTTTTTCTTTTTCGTGTCTTGCCTCACTCCCGAGTCCATGACAAGCAGATAGACACCATTATTTCAAATCTGCGAACAAAAACAAGAAAAAGACACAAAAATCCCCCACTGCTAATTAGCTTAGCTCAAATACTGGGAGTAAGTGGGTATTGTTAGCCTGCCTTTGCCTATAAGTAGAAGTAGATAATACAATGATAGTAGAAGATAAAGTAACATAACGCGGAAAAAAACGAGTCACAACAAGCACACAGGACTGTTTAGAGTTGCTGAGAGTTTATTTGATGACTGTAAGCAGAGGCAGGCTAGCTATACCCGTTGACTCCCAGTGTTTAAGCTAAGCTAACTAGCGTTGGGAGAGCTTTGGCCTATCCCTTTAAAGACTAGATAAAAGGGTAAAGACTAAAAGAGCTGGGACGCTTTATATTGTTATAGTTCCTGCTGTTCTGTTCAATTAACTCCCCCATACTTAAGATTTAAAAAACGTGCCTGTTTCACCTCTTCATGGTTGTCATACTGAGATTTTTACCTGCTGCAATTGAACAGTGTTCACTAACTCTGCAAATCTCAAGAGTTAAACTGTTTGCCTTTTGAAGCTATGGCTAACATTAGCTGTGAAGGTTATCCAAAAAAGTGGTGATTGTGATCTGCATCCAAGATATCAGGCTGAAATGTGCCCAAGTGCTTTGTGGAGCCAAGAGAAGATTCCTGGTTAGGTTTACAAGATTGTTCCAGCAGGACTAGTCAGCTGCAGCTCTCTCCTGCTGTATGATTTAACGCTCTGGTGAATAAATAACATTGGTGAGGTTACAGCTTAGTCACTCATATTCTTGAAGTATTTTTTCTCTGTTCGATGTAGGATAGCCATGCACAGATTTTCAGATTAGTTTCATCTGGAGTAATTTGCAGAAGTAGTTCACTGAGCATGAGGTAAACAAATGACTGAAGCACCGCCTACATCTGTTCAGTATTATCCAGTGTTTGCATACTGGATTACAGGATATTAGAGAACTCTTTTTATTGGTTCCCCTTCATTCGTCTCTTAGCTGGAGAGGCAGACTTACAAACATGGCTGCAGTCACAGACTCCTTGTTAGATGATATAGATCATATGGTGCTAAGCTGAAACTTTGCCAAGGCACTGCAGACCTATCTGTAGTCTGAACAGTAAATGTACTTGAATTACTCCACCGCAGTGAGTGGATATTAAACAAAGACTTGCAGTTTAAAGTGGTTTGTACAGTAAATATATCAGTGTTAATGTACACCTATATTGGTCATAATAAGGCAATTAGAATATTTTTCCAGACTTTAACTTGGTGATTAGCATGAATAAAATGTCTTGATAATGCAGTGATTTACTTGTGCGCTTTCTCTCTATATCATGCCCTCTACAATAGCTGTTTTTTTTTCAGTTTAACTTTAATTTCCTTTGTTATCAATACAGCATCTATCTATCTATCTGTCTATCTATCTATCTATCTATCTATCTATCTATCTATCTATCTATCTATCTATCTATCTATCTATCTATCTATCTAATTAACAAACAGTCATTGATTTAAAAATCAAAGATTCATGAATACCTGATACCTGAAATGAAACAGTAATTTCTCTATTATCTTTTATTGCAGCCACTTGGTTGTCATGTGGAAGTCCCTCTACCTCCATGACCAAACATTTTTTTTTGTCTTTTGACCACCATTAAATTACAAAAAATAACAAAATAAGAATGCATAGAAATAAAAATCTCCCATGAAACACCTAGGGTGATGCAAAAATAAGCTACCAGGAAAAAAAAAAAAAACTTCTGTTGACATAAAAAACCAATGATGAGATTTTATCCCTAAATTATTAGTTTGACCGCTTGAAAAGTGAAATAAAATAGTTATAAACCTAAAACTTCTCTATAGGAATGCTAAGTATGGTAGCCCAGTAGAGCCATTTCCCATGATGGGCTAGCATCCAGTCAATTTCTAAATCCCAAATAAACATCTGAGCCATTTCTTCAAATCATCTGATTTTGGATTCCATATTTTCATGGGATATCTTTATTCAATTTTATTTGATTAAGCTTTTTTTAAAAAATCACTTTTCATAAAAAAAACATGGAGAGTGACTTTCAAGGAATTTTAGTGTAACTTTCCTCGAAATGCACATCTACAATTTTTGGGAAGGATCGATGTACAATATTGGATATTTGTGGTTATTCGATATTACCTCCGCCAAGGAGGTTCTGTTTTTGCCGGCGTTTATCTGTCTGTCTGTCTGTTTGTCTGTTTGTTTGTTTATGTTCAAAATAACTTGAAAAGTTCTGAACGGATTTGGATGAAATTTTCAGGAATTGTCGGAAATGGGATATGGAAGAACTGATTAAATTTTTGGGGTGATCCGGATCACCGTCTGGATCCAGGAATTTTTTAAAGGATTCTTTAACATTGTCAGATAGGACCATTCTCACCAAAGTGGACCGAAGCTGCTTGGCGGAGGTCTGCGCTCTCTGAGTGCTTTTCTAGTTTAAAACCTATAATCGCCAAATTCACACACATTTTCAAATACACATTTTCATCTCCATTGTAAAAAAATAACCTTTTACTATCCTTCTGAGAGTCTTTTTGTGTTGGAAACATAGAAATTAAAAACAACAACTGATCCTCTCATAAATGATGCTTTATTGTTTTTAAAATGTAGACATTAAATTAGGATAAGGCAAAACATTATGGGGTCTTGCATGTTCTTCACATGCATGGGTTCTCTCTGGGCGCTCTGACTCCCTCCCACAGACCAAAAACCATGATTGTTAGGTTATTTGCCCTTCGGTGTGATTGTGAGCCTGAATGGTTGTCTGTCTCTCTACGCGGCCCTGTGATTGGCTGGCAACCAGTTCAGGGTGTACCCCGCCTCTCTGCCAATGTAAGCTGGGATAGACTCCAGCCCCTGTGACCCCAAAAGAAAAGAGCGGTATAGATAATGGATGGTTGAAACATGATGGTACATTTTAACATTCTCCTGATTTTACAGTCAGTATACTGCATGTGCAATATCAGGCTGGTATATACTGCAATTTGATGTAAGTACAAGCAGAAACTTTTATACCTACCAATGCAATAATGAACTTTTTAAGGTTTTTAATGCCAATAGCAGCAATGTGCAACAATAGTATTGTACATCCCTGGTTGTAGGTATAAGTTCAGTTCAGTAGAAAGGTGTAAGTGGTTAATGTATCTGTATTATGCAAAAAATGTATTTATTGGGTTGGAAGACAAGCAAACATCATGTAAACAGTTCCCTTACAATACCTTGTAAATACTTTTAACTGAATACAGGTCACAGCAAACCCTGCAAGGTGAGTGACCATAAAGAGTGCCACCATTTATATGCCATTAAACATACTCTGTAAGTGGATTATTTTTCATTAAGATTTTGCTGCATGTTCAATACCTTTTTTTGGCCTCCTTATGTGTCAAGATGTGAAATTTCTGTCTCGTAGTTGTTTTAACTTTGAGGGGGATGTTGCCCTCTTGTGGTTGATAAAAGAACAGCTTTTCTGCTGAGCGGTGTTTAACAGTCTCAGTGCAGTAAGTGTGTCAGTGGACCAGACTGATTTCCTAAGGACGAGTAAAACCGAATGCAAATGCACCCCCATATTCAGACAGTCCATTTAATATTTCATATATTAAACAACCAAGTAGAAATGAATATTAGAAACAATAACACAACACTTAGATACAGTTTGAAAACCACTGTAACACGTTATTAAAAATCAGTTGTAAGAAGTAAAATAGATCTACATCAGTGTTTGAGACTAAGAAACATGAGGGTATCACTGCCCATCCAGTTGACCTTGCACTACATGCCTCTTCAGCAGGGCTCACATCATCCTGCAAATCACTCTGACCTTTAATTCCGCTCCTCAATGAACACGTCTGACACAGGCTGATCTGACTGGCTGAGAAAGCGTGTAGCAGGCTGGTAATACTGAGGCTGAGGGTGAAAAAAAAAAAGAATCACATTATACCTAATGCAATGATGTCTTATTCAATAAACCAAAACAAAAGAGGTCAGGAATAACTTTTTGAGCAAATGTTGTGTACAGTTGATTTGAAACAAAATTATTTAATCAGGATTGCCAACCATTCTTAGCTTGGTTCTTACCTGTGAAGGTCTTCTGAATTCAGCCACTGTAGGAATACATTTCAACATGTCAAATAAACTTGTACTTCATCTATGGCATAGTGTTTGTTTTTTATAAGTAAAAAGGTCAAAGGAGCTCCACCTGATAGATGTTTAGAGAGAGAAACAGGGACATTATTTGCTTATTTTATGTTTTTTTTTTCTTTCTTCACATGAAATGAAGGACTTTTGTGATTAGAGAGACAACCCCTGACTGAGGCAGCTCAGAAAGGACTGGTTATCTGGTGGACATAATTTCTCTATCCTTTGGGGTTGTTCCAGGGCATTTCTTTTGACTTTTTTTTGTCATTGATTTCAATCATGTGTTTCATTCTGAGACACTTTCATCGGAACTTTATGCCTTTGACAGGAGATCATTGTGGTCGAAACTGAGACACTAAAGGGGACATGATCATGTTAGAGATATTCTTTTGGTTACAGCTGCATTGGTGCAGCTGGTAGTGCCATCGTCTCACATCAGGAAGTTTGGTGGTTCAAATCTAGGTCGCAGACTATCTGTTTGGAGTTTGCATGTTTTCCCAGTGTACATGTGGGTTTTCTATGGAAACTGTGGTTTCATCTGACATTTCAAAGTCATGTTTGTTAAATTAAAAGGTGACTGTTTTGGTGCTTTCCCACCTGACATGTCTGGTCCCGACTGAACAAACTATGGTTCACTTTTATTTTTATTTTTTTGAAAGTTTGGTTTGTTTGGGGTGCTGTAAACACCCACACGAACTCTAGTTCACAAAAAAAAAAAAAAAAAAAACAAGGGTCTTGCTTTGTTTCCAAGTGGATCAGAGTTTGGTTTGCAGTAGGTGTGAAAGATATCCTAACCTAACAAGGACAGAACAAGGCAAGTGACCTAAAAGGGAGTGAATTGTGGCTTGGATTTGGGCAACCATCACAACAGCAAGATGGCTAACATAAACCTTGCAGTACAGCTGGACCCGCCTGAGTCGGTGTATTTTAATCAGATAGATCCATCTTTGTTCATATAACGACTGTGCTCAGCCTGAAGTGGCACAGCCCAGTCAGCGCCCTTTAAAGCAAGAAGAGGTGGGAGCTACATGTGAGACGACAGCAGGAGGTGACTGCTTGTACAGTGATTAGCATAGATGCTAACAGCCTCAGTAGCAGTTTTATCAGATAAGAACTGCATTTCTTTATTATATGTGTTTTACAACAGGCTTGAAGACACCTGTGATGCTGATTACAGGACACGCCTTGGTTTAACGTGTCCCTATGGTCAAATCATTTTCAATTTTCTCTAGGCGTACCATCATTTTTGTTCAGGCCAGTTTCATTGTTTTTTTTGTTTTTTTTTTAATGATTCTGTTGAACCACAATTCAAAATCAATGTCTGATTTTCATTAATTAATTTTCAGTAAATTTTTATTTATTGTTACTTTTGTCAGTTTCAGTTTTTTATAGTGACCCTTGTGGGTTTGTCTTTCTTTAAAGAAAGGGTACCACCAATTTTTTCCACATCTTTATAGATAGATAGATAGATAGATAGATAGATAGATGGCTAGATGGCTAGATAGATAGATAGATGGATAGAGAGAATACCTCTGATCTGCTATGAGTAAAACAAAACAAAACACCCTTCCCCACCCCTGACCCCGAAAGGGATAAGCGATATAGATAATGCAACACTGGGCCGGATGGCAGGAACAAAGACCACAGCTACAGCCTCAACTGGTAGTGGGAGGCTAGATTACACATCACTTTGAGAGAAACTTTGGTCCATCTGACTAGGTGCAGTGTGAAAGCAAACCAAACCAAGTGAAAAATGAATCTATGTTGCAGCTTCAACCCTGAGCCGAGTCCAATGAACTTTGGGTGTGAAAGTGACCTAAACTGCCCTTGGGTGTCAGTGTGAATGGTTATCCATCTCTGTATGCCAGCATGTGATTGGGTAGGTGTATCTCACCTCTTTTAACAATGTGGCAGCACTACCTGCACTACCTATTCTTCAGTCATGCACATGCCTCATGCTTTTATAAAGCCATAAATGATTTTACGTTAGGAAGTTTCAGCAGTTCGATTACAACTGACACATGGGCAGGGGCTGGCCCCCTGGCCATGGTTTGGACACCCCAGATCGGGCTCAATTTTTTCTTTACCTTATGCATTTCATGTAAAGGAAGAAAAAAAAATATTAAAAAAGACTTCTAATGTCTCCTCTTCTTACTCCAAGCAGGAACCTTTTACCTCTAGGAAAGCAAGCATCTCGTAATCTTTGACATGATTTGTATTTTAAAGTAGAAATCAGGCTAAGCCACAAAGGCAACATTTATGTAACTCAGCATGATCTATCATCTTACCTGTATTGTCATCAATGGCATTCCTCCTCATCATGCAGAGCTTGACAATAACAAACACTGCAACTAACAGCAGGCCAATCCCAGCTCCAATCAAAGCGTACTTAGCATCTGAGAGAAAAACAACCAGCAGACGTAACATGGTGATTTACAAACAAGATGCAACGTAAAACCTGCAGCAGGACAGAACATCAGCTGGAGGAATTCAAGCTCATGGTCAGCTCGTTACGCCAGCACATGTGTGTTTGTGTTTGTGAGAACATGTGAATGATCAGGGCTCAGAAAGAGAAAGAGACGATGTGTGATTTCACAACTTGTTTACTCTGGGAGCGACAAAAAGCTCAGTCATGGTATCATGCTGCTCTCCACTAATTCAGTTGCGTCACAAGTGTTTGCAATTTGAATCCTGAAGGTCTAGGAACCTTGGAGGGGGTCACTGCTGGTCAATATTGGCAAACACTGTGGTAAAAATATTTGATAATTTTTTGATAGGAAACAGACAGTTAAACAGGAAAAAACTGCTGGCAGTGTCCTACAAATATCATTTTAATAGTTCATATAATTCCAGCAGGTATATCAGGTGATCATAAACATGGTAATGACAAGAGCTGAATAACAAACAACAACAAAACAAACAGACAAAGAAAAGAACACCTTCAATTGCAGTATTTTTTTTTTATTTTAGGATAAATATGGCACATTAAAAAAAGGACAGCCTAAGATGAGCTAAAAAGATTTTTTTCTCTCTTATTTGGTTTGGAGTTACTCTGTATCTCAAAACCAGCTGTAGCCCCAAATGTTTTCTCAAGCCAACAATATTTCAGGTTATTTTAATGTTACTATATTAAGAGTTTATTTGCAAAAGAAGTCAAAGCTGTTTTAAAACAAAATTCATAAACTTTGTTTTATTGGTGTGCCTCAGGTAATACCAGTCGTGCCTGGTTGCTTACCACTCCGCCAAACCAGCACCCCCATCCGAGAGATTATTAAAGGAAAAAAAAAAAAATCTGCCTTTAAAGAAAGGACATACTGGCATTACCAGCAGCACGCAAGTTTTAAAAGCCTCTAAAATTTGTTAGTAACAGAGTTAACTGCTTTTGCCAATGAACTCTTCATGAATAACACTGACTATCCAACTTGAATCAAAATGGCTAATCAGTGTAAATTTGTGAGATGAAAAGGCAATTTTCTAGCCAAATAAATATATAAGTAACGTCTTTTTATGTATAAAAGCTTGATGACACTCTGCAATTTAAAACATGTGACAAAATGTTGTCCCCAACATTGTAAAGTAAGCCTTCAAGAATAAATCTCCACTTTAAGAAACACATTCAGTTTTGCTTGTCCGTAATGCAAACAGAATGTTAACACTAATTTGCATTAACTAATATTTTCAAAACTGAGAGAAAAATATGCTTGAATTGAGGATTTCAATTTGGTGGTAGCATCTTTCTTTGTCCTAAATGAACTGGCATCTACAGTGAAAAAAGAATATTCTGTTGAGAGCTGTTTAGAGAAAAATATGAAACACCTTTAAATCAGAAAAATACTCTCAAATGTTTCAATGTTGAGAAAGGGGTTGTAAAGATTTCAGCATTTCTTGTTGAGTAGTTTTAATACAGGGATGAATAACTGCTCTCTTTAACAGCCACACGTCCTTACGTAAAACAATAGAGTGCATTAAACCAAGAGTTCATCGAACCCCTATACGCTTCCCTTTTTAAGAAACTCGCACACATGGTAAAATGTACCCACATAACTGTAAATGATGTGCACTTCTTTTTGTTTCACAGAGGAAAGAAACCCCCAGCTCCTAAATGAAAGTCTTGTGTTTATTAATGCAGCCATTGCCTCTGACCTTCTGCTTTTTGCTCTGTGTTTTATGGCTTCAAAGTCACACAGAAACATGAGCTAGGAAGCAAACACCAGCCCGTGATGATAAATGGTGCCCACCCAGTCATATCTTGAAACTTTTAACCAGCAACCAAGCTGCTGTTTGAAACTTGATGATGAGAATTCATGATCGTGTTTAAAATGCTGATGTGACAAAGCAGAACCAACAGTTCAGACAGAATTGTACTTCAAACACAAAACTATGTTGTTGTGCTTAGGGAGTTTTGACATCGAGCACGCTCACACAGACTTACTGTAAATCAGCACTGAACAGGGCCACATGCTCAGTTTCACAATAACTCACCTATTTGCTCTGCAGAATCTTCTCCTCGGACACCAGTCAGCAGACAATCTGAAAAAACAATGTTTTCAGATAATTAATTGAGGTCATGCAAACAGGTTGTTTCAGTGAAAGCAGGAAGTGTGACACCTCACTTTTGTTGCTCACATCAGATAACACTGAGCTCCGCCTTGTGTTCTGCACAGCTTGGTGAAAAACCAGTTGCAAAACACTGGATGATTATGAAAGATAATACATCTGCGGTGTTCTGCTGTACTTTAAAAACGTCAATTAGATGTTAGAAAAGAAAATGCTTCCCTGAAATAAGCATCACCAGATTAAAATATGCACCGATGAGATAAGGCTTTGTAAAAAATCCTGAGTCTTTAAACAGAGTGCATATGCAGAAAAAAATACCGCACTCCTGGATGGTTCACAATAAGGTAAGGCAAAAGTCATAATCACAAGTATTTTATTGATGTTGGGATCACTGTTATAAAACAGGATTTATTCTTGCCGTCACATCAACTGCATATGTGCATTTATTGGACTTGAAAACTTTTACCATTTTGACATAGTGAAAACTCCAAAAAACCAGAAGCCCTGAGAGAGCACAACCATCCAGTGGAGTTATCCTCAAAAATGTGGCAAACTGCCCCTATTATGCAACCTTAAGAAATCTGTCAAAACATTCCTGGATCTACATCCAGATTCAGATCACCACCAAATCAAAATCATTTTTTCTTTCGCCATGACCAACATTCCCTGAAAATTGTATCAAAAACAGTTCATCAGACAAAAGCCAGCAACAACATAACCTTTTTAGCCATGGTAATAACCAATTAATAAAAATACATTTGTGATAATATAAACATTTATGAGTTTAATAACGCTTGTACAGCAGAGAAGAACTTGATCAATACCCCCTTATACTCAAAACACAAACATTTGAAAACTATTGACTAGGGCTGAAACAATTCCTCGAGGATTTCGAGTCATTCGATAACAAAAAATCCTCAAGCCTAATTATTTGCAACAAGATAACGCTCACAATACATTAGAAGTAGCAGTTAATGTGATAGATAACTGAGATCAGGTCTAGTAATTAATGTACTTTGATTATGGCTCTGTGTAAAGGCGGGTTCAGAACGTGAATCAACGCAGTGGCTACTTGCCTTGTTTTATGTGTATTTTAAGCACATACTTTTCACATCCAATAACTTTCCTTTTAATTTAATTGCAGTGAGTAGAACAGAAATAGAACAGAAAATGCTGACAGTGAGTAGAGTAAGCAGGTGTAGGGCATCCTTTGTTACTAAGTAGAAGTGCATAAAGTGCATTAGCTGGTTAAATTATCTTAGTATCTAAGTATGATATAATTTGGGCCTAGTAATAAAATATGATAAATTGGATTGTCAATATGGAAATTAGCATTGTTACAGCAGTAAAGGCAAAAATATTGCAAAAAAAGAGACAACCATGATTAAAAACTACTACTACTAATCATAATATAAAAATAACCAAACTAAAAAATGTACTAAAAATAGCAAGATATGACCCAGAGAAAAAATAAAACTGCAAAAACAATATGAACAAATCAAATTTAAAAGTTCAAAACTATTTACACCATTGCACATGGGTAAATATCGATGTCATTTGATTTGTTGTAACTGGTTTACTGCTCACTGCAGACACAGTTATCATTATAACTAAAGGGCCTGTTTATCCATTTAGGTCTGTACTGTATGTAAGAGTTGTACATTTTTGAGATATCAGCTGTAGAGATGTCAGCCTTCTCTCTAGTATAACTGGACTAAATGGCAAAAGTCCTGTGATGCTCAAAGCACCAAAAATACATTTGAAAAATTTAAAGCCAGTGTCTCTTTCTAAAACTCATGACTTGGTTGGTTGTTTTTTATAGTAACCTTATAATAAGCATTTTTTTTTACCCTGAGCTGTACAAGTGTAAGTATTCGACACTGTGCAGAAAACAATAATGCATGAAAATCACTGTAACGGCCAATCATTTTCATATCCCAGGATGAAATAATCCCCAAAACAACTACTCTGCATGACGTATGTTGAAAATAGTTTATTTTTCTAAGCATTTCATCTCACGTATGGTGTTATCATGGCAAAATACTAGCATTTAAATGGTAAAAACATTTTAAAAATTCATAAATATTTGATGTGTATATTTTGGACTGATGTTAGTTTAAAAAAAACTCAAAAATGTTTGGAATAATATCAATGTATAATGTTTTTAATAGCTACCTTATGAAAAACACGTTTTTTGCGCTTAGTGGTATGCGTGTGACTAATATCAGGAGGGGTTAAAAACATAAACAAGGACCCGCACAAACTCACACTCTTGAGGACTATACAGGCAGGTTTGTACCCACACACAATTCACAAGCTTAATTTAGACCTCGCTTGTCGTGTGTCTGCAGGAATGTGTGCTGACAGCATGCCAAACATTCACAGCAAACACAAACATTTAAAATCACATACGCTGATTCCAGCATTTCTTATAAACACATTGAGTAAAGTATTATCTCATATGGAGCTGGTTGCAAAGTCACTGATTTGAATATTTCTAACAGGGCACTGTATTTATTACGTTAACTAAAAACAAAGAAAATGACATGAATGTGATTGAGTTTGCTGGTATTGGTTTATTTGGTGCCACTTTGGAGATTCTTAAAAAGCCCAGAACATGTGTAAGTCTGTTTATTATTGTACATTTAAAGAGCTTTTGTTACAAGTTAAATGTATTGCTTATTTAGATCTTTGACAGAGAAAATGTATAAAAGGCTGCATGCTTATTACATCACCTTCCACATAAGCAAGTGTTTACAGCCCCATGAATCGGCCCCTGGATCAGTTGTAGTACTTCAATACACACGTTCATTACTGACTGAAGTTGCCAATCCCTGGTGAAGTTGAATTTTGCTGCAAGTTTCTGGTTTTTCCACCTGAATGCAATAAGCAGCATTTTGTTAAAAATTGATTCATATATTTAAACACTTTGGCCCACTACCTGCCAAGATCACATCTTTGACTTCTGAGGCCACGTTTTCTCCAGAAACAGAAAGGTTTTTCCTTCGTGTTTTCAAAGGAACGGCGCGCGTTCACACGGATCCTGGAGAATGACTGAAAACGTGCTAGTGTGCATCCCAGGCCAGTAGTTGGCGATGTAAGTTTGTAATACAACAGCGGTGTTACAACACACGTCTGTGCACTAACGCTTTCTGGTGAAGAAAAACCTTTCAGTTATAACAAATGCGTCTCCGCTGGTCAGAGTATTGCAGCAAATCCACGTTTTGTTGGAGACGCGATACCAAACCGAACACAGTTAGCAGCACACGTTGCTCAGTAGCTGTTGCTCCTAGGTGCCCACACAATCCTTATCTGAAAGAGTATTGCGCATTCGCCACTCGTCATCGTTTTCCCTGACAACACAGATTCCTGTTTACATGGAGATGTGAACGGAAACGTTTTCAAAACTTTTCACTCTGGACCCTGGTTTCAAACGTTTGTGGATTCAGGCACTCCAGGCACCGTTCTCATGGAAACGGAAGGCGCAAATACCATCAAAAACCTCTGTTTTCGTTGTTACCTACCAAAGAGGTCATGTTTTGTCTGTATGTTTGTTTGTTAGCAAGATTACGCAAAAACTACTGGACAGATTTTGCTGAAATTTTCAAGAGATGTTGGTAATGGCCCAACTTAAAAATGATTTGATTTTGGTGGTGATCCAGATAACTGCCATTATCAAATGATTGTTTTTGATCAATAACTGACCAATAACGTTATGGGTTTTCAGGGTCAAGAAATCATATTATGATGGTAACTTTCTCATGAATCTATTATAGATGTAACAGCAATATGTGAGCTACCTTAGTGGAGTTTTGTGCTCTCTAGTTTTTTCTGACTTCCTCTGATGAGAGTGTGACACCATAGATTTTCAAGGCATGCAGAACAAAGTAGCAGAAACTGATCCTTCATTCTCAAATAACTGTCAGTGTCATTTGCATAAAGACATATTACATTGAAGTCCTGAGGGAGTTGTTATCATTTCTCTGTCTGAATAATTCTCTGTAGTTTTCTGTATGAACTGCACTATTCGGAGAAGAAGTGTTGCGCTACTTTCACACACAGAAGCAAGGTGAGGTTTTCGGTTAAACACTTTCAAGAGTTAAAAAAATACAAAAGAGGTATTTGATTTATGAAAGCAGGGATATCATAAAACCAGCAGTGTTATCTGTAGGCCAGAGGACAGTGGAGTGGTACAGCTGGTGTGGTGGTTTATGGCTGTAACTGAGACCTGCAGGGTGTCACTGAAACAGAGCATACATGCTCAGCAAGTGGCTATTTTATGTTTTAGTAACAGCAGTCACATTCCTGGGTCAGCTCTGGGACCTGCTCTATTGTTTCTGTGTGACATGAGAGTAATCAGAACATGCAACTTCACTAGAAGTCAGACTAAACTAAAGGTACAAAAATAACCTTTGACCTGAAAAGTGGTAATTTGTCAGTCAGCAGATGACTGAATATTTACCTTCAGCACATAAATCGTCAACATTTCCCCTTGGGCATGAGCCTACGTGCTGTACTTTGCTGAAGATCATTAGCTGAGGTCTGAAGTGTTGCCTGTCACAGAAGCTCAGAGTGTGACTGGAACAATCTGTGTGTATCAGACCTTAGTAATTTGTGCTTAACGCGTCCAGGGTGTTGGGAGAGATTTGGTTTCCAGTGACCACAGTGTGACCTCTTACATAATGTGTCAGGTTCAGAAAGTAGACCATGGGCAGTATCACTGGTCATTTATCTCTAAGGCAAAGTCAAGATACAAGTACAGGTTTTTATTTCACTGGAATAACAGCTTCTGGTATGAACTACATCAAAATATTTAGGGTTGTACAGTATTACCGATATATCTGTATTGCTAGATATTGGCCCATAAAGTTGAATATCTGAATTAGCAGATTTTTGTCCATATTTACAGCCGATATATTGGTTATACATATGTGTCCCATATATTGGCTGTAGTATCAACAAAATGCACAAATGTACCATAATGCTTCACCTTTTCAACACTTCATGGGTCCAATTAAAAATGAGGAGTTTCATTTTTTTAAATGTTGTTCTTCTTGTTTTACACTTATTCCTTTAAAACTAGAAAGTACTCTGAGGTTGCGAACCTCTGCCAAGGTAGCTCACATATTGCTGTTACATCAATAATAGTTAAATGATAAAGTTACCATCATATTATGATTCATTGACCCTGAAAACCCACACCTAGCACACAGAATCATGATATTATCATTATTAGTTAGTCAGTTATTGAGCAAAAACGATCTTTGGCTAATGGCGATTATCTGGATCACCACCAAAATCCAATCATTTTTAAGTTGCGTAATCTTGCTAACAGGCAAAAAACAAACAAACAAAAAAGCAAACATACGGCAGCAAAAACATAACCTCCTTGGCAGAGGTAATAATTACACAATTAACTGTCATGTCAAAAGCAACAAGTCAAATTTTGTAATGAATTTGTGCTCTTGACAAAAATGATTTGCGTAGGCGATGATGAGTTCAGAATTACTGGCACATAGGCAAAAACCCAATATTCTGCATCCGTAAAAATAACATTGTTGTGCTCTGACACAAGCCCAAAACTGATTCCACCGCAGTACTTTGGCATAAATTCTTTGACCTTTAAATACCTGGTTGGGGTTAGGGATGAGAATTGATAAGATTTTACTAATACCAATGCCATAAATGATTCTGCTTATCGATCCCCTTATCAGTTCCTGATGATATTCTGTGCGGGCAAAAGTTGGCCTATAGGTTTCCAGTGGCAACAATATAAAACACATGACTCTGGTTTAATGCTGTGCTGCGTAGATAAATGCTTATTTAAGTTGATGGTTTATCCACTCACTGAAAATTTCACAGTATGAGACTTTTTGTTGAAAATTAAGCCACAATTCTGACCACTTCTGACCCCTGTTGTTCGAAGGAATTGATAAGCAAAAAGACCAATTATATCAGTTCCTTGAGGGAGTGGTTATCGATTCTCTATTAGAATTGGTTTCAGTTCTCATCCCTATTGGCTGACCTCTCAGGTATGTCCACAGCTGCAACAGTAACACTGCATCATATTACGTCACTAAAGAGTTTTCTGTTTGTTTTCTGACTCCAGTTTAGATCGATGTTGTATTTTCTGGACAACAAGTCACACTTTTTTCATAGTTTGGCTGGTCCTGCAACTTATAGCCAGGTGCAACTTATATATCAAAATATATATCATTAAACATGCTTTTAAATCTTAATTCATACTGACGGACATGAACCAAGGAGTAAACATTACCGTCTACAGCTGCAAGAGTGCTCTAGGCTTGTGACAACTATATGCTGCTCCTGTACCACTGAAAAAATTAACTGAAACATTAACTTAACGACAACTGAGAGAGACTGAACACAAACAAAATGCCTCCAAAAAGAAAATCCTATTATGCTGATTACAAACAGCAGGTAGTAAAATTTGCAGTTGAAAATGGTAATCAAGCAGCAGAAAGAAAGTTTGGAGTGAGTGGAGTGAAACTTGTGAGGGACTGGCGAAAAGCAGAGATTACTCTTACTGTAATGACGAAAACAAAGAAGGCTAATCACGGGCTGAAAGCAAGATGGCCACAGCTGGAGGAACGAGTCTACAGATGGGTGCTTGAACAACCTGTTGCCGGTAGAGGCTTGTCAATGGTGTAGTTACATCTCCAGGTAGTTGCCAAGGAAATTAATAGAAATTACTTTCAAGACAGGCCTTCTTGGTGTTACTGCTTCATGCAACCCAACGGCTTCTTTGTCAGAGCACTAAATAAATGCCACTTATAGTCTGTTTTTTTTCTCTTCATGGTGCATTTTTTGACTGACGCATCTTATACTCCAGAGCAACTTAAAGTTTGGAAAATGTGGTACAGTAGTAGGCTTTTGTGAGTCTATACAGCCATTTTATATATCATATTCATATCGCCTTTACATTCTTACAATCTATTTATCTAACATGACACTTAGAGCAGCAGCAACTTAACACAACAGTCTGACCTTATCAGTCAGTAAGGTGGGAGGACACCGCAGCTTACTGACCCTGGTATGCCCTGAAACTCACTAAGAACTTTGCTAACAGCGGTTTATGAAAATATATTCCTCTGGTCTTGCGAGCTGTGACTTATACAAGTATCATTCTCTGCTCTCATGCACACACGCTTGAAACACTGCAGATAAGTGCAGGGGGTTGCAGGGGTTAGCTTGTTTTAGGAGATGATAAAATAAACATACACACTTCAGAAGCAGCCTGTATGTCTGTAAGACTGTTCATGAGAGTTAACATCATTTTAAATGTAGTTTTTGCATAATCTTGCAAACAAACAAGCAAACAAACAAACATACGCCGGCAAAAACATAACCTCCTTGGGGGAGATACAAAAAAACATAGAAAAAACTCCAGAGCTTAAGAGAATATTTTCTCGTGATTATTTTTTAATCAATAGTTTCACTGGGTCTCAAACCTACAGGATGCTCTGAACCCTTGGACAACACCTACCTCTATACAACACAGAGCATCTTCTGTGAAGATTCACAAGAACTATTGAACCCTATGAGTTCTGTAAATCACAAAATATTTGTATTTATTTAATGAGGCTGAAGAGAAATGTGCCTGTATAACATGAAAAAACATATATATAATCACTACTATAACAAGACAAGACTAGCTCATATACCTAATATGAGTCTGCATATATCCACTTTTTGCTGTAATTAGGGTAATTGTTTTTCAGTATTATAAGCCATGCTCACCTGTTGTAGGGGTGACGGATATATCATAATATAATCACATAAAAAGCTAGAATTAATGATAAACTTGATTTTTAGTCAATTTTAGGTTCCTTGCTCTTATCATAGCTTTGCATGCTGGAGTTACTCTGTATTCTTAACTAAGGAGTCTTACTCAAATTAGTAAAAAATTAACAAATAATGGGTGCTTCCTCCCACAACACAGATAAAGTTACTCACCAGTGATGAGGATAGCCCTGATAAAAGCAGATAAACACCCACGTCTCTGAAATGCTCTCATCTCCACTGTTTCTAGAAGATCTCTGACTTTCTGTCTTGCCGAGAGTGTTTTCTCTCCAATACTGTACATGATGCGATTTCCTGAGCTTGTGGTTTTCAAGGCTTTGCTGATAAATAATCTGCCCCTGAAAGCCATTTCGACTGCTTGCACTCATAAGCCCTCAAATTTCGTAACGCAAGAATTAGATAAAGACCTGAAAGACATAAAAAACAAAATAAGACATTTTCTGTCTTTTGTTAAAGAGCAGAGATTGAAGACTTCAGTTAATCAGTTTGTGAGAAAATAATTGAGAGAAAAAAATCAGGAAATGCCCTACAGGGAGCTCTGGTGCCATTTTTTTATGTTTGTTTTTACTTCCTCATTGAAATCAAATGTGATGTAACTAAAGGGATCATTGCCGAGTAAGCCTATTTTTCACAAATATGGATCATAATAACAACCTCAGTTAAGAATAGAGGAAATTACTTCTTTATTTGCGTACAGTGTTTAACATACTTTAATTATGAACCTGTTAAGCATCAAAATAGGGCAGAGACTAGATAGGATGAGGAGAAATAAAGGCAGAAGAGATTTAATGACATTTTAGTGGGATGTAAACCTGCACAAAACAGAGCAGGTGTCCTTGTGAGTGAGCAGCATTACCTAAGGTGATGTGTTCATGTCAAAGATGACGCAATTTCTTTTGAATGTTGTAAAATTGTGATAGCTTGAATCATAACAGACACAAAGGCTGCAACCGATTTTAAGTTAACACCCTGATGCCCCCCCCAAACAAGCCTGCAATACTTCACTGTGTTAAGTTCATAAGAACAAAAAAGATGGTTTTATGAATTACTATAACATTTTAGCATGTTTTACCGCGGTCTGAAGAGCTGTCTCTCTCCTGTGCCCTTGTGCTTGTAAGTTCAGACTGTTGTGTTCAGTTGCTGCTGCTCTATCCTACTTGGCTGTTTCATCTTAAAAGCTCTTTTACAAGAAAACACTTGCAGATTTTTTACCTCTGCTGAGGAGTTGTGTTTTTTTGCCAACATTTGTCTGTCTGCCTGTAAGAAAGAAAACTCAAAAGTTACCGCAAAATTTTTATTTAATTTTCAGGTAATGTTGGTCATGAAGCAAAATTGTTTTAAAGGATTTGTTTACAAAAGATATGGCAGTTTTCCACAATTGACTTATATCTCGGGTACTAATTTCAGTAATGCATGGGAAAAAACCATGCAGATGCTCATAATGTGGGTCCATGCAAAACCAGTTATATTTGGATCCAGAACAAGAACCAGAGTGCTTCTCTTATTATGAAATACTTAAAGGAAATACATCTGTTAATCACATTACAACCAGCATTTACAACATCAAATAGCAGTGCATACAGAGCATGAACCTCCACCAAGGCATCTCTGACATTGTTTATTGAGTTAATTGCAAAAATGTCGAAAGCTACTTTATCTGGCAATGTTAAAAAAATTAGAAGAATTTACAGATCTACATCCAGACTTGGATCACCACCAAAATCAACAGACTTCCCCCCTTGAGCCATGACCAACATTCCCTCAAAGTTGTTCAAAATCTGTTAAAGATATTGAGTTATTATAAAAAAAATGTGGAAAAGTGCCCCATCTTGATCATCCATCCATCCATCCATCATCTATACCACTTCTCCCCTTCAAGGACGTGGGGGGTTGGAGCCTATCTCAGCTGACATTGTGCGAGAGACGGGGTACACCAAGAACCGGTCGCCAGCCATCCCTGGGCCACATAGAGAGACAGACAACGATACCTTGGAGTCACCAATCAACTTAATAAGCATGTTTTTGTTTTCTTCTATTTGTAAACAGATTTTTTTTTATTTTTGTTGACCTTCTGTAAGTGAGCTGTTCATTTGCGAGCCATTCTTAAATAAAAATTGCCTGCAAACTTACGAACAGCTCACTCACGGCTGCAAATTGTTTACGTTTACGAGTAGAAGAAGATAATATGATGATAGTAGAGGATAATGTAGCATAACGCAGTAAAAAGCCAAGTCGCAACAAGCACACAGGACCGTTTAGAGTTGCTGAAGAGTTTATCTGATGACTGTAGGCAGAGTCAGGCTAGCTATACCCACTGACTCCCAGTGTTTGAGCTAAGCTAACTAGCGGTGGGCGTCTCTTTCTTGTTACTGCACGCCGAGTCAAAAGAGTGGTGTCTATCTGCTTGTCATGCACTCAGGAGTGAGACAAGACACGAAAAAGAAAAAAAAAGTTGGCGCATCCCTTTAACAAATGTATAAAAAAGTTCATACTATTTGAGTCTGATGTATGTAACCGTCTTGCACCTCCTCACTTACATTTGTTCACACAGACTGTTTAATGCTGCTCAGATTTATTATATTGAATAAAATATCACTAGTGAAGGTCCATACTAAAACTAGGCTGAAAATAAGAGGCCGGGTCTGGACTTGCTGGTTAATTCATAGGGCTGGTAGTATGTTTGACAGCTGATTTTCCACCCTGTTTAACATCTTGACTTCTTCATGTGATGATAATGGAGCTGTATTTGCAGTTTGTTGATACTCCCCACTGATTGGTCAGCTGCCTGATGTATCAACCCTCTCGGGTGTCAGTTATTGCACTCCTGTCAACACTCCAGTAACACTTGAGGCAAATATCGTCTGACTGTGATAAGTGAGTTTATTTTGAAGCAGCTGCAAAAGACTGAGCTGACTTCAGTTTTTTATATTGACACAATGGAAAGAGTTTATTTAATAAAATGTATGTAAACACAATTATTCACTGTACCCAGAGTGTTCTTCATGCTACTCTATGATCCCCTCAGCTGTCCCACACTCAACATAGCTGGGTTTACTGGCCTGTAAGTCCTGAAGGCCAGATACCCCCTGACTGTCTGCTCCAGTTCTGAATGGGCATGACAGGGTGTGAGCCGGACTCTGTTGTTTCAGAGCCAGCTCGAACACATGTGGGTGTCAGTCATAACAGCAAAAACAACAAATCCTGACCCTGGCGGATTAGAGTTCATTCTTTAGTGTCTGCTGTTCAACTGGCCTTTCTGTCTGCTCCTTCTTACCTCTGCCAAGGAGGTTACTTTTTGGCCCATAAGTTTGTTCATTTGTCTGTTTGCTAGTAAGATAACGTAAAAACTACTGGATGGATTTCCATGAAAATTTTACCAGAGATGTGGTTGGTCCAAGGAAGAAGCCATTACATTTGGGCGGTGATCTGCACATTTGTCTGGATGCAAAAATTTCCCAAATATCAAAAAATCCCACAACTTACCATTGAGCCAAATTTAAAAAAAAAATCCTATCTCTGCAATCACTGAATGGATTTGCTTCAAAATTTAATATATATAATACATCTCTATCATCAAGGTAAATTTCATCTGGATCCGATCCAGATTGACGTCACAAAAAAACATTGAAATTTATAATGGGAAATCCCATTAATTTCTCCTCGGCTGCTGTGAGAGTTTGTCCCTTCATTTCCCAGCTTCCCTTGCAATGTCGGCAGAGGAGCCTCCACATGGACGGACACGAGTCTGTGAGCGGAGTCTTGGCCGTCCAGTCAGAGTGCGTGGTGATCCAGAATTGTATCTTTTACAGGGGTTGTGGAAAAGCCACTGCCGTAACTGAGCTGCTTGGCAGAGGTCTGCACTCTCTGAGTGCTTTTCTAGTTCCTTCTTTAACTACAAGAAAAAATATCCATTTCAGACTTCTAACTCTCATAATCTGTGAGATGTGTACTATAATCAAACAAGATGTGTCAAAAATACATTTAAATTGTCACATTAACTGTTGTCTGCCTCAAGGAATAGATGTACGTAGTCTTTTTTCTTAACATTCTCCTAAAAATCACTTGCAGTTTGTTCAAGGAAATCAAGATCCCATCAGAGCTCATCAGCAGAAATGATAACAATAAGTAAAAAATGTGACAGACAGGAGACAGAAGTGGTCAAAATTTGGGGTTAAATTTGGAACAATGTTTAGTGGGCGGAAGAACCAACAACTTTCAGAAGCATTTCTCATCTATTATGGCATTGAATATAAGGAGTGACGTCTTTGACTTGTTGAAACTGAATCGGTAATGGCATTGATGTAAAAAAAAACATCTTATCAGTTCCCACCCCTAGTCACATTTCTGTGTGTTCAGTACATCACTTCTGTCCTATATGTAGGGTTTTGATGCTCAAAGTTTTTCAAGCAGAATCAAGATGTTTGAGCATCAATGAGATAATGTTCAAAAAACAGTGCTAGGCATGGTTTGAAGCAAAAGAGAAATCTGAGATGAGGTTTAATATAATCAAACTTGAGCAAACAGCCCGCTTTATATTACAAGATCCTAAATTAAGTGTATTGCAGAGCAGGTAGTGATGGGAAATTAAAGCAAAATTATCAGTTATTCAAAAGATGCTGACATATTTTAATACCATTAGACTAAAGGTGTTAAAAAAACAAACAGGCTAAACAATATGCTTAATTGAGACTGATCAATATTGTGGAATATAGCATGTTTTTGTTGGGTTAAGATTTCCACAGATATAACAGCAGTGCGTCTTAGTATAATTCAAACTATCACACTAACGTATAGCAACAGACTGTGCTCATTTGAACAAAATAAACTATTTTAGTAAGCAACACCAGGTAAAATAGATCCTGGAATCAACCATTTACTCAACTTTATTTAGTAAAATTTGAGAAGACAGCTAAGCAAGCAGCATCCGGATATGATAGAGCCCCTACTGGTTTTAAGAGCACATCACAACTAGAAGCTGGTGAGAATGAAGAATAAAATGGGGGGGACCTCAAATTTGTACAACCATTAGAACAACTATCTGAATATCAAGTCATGCCTCGTCTGTATTAATCAAATAATGGACAACATCAGCTATCAGACTGTTTGACTACTATGATATCAGATTGGTGAATTATATGATGTATGACTAGATACAAAACAAAAGACCTAAAAAAATTAAATCTTACAAAACTTTGTACAAATCACACAGAGATCAACGTTTAATGAGCCTTTTCACATTTGGATATGGTTCTGCCAAGCCTTAGCTATACAAGGAACTAAACTAAAGTGTGTAAATTAAAGAAACTTGCAGCAAAATCCATGAACATGTTTACTTTTATTCTTTTAGAAGTTTTTGCTCTATTTGGCAATTTGTGCCACTTTTGGGTTTTTTTTTATGTTATAAAGGGCCAACTAACATCACTCAAACTTCTTTTTTGATCATTTGGGAAATTATGGACAACTCTTGTCTCTTGTTGACATTTGGCTGTTCCCAATTGAACACTATCACCAAAAAAAAAAAACAAAAAAAAAAAAAAAAAAAAAAAAAACATAAAAAAAAAGGGCAACTTTTTGGTCAAAAGACTGACAGGAAATTTCCACTTCCTCTACAGGTCAAATGCAGGTCTTCAAACATCACTGCTATGTTTTCATATAAAAATTGGATTAAAAAAAACACCAATTACAGATTTATATGTTTGTTCTGAAACCTTGGACTGACAAAAGAGTGGACTTTCAAACACAACTGTCCCCGTAAAGACCAACTGGAAGGTTTTAAAGATACAAGTAGCATGTTACAGCTGGAGGGTGATGGTGATTGAATTGGGGGGTTTGACCTGGGCTAAACTGGCCTTGTCCTGGGTTAATCCACCTCATAAATAAGAAAAAAAAATCACAAACATGTCTAATTCATTGACCCTTGTGATTTGAGGAATGCAAAGTTATTGGGAAGGAAAGAGTTGGTTTTTCCCTGCAGCTTTTGAGCCACATTTAAGTTACGATCAAACTATTATCAAAAATCTATCTAACATATGAACTTTAAATACACTGTCAAAATATCTGATATTATTACTTTAGCATTACTGATAAAGCCAAGATTTTAATCTGGATCAAACTTAACAACTAAATAACACATCTGTTTTTCCCTGAGCTGGGTTCAATTGGCTCCACCGATCAGGTACATGCTATGGATCCAAATGATGTCACTGGTACAATATGTCAGGGGGTCATCCATATTTATACACAGTCAATGGTTAAACATAGTGAGGGTCTTCTTACTGCTAAGTAGGATTTGTCAAAGACAGGCCCTTCACTGTGACTGTTGTGCAGCTAGTTTAGCTGTGAATGACTCTGCTGATGTGTACAAAGGGCAGAGAATGAACAGACAGGTGACTGGACTGATTAATTAAAAGCTGTTCTGAGTCACAGATACCTGAGTTTATTGTCTTGAAAAAGCAGAATTGACTGTTATCTGGGTGTTACAAATTAATAACCTTGCAGTGCTGATGGATCAGCCTGGTTTGATGATTGTAATCATGCAGATCCCTCTTGCCAAACTCCAATCTACAACGATTGTGAGTGTCCCAAAGTGGCATGGCCCAATCAGCGTCCTCTGGAGCAGGAAGCGGTGGGAGATACGAGCGAGACGACAGCAGGAAATGACTGCTGGAACAGGGATTAGCATAGATGCTAACAGCCTAAGTGGCAAGTATATCAGATCTGGACTGCATTTCTTTATAACATGAAAAAAAATAACAAAACTACAAATATAGTAAGGATATTTTCACCTCCACTTCCGACAAGTCTTGCCAAAAGTTTATTCATGAAAATGGCTTAGGTTCTGTCCACTACACCATGGCAGTAGTGCCCGCCTCCTACATTATCGGACTGGCCCATAATGAAAGGCTGTGCCCTCTTCAAAAACTTTTTATGGGCTCTTTCCCAGATGGACTAGTGAAATATATTGAGTGGTCCATCTGTTGTCAAATTAATAAGGTTTAAAATTACCATGGTCCAAATCTAATACAAGCTCCTGTTGTAGCATTTTGATCAGGATAGTAAAATGGACCATGCAAATAATTTAATTTTGATCACAATCACAAGATTGGCCTTCTAATGATCAATTGATTTTTTCCCCACACTGTTTTTTTCTGTTTTAATTTTTTGAGAATTATTTTTTTAGTATTTTGCTCAAGTTTAACACTGAGACACAGTATAAACTAATGAAATATAGACACTCACTCTTCTGGTGGTCCTCACCCGTATATTTACGGATCCAGTCAACATTATGTTGACAAAATTTGCAGAACATTTGATCGCCTGACACATAATAATTGTGAGAAACTGTGCTTCCCTTTACTTTGGAGTTAGCCGGGAGTTTCACAGCTTCTTTGCCAACTTAGCCGGTGTCTCGGGCGGCTGCTTTGACATGTTGCATTGATAATGAGGGGAGGGGGAGGGGTGTGAAGCGTGCATTGTCCCCAGCCTTAAGTAACCCCTCGGAGCATTTTACTGAGAGATACATTCCTTTTTATTCTGGACAAAAAAACTTTTGCGTAAAATGTCTGTCATTTCTGTGATATTCTGCGTTTATATTGAATTCTGCCTTTAATGTCTAATTCCGTGATCACAGATTTTATAGGGCCCTACTTTAGTCTGTCGGGGCCTCCGTGTGTGGAGTTTGCATGATTTTCTGCAGGTACTCTTGTTTCTCCAACAGATGAAAAGCATGCTTGTAAGGTTAAACTACCAAATGCAATTTGTTTTATGTGTCACTGGCCCAAAAAAAATATTATCTACCAACATCTTATCACTGAAGCCACATCCCCCTTGCTCTGCAGTAAGCCTTGAGAAAATCTTCCATGGACTTCAACTTTTAGGCTAAACAGGGCTCATTTCAGGGATAGTGTTCTCACTGAATACTCTGTGAAGGTTTCTGTGCTTGTTATATTAAGATCAGTTTTAGTTGTTGTTTAAATTGTACAGGTAATGTTACTTCCATGATGGAAAATGTGGTTTGTTGCTTTTTTCCGGCTTCAAATACATTACATTGACATAATGCTAACGGCAGCAAACGGCACACAAACACTGTGGATTGATTTTGCATAAGAGAAGGGGTGTAGCCAGGAGCACAACCACGGAACGAAGAGGGCAGTAAAACTGCTTTCCCTGCAGTCTCAAGTTATACTGGGGACTCTAAATTGTGGTGACACTGTGTGTAACAATTGTCTGTCCTTGCATTTCAGCCCTGTGATCAGTCCAGTGTGTTCCGTCTCACCTATTTCGGCTCCCTGGCAACCCAAAAGGAACAACTGGTATAAATAATGAAAGGATGAACTGAAGGGGTTCACTCCTAAGAAGTATAAAAAGACCTCTTCTGGCAGACAACAAAATGACTTCTGCTTCGCTTCACATCCATGCTTGTACCCTTTTAGGTCAAAGCTCGTTCTCCCCTTGCATGCATGGGTTCTCTCCGGACACTCCTGCTTCCTTCAACAAACCAAAATCATGCTCATTAGTTTGACTGGTGACGCTGAATTTCCCTTAGGTATAAGTGTGAGCATCTATCTCTCTGTGTGGCCCTGTGATCTGCGGGTGACAGGAACAGGGTGTACCCATCTCTCGCCAAATGCTATCTGGGATAGGCTCCAGCCCCCCTGTGACCCCAAAAGTGATGAACGGCATAGATAATAGATGGATGGATGGACGGACGGATGGATAGTTTCAGACAGACTTGCTGACAAGAGTAGCTGAGGTTTCTTGTAAGAGCAGGAGGAGGGGACTTTATGCTGAGTGACGTGTTCTGATGGCAAAAAGAAAATACTCTTAGATACAGCACTTTGCTAATAAATGGGTATTCACAACCTTAATGGCAAGTACTTCTGTTTGTCTTCTCATGAATAAGGAACTGTCCTTGTAGAAATATACTCACCAAATTATCTGTAAGCACAAAGACTGTAGGTTTCAATAAAAAAGGAAGTTGAGGAAAATGTTTCACATAATTAACATAAAAAAACAGAACCCCTAGTTATTGGAAAAACAACTTTACTCAGTTTTCTGTACTTCGACTAAGAACTCGCACAAGTTTACTTTTGAATATTTAGGAGAATTCTACCTTTTGCATAAAACAACAGGTGTGACTATATAAAACTGGTCAACCAATATGTAAAGGATTAGTATTTGATTTATCAGCTGATGTTTGGACGTTGCAGTCGGCAGACAGGCAGGCTGTTACCTTATGAAATACAACACGACTGAAATAGACCGGCTTAAAAACGGCACCTACATGGACTGCAGCCCAGCAGATGCTGGAGCAGTGGAGTTATGGAGCAGTTGTTGGAGCCAAACATGGCTCACCAGAAATTGTAATTTACTGTTTTTAAAATGTCTGTTTTTGCCAGTTCTCAAATGCAACACATTATGGTCATAAGACAGGATAAGATAATCCTTTATTGGTCTTGATAGGGAAAAAATATATAGTTATTAAACAATGGAATAAAGTGTTGATACAGGACATTATGATATATTCTGTATGTGTGTTGCAAGTTAAGTGACAAATAAACACCTTGTGACAAAAATGTCCAGTTACAGTAGATGGGATAAACTGACATTGTGCAGTAAATGATAAACAAATAAATGTCTACTTTGATGAAAAAGATTCACTTATTGTACAGTAAATGACAAATAAATAAATGTCCCCTTAAATGAAATCAAGTGGCATAGTGTGCTTTCATTCTGGATATTATTCACTAGTAATTTTCAGGACTTTAAGTGACTTTAATTTAACTTACTGGACATTTATTTACTTATCATATTAAACACAAAAAGTCAGTTTATTTAATCTAACTGGACATTTATTTGATTGACATTTATTGCACGACAACTTCATTTTATCTAACTGGACATTTATTCACTTGTGAATAAATGTCCAGTTAGATGCATTAAATTGACATGTTGTGTAGTTAATGTCAAATAAATAAACACCAGATAGAAGAAATAAAGTAACATATTGTGCCTTAAATGACAAGTGAATAAATGTCTAGTTAGACAAAACAAAGTGATATATTATATATTTTTAATGATAAGTAAATAAATGTCCAGTCAGTTGAATTAAAATGACTTAATGTCCTGGAAAATACTACTGAATAAATGTCCAGTTAGATTTAACAGAATTACCTCTGTGCTCCAAATGACAAGTAAATAAATATCACATTACATGAAAATAAGTCACTTTTTATGCTTTTAATGACGAGTAAATAAATATCTGTTTAGAAAAAATAAAGTGACTTATTTTGCAGTCAATGAAAAGTAAATAAATGTCAAGCTGGAATAAATAAAGTGACATAGTGTCCAGTAAATTAAAATTAAATAAATGTTCAGTTAAATATCATAAAGTGACATATTATGCAGTAAATGATAAGTGAATAAATGCTCAGTTAAATCAAACAAAGTGACTTATAGCGCTGTGGATAAATGTCCAAATATATTAGATAAAATGACTCATTGTGCAGTAAATGGCCAGTAAAAAAATAAGCAGTTAAATGAAATAAATTGACTAATTTTGCAGTTAATGACAAGTGAGATGGTATAAGACTGAACAGTGCAGCAGTAGGACATTTCACATGAAACAGAATGGATTAATCAAGTGTTACATGAGGTAAAAACTATAATACAGTTTGGTCAGGTGTGATGACTTTAATGCAGGAATAACGATTATAAAAATAAAAATAATAATAATAATTTGTGATGCACGATATTAGATTTTTGCCGATATCCGATATGCGGATATTTTTTAATTCTTTATCAGCGATACCAATACTGATATTTCTTGTCAAGAGCAAAGGCTCTGTACTTAACAAAAATGGAGTTGTTTCTTTCAGTGTTACAGTATATTTTTGCGAGGAAAAAGATGCAAAACAGGAAAAACAGCCTTAATTTTTTAAATGTCCCCATGCTGTGATGAGAAGGTGCCTCAATATTGTACATTTGTGTAATTTGCTGATATTCCAGCCAATATATGACTGATATGTGTGGCCAATATATCAGCTGCAAATATCTGCAAAAATTTCAATATCGGCCGATACGATACTTAACTATCTAGGCTGATATCGGCCAATACCGGTATCAAACCAATAATAATGTGCATCCCTAATAATAATGACAATAATAATAATAATAAAATAATAATGACAATAATAATAATAATAACAATAAAAATAATGATAATAATAATAATAAAACATGCGAGGTAAAATTTAATTAAAAGGAAGCACATATATAAAATATTAGCATAGCAACATAGCATGAAATGTAAATAAGTCGGATAACTGTTGGTGTCTTGGTGTTACAAAGTCACCAAGTTAAACCACTGCTATCATTTTCTTATTTCCACCACATTCACGTTCTCCATATTGGGAATGCACAGGGTCAGCTTTCACATGTGACCTCACTCACAGACTTCCTCTGAAGTCACAAAGGATAACATGCAGATAAATGTCCCCTCCACCTCATCTCCATCTCCCAGCAACAACAGCTGCAGTGGTCCTATAACTGGACTACCCAGTCACACCACTTCATTTCCACAACACAGCCTTGTAAACAGAGCTTGAACAACAAGAATTAACCCAGCTCTGCTGTAGTCATGCCAGTCATCAGACACCAGCCACCCTGATCTCCACCACAGGGACTGACCCACTAATTTAGAGTAGTGTGATGCAATGGGCTATATCAGAGTGTGTTTCCCTTGGTGACTGGGGCAAAATGAGTCACTAGGTTAATATTGACCAGTGTTCTGGGCAACCAGGTAAATGCACTGCCCTTGTGTTGTCACCACAAGGATTCAAATGGTTTTGATCAGGATACTACTTTTTAATCAACATGTACACCAGTCATCCTCTTAAAGGTGAATAACAGCAAACTGAGGGTTCAGGAGAAGGCCTACCAGCCCTCTCTGCTGGGTTACAAAAATAACCAATGACAGTGTCCATTTCATCCTGCTGGCCTGCCTTGCCCTGCTACTCGACACCCACTGGTTATTCCAATGTGAGTTAGCTAGCTGCGCTCTGTGTTGCTGCTCAGTTTGGCCACACAGACTTGTGCATCTATTTTGGTATCGTCACAGCTCGCTATCAGGACCCAGCCACACTAGTGCATTTGAACATGGATCTGAGGGCTTGACTCACTTTGGTGAGATTTCTTTGTTGCCTTTTCTTCAAGACTCATGGTTTGTTTAGCAATAATGAAAACCACTAACTAACATTTCTTCACAACAGGTGGCTGTGGACAAATTTCCTGGATTCTACATTGAGGATTAGTGTTTGATACCCCTGTCTAGATTGGATGGTTGCACTCAACATGAAAGACCCACCAACAAGGTGAGAGAACCATGTGATTATTTGGATGTTAATCAAGCTATTACAACACAACAGACCAGCAAATAATACAAGCACCATATGAGAATAAGATTACGGTTTTGGTTAGACGTCAGTGACATAAAACACCAGAGCACAAGGGAATAAGTTTGCCTGTATTTTATACTTGTGAAGCTCATACTAGTTCTACAATGTTATTAATGCTAATGTTTTCAGTTTTTACAAATTAGTTCAAATTGGCTGTGCCTTTATACAGTATGGTTAGCCTAGTTGCCTCCCTCCTTGGGTATAAATATACAAGCAGATGCTGGGAAAGTACCGTCGTTGTGAACTGATCTCTAGTTATGAGAGATGGAGGGCCAAAGTCTCCTGGAAAGCCATAACATTCTCTAACTCCCACTCAGGATACAGTAAAGTCACTCAGTCCTGGCAAATGTACTGACTATTATGTAAGTATATCATACAAACTAATAGTTACATGCTGTTGTACACTCACCCAACTTGGTCTAATTCATCTCAATTCTGAAAATAAATCAGTACTCTTGAAACTGAATTTACATAGTATTAGAAAACAAATACATCATAATCTTTCAATGAATCATCAGATGCTCTTGTTCAGGTTTTTCTGTCAGTCAGTGTCATGTGCTTATGAAGAAAGTTGTGGATTTAGAGATTGATGAATACAGAGCTGGTTGTATGCCAGTGGCTAAACTCCCAGGTCAGGACATATTAGTGGGTTAGGGAGCTATTCTAAGACCTCACCCAGATAGCTGAAGCAGGCTACAGTAGAGCAGCTGCTGCAGGAACCAATCATTTGCCTGCATTTCCTGAGCTTTGTGGTGACCCTGCTGGCACACATATTGTCCAAGGGCTTGGCAGAAGAGTGTCTCTTTGTGAATCCCAAAAAATACAGAGTGTAATTAAATTATGCTTCTATTTGACAAGTACCAATGTGAAACATGTTTTCTTGGATTGACCATGAACAATGAAAATGTTGGTCTCTTCTAATAATATACCAAAAATGGATGTGGATCTTTTCCCTTGGCCACAAACAGTATGATTAGTGCTCACAGCTTAGAGAACCATTAAGTACTTAAAATAGCCCAGCGCATGGTATAAGTGTTTGTCTGCTGCCTGCATAGTGACAGCTTGGCTGAAGGGGGCACATGTCATGTACATAAAGGTCATCAAACAGGCTAAGAGTTCAAAACCTTTAATAGAGTTGAAAATGCACAACAAATTTGCTGAAATATCAGGTATCTGTACTCTGTCCTTTGGTTTAAAAGACACACGTTTCAAACTCTGACATGGATTTCTTTGTCTTTCTTTTAGGAAGCTCTCACTTTGCACCCATCCTTTGATATTAACCTGAGCTGGACAGGTGATGCTCACCACAGATAAAAGTCTGTTGACATCATGAGCTGTGTGGAGAAGCGGCACATGAGCCACAGGGTGGGAAGTATGCTCCACCATCGCTTCCCAAATGGCTTCACTGACTTGTTCATGGACGACACTGATCGAGAGGTCAGCACCCTCACGGACAGAGCCTTCCGCAGTCTCTGCGTTGGAGATGACGCAGTTTACAATGACGAGTTTTTGTACGGATACTCACCGTTTAGCTGCTATAAACCTTTGGCTGGGGAGCCTGTTAAAAAGACTCATCACAAGGAAGCTAAAAAGCAGGGGCTAAACAAAACTGACAAAAATTTCACCCAGTCATGGACCCAGCAACAACATGAGAATCTGTCACAGATGTCATCCCTCCTCAAAGCGTTCAGTGCCACAGAAGAAAGCTGTGAGGGGATGTTAATCAAAAATGGAGCTATGACGGACGTTAAAGGGGAATCTTGGGATAAGTCTGCACTACGCAGCATTCAAAGAGAGCTGTCAGAGTTCTCCTCGGACTATCCCACAAATCTCACGGATGGACATTATAAGAACTGTCATCGGCATCACTCTGGTGATGGCCCATCAACTAAAACCGGCAAAGATGCCCCCCCTCCCTCAGGGAAGTCTTCAAAGAATAAAAATGGAAAGCCGAATGTCAAGCTACGAAAACTTAACATCAAAAACTTTTTTCTCCACAGTGAGTTAAGCCCTTTTCAAACATGGAAAGACTTTAACCAGTTCCCTTTTGGCCAAGAGGATACAGTTCTCCCTACAGATAGTATCCCCAAGTGGTACGATCTGCCTTTTTACAAGGAGCTGACAGAAGCACACAAGCAAGAGACTCAGCATGCAGAAGAGGTGCAACCAGGCCAAAAAGCACTTGAGCTCCCTCCGTCCACTGCTCCCAAACCCATTCCTCCCCCTCCACCACCAAAGGTCCTGCCAAAGCCTTCAGCTACTCCAGCTACTCCAGCTGGGAAGAGGTGCTCATCGGAGGTAGGGGATGGGAGTGCTGCCCCCTGGAGGCGCAACAAGTCCAGGGCCAAAAGCGCAATCCCACTTAATCAGTCAGGAATACCACCTCAGGAAAATATTTCAAAACAAGTGGATGAAAGTCTCTTTTTGATGAAAAAGGAGGCTAGATCTGTGGAGGTGAAAGCAGTTGAGGAGATTTGCTCTTTGGCGTCAACTCCTTTCAGCATCTGCCAGTTGATGACCCCCCTTATTCCCTCCAGACAACCAACAGAAACATCAGAAATACTCCAAGGGGTCCTCTCGCCCTCTGCTCTTGATCTTCCACTGAGGCCACATTCTGAGGCCAAATCTACACCTGAACCACCAGTCAAGAGGGAAAGCTACAAATCACTCGCTTCTAGCATCCTCTTCAACCTAAAAGACAACAGGAAAAGGGTAAAAAGCCGTTACAGCCCACCCAAATTCAAAACACTAGAAGTGCCAGAGGGTGACTCCCAATCTCCCCAGTCAGACTCTATAAAGCACTCACAAGCTGGCTCTGAGGGCAATGCGTCTCGTCTAAGCACTCCTGCTGTTTTAAGAGAAGGATTTACAGTCTGCAGTCCTGTTTTGGAGTCAAATAACAGTCCATCTGCTGGTCATCCTATTTGTGATACTGATGGGCCACTATCAGATGATTATTTGTTATCTAATCTATTGCAGACCAAAAGAGAAACAGCAGGTATTAATGAAGAGAACTCAATGTCTTCCTTAATGCACAATAAAAAGAGCAAGAGTCCAGTGGCTGTAAAACAAAACTACCCCTCTTTGAATTTGTACAAGAAAGCTAGCCCTGCTGAAAGTGATACAAAATATCTTCAAGTCCCTCCAACTGCTGGTGCTCCTGTACAAATCAATCAACCAGTTGAGACAAATAAACCTTCTCCTATTGCAATTAATAAAGAACGTTCCCCAAAAACACTGCCAACAAATACAGGGCTGTCCTCTAATACTTTAAATGTAAACAAAGACAGTTCACCTTTAATTTCACCCCATGTACTGGAAAAAGAGGGCATTTCAACAAATGCACCAGTACGTAAAATACAGCCAACCATACCAGACAAATCAAAACAACCCATAAAAGAATTAAGAGAAACAGACATGGGCCTGCAGCCTGTAACTCCTAAGGACAAAGATACCAGCATCCAACCCCTAAGCACAAAGGATGTCATCAGGGCAGCAAGGGAAGCAATTAATGCAGCCAAAAATAGGGCTCTGATGGCAGCTCAGTCAGATAGCAATGATAAAGCATTTAAAGACAAAGAACTGAAGGAGAACGAAATTGGCAGGAAGGTTGACAATTCAAAAGAAACGTTCAGCATCAAGAGTTTAGTACCAGAAAATAACAGTACTGGATATCAAAGTAGAAGTGATGCTGATGCTCTTGACAAAACAGGTGATGTGAAGAAAGAACCCCCACCTGTTCCAAAGAGAAACTTTGCTAAGTCTGATATTCAACTTGCTCTTGACAAACAGCAAGCAAATATCATCGATGAAATCACTAATGATGATTCAGGGAATACCAACCTAGATTTACCAACGAAGGAAAATGAATCTAATCAGAAACAGGCCAAATCCAAACATATTTTCTCAGCCAGACAGAACAACTACATAAAGTATCACAGATATGCAGAGACAGATGATAAACATGGAGAAGAGTCTAAAGAAGGTGACGCGAAAGTGAACACAAGAAGAGAGGCTGATGAGGAGGTGGTATCGCTCAGAGAAGTAAAAGATCGTGCACATTTAAGTAATGATTTGCATGCTTTAAAAGAGCTACAGAGGGCAAAACTTGGTGATCGTGTTCTTGATAACATCAGGAACAGATTGGGAGTTTTTAACATTGACGAGGAGGCAAAGGCTAAAAATGATTTGATCTCAAGAGAACTGAGGAATATAAAGAAAGGTATGCTGTCCATGAGGGGGAACACAACAGCTAAAAGAGATCTTTTTACAAAGAAAGAAAAGGAGCAAATCAAGCCAGAGGCTTTCACCAAGATAGACAGCAATGTCATAGTGAATAAAGCACTTATAAATGACAACTATGACAAAGCCAAAATGGCTCTTGAGGAGATTATCTCAGAGAGGCAAAAGAGAAATAACCAAAAAGAGCAGGATGCAAATCCAGTTTTAGATGAGAATGTTGGGGATAGAAGCTATGTCACGAGGGTTCAGCAACGTAAACAAGCAATGAAAGACAGTGCGGAGGAGGCGAGGGAAAAACAGACTGGTTACACTCATTCACAGAAAGAATCAGATGTAAGAGAAAGATTAGGTGATCTGAGAGATCACAATCACATAAGAAACATCCTCTCTCAAACTGAACCAGGCCATGAAGAGACTTTCAAATCTACAAATCACACAGCTCTACCAGGCCTGAATAAAACAGGAAATGAACCTAGCTCGAATACAAAAACAAAAAGAACATTTGCTGATGATAAAGTACCAAATAATCCTGGCTATGAATCAGAGGTTAAAAATCTAGACAGACAGCTATCTGAGGAGAGTGGGGACAGTATGGTAAATCAAACTGGTGGCAGAAGGAAAAATGCTCCCCCTGTTCCTCCAAGGAGTAAAAAAGGAGGAAGCACCACTAAGGAGACAGGAAGTTTGAAAGACTTTGCAGAATTTGATATTTTTACAAATGAGGAAAAATGTGAAAACGAAGTTGAACGCTTAAAAGAAATGGCTGCAGGCTCAGATGAACAAGAAGTAGTCAGTGACCTGTTCTTCAAAGACCCTGTGCATAGTCCCATTGAAACCTATGCAGATAAAAAGCTGTGGGATATGGTACCTGGTGTAACTTATACATTTGTTCCTGAAGCAGTTTTAACAGAATCAGAATTACCTTTACAATATCCTTTGTCTGAAAATACAATATGTTCATCCCCAGAGTTGAGAGAAGATGAAAATAAGGCCAACAACTTTTTATCAGACATGGCCCAAACGGGTGAAGCCACATTAGAAAGCAGCACTGACATACCTCAGGTGGTAAACAAGGTAAAGCGTAAAGCTCCTTTAAAACCAGAATACTTAAAGACTGTCGATAATGAAACAAAGTCCCTAGTAGAAGCAGGGCCTGACAAAATAAGCACAGCCTTTGAGGAAATGAACATGGGCACAGAGGGTCATAGTGAGAGTCCCAGGAAAATTATATCACCCTTACTTTTGGTGAATGGCCTCAGTATCAACCAGAGTCCCCCTGATCATGCCAGCCTGTCATCAAAATCATCCTACTTCTCAGTGGAGAGTGCCCTACAAAGAAATACTGAAACAGAGTCGAATGTGTACCACTCTTTGGAGAACTTGATTGGAGAGGAGGAGGGAGCTGATGAAGTGAAGCAGATTACCCTACTGAACACAAAACGGGATTCTGACAGGACTGAGGTGGAATACTACTCTCTGAGTGATCATGAAAGTGAACCAGAGTTTGTACGGCAATCAATCAAATCTCCAAACAAGGAAGAGATGGAGCTGCCATATAAAGTCATCCAAGAGGAAGAAAACGCTTCCACAGAGCCTCAAGATGAACAGAATCAGACACCAATATCACCCTCAAACACTTTCTCCCCAGCTCTGGGAATCCCTGCTTTGTTCAAGGTCAAAGACAACACTTTCAGTAACAAGTTAAAGAAATCGGTTCAACCCTGGTCTCCAAGAGGGAGTTTCAGTGTTCCAACAAAAGAGGAGGAGGTAAATCAAGTGAGGGAAAATCCAAAAGTTCCTCTGATAAATGAGCCCGCCGCCGATGAAATAACAGCAATACAAGATCAAACCTTCAAACCGAAAGAGATTCTAACAAGCGTTTCCCCACCACTTCTCCTGTCTCCATCTAATCTGCAAACTGAAAACCCAAAGAAACCACAAGTGGGAGGGTTCCTCGCTGTGCCACAGGAAGAAGACAGGTTCTCTGGCGTGAGTCCATGCTCTGAGGGCGTGGAGAGCGTAACAACAAGCACGGTTGACACGGCTGATGAGACGGGAGCAAACGATGAACTGCTGCTAGAGCGTGAAGTGTTAAAGGTCCCCAGTGAACGATCTGGGTCCACCTGCAGCGGTAATGACAGTCAAACAGGTCTGCCTAAACCACCAGCTGTCTTGCCTAAATCTGAAAAGGCTGTCCAAAGAGCCATGAAGCTTGCAACAAGACGGATGAAGAAGGAAGAGGCCCAGAAGACATCTCAGAGGTCCTCCCATAGCAGCAGCAAACACAGAGTGACTAAACACAGAGGTGAAAACCCTGAGCACAAAAGTAGCAGCAGCAGCAGTAAAAATAGCAAAAGCAGTGAGAGAAAGCACAGAGAGAGGACAGAAGATGGTCACAGTGAGAGTCACCACGACAAAGACAGTAATGACTTGAATGAGCAACACCATGAAAGAAGAAGTCACAGCAGTGACCACCCTCTCAACAAAAAAGACCTGCGCCAAGAGACTCGAAGACAGAGCCATGATTCAGCTGAAAGCAGCAACCTGAGCAGTGAAGCACTCCCCGATGCCGCCACGGAAAGACAAGGCCGGAGAAATAACAAACAAATACGAGACAAGCCACAGCAAAGACACTACAGCAGTGACAGGGTCATCAGTAACGTACCTGTGTACAAAGCTCAAGTTGGTGACAGACCCGTCACGGAGAGGTCATTCCAAAGATCACTGAGCAGTGACAGGTTCACAGGAGATAAGGTGGAGCGACGGCTAAGCAATGACATGACAGCCAACGAAAGGCTTGATCCAAGGTCCCAGCGCATTGAGAAATCCATCATGGAGGAGCTTCAGCAAAGAGGCCGAGTCAGGGACAAGACAACTAGAGACAACCCTTTGAGAAGGAGTCACAGTATCGATGCTTACAGCACTGAAGTCTCTCACCCTTCGACCCTGTCCCGTCAGTCAAGCCACACCAGCCAGCTCTCCCGCCAGTCCAGCATCGAGCACGCCATCGTTACGCAGTCTTTCCCAATGACCCAACGGAAGCTCCTCCAGGATCCTGATTCTGGACAGTATTTCTTTGTCGACATGCCTGTACAAGTCAAGACGAAAACTTTCTTCGATCCGGAAACAGGAAGTTATGTGCAGTTGCCGGTTCAGCCACCTGAGGGTGCCGTTCCTCACGTGTCCCCCTTGGAGGTTCTTACACCTCCGATGGTTGTTTACCATGGATTTGTTCCGGTTCCTTTGTCCCCCATGGCTCAAAAAGCTCCAATTCAAGCCACTCAAATGCCCCCCGAGGAGTTTGAACAAAGACATTTAGAAATGTCAAGGCAAATGCTCTTTCAAGAGAGACATCCATATGTAGAGCCTGTCTACGGGCAACACGACCACATTTTAGGGGAGTTTCTGGGTACAGAAGAACTGGACTGTCCAAGCTGATTGGTAAAGTGTAAAATGTAAAAATAACCCCCCCAGATTTTGCTAATGTCATCATCTTGATTTGATTTTCATTGAGTTTCTGTTACAATGTGTGATCAAGGGTTAATATTTCCTTTTTGATTTTTTTTCACACCAATGAATTTGTTCCTGTGCCATTAAGATTTAATGCTGCAACATTTCATGAATCTATGTCTCTTTTAAGCCTGGTGAACGCTGATATGGCATGAACGTAAAGGTGATCTTTACCATTTGGAAATACACTGCCATTTCCACTCTACGCAGCTACAGTGGAAATGATTCAATGTGATGTTTCAATGAGACATGATGAGGGACAAAAAAAAACAGATACACCTTCATGTACTTTCTTTAACTTTGAGGAAGTGTAACAGAGTTTCAGGGAATTTTCTTTCAAAGGTTTAGTGTTTTTTGTTTTTTTTACGGTTGCTGTACTTGCCTTAACAAACTTGTTGGGTTTTGAAGAATGAGTTTGAAAGCAATGTAACAAGCAGGAGATGCTGACTTTGGGAATGGATGTTGAATGCTGTTATGAAATGCGGGTTAGAAGATTTGTGTAAGATAATGTGTAATGAGGGAGTTCAGAAACATGGACGATCCATGTACATAATGTATTTTAATGTAAAACAGAGAGGGTAAGCTTGAATGTAAATGAGGAATATTTATTTTACATGCTGCAAGTTTGTTGTATCTAACGTTGTATTGGGGTCTCTCTTACTGCTAAGGTGATGTCTTTGAGTTTAATTCCCCAAGATGTTAGTTGCCAATACACTTTTTAAAAACTGAACGTTTATACTCAATCATCATCTTGAAACAAAGAAAGTTCTTTCAAATGCATTCTTTGATTTTATGCAATTGATTTGAACCACAACACCAACTGAAAGATATTTGCATGCCGAACTTAAAACTTGCAATAACACTGTGTTGTTTGTGTTTAACGCAACACGTTTTATTTCTACTGCGTTAAAGCTTCAATAAGCATTTTTTGAAATATTTTTTTTTAAGTCTGCAGGGGCAATGAAAGAGGACTGTGTTTTGCCAAGTTGGTTGCATTGGATTTTTTTTTCCAAACTAGAATATTGCAGGGCTGTTTGTGTCTGTGATCCATTCCAATAAAAACACAACTGTTGATACAGGGATTAACTGTATGTGTCCTGATTGATCGTAACTGATATGATCAATGGTGTTTGAAAATACATTGAAATGGCATTAGGGAAATTTGAAGTTCAAAAAAGAACTTGGAGGGATTCAATGGCTGCAATGGCGTACATTTTAAATAAGACGGTTTTCATACGTTAGAGATTTACAGTAATAATGGGGCATGACGACTCAGTAAAAAACAGTAAATAAAAGCTTGTTTACACCTTATTCATCTATTAAGTAACTGAAGACAAAATTATTCTTTTAAGCTATTTATTACAACTGGACAAAACACCAAACAGCTTCATTTAAAGATATTATCAAGGAGAAACTACTTTTCCCTTTGGCCTTGTGTAATTGTAAATTCATTTATCTCTTCCTTTGTGTTTTTTTAAAGATAAATTATATATTAAAATAATAATGAATTAAAAAGGACAGGATGACCTATTTCAAACACTGCAGAGCCTGCCAAAACAATTTGGTGCCTTATCCAAGATTTTTAATTCCTTTGCCTGGACAGCATTAAGCTTCTTGTTTAATAAATTTCCTTCTTTCTAAATAAATTAAAAACTTCTAGTAGAGTGTCCAGTTGATAAAAAATCGACTTCAGTTACACCTATTGCTCCCCACAGTGTAAAATTTTGAATAATTAAGATTAAAAGATGACAGAGCCATGTTACATGTTGAGTTATTTTGTCTTTTTCCTTCTTTCTATAATTATTCTTAGGTGAAAGAAATTTCACACATCTTTTCATTTATTGCTTGTTCTTTGATATCTAGAATGAAAGTGTCCAGGGCTTTTTAGTCTAATGTTAGCATGCGATGCAAGTTCAAAAACCAGTAAGTAATTTTGTTTTACAATCTATAAAAATATGTGTGATTATATTTGTTGTCATAATTCAGTGGACTTATTTCCTGACAAACCACGCTCTTAATGAATAACTCAAAACATAGCTAGTCCGCAGGGTGAATTTACTGTCTGCAGTTTTTTTTTGTCACTTGCCTGTGCAGAGATGGAGACAGATGCAGACCCTGAAGTAGCATCCCTTGGCTGTGCAGAGGTGGTCACATAAGGCCCAGGAACAGTAGGGGATGGGTTAAGATGTTTAAAAAGTCCATCTGTAGAGTAAAAATGAAGCAATATTTATATTTAAAACTAGAAAAGCACTCAGAGAGCACAAACCTCCAGCAGGCAACTCAGTTCCAGCAGTGGCTTTTCCACAACCCCTGTAAAAGCAAACTGAGCACGTACATGGAGGTTGTTCTCCTGTATGAACACAAGTCTTGGGAACACCACTTAATATTTTGATTTTATTTGAATTATTCAACGCCGTCAATGGGATTTCCCATTATAAAGTTCAATGTTTTTTGTGACGTCAATCTGGATCAGATCCAGGTGAAATTTACCTTGATGATAAAGACATGGGCCCCATATTATCCTGTAAAAGAGGAAGCGAAACCGTTTAAAAATGGCAGAGACATGAATTTTTAAAATTCCGCCCAATGTTTTCTTCTGGGATTTGTTTGCATCCAGACAAAGACATGTACCACCGCCAAAATCTAATCATTTCTAAGTTGGGCCATTCCCAATATCTCCTGAAAATTTCAGCAAAATCCATCCAGCAGTTTTTGTGTAATCTTGCTAACAAACAAGCATACGCCAGCAAAAACATAAAAAATAATATAACCCAGTTAATAACTGCACCTGAGCCATATCACAGCAATTTGTCTCAACAGGAAAATGACAACAGGAGTCTCTTTCTGGATGTTGTTGTGATGGCTTTCTGTTTTCCTTAATTTAACAACAAATTGTACTAAAACTGTTTTGCATCAGTCTGGACCAGTGTAATTTATATATAATTGTACAAAATTAAGAAAAAATTGTAAATTCAGCTCAACAATTTACTACAGAATTAGTCGACATGACTTTTTCTCTGAAAAGGATAAATAAAAATTAAAATGGTAATTATAGTGCAGCTCGTTGGTGCTCGTGCCTCACACAAGCTTGCATTTACTCCTCATGCATGTGTGAGTTTTCCTGGGGTCTGCTTTCCTACTACTGGCCAAAAAACATGCTTGTCAAGTTAATTAGAGACTCTAAATTCCCTTTAAGAGTGACACTGTGTAAGAATGACTGTCTGTGGCCTGCCATCCAATTTAGCATATCAAAATGTTTAAAATTTAAGAAATCATGACAAAATCTCCAAAAAAGTTCAACCCGATATGCCAATAGAATAATTTACACAAATTTAGGATATGACCTGGAAATATTTTTACTATCCTCACATTTTTTAACTAAAATCAGTGAACTTATATAGTTGTAATTGTTCCCCCAAAACTCCTAAACATAACTTAACTAACCGAAACATTAGTCAGTACATTTGAAGAGAAATCCTAATCATATTTTTGAAATTGGTAGGAATCGTTGTTTCAGTGTCCAATACAAGTAGCTGTAGGTGACGTTAATCCTGTTTAGAGCTCACTAAACCAGTATTTACAATATTATTTGTTCCCGAGTTAAAATATACAAGTTTTAGCTTAACTAATAATGTTGGGAGTTTTATTTGTACATTTTTTGTGTTTAGGCCATACAGACACAAATATTAGATTTATTTGACTTAATTGTGATATTATATGGTTGACTGATCACCTCAATAGTTGATGACTAGTTGACGATAGAAATAGTTGTTAGTTGTATCCCTATTGTACTCTGCATAATATCAGACTCCTTTTCAAGTATCTTGGATTATAAAACTATGCTAGAGAGTTTGTGACAAAACAGACCTGAAATTAAAGGTACAATTCGTGACTTATGAGTTTTTATTGTGAAGCATTAATTAATTAATTGTGTTTAGAACTTATTACATAATGCAATTTTATTGGCTTTCAAGTTAAAACACACAAATGTTTGTTTAACTAATAATGCTGGGAGTTTTTATTTGTATATGCTTTGTGTTTGAGTCATACAGACACGAATTTGAGCTTTTTTGGTTCAATTATAATGATTTTCAATTTTAGATTACCTGAAAATGTGTGAAAATGGATTCATGTGGTCCTCCAGGTAGCTGAAGTTGCCCGTCCCTGCCTAAAGGGATAGGCAGTAAAGATAACAGATGGAGTGATGAATAGTTATAATAATGCCAATAATAATAATAATAGAAAAAGATAAAATGAATCTATTACTTTGATAATAATTATTATGCAAATAATACGACAACTGGGTATGTAAAGCATTTTGAAAAAACAGGTTAACAAGTGTTTTACATTAATATAAGAACAGAAAAAAGCACAGAAGAATAAAATAAGCAATCAAACAAATACAACGGAAAAGAAAAACAGGCTATAAAACAACGTAAATAAATATACTGCCCGAACTATTTAGTGTTTACAGCCTTGAAAGAAAATGTTTGAACAAACATAAATTACCCATTATTTTCTTTAACCAACCAGCAAATCATTTCTTTACAATGTCATTTATACAACACTGGTTCATTTAAATTAATATTTGATACTGTCAACATGCTTCCCTACAGTGATGGTGATTAAACAGGGATGATAAAGCACACGCTTCCTTCCAGATATCAGCCTATAGGTATATCTTTTATTTGACCTTCATGTGCAGATATCAATTAATTAAGCACTTCTAGTCAAATAATGATAATAATAATAATAATAATAATAATAACAACACTATAGGTCTGTATGCTAAAGGTTAAAAATGAGTTTAAAAGTGTATTTGGCCCCCGGTTATTTCCCCAACACATACATTCAATCTCTTAATAAGAATGAAGAGTGAATTGCCAAAATTAAATCATTGCTTTCAACTGTGCAACATGGACAGAGCTGTTCATTCACCCATGACAGGCGAGCAGATACCGCGACGGAGAAAATGTTGAAACTGTCTTGGCACGTCACTTATTTTCACGCTTCTTCCTCTTCTTTTCTTCTTTGTTCCGGGGATCACAAGAGCTTCGTCACCTTTGACACAACACAAATGCCCTAACCCAGCATTCCTCGGTGTGGTCAGTGTTACTCACCTTCAACTCGCCGCAGGTGTCAGGCCTCAGATGGGTGCAGGCGAGAGAAGGACCTTTTTTTTTTTTTTTTTTATTTAAAAGTCCAAAAAGTTACAATTTTTCATCTTCTTCAATGACATTACTGAGTGAATTAGAATAAGCTGCACTGAATGAAACAATTCTGAGTTACAGTTAAACCTAGGACCTTCTCTTTTGTCTCATTATTTTCAGCTTTCCTTGTTCTGATCTTATGTGGGCTGTTGCAGCGCCCCCTGCTGACGGACGCTGGTGCCCCAGCATGTCTGTACCTGTGTTGCCTGAAGCCTCTAGGCCTGCAGGAGCTCTGAGGGGTTTCACAGCAAACAGCACCATCTAGTGGATTGTTTTTTAAGTACGGCTTAAAATAAAATATAAGAGCATAAAAGAATAAAAAAAAAATACAAAGGATTAACATATGAAAATAAAACAAAATAGAATAACATATGAAATGAAATTAGATAGAATGACGTGATGCAATAAAATGAAATAGAATAACATAATAAATGAAATAAAATATAAAAACAAAAAATAAAATGAGATAACATAAGAAATGAAATAAAATACGAGATAAAATAAAATGAAATATTATAACACAATAAAAAAAACAGAATAACATAAAAATAAATAAAATGGATTAACATAAGGAGTAAAATAAAATAGAATAACGTGCTATAATAAAAAAAAATAGAATAACGTGCTATAAAAAATAAAATAGAATAACGTGCTTAAATAAAATGAAATATAATAACATGATAAATAAAATAAAATGAATTAGAATAACAAAATAAATACAATGAAATAGAATTACATAAAAATAAAATTTAGGAAAATTACATTAAAATCAATATAAACAACACAATGACACAGCACTGCTGTTTTGACTTATATGGTGAAATAAATGTTCTACTGTGATTAATGTTACACAATATGATGAAATGCACAATCTTAGTCTGAGAGGCACAACAGACACCAATCTGATAGATTAAATGGCGGCTTGTTTGAAATTTGCTTTAGAAAGAAAAAAATGTGTTTGTGTGATGTCATTGAAATAAATGAATACCTTTTAAACCAAACTTAAATAAACCTACTAAACTGAACTGAAATGAACAGTTTCATATATCAAACCTCAACTCATAAATATATTTTAATTTTTAAAGGTCCCATGTCCTGGTGTATTTGACTGTTGCAGAGAGGATTTGATTTAAGTAATTAAAAAAAAAAAGAAAAACGTCTCTACAGAGGAACAGATGCAGCTCTTTTCCCCTCCCCTTTGGAGACACTCGGATCTGAGGAGACAGGGAGGTCACTGGGGGCTATGATGATGAGCTCAGCGCTGACTGGCTGCTAAAACAAAGTCTGATAGGAGGAGCCAAAACACACATCAGTGTTAATTTTGTTGACTAATTATTTTCGTCATGTTTTTGTCAACGACCTTTTTTTCCCCTGAGGAAAACTAGACAGTAACTAATAAAAACAAGTGCACATGGACAAAAACTAAAACTAAATTAAGATCATAAAATATATTTGTTTTCTTGAATTTCTAAAGAAAAAAAATACTTTAATGGTTGAATGTTTTGCTTGATTAATTTCTGACATCTCAGAGAAACCCAGTAAGCAGCACAAATTTGGGTATAAAAGGTGAATTCAGTCGAAAATTCCTCATCCTGCTCAAAATGAGTTTCCAATGACAATAAGATTTCCAGTTTTAAAAAACTTTTTGAAAGATTTTTGAAAGATTTCTGTTTTCTGATTTTAATGATGAGTGGTTGATTGAATTTGTTAAGCACTTTTTGTATTTGTCTATCTTACCTTGAAATGATAAATATGTGCTCAAGGACTGCATTCAACACTTCCTTTTATGTATGCATATATGTGTGTCTATAAATGAAGAGTATGGCTTCAGCCTGCTCTATTGTAAAGTGCCTTGAGATAACGCCTGTTAAGAATTGGTGTTACACACATAAAGATTGATTGATTGATTGATAAAATATTCCATGAATTAAAATGAGTAAAATATTCTTATTTTTAGCTTCTTCCGGCTTGTTGCACTGTTGTACTTTTGTGGTGAATAGTGTCCACATAGATGGACGGTAAAATAACTTTAGAATCATTAAAGCACAATCCTACGGAGCCCCTAAGGTGCCACGGAGAAAAAAAAAAATAAATCGTGCGCAAGAGATAGTAAAACGTGTGCACGATATATTTAAACGTGCGCATGTTTAAGATAAAACGTGCCCTCGACTTAATTATACAGGCAAGCGGCAACAGACAGCCGGGCTCATCAGTAGATGGCGGTAATGCCCCATAATATTGTGGTCACCTGCCGGTAAAAACGAAGAGGAAGAAGAAGAAGAAGATGACAGTTGGGCTCGGTTGAAGCATCCCAGTAACCAGCCAACGTTAGCTGTGTCTGTGAATGTAGGAGTGCAGGGTATGTACAGTCCCTTAGGCTATTTATCAGTACCTTAAATAAAAGCTGCACAACTTTCAAGACTCAAGCAAAGCTCGTGTCTCGCTGCCACCCGCTGAATAAGGTGGAGGGAGTTAGCCCCGAAGTTAGCTACAACTTCGCCTCTGTAGCAGCAAACAAGTCCCCCCTGTGCATCCCAGGCCAGGACACTGACTGAATCTGAGTACTCCTTCCGCCAGCTGAGCCTGTTGTCTTTTAGTATGCACAGCAAAGTTCTCCAACTTGGGATTATTCCATCTCTCATGGCAAGAGCAGCAAGATTGTCATTATATGACATTCCTAGGTGGAAGTAAAAGTTAACTAGCTCACTTCTTCTCCCCATTGTGTGTGTCTGTAAACAACTGACGTCACTACGGGAAGCCGTAGTGGACAAGGACAAGTCAAAACATGGTAAATAACTTTATTTCGAACACACGTTTTAGCTAAAACGTGCGCACGAATAAGTATTTCGTGCGCATGTTTAATATATTGTGTGCATGTTTTACTATCTCGTGCGCACGATTTATATATTTTTTTCTCCGTGGCACCTTAGGGGCTCCGTACAATCCTGTGACTTTGATCTAATCCATTACTTTTACTTTTTCCTGACAGGACTGTGGGGTGTTGGAGGGTATCCCAGCTCCAGTGACCACCCTGGACTGGTCCCCAATCACAGGGCATTTTTATCATTATTTGTGCAAGAAGGGGCTACACAATAGAGCACTTCTATGGATGAAGAATAATTGTTTTATTTCACAAAATAATACAATATTTAAACAAATGCACGAAAACACAGGTTCAGTCAATGCAAGCACCTCCAGATCCGTCATTGTCCCATTTAAGAGTCAGTATCAGTCAATGACATCCACAGCTCAGCGCCACCATGTCGTCATACTGCTTCAAAACCACGTTCTCCTCATCATCAAAATATAACAAACTGATGGACTGGAGTTTGTCAGGGACGCAGCACGGTGCTCCCACTTCATCACTGGAGAGCTTGAGGGCGTTCATGATGGAGCGCACGGTGGCGTGGTTGGTCGCTCTGAGGTTTCCTCCGAGGGGGAAGGGGCAGGAGCCTTTGCAGTGGTATGCGTTGTATCCTCGAGGAGAGATGATCCATCCAGACCAACCTATCTCCTCGAAGTCGACGAACAGAGGAACACGATGGCAGGACTGCGATCTGCCTTGTGTTGGGGGTCCTGAGGATGCTCGTCGTCTCCTGCTTGGGTGGGCGTGGTGCTCTGATTCTGCTGCTGGTTTAGTTTGTCCTGTAGGAAGAGAAAGATCACACAAGGTCAAAATAAAACACAATCTATAAACATTTAATGTCCTTTTTTTATATAAAAATGCATGTTTGTTGACTAGGCAGTCTATGTTGGTGCTGTCTGTACAATTCTTAAGACTTTTTTCTAAAATTCTATGCCTTGATTTTACTACAGACTAAGCTGGTGTTTCAGTGCGCAAAGTGGCAGCATGATTTGGTGTCAGCCCTGGTACCTATCCCAAACCTAGGACCAAGTTCTAAGAGACTGATGAAGTCAAAGACAGACCGTGAAGTGTGTTTCCCAGGAAAACAACACCCCAAGAAGACTGGTTCCCCACCCTTGCCTCACTGAGGAACTGCAGGCTTTCTGCTACAGGAAGAGGGGATTTTGTCGCACTTGTTTGAGGATGCTACCCTCTGTGTTGCTCATTTCATGAATGCACAATCCAAGTTGTACCTCGTTGTAAAGACTGATCAGGCTTTCCAATCATATAAAGTACAATACCAACTGGTATTATTATAGGGGACAAATAATCTACCAAAATAACGTTTCCAAAGTTTTTAGGGTTATATTCGATAAAACGTACATCTTGTCTACACTACCTATGTCCGAGGAGTAGTGTTGGCAGCACAAATCAAAGTAATACAATCTACACAGAGAAACTTAGTCAGGTTTATTCTGAAACATTGAGTGTGTTTACTAAAGTGTCGCTGTTGTTCTTTGTCAAGGCCAGTGTCACAACAGTGGGTGTAATTTCAACCTTCTTTTAGTGGGTTATTGGTTGACACTCCTGGATATTACGAAGTCGGCACCTGCAGGCTACTACAAACAATTATTGTGTTTGGTAAAATGATTATTTTGTTTAGTAAAGCTCTTTTTCTTTCTCTTAAATTTCCTCGACCTACTCATTTTCCTTAAGCAATGTCATCTGAAGTTGGAGGACTGTTATGTTTGTTGACATTCTGTTTGTAGAAAGATTTTTTGATTATATCACCTCCTTAATGAATCAAATAATGAACTTTTTGTGACCAAAAAAATGAGTGAAAAGATAAATCCTGTCTCCTGTCTCGAGACAGGATTTTTTGGGGGGTAAATCTGATTTTCTTTGTAAAAGTAAACAAACTAAATATATTGGTTGATTAGTACTTAACTATTTCATGGACTATCCCCTAACTTTTCTACAAACAAAAGTTAAATTACTAATGTGTGTTTTTTAATCACTGAGATGAATTAGCCCTATTTATGTCAGTATATTGTACTTGTTAAATTTAGGTATGTTCTACCCAAATATTGGCTAAAATTGACATGGTCATGCTGAGTTTGTTTATTGAGTTTATTAAGTAGATTCTACAGGTTGTTTGATTATAGTTTAGGCTATTTGATGCAGTTTTGTCACTTATATTTTGTGATTTTGGAGGTAATGGCAGTAAAATTTCCTCTGAATTATTACTCTATCTAAAAAATTGATCTTAAGATGTAATTTTTGTTTAAAAAAAAAAGTGAAGTTTGCTTGCTTTAAATCAAGATGGCTTCTGATGTTACAAAGTAAGTTGTTTTAGTAGTTGCTTTTAGGATGATGAGACAACACCTCACAATTCTGACTTATCTGACAGCTGTTTCAAAACCTGTTGCATTATACATGTCAAAACATTACTGTATTTTTTTTTTTACCCCTCTTCTACCCAAACCACACCAATAACACCATGCTCAGCTTACCGAGGTACGACTGGTTTGATGCTCCTGTCCTCCCGTCATCTGAAAATATCACCAGATAGGCACTCGTGTCCTCGGGCTCTCCGTGCTGTTTTGAGGACACCACCGACTCCATCCAGTTACCAGAGGGAAGTGTGGTCACCACCAGGATGCCATTATTCTCCTGGCTGTTATGGATCCACTTTGACACCTAACAGACAGATTGGATACAAACATATATGTCAATATGAAATGAAACAAAATAGGAAAGGTTAAAAAAACAAAAATAAATCCAAAGGGGAGTTTTACCGTTTGAGTGACATTAAAGACTTCCCATCCTTGAGTATAGAGGGGCACCAGTCTGGAGGTGATGAGGTTTCCTCTCCACGGCTTCACTCGACTGTCCAGAACCTCGTACAGATCCACCTGGAGGCCAAAACAAAACTATCTGTTAACAACCATGTGTGCAGTCGGGCTGTAACTAGTTATTTACGGTATATTACTTTAATTATATTGTATTTTTGAGAAAAGTAAGACACTGCAATTTTAAAATAGTAATAATATTACAGTTTCTTACTACCTCTTATATGTTTGTTTGTTAGCAAGATTAAGCAAAAACTACGGCGCTTTTTAGTTAAAATAATTCTTTGTCACTGAGTTATTTGTTCTCAGGAATGGACTTGTACGTGTAGCCTGTAGCAAAGAAGTTCAGGACAGCATGCAGGAGGATGAGAGGGACAGACTAGGCTGTAATTTAACAACTGGAAATACATTTTTTTCTTTCGCCAAGTTGGTTATGTTTTTTTGCCAATATTTGTAACTTTATTTGTTAAACAGATTACCTGAAAAAGTTCTGAAAGCCGTTTTTTGATATTTTCAGAGTAGGTCAGAAATGAGCCAAGGACCAATAGGTTGGATTTTGGTGGTGATTTGATTCCAGATGCAAAGCAGTTTATAAAGGATTTGTCAACATTATGAGATAGGGCAGCTTTCCACATTTTTGCTAACAACTCAATAAGATCTCAGTTTGGATTTGGATGACATTTTTGGGGACGGTTGGTTACAAGGGAGAAGCAATTAGATTTTGGTGGTGATATGAATTTGGATGCTGGTCCAGATTTTTTTTTTTTTTTTTTAAAGATTTGTTTACAGTGTGAGGCAGTTTTCCACATTTTTGACGATAACCCACCTGACAGTTTTGGAAATGCCTTGACAGAGATTTGTGTTATTGGAGCACTTCTAGCTTATTTTGAGTTTGTGCATGTAAAAGACGCAAAGGGCACTATTGTCTGCTGTCAAATTGATTTTAAACCTGTTAACCCTTTCACGTTCCTCTCAACCAATTGGTCAAGCACATTTTAAGTCACTATTTATTTTATGGACTTTTACCATAAAGTGACATCTCTACTTTTTGGTAAAAGTTTAAATTTCAAAAACTGGTGGGTATGTTCTAAAAAAAAAAAAATTGATTATTGTTATTGTTGCCTAAAGGAAATAAAAAATGCAAAGAAATAATTTTTTGATTGCCTTTTTCTTGGTGGGAACCTTAAAGGGTTAAGATCATTTTTTTTATTCAGGAAATTAAAAAAAATAACCTAAAAGTTGTCTAATTATTTTGTACTACTTGATAAGTTCACAACATTTGTACAATAAGACAAATCTTCTCTTAAGAAGACTTCAATTCCTCAGTCAAAGGATCTATGCATGACTTTTTTCTGCTGACACCTAATACAGCTGACCTTTCCAATTTGGTCCATGTTGTATTTTATGCACTAGAATATTTCTCTCAGTAATAAATATGCGTGGTATTGGTTTAAAAAGATGTTCACATCTCACAGGAGATGACATAAAAATACACTGAAACACATCAGGGGAAAATTTAACAGAAAAAAGTTTTTACCTTGTAGAAATGTGCCCTGTGTGACTTTCCAAGGAAAAACTTTTGTTTCTTTCTGAACCAACGGAACTCCGCTTTTATCATCCTCTCCTCGCGGCCAAAAGACGACAGGTTGAAGAAATGAAACCTCTCTCCAGGGTGACCTAAAGAAAATATAAAATGGGATGATATTTGAGGTTGATATAATGTACTGCCAATGAAATATTCCAGAAACACTGTTTATATAGTCACTGGAGGTATGCGTAATGGTGCGCAGCGGTACACTCTAAGCAGAAATCACGCACTTTTATCCATTATATCCAGTGCGTGATATTCGTGAAATTCTAAGTTATATGAATTAAACAATAGAGTCAATATATTACGGGTAGGTTAAACAAAAACGCAAAGTCGTTGTTCATGCGTAGACGTTGTTCTGATTAGCAGTTTTACGCACCTTTATCCTCGAAACTCCGCACTATGTTTCCCTCCAGGATGTCCTTCTGGCTTTTCGGGGTCCCATCAGAAACTGACACTGCGTTAAAAAGATCCAACATGAACTGCGGCGCCTTCTTGTGAGGAGCTGGTCCTCTTGGTAAATCCTTCAGATGAACTAGCGCACCCAGCTTCTCGTTCACATCCAAACTCTCCTGTTGCTCTGTTTCCACCCTGTCTCTCAGGATGGCGAGCGGGGTGACGCATCTCAGCTGAAGCGCGAGGACAATCCAGAGGTACAGAGCTCGTGCTGTCATTGTGGCTAGAGTGGACTGAGTCCTCCACCTGTGGGACGGGGGTGATAAGGGCAACCCCCGGCTTTTGATGACGGGCTGCCCCTGTATTCAGCTAACATCAGATGATTGAGCTGTGATTGATGATGGCACAAGAAACAAAGGGAAGGTGAAAACGACCCGAGAGTCATCTGAAAAGATAATAACACATACTTGACTTGTTTCCAGACATTTGTAAGTCCAATTTGTGGCTGTTTTGGCTTATTTGGCCCAAAAGCTGAGATATGTTATGAGCTCAGTCTGAAAAAGGAAAATAATAATTGTGTCAGCATTGATTTAAACATGTATGGGAAAGACAGTTTATAAAGAGTATAAACATCCCTAAAACAACCTATAATAATATTTGGCAATCAAAACAGATCCTATTATTTCATTTTAAATCACATATGAAGGCTCAGCCCTTATTTTGGATCATGCGTTTGTCTACAACATGCTGCAGTACAAATGTTTTATAATCGGGACCAATTAGCGTCAAACCAAATAAAGTTAACCCATTATGATGTTTTGTCGCCGGGTCACCAGATTATGTGTTTCCCGGCCCACTTGTCTGTTATCAGTATGGGGCCAGTTGTGAGAGAGTAAACGAACAGCAGAGCCGTGACGCAAATGAAGCGCGTTTTCAGGGGCTGCTTGTTAATGCGCACATTTCCACAAAACGCAAACCGGTCACCGTGTCCCCCCTTGCCCCCGCCTCCTCCGTCAGTGTTTGGAAAGTGACTCACGAACAGAGAAGTGATCCTGTGACATGTTTATTCGTCCGTTAAGATGAATCCGAGATCATCTCTAATCAGTGCGTCAAACAAAAGGGATCAAATTCCCAAGATCATCAAGCTGATCAATAGGCCGGTTTCTCCCGTGGTGTTAATCAAATTCATGGAATGAGGAATGATGATCCCCTCATTTGGGGGCCATTACTCACGTTTAAGACCCCATTGTGGATGGGCCTTTTTCTGATCTCTCTTGTATCACTTGGGGGCCATGCTGTCAGATAAGCCACATGGATGGATTATCGCAATAAACCAATGTAAACAAGAAGACACCACAAGATTAAATAATGATAGGATTTTCAACAACATAATATGTTTGTTTCATTCACAATAAATAATATTTCATTTTAGAAAAAGAAGCCACAGTTTCAAATATAGGGGAGACCGGGGTCGGTTGTAACTCTGGGAGAGTTTTCCCTGGTCATTTTCACAAAGCAGAATTAAGACAGGAGTCATGTGATCTTTTCACGATTTTCCTCCTTCCTTCCTGATCACACAAGAAAGGCTTTAAACTGTTTCATGAAGATTTACTGAGGAAAAAAAAAATAAAGTTATTTTTTTCATCAAGACTACTTTTTTTTCTCTTGTAGCAAAACTGTTAAAGATAATAAATTAAAATGAAATAAACTGTAGTCCATGCATTTACTCCTGCTGATACCAAACCACTTTACTAAAACAGATAGCAGGGGGCTGTAAAGGGGTGGTGGGTAGAAAGATTCTTAGGGCCCATAACAAGGGACACTAAAATTGCTATTTTTTATTAATTACAAATGAAAACATTAACATTTTGCAATTATTCCTTTGTATTCTATTTCTCTTTGCATATAAAAAACACCAAGATTTCTTGTTTTAAATTGCAAAAAAGTAATATTCTGGCATATTTTGAATTGGTACCTCCCATAAGATAACTTTTATATAAAATAAGAGACCATGTTGAACATTTACTGGAGGAAATTAGTTTCGTTCATGCTCTTGTTGTACCAAATGACATCCTAAAATGTTTGAGTCTTTATTAAGTACATTATAGAGCAAGAACAATCTATAATATGCACACCTTTTGAATCTTTTAAATGGTTTAAAGGTCAGAGATTCACTAAGACTGGTTTTCTGTTAAAGAATGTTTAAAATGGCCCAAATGCCAGAATGTTCTGTATTCACCATCTATTCTGTAACATCAGCTGAAGAGTGTTGCCTCTACTGTTTGAAGCTAGTTGCTGGTTTGGGATAAAGCCCACTCTGATATGAGAGGTCACTCATAATGTTCAGTGTTATTTCTATAATCCTGGTTAGTTTGCTTGGCTTGACTTCAGTTATAAGTGACCCCCTCTATGGCTTTTACTTTTGTTTGATTCATACTTGTAAACAGAATTCCTCAGTTATCTTGTTTGTGTAAATATTGTCATTGTTACCTCCACCAAGGAGGTTATGGTTTTGCCACGTAAGTTTGTTTCTCTGTTTGTTTGTTAGCAAGATTACGCAAAAACAATTGGCTAGATTTTGCTGAGATGTTTGTAATGGCACAACTTAAAAATGATAAAAAAAAATTTGGTGGTGATCCAGTTAACCACCATCAGTGAACAATAGTTTTTGCTCAATAACTGTCTTATAATGATATCAACATAATTATGAGTGCTAGGTTTGGGTTTTCAGGGTCAATTAATCATTTTAAGATGCTAACTTTTTTCAGAAACTATTGCTTTATAGATGCAACAGCAATATGTGAGCTACCTTGGTCGTGGTTTGCGCTCTCCGAGTGCTTTCTAGTTTTTGTTTGATTCATACTTATATGCAGTATTCCTCAGTTATAATGTTTGTGTAAATATTGTCATTGTTTATCTTTTTATCTAAAGTGTTATGTTGGGTTGTTTTGGACATGTTGAAAGCAGGATGCTTTGCATAGTTATGCCACAAGATGGTGCATGTGTCCATGTAATAGAGTAACATTCAGAGAAGCTACAGAGGAAGTGTGTTGTTTGAACAAAGCACCGTAGCATTATACTTCAGCTGCCAGAGACATACACTGCAGGAAGAATTTTATGATGTTGTATTTTGTGTTTGTAAGTGCAGAACTGATATCTGTTCATGGGGCCCAGAATTTGTCAGCTAACCAATGTACAGATGGCAGAGCGAGGTGGGCTTTTGTGTCACCAAATGTTACAAGCATCCCCTTACATATCATATTTGATTTCCTTTTTTGATTTTATTCATTTACAGAATTTTACAGCTGCAGCAACTTTGTGATGCAATCATATCAATAAGGACCAAAATCTCTCAGAAATGTTTTCAGCACCTTGTTGAAGAATTACAGCAGTTCTGAAGGAAACCCTTTACAAGTGAGGTGTACCTAATACAGTGTCCAGCGAGTGCCTGTGCGATTATGTCCTTCAGTATGTGCACTTTGTGTGTGTGCCTCTCTCTGTGTGGCGCCTGGCACGTGAACATGTATGAGACAGTTGGTGGGAATTGGATGTCGTCAGATGTTTACACTGACCATGTGGTGAGCACAGATAGAGTTAAAGGGAAGCCCTCTGACGTAGGTCTCTGCAGAGCTGAACCTGAGGGCTGAGGACAGGCGGCGATATGGTGAGGACATACAGTATTGGACAGTCCTGACAAACACCTTTAAGCTGTGGGTTAACGGATAAAAAGGCCAGGACAGCCTAAATAGAAAGTCACTACATAACTGTGACCATTTAAAATTATGTTTTCAAATCTTAATCAGTAAATGAACAAATTAGGAAAGATTCAGAGAACACAGACAGTTCCAGCTGTGGCTTTTCCAAAACCCCTTTAAAAGATACAATCCTGGATCACCAGATCCTGAATAGTGCTAGGATCCAGTCCAAACTCAGCACATACATGGAGGTTGTGATCCTGTATGAACACATCAAGTCTTGGGAACATTACTTAATATATTGATTTTATTTGAATTATTCAACGTAGTCAATGGGATTTCCCCATTATAAAGTTTAATGTTTTTTTGTGACGTTAATCTGGATCAGATCAAGATGAAATTTACCTTGATGACAGAGACTTGAACCCCATATTATCCTGTGAAATTGGAGGCATATCTGTTAAAAAATGGCAGAGATGTGATTTTTTTTCTAATTTTGATCAATGTTAACTTATGGGATTTTTTTTTAAAGTTTGGGAATTTGTTGCATTCAGACAAACATCTGTATCAACACTAAAGTCTGATCATTTTTAAGTTGGACCATTAACAACATCTGAAAATATCAGCAAAATCTGGCCAGTATTTTTTGTGTAGTCTTGCTAACAAACATACAGACAAACAAACAAACAAACATCAGCAAAAACATAACCTCCTTCGCAGAGATAACAAATAAGAAATATCAGTTTACTTACAAAATATCGCCTTAATAGTTGTCAAATTGTTATTGTCTTAAAATGAAAATAAATTAAATCATATTTATATTGATGGATACAAAAGAGGTCATTGATAAGAAAACATTTTACTTAAAAATATTTGCATTTCCAGAAATTACTAGAGTGTACAATCACCTGTTGTGTTTGAACAGGAGGTATCCATAGACTTACCAGAGGGGGAGCTTTTAAAGAAAATTGGTCTCAAGGACATTGTTGTACCATTCTGGAGATATGCATGAACAATGTAAGCGTTACTGCTTGGGGGTGCTGGCAGTCTCATGTTAAAAGGCCTAAGACTCTTGTCTTGTCTGAAAATTATGACATGTTATAAGATCCAACAGACTTTAATATATGAACAAATTCATTCTTCATTAAGTCCTGTACTTTACTGTTTAACCAGAAACTTGAACCCTTTTTGTATTTTAAGCATGCTCTGTCTGATTCCAGGTCACTGCTTGGCTCTCTTTTTATACTGCAGGGTGGATGCAGTTCTCCCAAAAGGACAGCAGATGGAGTGATTGACCAAAGAATTGAGAGAAAAAGTGCTCTAGAATCTAAGTTTCATCTTTTCTTGTCATTGAAACCCTATGGCTGTATTCTGTTTGCTTTTTCTTATGGTACTGCAGCTTTGAATTATTCTAAATCAAACTAAGAATGATGCAAAAACACAGAGGATAAATCTATACACTTAAGTATGGTTCAATCATGCCTTTTACCAACGTCAACGCTTTGAAAGAAGACTCAAAAGGAGAAGACTTGAAAGTAAGAATTTTAAAATGTCATCTACAATGATTATAGTTGCATTTAGCATGTTATGAGATGGAGTGGGATGATTTTGATATCTCTCTCTTAGTGAACAAAAACAAACCAAACCAAGGGAACAAGCTGTGCCTCAACCTTTACCTCAAAGACAGCTCTACCCAATGTGGTGCCACGGGCGATTTACATATTTACAAAAGAAATCAAATAGTAATGCTTTTACCATTATCTTTAATCTGTAAGATAACATGTCACCCAATATACACGCTTAAAAAATGACAAAATAAACACAAAAAAAATCTGAAACACAATATTATTATGCTTACCACAAATAAAAATCCTGTACATAAGTGGATAAATCATAATAACAATAGTAATAAATTATTATTACAACGATCAACATCAACAATTTAAATTGTCACACAGTTCACACACAATAACTCTACATATAAGACAGACTTATTTGGTATTATCATTTGTAGTAACATTAACTGGGCAGTACTTTACATTGGAATCAATGTAAGCATTTCCATTTTTAATAGTTAATAGTTATAATGAGTTTTAATATAATTATACAGAAGGTGAATTTTTTTCCAGGTTTTGTGGCGCCCCCTGGAGGCCAAAGTGCCCTTAGAATTTGCCTATATTGCCTAATGGGCCAGCTGGCTCTGCCTTCCCTAATAGTTTCCTCTTCTTACAGTACATCCATGAACAACTCAGAATATGTGTTACTCAGTTTTATCTGTAAATGTCTGAGTGCACATTTAGAATGTGTGTCATCACTGTTTTAATTAAAATGTACAAATCTAATTTTGATTGCCTTAAAACAGATGTCTGATTGACAGATGCCCCTTTGAGCCCACTCATTGGGTAACCTGGCAGATCCAGCTGCACTGCAAGGTTACTCATTGGGTGCTTGAGCTAAAGAAAGAGGATTTTACCAACTATGTTCTTGCTAAATTTAAAGCCTACTTTGAGTGTAAGCTCTTAAATACAATCAGTCTTGTGCACGTTACTTAAATTCATCTGCACATGTTAAAATACTATTGCCATCATCCCTGGCCGGACTCCTCTGACTTGGCAACAACAAGGCATTCTGGCACAGAGAACGGCAACTTACTGATTTTTTTCTTATACTGTCTATTTTCCTGCACCCCATGGACTGTTGTGCATAAAGATCAAGTCAAGCAAGATTATCAAGTACTCATAAAACACCTTTATTTCCATTCTGAAGCTCTGAACTTCAGCAGGCTGTCTTGACCATACCATTATGTGTTAATCCACTGAGTTGCTGCCATTTAATGGCTGATATTCTATTTGTGACAATTTGCAGTAGAACAGGTGTACCTTATGCTATTCAGTGTAACTTCAGGCAAATCATGCACACAGTGGGTGCAATAGGCTAAAATGAGACTTAAAGAGTATTTCTAATTTAAAGGAAGGGAGTTGTATGATAATACTGTGCTGGTGAAACAAACCTTTCTCAATTTATTTGGGAGATGCATGGTTTGTCTGTTGGAGGGAAGCAAGGGTTGATCTTTATTATTAAATGAGAAAGCACTCGGAGAGCACAAACCTCCACCAAGGTAGCTCACATATTGCTGTTACCATCATAATATGATTCCTTGACCCTGAAAATCTAGCACTCGGAATCATGCTGATATCATTATTAGTTTGCTAGTTATTGAGAAGTCATTGATTAATCCATTGAACAGGTTTTTGGTCTGTTGAAGGAGCTGAGGTAAAGGAAACTCCACACAGGAAGACCTCCAAACAAGTTTAGTACCAGTAACCTTCCTGTTTGGGAAATCCAGGTATGTGTGAATCTCTGGTTATCCTCTATAGCAGGGATGGGCAACTTTGAAATGAGACATGTCACATAAATAATGGCGCTTGTTGTTTGTATGTTTTCTTGTTTATATTTTGTGTTTACTGGGTAACCTAAAAAGTTATGATCATAATTTGATGACACTTTAATAAGGGATCAGAAATGGGCCATGAACAACAATTTGGGGGTGATCTAAATCTGGATGTGGTTCCAGGAATTTTTTAAAAATGTTTTATTAGTATTGCGAGAAATCATTTCCACATTTTCACACATAACTCAATAACTTCTTGATGGATTTTGATGAAATTTTCAGGGAATGTTGATCATGGCACATAGTACGAATGATCACATATTCATGGTCATCAGACTCTGAATGTGGATCCAGGGATATTTTCAAAGATTTCTTATCAGTGTTAGGAAGGGCATATTTCCACATTTTTGACAAAAACTCACCCAACAATATTGAAAATGCCCTGATGGAGGTTCTTGATCTCGGAACACTTTTGGTTGTTTATATTTTAACTTTAACTTTAACAAAATTAAAGAAACTACAAAGCTTTTTTCAGACAATATATAAAAATTTATAGGCAAGTTTAAATGTCCAACATAAAAAGCTAAATATTGGAATACAACCTATTCAAGCTTCTTTTTGGGTAAAGTGAAGTAATGACTTACAAGAGGATGGCTGTGATTTAGGTTCAGTTTTTATATTTTCAAATCAGATTCATCATATAAAGCAAAAATAGTCTAAATGCAAGAATCTAAAGATTTTTATTCACAGAAATATTGGTGGGAAATGACAGAATGTAAAAAATAAATGATTTAGTATGTTCTAATGGTTTGGCCTTAATTCATGGTATGGTTGTGCAATCTCCATTGAAGGCCATAGCTGCAGATTTGTGCATGGCTCTTCTTTGTGTTTACTTCTTTAATTATAAGTCTCTTGGGGGCCACATTTAGTGAGATGGAGGGCAGCATGTAGACCTGAGTTGCTAGTTGTCCATCTATGATCCATGGCATACAGAATAATTTGTCTTTTTTAAACCAGATTATTTGTATTCTCTGTATAAAACAAAATAATCTTCATTACTTTAGAATTTGTGCATGGCTTGTAGGCTACCTGTAGAGTCCCTCATATTCCCACCTTAGACACAATGAATGGTACATTAGTACTGTTGCCTACTCCCTCACCCAGTACCGCCTGGCTCCACTTCTGACGCTGTGTCCATGTGTTAATGACTTCACCTCGTGTTAAATACCTCTACTGAGGCAATTAGACACACATGGAAGGCATTTGCTACAAATGCTGGCCGCTGCTGCAGCTCTGTTTGAATGAATAATGAAGAGGAGTACAATCACAGCTAAAGTGGAAACAGATGACAGGGGTGTTGAAGTCTGCCACAATGTAACGTGGTTTTAAAAATTGCATCTCTATCAAGTCAGACCACAAACAAGTGGAGTGAGTGGTCTTTTCAGGGTCTCAAATGTCTACTCAGTGTCTGCCATCTCTAACAGCTGTAGCTGAAGTTAGTGACACCACTGCTGGTGACCACAAAGAGGTGCAACATCAATTGCATGTAATTTTACTGTGAACAACAATTACACATTAACAAAAAGTCATGAAACACAGAGAAGAAGACATTTATATAATACTGTGAGCTGAAATAGTAGAGCTTAGTTATGCCTAGCTTTAGCCTTAGCCTTGACACTGACCAGAGGATGTTAAAATCTAATCCATTTGTTTGTCAAATCATTAAAAAAAATCAGTTTAACTGTAACTCTGTAGAGCTGCTAAATTACACAAAGTTACTGTCCATGAAATAGCTGGTGTTTTTCTCATGAAGTTACAGAATTAAGTTAGCTGCCAAACCCTGTTGCAGATCTTTCTGCTAAGATAAGATTTCTATATCCTGACGTAAACTTAGCAGATAAACATAGGAGGAATTTTTAAGGTATAACAGACAACCCCAAAAAGGAAAAGCGTATAGATAATGGATGGATGGCAGTAATAATAATAACTAGAAAATCGTTCAGAAACCTCAGCCAAGGAGCTCAGTTACAGCAGTGGCTTTTCCACAACCCCTGTAAAAGATACAATTCTGGATCACCATGTGCTCCGATTGGACGGCCGAGTCTCCGCACATATCTCTGCATGAGGGGAGCTCCTCTGCTGGCATTGCAAGGGAAGCTGGGAAATAAAGTGACATAGGCTTGAGAAACGTTGGTGTCAGTTTGAAAAATAAACTACATTTCCCATAATGACATAAAGGGGCCAAACCGTTGCAGCAGCCGAGGAGAAATGAATGGGATTTCCACTTATAAACTTAAATGTTTTTTGTGATGTCAGTCTGGATCAGATCCACATTAAAATTACCTTGGTGATAAAGACAAATTATATAAATTATCTTGTAAGTTTTGAAGCAAATCCATTAAGAGATGTGAGAGATGTGATTTTCTAAAATTGAGGCTAATATTAACTTATGGGATTTTCCAAAATTTGGGGAATTTTTTGCATCCAGAGAAATTTGCAGATCACCACCAAATTAAATGGCCTCGTCCTTGGACCAAACCACACCTCTGGTAAAATTTTCATGTAAATCTATCCAGTAGTTTGTGCACAATCTTACTAACAGACAAAAAGACAAACAAATGGGTTCAAATACATAACCTCCTAGGCGGAGGTAATTATTATTATCATGATTTTTTAGTAGAACCAACACAAGGTACCTAACATCTGTGTCTAATAATAACTTCACTGAGACAATGATATGAACTTAATAAACATTTTATTTTGTTCTGATGGTTCCCAAAGTGTAAAGCAGGCAAATCAACAACCTGAGGCAAAACAAAAGTGAAACCAAATCATGAACTAATAATAGACATAGCTAACATTGAACATCAGCTGACAAAACAGGTTTTGCTGAATACATCATTGCACAGGTGAACGTTATAAACAATAGGTCTTCTTCAAACCCTCTTCGACCAAAACACTGTTACAGTTTTATACCATAGAAAGCAAGCGAACACAAGCTAGTGTTCATGTTGTTGTCCACATCAACCAAATCAATACAGTGCTTTATTCCCATAAAAGACACAGAAAAGATGTATTATAAAGATAAAATGCAAACCACAAGAACATAATAACATCAAGTATAAATGTGCATACTGATATACAGTGCATAGGGAAGGTGAAACTCATTATCCAAGATCAAACGTGAAGAAAACATACAAACAAAAGAGACCAAGAGCCTTGTCCCAATCTGCAACATAATTATCCCCACTGCATTTCTTAAAAACTTCAATGTTTATACAAACCAGACACTTTATTATGTACAACTGCTTGTCAACGCAAAAAGCCATTTAGCAAATCACATGGCAGCCAGTTTATGTATTTTGGCATTAGGATATGACACAATTTCAAAACTACCCACTACATATTTCATTTAAACACAATATGCACACTGTATAGTATGACTGTCAAATAGCTGTTTTTTTGTAGTATGCAAGACCTGATCAAGCTGATTCTTCTTGTACTTCTTTTTGTTTCTGTCTGGCAGTTGGCAACTAATCTTACAAAGCAGCAGGATTAGCCTGATCCCATGTCTGTAACTAGAGAGATCAGTCTTACATTGCCTTAAAGGTGCAGTGAGTAGAATTTGGCATTTGAGCGACATCTATCGTTCAGATTCTAGAATGAGCCCAACCATAACCAAAACGTCACATCGCTGAGCAACAGAAGCCTGTGAAGACCAAAAGGGATCGTGAACACGGCATCATTAACTAAAGTGACAAGGTTTGTAACCATTATTTTTATAGATTATAGGTCAGTTGTTAGCTGCCGATTGTAGTGTTGTAAACTTGTAGTAACACAAACAAACATCAGCGCATTAATGCTAATCAGATCAGAACCAGCGGACAGATTCGCGTTTCGTTCTTTTTTCCCTAAAATCCACCCGTAGACAACACGGCGGATCGTTATGTCGGCCTACATGAACACGGCCCGTGGTAATATAAATTTTTTAAAGCTTTTTCTAACTAAATAAAAATAAAACAAAAGTTCTATGGGGATGATTGTGCTGCTATTTTTACAGACTTTACATACAAATAGAAACATTATATCCTATATTCACCGTTTCTATTCAGTGAAATGCTGCCAACTTCTACACACTGCACCTTTAAGCTGAAAAAGTTGTTTCAGCTTTTCTGCGTTCTTTTAAGGACAAAGAGGCATTTTGGCTTAATTTTGCCAAAAATGAGATGAAACCTCAAGCCTGTGACTTGTTCAAAATTAATGAGACAGACCAAACATTCACACAATCGCCTTCAAGTTTTCTTCAAACGTTCTGCCCCTTCTTGATCACTTTATGAGATGTTTCTCTCATAGTTGTGCAATATATATGATGTGTTGGGTTATTTGGAAACTAGAGGTGTCAAAAAATCCTTTAATTGTTGCATCTTGATGTGGATGGACATGAAGATGCATCAATGCACAAACAGTCAATAATTGTTTAATATGGCAAAAGCTGCTGCTAGACTGCAGGATCAATTTTGTTTCTGCAGAGGAAAAAAGTATAGAAAGAAGAGACCAATGACATTATTTATTTTGGTTTTCAATGAAACGATTTTTGTTGCAGTTGATCTCAAAACTATTTCTAATCAATAAAAGGAGTTCATATTTATCTGACTGCCTGTTTTTCTTTTATCTAAGAAGTAGCCTGGAGCTGTAATATGGAAAAACAAAGATACTACTCACTGTTTTGCATCATGATGCCTTGTGATATCGAACTGAATTGAATCATTAACTGAAAAATAATACTCAAATTGAATTATGAGACTTGTGAAAATGCACAGCTCTATTGGCAACTATCAGTTGGCAACTGTAATGTGCTTTACTGCCACTGACTTTGCTAAAGTGTAGAAGCCCAGAGCAACTACATTACAAAACCCACACCAGCACTTATAAATAATTATGAAAACAAAAGTAAAGGGCAACTCAGCTAATGGCTAGCAGTGCTGAGGAAACCCCCATTAAGGGCTAAAAAAGTGTTACAAGCAATTTATTTTGATATTTATGATTCTTCGCCCCAGAACACACACACATGGTTAATGTGCTATGTCTATGTAATAGCTGGAAAAATGCAAATTTAGGGATATTTGGTTTGTTTTACTGTTGATTATATGTCACAAAACTATTGCTAATGCAAATAATGCTGGGGCTGTTGCCATGGATATGCACTGTAGCTGTCCGCCACTTAACCCCTGACCCCATTTTCAGTTTTTGGAAATACTAGATAGACTGATTCGACGTATACTGCTACTTTTTCCTGGCGTAGTATGACATCTGGGTATTTTTTCTGGGTATTCACAAACAGGAAAACAAGCGTAGATTTAATAAAATAGCTGCTGCACAGTCAGACAGCGTGTTGATCGACTGTTTACAGTGAGGCTCAATACAGGAAAAGCTGCTCAGCAAGATAATTTGGTGATATTTCCAGGGATTATGACCGCCGTTGAGGAGACTTGTATGATCACAGAGCATACAAAGGGAAATGTCTTCTGATGGAGACTTAGAGGGTTTGAATCAAAAATACCAGAAAACCTCAATGGGAACTGGTAGACATAAGAACATCTAGGTTACCTGTAGATGCAGGTGTATAAATTTTGGTCTTATGCTGTCAAATTCAGTGAAATACCAGTGTGACTTGATGAAATCTCTTCAGGATGTTTTGGTTTAGGGGATACTAACGGATGATGTGTGTAAATCTGCAGTCAGCAGCTGATGTCATGCATATCCTCCTTGATGTAATTAACATTTATACTTGTACAAGCCCAAATCAGCACTTTTTAACTGGAAAGACAAACCAGAAAGGCCAAATGAAAGTATGTCTTCAAAGTATTCTGCTCACACTGATTGTTTATTAGAGAAAAACACAGCCATGTTTTTAATAAGTTTACTTGGCGATTGCTAGCATTAGTGTTAGCCCAGAAAGTGTTTCTGTTGAAAATGAAGTTTCAAACTTCATAAAATGACTTGAAGGTAAATAAAACAGATATTTAAAGCCTTGTTAGAATAGTCCACTTCATAACAGAAGATAATTATGGTTGGATATGTAGGTTTAACTTCACTACTGGGATATTTTTATTTATTTAGCATAAACGCCCATTTAGCTGCAATGGAACAGAGTGTGGCATCACCTGCAAATGGTCAAAATACTCAATCTAAATTTTTTATCAGCATAACTTATTAGCACTCATCGCAAAGGTATTTTGGTTTCAGTTTTGTACAACAGAGGGATTAGCATTGTCCATATCAATATACAGTCAATTACTAAGTTAGGCATTGTCATTAAAGTGATGATGTGTCCGTCTAACCCCTCAAATTATAATCCTCCTCAAAGTCTGCCAGCAAATCTCTCATCTTTGCAAACTCATTAACAGTTTCCTCACATCGCACAGCTGATTCTGAGAGGAACTTTTGAAGCTTTGCATCCTCTTCAAGATCTGATGTGTCTTGAGTGGTTCTGAAATGCAAATTAATCAGATCAATTATTTGCTTCATGGATATACTAACATCACTAATACGCCTGCTCCTTTCTGCCAGACCATCAGCTTGCCCGATTAGCTGCTGTAGTTGTTTTGTTGTAGACAGAATGATTTTGGCCTGACCTTCAGTAGTTGTTTGCAGTGAGGATGAATTTTTCTTCAGCGCCACTGCAGCTTTGTTAATCTCTTTCACCAAATCCATGAGCAGCTCGGAATTAGCCATAAATTCTTCCCCCAACTTCTTAACCCTTTCTATGCTCCGTTTTTCTGTGTCTGCCTTTGTGTGGTTTCCTTTTACAAACCCTGCACCTCCAACAAACAATGCAGCTCCTCCTAGTACAGCCATTTTTACAGCCCCCACAGTAAAAGATGACCCTACTGATAGCAAAGCAGCACCCGTTACCCCAGCTAATCCAACTCTTCCCAAGCCTGCCCAGATCTTTTTGCTTGAGTTTGTGTCTCTCTGCACCTCTTGTACTTCTCCAGATATCTTTGCCAACTCATGGACAATATCTTGAAATCTCTTCTTCCTAGATTTATACACATCGACAAATGCCGTTCCAGATTGCCAGAGTCTGTTGATTAGAGCTGACAGATGTTGAGGGATGCCTCCTTCACTCTTAGCCGTTTTGAGCATAGTCTATAATGTTATTCTTAACAATGTAAGGCCAACAGTGTTTCAGTGTGCCGTACACTCCTGTTAGTCGATCAGAGCCGCTGCTGTACTGACCTGCAATTAAAAAGTAAGACACATGAGCAATTTCATTTGTTCATCATCATCAAATGGGAGCAACAACAATAACATGAATGTACACCGTAAGCATAAACTCATACTTGGGCGTCAGTGCCTTAGTTTGGGGTAGTTCGCTCCACCATCAATCATGAGGTCCAAGTTTAGAGTCCAGCTCTGGCATGTCACATGATGGTGGGTCCTCAGGTTAGACACTTTGTGGCGTGTAAATTCCAACAATTAACAACTTAAAAAGAAACTCCAACCATCAGTGTCTGAACATGAGTGTGAATGGGTGTGAATGGATTGGTGTGGCCTGTGGGGTAGAAGCACTTCTAGAGGTCAGAAAGACTAAAAGTGCTGTGCAAGCTCAAGTCCATTCACCATTAATTGCACTGGAAGGATATTGTTTCTGTGGATATCGGAGACTGTAATGGTTTCACTGCTTCTCCCTTTTCCCTTTGCAAGATAAGAGCATTTCAGCCATCCATCAATACTTCTGCTTTATTTTCTGTTCTATTTGGAGTAAAAATGCTAATTGACAGTTGAGAAAAAAAATTTATATGTAAAACTTACCTTTGATTTCAGTTATTAATGCTTTATTTAATCCGTGCAGGAGTCAGTAATCCTGGATCCAGAAAGCCTTAAAAGACACAAAAAATGACAAGTATCATCAGCATTATGATTAACTTGACTCATTTGCTCTCATTTTTCTGATTTTTTTTTTCATCATTCTGAATCAAAAAAAACAAAACAAAAAAAAACTAATGCGTTCTTAAAAACAGATAACCATTCACACTCACACTCATACATAAGGGCAATTTAGAGTGACCAGTTAACCCAATAAGCATGTTTTTGGTCTGTGGGAGGAAGCTGGAGTCCCTGGAGAGAACCCACGCATGCACAGGAAGAACATGCAAACTTCACACAGAAAGGCCCTGCCGACCCAGGAATCGAACCGGGGACCTTCTTGCTGTGAGGCACGTGCACTACCTGCTGCGTCACCGTGCTGCCCACAAAAAAAAAAAACCCAAACAAGGTTTTTAAATTTTAAATTTAAAGCTCCTTACAGGAAACCTGAGAGACAGTGCTCCTTCTTTTGACTGCAAACAACAGTGCACGCAATAGAGAATAGAGCCATTGATTACTGTGGGAAAATATGAAAATAAATTACTGAAAGCCCACATGCGCGGTAAGCAGGTCTATCTTTAACACGTAAAAGACTGATCTGTCGGTTACAATCGGAGATTTTAATAATCCATGAGGTTTCTGCAGATCAAAGTTTGTGACACGTCTTTTTGATTGTTTCTTATACTTTGGATGCTTTAACAAAAAAAGTACTTTAATTGAGCAGTAACATGTGTCGCACAGTGCCCTGTGTGTGTTCTGGAGTGTAGCTGCTCGATAAAAAGAGATGAAGCAAATAATCCATTTGAAATTCTGACCAGACAACAAAACCTGCTGTTAGATAGTGAAACACCCGGCACACACTGATTTAAAGAGAATGAGAGCAGACACTCTGATTGGTTTGATCTATGTTACGCCCAAACCACACTCACGTATAATCAAGACACATAATCCATCCTGTACACGCCCCGTACCTGCCTTTGTCCCAGCACAATGCATTCTTAAAATAGGAAAATATAGGGCAACACACCTCAAAGCCTTTCAACAAAGTGTTGTCAAAATACAGCTCTTACTTTGATTACAATAAAATGCTCTGTTACATTCATTTAAAAATTATTTTGTTAAAAATTAAAGATGAGACTCTGTACTCAAATATAGAAATAAGTGCGCAAGTTGACATGTGTTGTTTTTGTCTTCTTTTAAAATACGATGGAGTTATAATGTACATTATAACTCATGTGTGAATTAAGTAAATGATTTTGATTTCTGTGTTCTTTAAACCAAACTGATCTTCCCCCTCTCAAAAAGTTATTATTTGTGAGCTTGACTTAAAAACAAATGGGGCACAGAAGTGAAAACAGTTTAAAAACTCAGTTGTTGGATTTGGAAGATAAAGATTTAAATGTCACATAAAAAGTTATATACAGTATTTTGGCTTCAAGGTTAAGAAACATCATCTTATTCTTAAAATAACCATGATAACTGATCAGTATGTGTCTTTTAATCTTTAATAGGAGACCAAGTGCACTCTGTACTCAGGAATAAACACAAGGCTTGAAATGAAATGGAGAGGGTAAACAGACCTTATAAAGTTATGGTACATTTCCCCTGATGGACAAAACAGAGAACATATTAAAATTAAGAAAAGTAGTCAATAACTTAAAGACAAAAATTGTAAAATAACCTTAGTATAAAATCACTTTACCTGTCATCCATCGCCTGTCTTGTCATAAATGCTTTCACCTAAAACAAAATGCTGTTTCTCTTTCAGTGCACACCTTGTTCTTCAATCAGAACACATGAGTCACAGGTATCCACTTCCATCATGAAAGAGAAACTAAAAGGCTCTGTGCTTTGAATGGTGAAACTGTAGTGTTAAAAAACACTTCATGACGTCATTTTCTATGAAATTGCATTGTTAACTCTCAAGAATTACAATATTGCACTCACTGGTCAAAATAACGAGCAAGGTGATCGGAATGCAGCAATCTCAGCTGCAGGATATCTACAGCAGATGCATCATTAGGGCCCAACAAATTCTGAACTGCCCTGATCACCCTCTGTTTGCTGAATTTGATCTTCTTTCTTCTGGCTGACGTTACGTAATTCCTATACCAAAACTAGGCGGGCCAGAACTTCTTTTATTTCAGTTGCCATTGACAACCTTAATTCATTGTCTTCTGGCGTGTGCTTTATGCACCTTGTGGATAGAATTGATTTTTGAATTTTAGACTGTAATCCTTGACTATTTATTGACTATTTATTGAATCCCTTTTTATCTGCTTTACCTCGCATGTTCATCATTACTGTTAATTTATTTACTGCACAGCACTTTTTAGCCTTTGGCATTTTGTGGTTTAAGTGCCTTCGCTTTTCACTTGTGCTCAGGATTTTTCCTGATTTTCTTAATGCCTGTATGTTTTATATTTTATCATGTACTGGCGTGCTGATGCCTGCTGTTGAAAAACAATTTTCCCACGGGATAATAATAAAGTTGAAGTTGAAGGAACTGCACACCCCAATTTAGAGAATAAATTAAGACTGAGTAACAGAACTATAACTGAGTAATCCTTTAAATGAAAAATTACTGCATCCATATCCAGGTTGGGATCACCACTGAAATATAATCACCTTTTCTTTGTATCATGACCAAAATTAAAAATTAAATTTAAATAAAAATTCATTAAAATCCATTTATGACTTAATAAGTTACCTTGTTCACAAACTACTAACAATTATATTTACCTCTGCCTATCAGGTAAAAATAATTTAAGGCAGGAACAAAACCAAACTGATTGGCTGGATTGGCCCAGGCTGTGACATATATATATATATATATATATATATATATGTATATATATATATATATATATATATATATATATATATATATATATATATATATATATATATATATATATATATATATACATATATATATATATATATATTTCACACAACCAAAGTAGCTGTGATTCCTAACTTGTCCCTACATTCTACATGACAAAATTAGGTCTGTTTGGATTAAGTCTCTGTCAAACATTTTAGTCTAGTTTTTATTTGTTGATGAAAATGTCAGTTAATTTAGTTTAAGTTTTAGTCCATGTGCACTTGTTTTTTTTAGTTATAGTCTAGTTTTCGTCAAGGGAAAAAAGGTTGTTGGCAAAAACTATGATGAAAATAATTACTCGACAAAATTAACACTGATCTCCAGTCCAAAATATCATCAAAAGATTCAAAGAAGCTGGAGAATCTCTCTGCTCGTAAGTGGCAAAGCCAAAAACCAACATTGAATGCCCTTGACCTCCAGTCTCTCAGGCAGCAATATCTGTAAAGAATATTACCACACAGGCTCAAGAATACTTCATAAAACCATTGTCAGTTAACACAGTTTGTTGCAACATCTACCAGGTCAAGTTAAAACTCTACCATGCAAAGCAAAAGCCATGTCCTCAACAACACCCAGAAGAGCTGTCAGCTTCTCTGGGCCCGAGCTTATCTGAGATAGACTGACACAAAGTGGAAATGTGTGCTGTGGTCTGACGAGTCCACATTTCAGATTGTCTTTGGCAATCATGGACGTTATGTCATTCAGGCTAAAGAGTAGTAGGACCATCCACATTGTTATCAGCACAGAGTTCAAAAGCCAGCATCTGTGATGGTCTGAGGGTGTGTTGGTGCCCATTTTATGTGTAACTTGCATATTTATGAAGGCACCATTATTTCTGAAATACACATTCAGGTTTTGGAGCAACATATGCTGCCATCCAAGTGCTGCCTTTTTTTTAGGGACGTCCTTGCTTATTTCAGCAAGACAATGCAGACCCACATTCTGCTCGTGTTACAACAGCATGACTTTATAGTAAAAGAGTGCAGGAACCAGTCTGGCCTGCCTGCAGTCCAGACCTTTCTCACATTGAAAATATGTGGCGCATTATGAAGTAAAAAAATACAACAATGGAGATCCCGGAGTGTTGGGCAGCTGAAGTGGTATATCAAGCAAGAATGGGAAAGAATTCCACCGACAAAGCTTCAAGAATTTGTGTCCTCACTTCCTGAATGCTTACTGAGTGTTGTTGAAAAAAAAGTTGATGTAACACAGTGGTAAGCATGCCCCTGTCCCAGCTTTTTTGAAATGTGTTGCATCTGTTTTTTAGTTTGAGTGTTACATATTTTGTCTTTTTAGTGTATTAAACTGAATATAAACCGAAAAGGATTAAAAATTATTTTATTCTGTTTTTATTTACATTTTACACAATGTCCCAACTTTATTGGAATTGAGGATTATACAAAAATAATTCAAGAGCTCACTGTAAGTACATTAAAATGCATAAGTTTAAAATAATTTACAAATTTAAAAGAAGAATTTTCATACAAATTGATTCACTGGGGTCTTGAACTTTCCATTTGCTTTTGAAGTGATAATTACCCACACTGCATCTGTCCAGGACAATTATCTCCTTTATTGTATAATATTTCTTATCCTCAGTACGTTTCCCCCAATTCAAAACTACAAATGCGTTGACAAGTCAAACATGATAGCATGTAACTTATCCCGTGCACCCTCTTTTTTTTAAGTTTGAGGCTTTGTTCTCCGCTCGTGTACTGTTGTGTTTGCTTACTCAGTATCTGAATTCAATCTTTCATCTCATTCAATTGGCAGCTTTAATTTAGAGAAACAGAGAGAACATTTAGTCTTGGCTCAAGCTCCAGAGGTGCTGGTATTATATGTGGCTCTTTACCAATTTTCTTTTTTTCTCTCCTAGATCCCATTTCCTCCCTGTTCGGCACGACGACCTCACCTTTCTGTCATTAAGGGAGCCAGACGCTACTTCATCTGGCAAATTGTGCCGTTTAGATGATATTCCTGATCGCTGAAACACACTCCTATTCCTCATTGTTGTGCGATCATTTGTTCAATATTTTTAGTAGAAATTCCCTCATAATATTCACCTGTTCATAATTATGCTGTTTGTTATCATGGTCAGCCACCTGTGTGTTCTGTGTTTGTGTGAGTTTGCTTGTGTTAGCTTGTTAAAGTCCAATTCTTGAGGTTTTTTTTTCTTTTTTTTCAGCTTTCCCACCCAAGTTGTCATTTTTGTTGTTGGGAATATCATGTTGTTGCTTTTGAAATGTTGTATTTTTCTTTCAAGTTTTGAGGTTTTCAGGATGTCAAAGCAGTCTGTTCTGTTTATAAGATGATTTTCCCCAAACAAAGTGTTTACAACAGAAAATAACCCATCGCCGATGGGCAGCCAGTCTGGTGCCAGCGATGGAGCAATACAGGCCAGGGATGTGTGAATCAGTGGCAGGCTGTTAAAAAGAGGGAGTGAGGCAGTAGATTAAAGTCAGAAAGTTAAAGCCCAAAGTTTCAAAATCCACCAAGAGTCTGCTGGTTTCTTTAAACCATTACAACAGCATCGGATTCTATGCGCATGATGAAGCAAAAATCTTTACCAAATGGCAAAGAAGGTGATTTAAGCGACTTTAAACATGACATATGTTGTAAATGCAAGATGGGCTGGACTGAGTATTTCAGTAATGGCTGATCTTCTGGGAATTTTCTGTCAAATGACCACGTGTAACAGCCAAATTTGCAAAACACATTGGGCCTGATCTACTAAAGCTTTGCATGTATAAAAACACGTGTAAACTTGATAGTGCATGCAAAGCTGAGCTACTAACCAGGTGCACTGAGGCTTGCTTCTATCAAATGAACAAAATAGCACACCCAATACATTTAGCGTGTTTTCCTTCATGAATATACAGAATATATTATGCAGATAATAAGAAAGCGCAAAATACTGGGAGGAGGAGATGCAAATGTAACCATTTAGCACCCGCAATGTGATTTATCAAACCTGAAACTGATTACGGTCAATGTATTGGCATCTACATTTAACACGTTTGAAAGGCAGGTGCAAACTGGCACAGCGTTACGCACAAATGGCCAGAAGGAGGCATGAGTGCAGTGACAGATGACGGAGAGAGACAATCTTTCATCTGCCTGTCAACATATTTGGACTGTAGAAACAAGGTCCTCTACCTGTTTTATTCGCAGAAGTTTTATTTTGGGTAATATTTTCCTTTGTTCTTCTGCGGATATTTTGCCATCTTCTTTTTATTTCATTGGCAGATCTTTTGGATTTGCTCACAGCATTTACCTTTCACAGATGGCCTCCTAAATCACATTTCTTGGCAATGCTGAGGTGTCTCTGCTGGAGTTCGCCAGTGTGTTTGTTTGCCTCCTCCAGCAAGACCTCCAACTCCATAGCTTCAAACTTCATTTTTCGTTTACGGCCACTCTGCTCTCCCAAACTCTCCACGCTGACAGCCGGTAGCACACTCAAAGTCCTCATGTAAATACGTCAGTCTGCACCACTTTGCACCTGTTATCAATTGCGCATGTAATCATAGCAGAGCACCCGCAACACACCAGATAATAACAGGTGTAATGTTTTAGTTTGCACATGCATTTTAGTGCTTGTTATTTGGGATCTTAGTAAATCAGGCCAATTGAATCTTAAAGCAGAAGGGCTTCATCAGCAGGAGGCCACACCGAGTGCCTCTCCTGTCAGCTAAGAACAGGAAAGTGAGGCCAAATTTTGCACAAGTTCACCAGTAATGATTGGACAATGTTGCCTGGTCTGATGAGTCTTGGTTTCTGCTGAAGCATTCAGACAGTAGGGTCAGTGTATCAGTGGTCCAGGCAGTGGATGGTGGTGAAATGACGTGGAGGATATTTTCTTGTACCTTAGAGCATCAGTTGAGTGCCACAGCCTACCTGAATATTGTCTGTGTAGGTTCGGTGTCATCCCGGTCATGGTGATCCAAGATGATCCAAGTGGCAAGTGAACTGGTTCAGATTCTTGAGTATGTTTTGCCTCTTCTCCAAATGCTTCTTAAGAAGAGACATAATGTCTTTTAGAATCTGAACCAGTCCAGTTGCCACTTGGATCAGTGTTGGATCACCTGAATGTTGTTGCTGACCACGTTTTGGGTGCATTTTAGGCCTTTAATCATACACTGTAAAGTCCAATTAGTTATGATTACTTTAAAAAAGGCAACTTAACATATCTTTTTCATATTCAAATGTCATTTTACAGATATTTCCTGAGTAAGTCAGATGAACTGGCCCTGCAGTCGACTGGTGACCGGCTCAGGGTGTACCCCGCCTCTCGCCCAATGACAGCTGGGATAGGCTCCAGCCCCCTGTCACCCTGAAAGGGATAGTTGGTAAAGAAAATGAATGAATGAAGTCAGATGAACTGCTTCCTATATTTCACTTCCACTTAAAACTTGTTGGTTGATGGAACTATTAGACTGAAGCAGGTGAAGGTTCCTCTGTATGATAAGAGCTGGTTTGTTTAGACTGTCCAAACTGACTTTAGCTGATTCAAAAACAGCTTTTCACACAAGTTTTAAAATTGATCCATGAACCAATCAGCAGATATTTACAAATGAATAAGAGCAGCCACAGATCATAGCTGTTGAACACATGTGAAAAGAAAATGAGACCTAACAGCATCAGTGTTTTTATAATAATCAAAAAATATCATGATATGAGCCCCTTACTGTCCAACTTCATGTCATTTTACTGTATTATAAGAGGTAAATCAAAGTAATTTATACCTTAAAAATGTTATATATTTTCAGTAATATATCACACAAAAGAGGATCAAACTTTAAAGTTCCTTTAATTGACATTTTCAACCAGTACTCTTCATGTCTGTGATGAAGTCAAATATCTTGGTTCAAATATGTTTTCTCCCCTCGTTGTTTATTTAGTTCCAAATATTCCATCAAACAATCACATTAAAACTCTTAAATCTGTGCTAAGAGTCAAACACATTAGACAGTAAATGTCGGTGCTGCATGTGCAAATGACAGAGTGCAGGATTCCTTTGATTATTGTTTTAGTAAGACCAGATTAGGATAATGACAACAACATGGACGACAGCAGTGTCTGGACTGACAGGACTGATCTGAGTGCAGACTCTGGATATGGATCCATGTCTGAGTCTGAGGAGGAGGAAGATGATGAAGGTGAGGACTTCAGACGTGGCTCCCCTCTGGAACAGGAGCTCCCACCAGAGGACTTTTGGTGGGGCTAGTGCCAGGTGGATCTGCCAGTGGTGGTCTCCCCTCTTGTCCAAGCTGGACTTCTCTCTGCAGGCCCTCTTGTCTCCACTCCTCGTCCAGCCGGACCTTCTGTCCCTGCTGACCCCCCTGTCTCTGCTGGACCTGTCGGAGAAGAGCCTGCTCCATCCACCTTAGGCCTGGGTTCCTCGACAAAGAGGAGCAGGGCGGAGAGCCCTGCAGCACAGCAGAGTGCGAAGAGGCAGAGGATGGACAATGGAGACGAGGATGACGAGCAGCCGTCCACCTCCTCAGGACTGCGCTGCTTCCCTGTCAGAGGATACTGGCCAGCTTGTTATGACGACAGCGACTCAGATTAAAAAAGAGGAGCCATCTGACATGTTTGGTCCAAACAGCACCAGATGTTCTCACACCTTTCTGCGTTGTTATTGTATGCATTTATGATTGTTTTTCAGATTCGAGAGGTAAGTTTAGACAGTTTTTGATTCCAATGCAGTGTTTCAGTGAAATCAGACCTACTAACTCTCTTCTTGAGATGATTTTTAGGAGGTATGGATGGTTATTGCAGACAATGGTGAGGACATAGTCTTTTTCTTTTCTCCTTTATTTTGTTTGAACAGATGTGCTCCATTATTTATCAGTGTTAGAGCTGAACATGTGTGAGCAGCCAAGTGCAGTCATTATTCTTCAGTGTTTGGTTGATTTGCTCAACCCACAAGCCACGGTGGCTGGTAAACTGACAGAGATTATTATTATTATTATTATAGACTGTTATTACTCAGGAGTAAAACTCAAGGTTAGACTTTCTGGGATAACAAAAGCTTTCATTTTATTAATTGCAGGCCATCTGAAGAAAAATTGGGGCTTAACCCCTGAGGGACACACACTGGCTTCCTCTATGGAGGACAAGATTTGGAGTTAAAAAGTAAATCAAGACCCAAATAGTAAACATTTAACAATTAAATTGAAATATAATTAATGTATATTAAAAGAAAACATTTGTCTCATGTAGTTTCCTTAGATACTAAAATAATACAATATAGACAGTAGAATAAACTGTGCTGTACGATGCAGTGTCACTCAAATGTTGCTGTAGCTTAGCCAAAGTGAAGTTGTCTCAGTAATAAAACAAAGTTCTTCTGAACTTACTCATCTATGAAGTGCTCTTACCTTTTTAAAGCCATATCAGGAAAAAAAGGCTGTTTAATCAAAATAAACTTAAAACAACTCAGCAAATACTATCAGCTGAAAAATGCAGTTGTACAGATGGCTGACTAAGGGAAGGGTATGATTTGAAAAAACTTTGACAAAGTTTCCCTTCGCAGTTAAACATTGATTTGATAGTGCAGTTTTAATGCATCATACTTACTCTTATAGTTTAATTAATTAATTTGTTTCTGTGTCTCCATGTCAAGGAGGAGACGGACGACTCCACATGAACTGAAGATGTTTACAGTCCAGGAAAGATGGACTGATGATGACAAGAGCAGCTGGAGAGCGGTGGTCACCTTTCCTTTACCAGAATGCAAGTACCTCCTTATTGAGAGTTCAACAGTTATAACAGTTTTTATCCATATTGTAGGTTTAATTCATCTATTTGGACAATACATTGAACACTGCGTGTCTGTGCAGTCTTAAAAAGTCATTTAAAGCTGATACATCAGTGAAGCCAAAGACTGAGGCCTTAAGGAGGGATCAAGTGTTGAAGGCAAAATGAGAAACTATGACATATCATGGGTTGTTTCCTGTTTTTATTTTTATCCAAAATCGCAAAAGCTAAAAGTTTTCTTAGTTTGGGTTTTGTGTTTCACTTTGAGCAAAACAATTTGAATCAATTTGACTTAACATGCTTTCAGCACCTCTCTTAAATCGTCTGTACTATGGAAGCTCACAGTAGATAACAGCTAAAGTTTATTGAAAATTATGGAAACCTCGTCTTTTGAGAATAGATAAAAGTTTGACATTTGTGTAGCTATACTTTGACATTTACGACCACTTTTAGCTAAATGCACTTTGACAGGAGGTCACAGTTCAGGTTCAATCTGGTGGCAGAGAGCTGGAGCTTCTTAAAATGAAAATGTTTCAGTTTTATTGTTTTGATGAAAAAAAGATCTTCATTTAAAATACAAACGTGTAATGTGATGAGCTCCTCTCTGACTTTTTGTAATGCTGAGAACTTTTCTCCTCACCTACAGTACTGTTCAAAAATTCTAACTGCGTGTTTTCTAACTTCAGTTAGTTTTATCTCTCTTTGGTCAGATGCTGGGTTTTAATTCTTTTGAAACATTTCATTGGGTTTATTTTTCAGCTCATTTTCTCTCTTTGTTCCTCCTCATACATCAGAATGTCTCCTCAGTGTTGAGAAGTTATCACAAAGTGGAACTATTGAGTTTTGTTATCTTACAGTCAGCAAAGAGCAGGGCTGTTTTACCAATTTAACCAGTTCGAAATAGAAGAAGCAATGGGGTCTTAAAATGAGTGAAGAGGGTCTTGGATGAGGTCATAAGAAGTATATAATGCAGCTGTAGATTTTATGTCAATACCTTTTGACAATAATTTTGAAATTTGCAAACAAATGTAATAATATGCTTTTATTTGTCTCTCTTTTAGTGTTTCCAGAGCAGCTGACGGCAAACATCAACCAAGGAAATGATCCTCCTGCACCCTCCTCAGCCAGCGGCCCAGGGATGAGGAGCGCCCCTGCACCGACTTGGAGGAGATTGTGTGGACACCCAGCAGGACTAAGAACAATACCTGTCAAAGGGCGGATGAACTCCTGGTAAGTCAATGGCCATCCATACCTGGAGAGGAGATGGGAGCCACCAGGTACTTTCTCAACGAAACACTATATCTGTGTTCGAAATCGTTCCCTATTACGGATATTGTGCACTATATAGTGTGGTCGCCATTTTGTAGTGTTGTTGGAATTCTCAGCGGTTAATTTCATTCACTATACAGTGCACTACAAAATACCCACAATGCACAGCAAATGTGAGTGTACATCTGACGTACCCTACGTTGTACTCCCGTATACCACAATGCAATGCGGTCGTGGTTTTCCAGAGAAGACGAAGAAGAAGAAGCGTAGAAAGAATGCTGCTAAGGCACAAATTGGCGCTGCTTTCGTTTATAAATGTAAGACAGGTTAAAGTATTTTTAACATGTTCGTAGCATAGCTTTTTTACATCAGCTGCAAAATTTGCTACTTATCCTCCCGAGTGCCTGGTTTGTTTATGTGATGCTTGGTGCATCCACTTCCATCACAGGAATATCCAGCTCATCTACTGACGCTATGACGTTTAGAAAATGTCATTGTAGTGTCCTAAATCTCGTAGTTCACTATTTCATTTACACTACATAGGGAATAGTGAGTGAGTGAATGAGTGGACAATTTCGAACACAGCTTACGACAACGCAAACCAAGTTCTCCATACCAGATCGTTGGAGGCCCGGGTTAACAATGGCTGTGGGCGCAAGATGGGAGTGATAAATGTGATACTGGAACCAAACCCAAGCCAGAACGTGAGGACACAAAGATGATGGCAATATTAATGAATAAGGGTATGAAATGGAAAGGTACAATTGGGATATTCTTGGCATGTCTGAAATGCTATGGCTACGGACAGGGGAAGCAGTTACAGAGATGGGTAACAAGGTGTGGTGGTGCGAAGACAAGTCAAAGCATGAAGGAGGTGCCGGGTTCTTGGTACACAAAAAGTGGATCAATTCAGTTCTGGAATGTGAGCCTATTACAAAAAGGTTAATTAGACTCAGATTGAATGCATCTCCATGAAACCTTCCAATCTCACAGCTGTACGCCCCAACATCAGATTGGAATGATGAGAAGGCTGAGGAGATCTACAGTGAACTTGAACTTAATAGGTACATTAATAGGTATATTTAAAGATAATATCTCTATTAATCTGAACAAATATCATTAAAATCTTTCATTTGACAGAAAGAACAAGGATATAAATATATTACAATACAGAACCAAGAACCAGGACACAAATGTAAGACACTGACACCAGTTAAAAGGCTTAAAGGGTTTAGTTTCAGAAACAGGTCGGTACACAGTAGAGCAAACAGATCAGGCAAAAGTGTCCAGGCAAGAATCTAGGTCAAAAAACAAGGCTATGGTAACAACAGCAAGACAAGACAGAAGAATGCTGGAAGGAGACTTGGAGGTACTACGAACTGGCAACGAGACAGGGGAAGACACGAGGTTAAATACATGAGGTGATTGGGGGTGTTGGGACAGCTGGGGAGGAACAATCAAGGATCAGGTGTGCCAGAGCCAGACAGGAAGCAAAACGTATGGGAACAATGAAAGACAGGTGAATTTTCAAAATAAAACAGGATGCACAAGACAAACATGAAACATGAAAACATAAAAGAGAACTGAAATAAAACAGGATCATGACAAAAGACAATCAGCAATATTTGGACTTTGGTTCAGAGCCATTAAACTTTGTAACTATTTCTTGCAAATGAAACAATGTTAAAATCATTTTAGGAAGCATTCAATGTGGGCAATACATACTGTGCTTCTTTTAAGTGGAAGTGAAATATAGGAAGAAGTTAGTCTAACTTATTCATTTCAATAATAAGGAAATATCTGTAAAATGACATTTGAATATGAAAAAGACATGTTAAGTTGCCTTTAAAACATAATTAGTCCAACTTAGATAAGTGTGTTACGTGGACTGAATAGAATAAACTTAGCATGCAATCATTTAGTAGATTAAAATAGTAATTCTGAGTTAGTCTTTACTAAGTCAAGAGTATTCTAAAGTAAGTTATCAAGTACACTCTACTTGATTGTTTTAGTTGCTTAAACTCATTTGTAAATGTACTCTACGAAGGAAGTGCTACTTAGTACAACTTAAATGAACTAGTTTTCTGTACTTGTTTTTTTTAAGTGCAATCAGTTTTGCATGCTTTTTTTAGGTAATGATAACTAATTGGACTTTACAGTGTAGAAGAGATACAGTGGGTAGACCCAAAAAGGGGAGAGATCAGGGGAGGACACACAGCAACTGGACCTCAGGTGGGAATCAAACTCAGGCCGGCCACACAAGGTATGAGCCTTGATACATGGTACACGCATGGTTGCAACTAACTCTGCCGAACCAGCAGCCCCACCATGTCCATCCTTACATGATGCACTTAGTGTACCCATCTTCTTATGGCTACTTCCAGCAGAATAACGTGTCATGTCACTGAAGCTCAGATCATCTCAGACTGTTGTCTTGAACATGACAATTAGGTCACTGTACTCCAGTGGCCTCCGCAGTCACCAGATCTCAATCTCCCCTTGAACCTTTGGCATGTAGTGGAAAAGAAGTTTCATATCTTGTATGTGCAGCAACTGAATGATGCTATCATGTCATTATTGAGTAAAATCACTGAAAAATAAGCAATAGACTGAGGCTGTCATGAAAAATTAAGGCACTTCTGAATGCAAAAAGGGGGTCCAACCTGGTACTGGTAAGAAGGTTAACTTTAGTATAAGTACATATTATGAGGCATTTGTTAAGCATTAATAAATACATTTATAAAAATATCTGAAATTAAAACGTATTAGTATGTAGATATTAATTATAAATATGTATGTCTTACTCACATTAATAAGCACATTAGTTAAGGATTAGTTAATACTGAATTTAGCATTTATAAAGTCTGTTTCTGTCATACTCACTGATATGTGATTTATAAATACAGTTATAAATTTTAGAAACAGGATTTATAAGTGATGAATATAGTATGCATTAATGCTTAACTAATGCATAATAGTGTGTATTCGCTATTAAGTTTTATCTTAAAGCTAGAAGCCAACATTTTTTTCTTTCCATGTCTTGTCTCACTCCTGAGTCCATGACAAGCAGATAGACACTAGGCAAAGCTCGTCCACCACTGGTTAGCTTAGCTCAAACACTGGAAGTCAGTGGGTATAGCTAGCCTGCCTCTGCCTACAGTCATCAGATAAACTCTTCAGCAACTCTAAACGGTCCTGTGTGATTGTTGCGACTTGTTTTTTTTACCTTGTTATGTTACGTTATCTTCCGCTATCATTGTATTATCTTCTTTTAGTTGTAAACAGAGGCTTTTTTTATTGACCTACTTCTGCTGTGTTTTTTTTTTTTTTTGTAGAGATGTGACGTTCGTGAACGAGTCCAGTCTTTTTTGACAGCTCTTATAAGTGAACGATGAGAACCGATTTGGAGTTGTGAATGAGCCGTTCGTTTGCAAACCATTTTTAAATTTGCAGGCAATTTGCATAAATTGAAGAGTTAATCTGATGACTGTAGGCAGAGGCAGGCTAGCTACACCAATTGAGAGAGTTTGAGCTAAGCTAACTAGTGGTGGGCGAGCTTTGCCCATCTCTTTCTTGTTACTGGATGCACAGACGAAAGAATGGTGTCATCTGCTTGTCATGGACACAGGAGTGAGGCAAGACATAAAAAGAAAAAAAAAAGTTGGCATATCACTTTAAGATGTACCTAATAAAGTGGCTAGTGAATGTAAAGTCTCCCTACTTGTGGTGAAACAACACGTATGGAGACAAGTCAGAGCATCAGACTCTGTCTCTTTCTTAAGTAAGTTTTTTCCTCTTTGCACTAAGCTTTATTGTAATAAAACCAATGCTCACAACTCATCATCCAACAGAAAACAAGGGTGGCAAATAACTTAATAGTATCTAGCTTGCTGTAAAGGCAAATATGTCTTTATAACATTATTTAAAATTACTGAATGTCAAGTGGCCAGAAAGTTAACTCTAAATCATTTTTAATGTTGGTCAATGACTGCAGAATGTGAAATAAGCAGCACTTAACACAATCTGTGACATAACAGTTAAAAGACAAAGTCCGGACATGTAAAAATAGAATAAATCCATGTGACTTAAATGTGAATAGACTTATATTTGTGCTCACAGAAACAGATGTAGGCATGTTAAACAGGACTGCAGAAATGTGGTGTTGAAAGGGCGGTTAGCAGGAGGGAAAGTTTCTGCACTTCTCTCTTTGTCTTTCTCATTGTGTGCCAACATCCTTTTGGCTCCTGCAGCTCGACTGATGCAGATTAGGCTGGACTGGCCAAATAGACCGGAGTAGCCAAGTTGTTGTAGCATGGCTCCAGTGGCTCCAGGGAAAAAGGCACGTGGATTACAGATGTGCTGTTCACCTTTTTTTTCACAGATACATGATTATTATGTGTATGCATGTGTGTGAGCATGTCAAGTTTCCAGATGAAGTGAGAGTTTATGTTATTTAAATTGGCTCATACATCATGCTACCAGGCCATTATTACTGAGCTATCTGAACCACACATCTCCTGCTCCCTTCTTGTATTCTTTATTTGCATAAACTGGTCACTGGTTTGAAAAATAGTGAGAACAAATGGTGCGAGGAAAAGCTGGAGCTTTGCCTATCTGCTCTAATTTACATTTTCTCTACCCGATGCAGCAGTATCTGAGACGTCAGTCTGAAGGAAAACACTGAAAGAAACTTGCTCAACTTCTGTCTTTCAGCAGTCTGATTGCTGCAGCCTCAGAAGCTGACCAAATCCACAGCGGACAAAACCTTTGGGCTGGGAAGTTAGAACTCAGCACCTTCAGAGGAGTGAAAACAAAGCAAAAGTCAAGCTTCATTTTTAAATCCACTATTCTGGCATGCGGGTCCAGCTTTTTATAAATCTAGACAAAAGTGCTGAACAGAAGTGCATCATCAGACTGGACTTGATCACACATTACATTAGATCAAATATATGGGTATATACTACTCAAAAAAAGTTTTTAAACTTTAATCCAGTTAATTATTTCCCCACTTTAGCAATATCAATTGATATTATATTTTATAATGTTTGAAAGCCTGATTAGTCACCATTACAATGAGGCACAACTTGTAAAGATTGTGCATTTGTGAAATAAGCAACACAGCTAAACGTGTGGGTAACACCTCCCAAAATATGTGCCACAAATCCCCTCTCCTCCTGGAAGAAAGCCTAAGGTCCCTCAGTGAAGCATGGGTGAGGAGTCTTCCATGAGTGTTGTCTTAGGACGCCTTCCTCCTGGTCTGTCTTTGACTTCAACAATCTCATAGAACCTGATCCTAAGTTTGGAAATGGCACCAGGGCTGACACCAGATAATGCTGCCACTCTGCGCCCTGGAACACCAGCGCCGAGTTGCAGGGGATTTTGGGACATTTTTGGGGGTGTTGAACAATTGCCCAAGTGCACAATCTGGCTTTCAAATTCCCAGTTAGTAATTTTGGAAGGGGAAAGAATCAACCAAAATAATATTTCCAAACTTTTTTGAGAAGTACAGATTTTCTCTTCACCCTGAGACACAAATCATTAAAAACAATGAAAATGTGTTGGAGTAACCCTTTAGTTTTAAGTCGAAAAATTACCATAAATTATATGCATGAAAAGCATAAATAAAAACATGCTTATACTTTCTTTTTAACAGACAAGTAAGGTTTTTACGCTCATACCTTTACATGATTCTACGGAGCTCTTCTGCCTTTGTCAGAAGTGTCATCTGATGGTAGTGTGACGTGTCCTTTTCAGCTCATCTTATATAACATGTATTTACAAAGAAATATCAGTAATACCCTAGTAATGTTTTAATCCTGACTTTGTCCTTTAATTAAAAGTATTCAGAGAGCACAAGCACTTCACCAAGGCGTTTCTGACATTCTTACCCAAGTTATTAGTTCATGTTTTTGCTGATTGTTTTCCCTTTTTTTGTTTGCTTGTCTGTGAGCATGAAGACAGCTGAAGACTCACCAACAACAAAATGAACATCTTGAATAAGTAATAAAATAAATTTCATTAGTCCATTTGTTCATTTGTTGGTTTGTTTGACTGTGATCAGGATGACTCAAAAAGTTCTTGCCTGAGGTTGGTGAAATTTTCAGGGAACGTTGGTCGTAAAAGGAAGGAAGAAATGATTAGGTTTTGGTGGTGTTTGTCTGTTTCATTGTCTGTCTGTCTGTCTGTCTGTCTGACTGAGACATTTTAAAGAAGATTTTGATGAAATTTTTAGGGAATGCTGTTCATGGTACAGAGAAGAGCATATTAGATTTTGGATGTCATTCCAATCTGGATGCAGGCATTTTTTTAAGGTTTTGTTAAAAGTGCGTGAAAGGGCAGTTTTCCACGTTTTAGAACCACTTAGCTATTAATATCAGAAAGGCCGTGGCGGAGATTTGTGCTCTAGGAGCACTTCTAGATAAAGAAGTCTTTGGTAGAAACTTTTAGATACTGTGATTTTTGGTGAATTACTGTAATGTTATTAGAAATACATGCATGAATTCTCACTGTGATTAAAAAAAAACACGCTCTGAAAGGGCAACTCACTAAATCACTTACATTTGGAACAAATTTGTGTTCAAATAATATTACTTGGTTTTAAACTGTGTTGAAGGCACTGTAGTCAGACATGAATCATACAAAATAAAACATTAATTTTAAAGGTTGGAGATTAAATTCATCCACAGTTAGCCTTGGTGTTCTACTTTAGTTGCGGTTAGTGTGAGCAGGATGAAGGCAGGAGAGGTATTTATTCCAGATATTTTCATAATAAAAATACTTCATCTTTTCCAAACAGTTTATTTTCAGATTCTAAGAAAAATGACACACTTAACATTGTGCATTCCCATGTACCCTTGCAGTGCAGCTGGATCCACCTGATTTAATGTCTGTCGTCAGACAGATTCATCTTGCCAAGATCCAATCTACAGTGATGGAGCTTGGCCCGTAGCAACACCACCCAATCAGCAACCTTTAAAGCAGAAATAGTTGGGAGCTACGAGCATGATGGCAGCAGGAAGTGACTGCACACACAGAGATAAGCTCAGCGGGTAAAAGCCTCAGTAGCAGTTTTATCAGATCTGGACCACATTTCTACATTAAATGAAAAATAACTACAGTAAAAGCATTTCTTGATGGAAAAGATATGTTAGCCCTTACGACATGTTTTGGCAAGTGATTGTTCTAGGAAGTGGCTCACGTTTTGTACTTTACACAACAGCAGTAGTGCTCGTGTACTACATTATCTGAATTGCCTGTCATAAATGTGATTAAAGTAATGATCATCCAACAGCATATCTGGCATGTGTCACTTGCCAGATGTGCTGTTAAAAGGTTCTGCCCTTCCCAAACACTTTCTTTGGGCTCTTTCCCAGATGAACTGGTGAAATACTGTATATACTGAACGGTATACCTGCTGTGTAAGGCTATGAGATGTAACATTTGAACAGCTAAGCAATTTGAGTTATCATTAACTAAAACAAATGCAATATATTTATTGCAATTCCCTGGGAAAGTAACCTGGCACACAAGAAGGACCGTTCGATATATTTCACTAGTCCATCTGGGAAAGAGCCCATAGAAATTGTTTGAGGAGGGCTGAACCTTCCAACAGCATAACTGGCAGGTGATTGGATGATCGTTACGTCAATCAGCATTTATTACAGACCAATCAGATAATGCTGTAGGTAGAAGCCACTCCATAAAACAAACTCTTGTCAAAATATGTCAGATATGGAGCGAAGATATCCTTGCTATTAAAAAGTTTGTAGTGTTGGTGTATGTTTTTCCTTTAATAAAGAACTTCAGTCATGATTTTGATAAAACTGCTACTGAAGCTGTAAGCATCACTGCTAATCCTGTTTGAGTAGTCGCTTCCTGCTGTCGTCTCGCTCGTAGCTCGTTCTCCTTATTGGACAATGCCGCATTGGGTCACTCATAACGTAGTTTGGAGCTTAGCAAGATGGATCTGCCTGGTTCCAGACATTGAATCAGGCAGATCCAGCTGTTTCGCAAGGTTAGTGGGGGAGAGCCCTTGGCCAAAGGGACCAATTCTAACTCACAGCTTTTTAACACTGGCATCCAGGTTTTAAAGAAGATTGTTTAACTCTCAGTAGATTTCCCCCCACTACATGCTGTATAAATGCGTCTTTTTCTCTCATAAGTTTGCCTATTTCTATACAAAACAGTAAATTTATTAGTGTTTACATTTGGTCCTATTCCTCTGTACTGTTTTCTTTTATCAGTGATCAAGCTCATTATTTGTATAGTCAGAATGATAAAATGTAGATTCTAAAAAAGTGGGAACTTTGTCTTTCTGCCTGGAGAGAAGCCTCAGGCAGAGTAACTGTGTCAGGTTGTCCATGGGAAAAAATCTAGGTGTGCCAAGACTTCTTGTGTGTCATCTTGAATAAAAAGTACAAAGCAAATGCAAACATGCATACATAAAATCTTGATGGTGCAGGAAGAAGAAACCCTAGCTGCTGATTTGTGGGCACTTCTCATGCTTGGCTGATGATCTAGAATTGAGATTTGGGACTTAGGAGCGGGAACCTGATCCGTGCTTGTTGCTCCTGTCTGAGCAGAGAGCGGCATATGGAAAACATCCACCACATACATCCATTTTTCATCATCTCCATCCCCTCCTCTCTATATTGTTGTGCTGAGTTCCTAATGGGACTTCAGTCGACTAGTGGGGCTTTCATAGACCGAATGCTCTGCACTGTTTCAGCCTCGTTACTACTGCACTGGTGGTTTTCTTCTTGGTGTTTAAAAACTGGCTCCACAAGGCCAAAGACTTGGATGGAAACTTTGTCTTTTCTGTCATTTTCTAAAGTCGTTGGTACAAATGTTAGCCATTAATATAAAGCTAGAGTACCTTCTTCTCTAGTTTTGTGTACTACCTAGTTTTTAATCTCAGCTTCACAGCATAGCCTGACAAATTTTCCCGACCTTAGTTTTCAGGCGTGCTGTAAGCTCATTATCCTCCACACTGATCCACGAAGATGACAAACCAAGCGACAAGACCATGAAATGATAATGAAGCCCAGCAGAGGTTTTGACAGCTTCTACATGTCATTGCATCAAACCATCCTTGAGGCTTTAATGAACTGGTTCAACCAGAAGCTTATCAGCCACTATGACAGGAGTGTCAGATTCATTTTGGTTGGAGGCAGGATTGACTAAAATTAAACCCCCTACAACCTGGACTGGACTCTATCATGCATGAATTTGACTCATCACCAGAGCTGGCTGACCCATTAGGCAATATGCTAAAGGTGCTGTGGCCTCTAGGGGGCACCACAAAATCAGGAAAAAAAATCACCTTTATTATAGTTACAATAAAACTTGTTATTACTATTAACTCTTAAATGGAAAAGCTCACACTGATTCAAATATAAAACGTTGTCCAATTAATATTACTACAAATGATATTAGCAAATAGTATATAGGTATTTTATATAGCTTTTATTTATAGTTATTTCATTTAGTTTTTGTATATAGTTATTGCATGGCGTAAATGTAGCTTACGTTTAGAGTTATTGTGTGCAAACTGTTCAGTCATTTAAATTGTTTGATGTTGATTGTTGTATTTATAATTTATTACTATTATAACTATTCATTCACTTATGTACAGTATTTTCTTATTTTGTGGTAAGGGTATTTATATTGTATTTCAGATTTCTTCTGTATTTATTTGTAATTTGTTAAGCATGTAAAATGGATGACAATGCTAGTTGGTTTCTTTTGTAAGTGTATGTATATTGCTGATGGAGGGGGATGCCATATAAAATTTCACCTAAGGCATCATATTGGGTAGGATCGGCTATGCTTATTGCGCTAAATATAAAACCCTGAAAAATTAATATCAAATGGCGAATAACAAGTGTCACAATAAGTCACAGTGATTCTATTCACACAATGCTTTAAGAATCTATTATTTGCCTTGATATAGATTTAATTATATATTAGATTTCAATGACTGCCAGAGTCACAATCATTCATATTAAAAAAAAAAAAAACACCTTTAGTGAACAATTGTTTTTGCTCAATAACTGTCTAACTAATAAAGATATCAAAATCATTCTGAGTGCTAGGTGTGGGTTTTCAGGGTCAAGGAATCATATTATGATGGTATTTTTATCATGGAACTATTGCTTATAGATATAACAGCAATATGTGAGCTACCTTGGCGGAGGTTTGCGCTCTCCAAGTGCTTTCTAGTTTTATATGATGTGTGTGTCCTTCTTTTCTTGTCTAGTCACCTGCATGGGGACTATGAATGTAAATGACCTTTTTACTAACTTTGGTACATTTACATATATATATTTACTGATGTTCATTAATGTGCACTGTCCCTTCTAAAAAAAAAAAAATGAAGTAAAAAAAAATTTGACATTTAAAATGTTGTTTGACTCCTGATTTTTTAAAAGTTTTTCACATTAATGCAAGTCTATCACTTAGAGTTACCTATGGGCCGTCAATGTGAGCCCTCTGTGTTTTGGAGATGTGGACCTCAGGTTTTGAATAAAATTTCTGATTTAAACTTAAACAAACTGTATCATATCCATAAAAAATATAAACATTTTGTTTTGTCAAAGGCAGACATACATGCAAAATAACTCAATTTTTGTAATGTTACATCTCACGTTGGGGATTTCTTCAAATGGCAAAATTAAATGATTTACTGAATCATCCATATGCATATATAATATTTAATGACAATGAAGTGATTTACCTTGAATAAATCTATATCCAGCAGAGACAAATGTGATGAGGACAGAGTTATGGTCTGGGTGTCCATAAGGTCTTCACAGTAAATACATAAAATGTATTTATAGTCCCTTTGTCTCTGCCTCTATACACTATATATATATATATATATATATATATATATATATATATATATATATATATATATATATATATATATATATATATATATATATATACATATATACATATATGTATATATACATACACATGTATATATATGTGTGTGTGTGTGTGTATTTATATATATATATATATATATATATATATATGTATACACATATACATACATATATATATGTAGAGAGAGAGAGAGAGAGATACGTATAGATACTTAGCCATGTGTGTTCACGGTGCGAATGCACCGGTAGAGCAGCTTTCTACATTTTTTAATAAGTGTTACCAACCCATTTTGGGTGCATTATTTATTCAACCCATATAACGTCAGCTCTGCGGATGCACTGTGATACTGTACATGCGCGTGAGGAGTAAGGTAAACAAACATGCTGGACGCTGAGCGAGTTTTCCGCCGCTGAGTTTTAAATATAAAGTTTAGCAACACCACGGATTTTACAAGAGAGATGGATGACATGACAAGACAGATGCAACGACTAATCTGATAACTCACTTGAAGCGGCGCCACGGTGTTGTTCCTCGTTTTCGCCTGCAGCTGCAAGCTTCAAAAGTGATGAGCAAAGTATTGCAAAAGTATTCCAAATGCTAAAACGCTAAAAGACATCAACAGAAAAAGATAAAAAGACAAAGATACACACATATATATATAATATATGTATACTGCACTGTAAACTGAAAACAGGCACTTAGGCTCTAAGAAAAAAGCCAGTTTGTGAAAAGTCTTGGTTTTTACTTGGTAAATAAATAATCTAACTCATTGAATTATATATATATATATATATATATATATATATATATATACACACATATATATGTATATATATCTATATATATATACATATATACATATATATATACACACACATATGTATATATATATATATATATATATATATATAAACACAGTATATAGATATAGTGTGTGTGTGTATCTATAAAATGAAAAGTATGACTTAAGCCTGCTCTATTGTAAGGTGCCTTGAGATAACACTTGTTTTGAATTGGTGCTGTACAAATAAAGATTGATTCATTGATTGATAAATGGATCTCAAGCCAGATGTTTGATACCTTGGTGTAGGTGCAGCTGAATTCACAGAGTGGGAACTTTTAATAAAAAAATGCAAAAGTAACCACTTTTCAAAATAAAGTGACAAAAGGCTTCACAAGGACAACAATTCAAACATAATAAAACATACGACACAACAGGCAAGTCATCTAAATCAAAAGCAAGTAAACACTCAAAAAAATAATAATGATTTTCCTAGCACTGATGTGTTGTGTTAGACCATGCTAGTGTAGCAGTAATATCAAAATCATAAAATACTGTTTTTGCTGTTTAACTTCCTTGTCATAATATGTGATGAATCACTCCCATCATCACAATACTCAGACTAACTTTGACTTTAGACATTAATAATTTGCCACAGTTATAAACAAGAAATGTAATAAAATAGTTTGTTTGTGCAAGAGTACGCCCTGTCCTAACTGAGTGTCATATTTTGAGACAGTGTCTCGCTGCATTGCACACTCACTGTCCAAACTGCATCGTTTAAATATTTAATTTAGTGCCCTGTGTTTCACCCATGGGTCTTCTTGTAAACATTGAATCAAATGCTCGACATGAAGTGCTTTGGAATGTTGAGTAATTGACTGAAAGTGGGTGGTTAAATCCCACTCTAAGACAAATTAATTTCTCCCTTAGAATGCCAAGTGAATGTGAAGCATGAAAAAAAAATTAAAAACCTGAAGACCGCCCCCCATCTTATTGGTCTCTCTCTTTCCTTATTCCCCGTCTGCATTGACAGAGAAGAAAAAAATGGGGCATTGGGCATAAAAACATTTAAAACAATGTGCCGCGGGCAGTTAAGATCCTAAAATATGATTCAGTGAACTCAGGATGATATTATCACTTCCTGGCACTGCCCTCAGTTAGGACACAAAGTTAACTCTCTTTGACAAATGCTTCAAAAGAGAGACCAGAAAAAAGGAAAAATGAAATGGATGAGGTTTTTCAGATTTTTGCCTCTTTGCTTTGGCAGATTGCAATTTCTTTTTTGAAAGTCTCAAAAACAATCCGAGACAGGCCTCATTTATAAATAAGTGCCCGAATTGCTTGGAACTAAAAGATACATTATGTGTGTGTCTAAAATCTTTTGGTTGAAAAGATTTATAAAGTGTTTATATAAAGGTTAAGTAGAATAATTGACGTGAAATGCAGCCAAGGATCTTGAATTTCAACCACAATGATTGTTTGAGGAGCAGCTGATAACAGTCAGGCTTTACTGCAATTACATTTAATTAATGACCAAATGGTCTTCTGCCAATGCCAACCCCATTTTTTTAAGCCATGCACATGTACAGACATACATGAGCTGGGTGAGGTGTGAGGCTTGGCTTTGGCCATCTCAGCTACTGCAGTTTGACTTCATTAATGCCTAATTGCATCTTGAGAATGTTAATCACTGCCCAGATTACAGACCATAGTACATCAGGTTCCCCTCTTTGTTGACAGTGTTATGAGTAATGATCCTTTTGCTTGTTTTAATAGAGGAAAATGTGCTCAAACTCTGACTACAGTCTCCATGATGGTGTAATCTTAACAATTGCTTGTTTCACAAACAACAGCTAAAAAATATCCTTGGTACTTAAACTGGTGATACTTTGAAAACTTAAACCTCAAGAAATCCTGTAGTAAAACGATCAAATTTGCAAAACTTCACTATTATTTGCAAACTGGGCCATCTGTCATTCCTTAACCAAGCAATCTGTTGTTATAAAATGGTTCTCCATGGTTTTATGGCAGGGATACACACTGGAATCCAAATGAGTAAATACAGAAGGGCGAGCTATACTTAAATGCAAATTACCTTCACATTTAAGAATGGCTCGCAAACGAATGGCTCACTCATAACTGCAAATCAGTTCTCATCGTTCACTGAAAAGAGCTGTTCAAAAGAAAAACAACTCCAGCGCATACCACCGAGGAAGCAGGTCAACAAAACACAACCTCTGTTTAGGAGTAGAAGAAGATAATACGACGATAGAAGAAGATAATGTGTTAAAAAAAATTAGTCACAACAAGCACACAGGACCATTTAGAGTTGCTGAAGAGTTTAACTGATGACTGTAGGCAGAGGCAGGCTAGCTATACCCATTGACTCTCATTGTTTGAGACAAGCTAACTAGCAATGGGCAATGATTGTCATGGACTCGGGATTGAAGCAAGACATGAAAAGAAAAAATACAGTTGGCATATCGCTTTAAAAATCTTCCGTCTTGGCAGGAGTTTTCCAAAATGTGCCTTTAATGTGACTAGAAATGCAGTCTCGTAAGGACAGAAGGCCTAAACGCATGGGAAAAGCTGCACTCTCAAAAATATCTGCATATGTGTGGACAAAGGCTTTGCAAGGCTGAATCCAAGGTGGCACCATATCAGGAGAAAATTTAATAATAATGTGTTGCTCTACAATGAGTGCATTTTCTCAGAGATAGTGAACTAAAATGGTTTCATGTGTTGCAAATATATAATGCTGATAAATTAGAACTAAATTTCATCCCAATTTAAGATGAAATGCTCAGCTATAATGGTTTACATTTCATATTCATCTGTACTGAATTTTTCTTAAGAAAGTAGCATGTGAATGTATTGAAACTATTGTGCAACAAAGTATGTTCTCCCAGATGTTGGAATCCCACCAGAACATAGCATCAAGCTTACGACTAAAATATGGAAATCATCTGACACCCTAATTGAATCCGCAAACCTAGAGGGACTTGTCTGCTTAAGTTCATGTGAATCATGTTGGTAAGTTTCCGAGTTATCTTCCTGACAAGCACGCAAGCAGGGGTCAGGAAGTGCAACCAACTTTCACATATTCACATAAAACAAGAAGAAAATGAGATTGTTACCCACAAATGACACTGCCTTTAATCAAAGCTAAAAGCCCCAGAAAAGACAGTCTGCTTTGATTATGAACGCTCCCTGCTGTCTATCTCATTCTCACTACATCCCGAGAGCAACCCACACTGAGCCCACGGGGGGAGGAGGAGTGTATTTCATGCTCAGACCAAAAAATGGATTTAAGATGGAACAACTTCATGTTTTTGTTTTTCCTTTGGATTTCTGAGGTTCAGAAAAGGACAAAAGCAAATAATACTTCTTTTGATGATTGAAGGGACAGAGAGAAATGAGCAGAAACACTTACAGAGAGAGACAAATGGATAAAAGGTGAGAGTCTTGTCTGCAGGATAAATATCGGCTGATTTTCTGTACCTGATTCGGTTCATAATAAAGGCCAAAAGTGAAATCTAATCCACTTTTTCCGTTTTGAAAGAACACTCATAGACGGGTAGAGACACAGAGACTGAATTATGAGCTACATCCTTTTTTAATCCATTTAGCAGACCTCTCTTATGTCTGCTGGAATGGCATGATCTGAGTAATTCACTAATGGAATCTTGAGGATCATTTTATTGCTAATAAATGGTCTGCGTCTGTGGGCTAGAGTTGGACAAGTCTAATACTAGCAGTAGATTTCTGTCTGATACTAACCTTTAATAGCAAGATCAGATTTTCTGTGACAATGAGCCTTAAGGGGCCTAAATGGTCGAGGCCCACCCACGTGTGCAGTTGGCCTAACTCAAAAGACTGGAATATTAAAGCCTTTCCCTGGTCATACTTTACTGATTCATAATTGGTCTCTGAATGTTATTCAACACCTTGAATACAAACCCCAATCCAATCACGACAGGACATTGTGTAAAACCCAAGTAAAAACAGAACCCAGTGATCTGCACCCTTTTCTATTTTGATGCCTGCAACACATACTGAAAAAGCTGGGACAGGGGCATGTTTATGCCTGTGTTACATCACCTTTCCTTCAAACAACACTCATTAAGCGTTTGAGAACTGAGGACAGTAATTGTTGGGGGTTTGTAGGTGGAAATCTTTCCCAGTTTACCTTGATATACTGCTTCAGTTGCCCATTGCTGTATGGGATGGCCCTGAAAAGATGTCACTTCTATGGCACCATATGTTGCTCCAAAACATGTATATTCCTTTCAGCCTTAATGAGATGTGCAAGTTACCCATGCAATGAGCACTAACTTACCCCCATGCCATCACATATGCTGGCTTTTGAACTCAGTCTCAGAGAATCTGGCAGCATTTCTTAATGTTCTCGATATATGGCGTTTGCTTTGCATGGTAGAGTTATAACTTGCTTTTGTAGATGGAGCGATGAACTGTGGCGAATGACTATGGTTTTCCGAAGTGTTCCTGAGCCCACAGAAACTCGTGATATCCTTTACAGAATGATGTCCGTTTTAATGTAGTACTGCCCAAGGGATCAAAGGTCACAACCATACTCAGATTTTTCCACAGGCAACAACAGATCAAAGAAAAAACACCTGACAGAGCCCATTTACTCCCACCTTGTCCTCAAACAACAGCGAAATTAGTCCAGATATCAGACTTGCCTTGTTTTGTTTTTGTGCTCTACATTTCAGCTCTCATTCTCTTTTCCAAGTCATTTGTTGTGTCATGTTATTACCTCGAGCTTAATCTGGGGCATGCGTTGATTTTCCTGACCGGCTACTCCTTCCCAAAGCAACACTAAGACCACACGCTCCCACGAATTTTTCGGGGATTTTCTCAGGATCCCGCTCCCAATGCAGCCCTCTAAAATGGTGGTCAAAGACACCAGTGACTGTGTTGAGATATTTTTCTGGATAGTTTGAATGTTTTGATGATATTATGGACTGTAGATAATAAAATCCCTGAAATCCCTTGAAATTGAATGTCCAGAAATGTTGTTCCTGAGCTTCTGGACTATTTGTCCAAAGGTCACAGGCAATCAATGTTGCTTTTTGCCCTTGCTGCTTACATGCAGGGATTTCTCCATATTCTCTTAACTTTTTCATGATGTTATGGTTGTTCATATGTTGTGCTTAAGCTGTTGGACTATTTGCTTACGCAGCTGTTGGCAAAATGGTGAACCTCGCCCAACCATTGCTTGAGAATCAATGAGCCTTATGGGGATGTCCCTTTTATACCCAATCATGATACTCACGTGTTTCCAATTAAACTGTTCACCAGTGAAATGTACCAAACAGGTAGGTTTTGGGCATTCCTCAACTTCCTCAGTCTTTTGTTGCCCCTTTCACAGCTTTTTTGATATGTGTTGCAGGCATCAAACTAAAAATGAGTGAATATTTGCAAAAAAACAAAACAAAAAAAAAAAAAAAAGTGTATCAGTTCGAACTTGAAATATCTTGTACTCATTGTGAATTTGTTTGAATATATGTCCAAAAGGATTTGCAAATCACTGTCTTCTTGTTTTGACTTTTTACATTATGTCTCATCTTCATTGGAATTGTGGTTTGTATAATTTTCTATGTTTATAAGGACATATTTCTATTAAAAAAATAATTTATTCACTGTATTGTCGAAACTTAAATTAAGTAGAAAAGCACTCAGAAAGCGCAGACCAAGCAGCTCAGTTCCAGTCGTGGGTTTTCCAAAACCCCTGTAAAAGATAAAATTCTGGATCCCCAGATCCAGAATAGTGCCAGGATCTGGACCAAACTCAGCACATACATGGAGGTTTTTATCTTTTATGAACAAAAGACGTTTTGGGAACTTCACTTAATATTTTGATTTTGTATGAAGTGTTGAATGTCATCAATGGGATTTCCAATTATAAAGTTCTTTTTTTTTTTTTTTTTTACATCAATCTGGATCATATCCAAATGAAATTAACTTTGATGACAGAGACATGGACCCCATATTATCCTGTAAATTTGGGAGTGAAGTTCTTTTAATTAAAAAAAAAAAAAATGGCTGCGCTATGATTTTAAATTTCCACCCAATGTTAACTTATGGGATATTTTTGCATCCAGACAAATGTTCATCTCACCACTAAAATCTTATCATTTCTAAGTTGGGCCATTAGCAACATCACTTGGAAATTCAGCAAAATCTGTCCAGTAATTTTTGCGCGATCACGCTAACAAACAAACAAACAACAAGCAAAAACATAACCTCCTTGGAGGAGGTAATAAAAACTTGAATACCTTCTGGCCTTGATATAAAAAGAAAACTTCAGAACTTCTGTTGTATTTAAGGTTAATCATGTGAGCAGTTACATAGAGCACACACATTCACAAACCACCACATCATTAACTGCAGAGTGCACTCAGGTCATCTGTGTGTTGCTGAAGCTGGTCCAAGACAAACAAAGGACTCTGAGCCCTACAGCATGGAAGTCACGTAGCAGGACAGCAGTCTTGTTATTTTAACGTCGACTTTTCTTGTGTTAATGGCTTTTCTTTCTATATTTATGGCACTACGCACTGCTTAAGCATGTTCCTCTGAGCCCTGGCTCAGTCAGTGGTGCACAATGGTTGCAGCTCCTGTTATTTGTTCCTAAAATGCAGCCTGAAGCCAGTTTTCATCACCGGTTCTGTTCAGTTTGCTTATGTTCTTCATAGGAAAGCCAAGCCAAATCAGTGGGTTTGGAGGGGATCTGGGTCCAAGTAATGCTGTGTCCAGATTCATCAGTGATAAAACTGGAAGTCAGAGCTGCTCCACTTTGAAACATTAAATTAAATCTGCTTTTTTAATCTCCCAAACTCCACCATGTTTTGCATACACTGTATTGTTTAGCACTTGGGTAAGGAAGAGCAAAACGGTGTAGAGCCCATGCAGGACTGCTCTCTATGTCCAGCTCCTGCCCTCTGCCTCTGGATTTCTGACTATTACCACCTGCTCCAGCTTTGCAGGCCATTCAGTCCTGCCCACGACCCCATAGGTGTCCACTTCCGCTTTCTGCACAGACTACACTATTTTTTGTCTGCAAAGGCATACAAATTATTGATAAGAATGAAGAAACAACTTTGAAAAAAATCCATAAGGGATTAATATTTTTTCCAGTAACTCAAGCCGACTATCATGTGACTAGAGCATCAGATGTTTATTTCTTTAACCAAATACAGGTTCAAAAAATGCAAAATGATTCCAAAGCACACCAAAATAATTGTTTCTAATTATTTTGTTAAACTGAAAATAAATCATTTTAACAGGAGTTGACATAAGCTCTAAAGTCTGATTCTTTCAAATCGTTACAAAGCGGACAAGAGGAAGAACGTGTTATATGAAAAGTTTATTATTGGTTTTCTGCTGTTTATGTAAAATTAATAACAGGCAACAGGCAACAATAGAGTAAAAAAAGGGCAGCTGACAAAGTCCATTTAGTCTTTTCCTTTCCACAAACAATAGCTAAATTAGTCCAGATATCAGACTTGCCTTGCTTCGTTTTTGTGCTGTAAATTCCAGCTCTCTATTTTTTTTTTTCCACGTCATTTGTTCCTTCATGTTGTTACAACTAGCTTAATCTGGGACATGCATCAATTTTTCTGCCCAAAGCAACACTAAGACTGCCTGCTCCCACGAAATTTCTGCTGATTCCAATGCAGCCCTCTAAAATGGTGATCATAGACAGTGTGCATCAAGTGTTTGATGCACATAAAACACATGTGAGTAACCCTTTAAATGCCAGAAGATTTGAAAAGTGAATTGTTTCATACATTATCAAAGGGAGCTGTACCTCTCTAAGAGCTCCAAGAATGAATCCCTTGTTTGGCGTGACTCGTAAATATATTTTTGAAAATTGACATTGTCCTGCAGCCACAGTAAACATTTGAGCACAGTGCTGGAAAGCTTGAGCCACATTTACTTCTCGAAAAGGGAAGTGATTGGACACAGCTCGAGAGGAGTTACTGAGCTGGGATGAAAACAGAGGGATATACAGGCATGCCAAAATCCAATGTATGAATGGATTTTTAGGCTAAACACTTCAAAAACATGCACAGGGGACACAAAGGAACAGTGAAAACTTGTTGGCCAGCAGTATAAATGTGAGCTTCAAAAAACATAAATGTTTAAAGTTACAACTGGAGATATGAACAGATTAAAGTACCACTCAAAAGAATTTTGGTTGATTATTTCTCCTTTTTAATAATACCAGTTGGTTTTGTATTTTAAATCATGGGAAAGTCTGATTGGTCACCTTGACTTCACCAGTCTCACCGACATTTGTACTAAGTTTGAAAAATGGTACCAGGGCTGACACCGCTCTGCTTACCAGAGTACATACGATATAAAATCGTATACCAATTGGTTTTATTAAAGAGAATAAATAATCAACTGAAATGACATTTCCAAACTTTTTTTGAGGAGTATTTTTGTTGAACTCAAACTGGTTTGCTAACATAGATTACAGCCAAAAGTGTTACTATGAAAGCTAAACTTGTGCTGCTAACCATAACCTGACCCCCTCCTCCATGTCACATAAAAACACCTTGAATCATTTGTGATAAATTGGAGTGATGAATATAGTTTTAAGAGCATAGCATTCATGAAAAGCTAGAATCATCTCCCTCTTGAGGTTTGTTTTCTGCCCTCTAAACATTTAACGAGTGGTCGAACTGTCTGTTTTAATCTCCTTTTTGTTTCCAAGATGCTTTGATTCAAAACAAATGTCTCCCATTAAGTGCAATTGTTTTCCTTTATTGTGTGCTTTCTGTGTTAAGTATCAGACCCCTAGCACTGTGCCCAAAACAAAGTTCTCCTTAGGGACACTAAAGTTTACTCTTTCTCTCTTTCTTGTCTTAAACCATACAGGAATGTCAATAAACATAAAACACTCTGACAGTAAACAGCCACTGGTTATGAGCACATCTGCAGCTGCTTTGTGTTAGAAATATATTCATGGTGCAGCTATGGTAGTCATCCTGTGAGTGTAAAAGGGTTAGTTCGGGTTTTTTTGAAGTGAAGTCGCTTGAGGCCCATGGCACGAGTAAATATGAGTGCCAATAAAGGACCTTGTGAGCTTTGTCCCTGGAGGAGATATCAGGGGTGGAAACTAGCTGGCACATAGCAAGTACAAGGTGCCAATGAAAGCCTCAGAATTAACCAACTTATATGTTAATACTACTCAAAAAAAAACTATGTTGGCTCGACAGTATGATACAGTAAGATTCTTTACCGCATTTAACTTTTCCTTGACAAAGCCCCTGTGTTTAGAACATTAGTAAGTTGGAATGTAGTGGTTATGTATCCCTCCGCCATCAGCTGGTCAGGTAGTCAGAGAACACAGCAAACACTAACTTCCCTTAAAGTGAGCAATTTTATCTCCACTAATGACAATGTGCAATTAGTTGTGGGTATGAGAGGGTATCTTTATGAACCTGAGTACACAGAGAAAGAACTTTTGCAGATTGACTCACAGGTAGAAAGAGTGATGGCGAACAAAGGGGCAGGGGCAGATCACAAATCACCTGCTGGTGCAGATGCAAAAACTGTGAGCCCATGTCCACAAACTTGGAGCTCCATTGCTGTCACAAGTGAGACTAAAGTGGGGTACATACATAAGGATTTTCTAAATCTGAAGAGATTTTTTATCTGTCAGAGAGCCCACACAGGAAAATAAAAAATCAGGCATTGAACAGTTTTGATTGTACTGTGTGTGGTGTGCTCTGATAATCTCAACACAGCACACCACACACATAACAGTTCTCTCCCACCACTGATCTAGAATCTAGTCCTCCAAGACAGAAATCTCATGTGATCAAACGTGATCTAACAAAAATGAAAAAGAAGAAGCATAGCAACAACCATAAACGTTGTCTATGGTAACAACCGGAAAACACAACATGGGAGAGGACATACGAGAAGAGAGAACGATGGTGGTCTTGGGACTATTTTTGACAGAAAATTGGGAACTAAACAAAAGAAAAGACTGTGGAAAAAATTGCGAAGACAGCGTGAACACGTGAGCTGGTCCTTCTTAGGTCCACCAAACTTTATGTTTATCTTTCAGGTCGGCCGTGCTTGTTTTTATTTAGGCCTGCTTCCTTGTTCCTCAGTCAGCTCGCTTCTTGATTGGCTACACTCTGTTCCATGTCACAATTCACAGTCATGACTTGGGAGTCGTCGGCTCTCCCTAACCCTAACCATTTTTAAGCTTATAGGATAATCTCATAAGACATAAGATAATTGGGCATTTGCCATCCTTGGTCGGGAAGAGGGAAAGTCGGAACAAAAACAGCCCGATAATCTTTAGGTGTGTACCCCGCTAAAGTAACACGGCTTCTCCTGGACCTTTCAACAGAACTCTTTAGTTCAGAAAAGCCTTAACCTGCTGTTGTGTGTCATAGTCCTGATCGGTAAAATGGGCACTGCAAACACAACGCTTTGCAGAGGGGTGAGTCCTGGTGTCCATATTTAAAACAACAAGCCATTTTTAGCACTGTATATCAGGTTGTGCTCCAGTGAGCACTACTTTATCCCCTACTGCAGCACTCTGACCTGATCTAATGAGGGGAGTTGCTGGCGAATGGATACATAGCCCTTCTTTGCATCACAAAATAGTTCTAAACACGGGGGCTTTGTTGTGGAAATGTTAAACGCTGTGAAGAATCTTACTGCAGCGCCTTGTTGACCCAACATACTGTGGTTGTTTGAGTAGTAGTAACTGGTAAGTGGGTTGATTGCGAGGCTTTCAGTGGCACCACTGCTGTATACCGGCTAGTGTCCACCCCAGGGACACTACCAGGGACAAAGTTTAAGTTCCTTAATCGGCACTCATAGTTACTAGTGCTATGGGCCTCAAGCAACCCTACATCAAACACCCAAACAAACACTTTACGCTCTTGGGTGTTGTGGGTGTTACAAACATTTCAGTCTGATTTCAGTTAATAAAACTCCACCATATCATTCAGAGGGAATACAAAACCAATTGAGGATATTCAAAGGGTTGAATTGGCACAGTGATACTGAAAAATGAGTGAGGGGGGACATAAGAGTGGTCAAAAAAGTGATCCCGCTGAGGGTTGTGGATTTTTATCTTACACTATAAAGCAGAAAAACAGCTTTTGTGTGTCTGTATGTATTTAAATCTTGGGGAGGATTCATTCCCCTTAAAACAACTAACATTTGATATTTTTCCAAAGGTTCAACATGCCCCCATTTATCCAGATGATATCCTATTACAGTGCTGGCTTTAACATCCAAGCTTGGCTGGAAGAACAGAGTGCCTGCCCACCACTTATTCTTGGTTTCGTTAAAAGGCAAAGGCAAGCCAAGGACAACATGACCAAACTGAGCTAGTTTCTGATATTGATTCGTATGATTTTTGAAATCATATGCACCAGGCCAAGAGGATTAAATATTGATCCAGTGAAATAACTATTAAAGACATTTTCCTGCTCATTACTTCAAAGGAATTATGACTAAAATTGTTTGTAGTTTTATCTTCAATGGACGTCCCCTCAGTTGATCAAAACCCATAAATGAGAAGCTCAGATGTGCACAGCCACAGTTAATGGCGTGCTAGTGAGCTTACTTCATGTCAGGTCTTCCATCGACACCAATTGAAATGTTAGTTATTAAAATGGTAAGGTCACCAAGGGCAGCGAGGTAATTTTGATTACAGTTATGCAGTTTACACATTAAGCAATACAGAGAGCCTCACAAAGTAAAGCAAAAACAAAAAACATCTATACTATTTAAAAAGATGTATAACAAATGACATACACATATATCAGGTAAATACAAAAACATGTTACACTTCGCAAAAAAGGAGTCAATAAAATTTAGAGTAGGATGAAAATAAACTTAAGAAAGATAAGAGCATTGAGGAAAAAAGGAAAGTAAAATGCAAAGTAAAAAACTTTATTCAGACTGAGTATTTACAGAGGCCATTTTCCCTTGACTCAGGCTCATTCAATTTTGATGAGCTTCTGCCCATTTAAACCCCTTCCCCACATAAGCCCAATCCACTCTGATGCCTCGTTTACACGACAACGTTTTCACCAGAAATGGAAAGGTTTTTCCTTTGTGTTTTCAAAAACGATCTGCGTCCACACGAAGACGCGAGAACGACTGAAAACGCTGTAGCATGCATGCCAGTCCAGTAGATGGCGATGTAGGTTTGCAGAGAAACAGCGGAGTTACAACACGCATACGCTTTCCGGTGAAGACAAACTTTTCACAAACAATAATGATGAGTGGATGCACGAAGACACAGGAGTTTCTCTACTGGACAACAAATCTGTCTGGATATTTTTGTCTCGATAACAAACTGAACACGGTAAGTAGCACAAATGCAGACAAACTAACAGCATGCCACACTAAATAACAACAGCAGTTGTAAACATCCAGGACATATCAAAAGTTGCTGTACAGAACTTTTGGAAATAGAGGGGCCTAAATTCACACAGGAGCCATATAAAAGGTCTTCAGTGTGCTTTGGAGTGATATTCAGAATTTGAAGGCAGAGTGAAGGGTAACATGACCAAGTTTTATTGTCTGATCTTTCCTTATATTTTTAGTATTTGCTTATATATCTTATCATTTTGGTAAAGATTTAGTCTTTTTACACTTAATTATTTTGAATTTTCTTTTAATATTTTAACTTCTTTATAAATTTATTTGTTTATATATCTTAAATGTATTTTAGCTTTTTATTTTTATCTGCCTGATGATTCTTGGTTTTATTGCTTTGCATTACCTCTTGTTTCTTTTCATCTTGATTGATCATTTATTTTACTTTTACTTTAGCTTTTCTGGTGTGCATTAGTCTATAAATTTGATATCGTACCTACTATCATTACAGTTACAATGGAATACTACTTTGGAGGATGGACCTCTGCTGAGTGCTTTATTTACTGGTGGCTTGTAAGAAAATCCATTATTACTATCATTATGTGTGTATATGTATACATATAATTTGTCAATCATTTTTCTGTCTTAATGTTAAACATATTGACCTGCAATTGAATTTGTATGAACTGTGCTATATAAATAAAATTTTACTGATTGAAGTTAGAGGCATCAGTTTTCAGATATCATTGCAAGAGGGAGGAACCCCTTCTTGTAGTTATCACCTTTTCGGAAAGCAATGTCAGAGGTAAAAAACAACATAAATTAATATTTGTGTCAGCATAGATTATCTAGTGGTTGAACTCTAAATGGCATATTTGCTTTGAATAAATGTCTTTTGTATTAGCATTAGCCAGCATTTACCTGTCTTTGTAACATATACATCAATGGTATTTAGTCAGCTTCGCTGTAAACTGTGGACTAGAATCTGTGGCTCTGGCCCCCTGTTTTAAGATGATTAAATAATAGAAACACTGAAATGAACTGAAAAGAAATGATGACCTAACATAACATGGGGGAACCTGACCCTAACATGAGCAGTGATTTGCTCACTGGAGGTGAAGCTATGAAGCCAAGCATGCTTCATAGTAATGTTTAATCAAAAACAAAATATCTGATTTTGCATATAATGTAATTTTACAGCTGACTTTGCTAACCAATGTTGCCTTGGAACAGATGTAGACATTCTTGTTGATCTTTACGTTGAGCTGCCCATGTGGTTTAATCCAAGGGAAACAGTTTGCTGTGTATATGTGAGATTTAGGGATCAGAATAAAGTCCACACTATTCTCCAGCCACTCAGCATACCTAATTTCAGTGTAACATGTGCCTCATGCATATTGAAATTTTCAAATGCTTTTCAATGTGAGTCTACAAACTGAGTATATTAATTGGTTGCTAGACTTGATTGATCCGTGGCTTTGAAGGGCTGGGTTTAGCGATAAGTCAATTAGTCAGCTCAGTCCTGACCCTGCATTTTATCTAGTCTCTGCGGCACCAGGCTAGCCAGCTGGAGCCAAAGGGCTTAAGCTACCGACAACCTCAGATTAACTAAATTTTATTTTAAAAGAGCAGAGTTTGTTTAATCAGGACCAAATGGGAAAAGCTGTGTTCATGCCAAATGCAAAAAAAAAATGTTGGCATTGTGTCTCTGGCAGCTTAATGTTGCTTGTTTTCTTGCTTTCAATGTTTCATATTTATTGAGGTGTAAACTATAAGTTAAGGGGTTGGGTCATATCCTAGCCACATGTGTTTCCGCCTTCATTGTCCATGATCAACCATGATGTTTCTACAACCCCTGTTTTGTTCCTGTTGGCGAAAACGAGCAGCTAAATGTCCCAGAAAAGTTTGTCCATACCCTCATTTTGAGTTGCACATGGAGAGTCTCACCACTGTGTCCAGGTGATGGCACCTCTGATGCCCATAGGTGCAAATCCCGGGGGGACGCAGGGGATGTGTCCCCCCCTTCCACAAAGTTGTTCCCCCCAAATATCCGGTTCAAATAAGATTTTTCTCGTAGAACAGTAACGTGTTTTGACGGTACAATACAAGTAACGCTACTTAAAAACACATTGTCAGATTTTAACTATTAAAGATTACAACCCCCCTCCCCTCACAATGGTTTGGTCCAAACTGTTTCTCCCAGCGACCGGCATAGCTGCTGCTGCAGAGCCGTGTACACACAGAGGCAGGCGGACAGAGCAGTGGTGAACGGACGAAGTAAGTGCATTAAAACACAGAATGGTTGATAAGTTGTTTATCACTGCACTTGTTCAACAACATGCACAACATGAAAAGCAAAATTTCAACTCCTGTGTTCGAAGTCTGCCGGCATGTTTTAAATTAACACAGCACGCAGCTAATAGGGTGTTTATTTTTAAGCTAAATCGAAATTTGCCCTGTATGCAGCACATCTTTTCATCTTAGTTTGTAATGAATCTGTGAATTGTCCGTATGGTGTAGTTCACACCTTCCAACCAATACAACTTTTAGAATTGCTGGTTGAGCATAAACAAACCTATAGACAGGTAGGATATGGACTAACAAGGAACAATGACTTACAGTTATTGTTTAATATAACTATGCAAGACATTTGAGAAGGTATCAAAACAACACAGCAAAAATATAGGATTTATTTTAATGCCCCCCCCCCCCAAGAATTACTCTCTGAAATTTTACTGTATATTGTCACCCCCAACATTGAAGAGGGATTTTCGCCTCTGAAACTGCCCCACTTTACTCGCCTTTTCTGCCGGTACGGTAAATCACCACTGGTAAGCCAGAAAAAAACACTGGTACACGGCTAGCAGTTGCGCAAACTGCTGTTGCGCTTGCTGACTTTGTTTAGAAATACTGCTCATGAAATGTGTTAAATAAATATAAGCTGAACCTACTGGATACTCAAAACTCTCCAGAGAATTTCCACGTTTCTCATCTGTTATTCTCTGAACACTAAAATAACTGATGGGGGTGTGCAGCGATGTTTACTTCCTCCTCTGTCTGTGATGTCATCCCTGTCATTGTTCACTCTTGATGCTGACTGGCAGTCCCGCCATGGTTTTAGGTGTATTTATTACAGCGGATGGACATTTTCAGATTTGGGGAAGGGAAAAAAGAGACGAAGTTTGCATCCCCTGCCTGACAATATGCGTCGTTGGTGCAACTGTATGTAAATTGTCCGTTGCATGACTTTCACGTATTTCGTGTCATCCCATTTACTTTCAATGTATTGTCATAGCATTATAAACTGAGATTCGGGTTTGGTGTAAACACATCTTTAGGTGTGAATGCACCCTTACTTAAATTTCAAGTTTCAGTTTGGGAAAGGCTGCCTTACAGTATTAAGGTTCTCTGAAGTCCTCAACCACATAGCCTCAGCCTCTGGATGAACATAATTCTCCAAATGATCCTGCCTCAAAGTAGTCATGTCTTGTCTGAACTTGGGTTCATGTATTAGATTTTGATGAGTATCAGTATGTGCACAGTTGTTTTTTTTTTTTTTTTTACAAACCCTGCCAGTTTTCACATACCAAGTAGTGTTGTGGACATGTACTCTTAAAGAAACAGAGGTCAGATTGTTACTTATCTTGGGACTGAGGACAGTCAGCTTTTTCAGGTACATACTTCACAGGAGGAGTTGTAGTTGTCCTGTCTTTTCATGTTGTCCCTGTGATTGACTGACCTCCAGTCTAGGGTGTACCCCGCCTCTTGCACAATATAAGCTTGGGTATGCTCCAGCCCCCTGTGACCATAGTTGCCAGGTCCACTTAATATAAGCCACTTTGTGCTTTTTTTTTTTTTTCTTCTCTTGTGAAGTTGCCTGTAAATATTGGCAGTTGCGGGTTGCGGTTATTTGTGCTTGTTTCAAAAGTGCAGTTGCTCATTTGGGCTTGTTATGTTCCAAACCCTGGGAGAGATCTGGTGCACACTCTACTACCAATATAATCTTAGTTCAGAAGTTACACAAACTTTTTTGTCCCACTGTAAACACAAATGTAAATTTTTTTCTGTAGAAAAAGGGGTTAGACAGACTGTGATATCAGAGTTATAAAAATAACAGTAGCCCCTCCCTTTACTTCTTTATATGGAAAATTATGTTTCAACTCCAAACAAAAGGATGTTGAATGAGTAAATTAAGAGCCACACAAGAAAATAATGTCACAGTGAAATTGAAAAGTAATGTAGATGAAAATCAAAACACACTTTATGTAGATTTCTCTGTGGAAAAAAAAGTAATATATGGCATTAGAAATATAAATAGCTTGAGATTGCTTGTTTTGGTCCTGTTTTTGTCCTCCTGGTTGCTTATTTCAGTAGAAAAACCTGGCAACACTCTCTGTGACCCTGAAAGTGATATGTTGTATGGATAATGGATTGATGGGTTAATCATTTGACTTATCTTAGAGAGCTTAGAAAAGACTCTTGTGCATATCCCTCTCCCCTTTAAGGAGCAAAGCAAGGAGAGCTCTACCTCTTTTAAATGGATGTGGCTACACATTAAGCAACACCTCCCTATGTGATCGTCCCTCTCCCCCTCACGAACTATACTTTTTTTCTGTCTACAAAAAGTGGTAGGTCTAGTTTAACTTAATGAGCTTGTTCGTTCCTCTTTTCTGATTCAACGTGTCTGCATTAATCACGTATACATTTCAATCAATCCCAGACAAAGTTGGACAAGGAAACCACCACGCACCAGGGGACATTAATATTTTGTGGATGTCTTTCATGATTAAAAACAGGATTTTTCAGTGATATTCTGTCAGTTCTCACTTTATCTCCCCATTGTTTCTATTGGATGGCATCTCTGGTCCTCTGTCAGGGTGCAATTCCCTCAGGGTCTGGCAAAACTGGTGAATCCTCTCCCATCAGACATCTGTTCCGGCTTTCCTCTGCAGTTTCAACTGGCAGGAGATTTGAGAGTTGTTGTTTCTTTGTTCCAACAACTGGGAGAGAAAAACCAGGCAGTTTTGTGATTGCTCTTATCCAAAACAACTTAAAATAAGAAAAATGCTTTGATTTATTTTCTGAAACTGTTCCCTGTGAAACTTTAGTACCGAGCCTGAGAGAGAGGCAAAAAGATCAGGTTTTGTTTCATCTCTTAATATTAAAAAGGCAATATTTAAATTTCCTCTAACTGATAACATATTGCAGAGTTTAGAGGGGGAAATAGACATTTTTAGCCAAATTGAAATAAAAATTCAGGTCATGACCACTTATTTGGGGAAAAAAAGGGTCAGTAGTTGAGTCTGTTTTCTCTCAACCAGATGGTTTAGGGTTTAATCCCAAGCCCTGTAACTATATGATGATACATCCTTCAGTATTACATGTAACCCTGACAAGCCTCCGATGCTACATCAGTTGTTTGAAAATGTAGAAGTAGCACCCTTTGCTTTCAGCGTGAGAAAGTATGAATGCATAATTGTGACTTAGATGTTTACATCATGTCTTAGGTTTCTATTTGTCTGTGCATTTGATTAAAATTTAATTTAAAAAAATTGAAAAATTTAATCTCTGTATAGGATCAGACGCAGCTCTTTTTCCCTCCCCTTTGGCAACGCTGAAATCTGAAGGGGCAGGAGTCTAATGAGTGGCTATGAAAATGAACTCTGAGCTGTTTGGCTGCCCATGATGTCTGATGGGAGGGGAAAGGAGAGGTAACAGGCCATGGAGCGGACTTTCAATCGCAGGAAATACACATGTAGGTGGAGGCTGTGTAGCTATTAAATAATAAACAAAGACAGTAAAAGACAGTGTTTAAAGGGGTGTTTTCTATACAGTGGCACAGCACATTTCTCCATGAGCTAAGAGTTTAGTGAAAGGTGTCAAGCCCTTTTTTACAACATTAAAAGCAAGGAAAATTGATTTTGCAGGACATCAAACCTTCAAAATCAACCACTAACTCTGGTTTCAGGAGGGTCAAGTCACTGGCCAGAATGGTCATTAATAAGGTCTTCATGCCAGTTCATGCATACTTTAAATCTCTGGTGTAGAGGTAGAGTAACCCCTTTGAGTTATCAATCAGGTATATGGAGCCAGTATGAAATATATCTGTAGATAAGAGGACAATTGTCCCCTGAGAGCACAGCAGTTCATCAAAGCAGTTTTTTATATTGAGTTACTAAAGAAAGGGTGGAAAACTGCCCTGTCGTACAATGTCAACAAATCATTTAACAAATTCCTGGATCTGCATCCTGATTCAGATTGCCATCACAATCGTATCGCTTCTCCCTTTTGCCATGTCAAACATTCCCTGAAAGTGTCACCAACATCTGTTGAGGACTTTTTGTGTTATCACACAGATGAGCCAACAGGCAAACGAACAAACGCCAGCAAAAACTTTGGCACAGGCATGTTCAAAGCCCATCCATCCACCCATCATCTATAGTGTTTATCCTTTTGGTGTCACGGGGGTCTGGAGCCTATCACTGCTGACACTGGGTGAGAGGCAGGTACACACATAGAGAGACTGACAACCAGTCATGCTCAAAGTCACATCTAAAGGCAAAAGGGAAACTGGGGTGCCAGGAGAAAATCCGGTCATGCACAGGAAGACCATGAAAACTCAATACAAAAGACCATGGTTGACAAATCTGCAATCTTTTTACTGTGAGGCACGTGCACTACCTGCTGCACCAACCATTCTCACTTCCTATTTTTAAATGGTCACAACCACATGGATTTATTATTCATTAATCAGGACAAAGGGATGAAACATTTTAACCCAGAACAACGTAAGTCCCATGTACGAGTAAGGACATCATGAACAAGTACTTGAGTACTTAATACCTATACCCTTTCCTTGTAAGCACCTTTGTTTCTCAAGGTAAGTTTCCAATATTGTGTGCACTGTAGTATCCATAAATAGATGGATAACCCTCAAGTGTCTAATGTGAGAGAGCGCATTTACAGGTAGAATAAAATCAAAAGATACCTTCTTATTGTTTGGTGGAGGGGTCAATTTTTCACCATTCCGTATTGGAAACTGTATTTCTAGCATTAACCATGACAAACATAGCACTGATTTTGCATTTCAGCCCATCAATAAAGATGTCTGTGTGAAATACTCCATTCAAATGATGAATAAATGACTGATGGGTCACATGTCCAAGACAGTCGTGTAGCATTGCATGGCAGCAGATCTGTTTTTGTTGTAAATGCTGCCAAACTCTGAACAGTATTTATCAAACTATCAAGATGATTTGACTGCATATCAAGCTAATGAACACAATCTGACTGTTTTTGATCTGTACTTATATTTTAACAGGGTAATATGACTCATATTCACAGCATGATAAAACTTAATGGGTTTTTTTCTCATACAAAGTTATTATCTAAATCACTGAATTAAGTAATAGCCTTTTGGCTGCCTGTCACTCCCTCATACGGCCTCCCTGAAATGCACAGAAAAGGGTCAGTTTCTCTCAGCACCCCCTATTCAACGGACGCTTCTGACAAAAACGGAGATTCCCATATAAATGAGAAGAATTTTGTCCAGCTTACCTCAAACTTAAAACATGTTCCCTTCAGCAATGAGACAGTCAGATTAAAAAGTTCAGTACTTTTAATCTTGTTTGTATTTTTGTTAAATCCAGACTGATTCACCATATCTGACATCAAAATGTTGCGTGGTAATTCAAGCTGCAGGCTTTGGATCTCACACTAAAGGCTAATCTTTAACAGTGAAGATTTTATTCACATTAAAAGGGTTTCTCTCTGTGTCATAACGCTGAAAGTATGCACTGATTTGAAAAGCATGGCCAGACAGTCTGTGTTGTGTTCAAGTGTTAATAAAGGGCATTTAAGACTCAAAATGAAGTCATGCAGCTTTATGTAACACAAGCATAGCTGTCAAATTCATCAGACTAATTTTAGCATGTGTTTATCAAAAGGCTGTTTGATGGTTTAACTCTCTGACATCTTATTTTTGTGCCATATTAACACATCAACATACAGTAGCTGACGCTGACCTATGTTAAAGGGATAGTTCAGTTTTTTTGAAGTGGGGTTGTATGAGCTCCATATGGCCACTAAGTACATTAGATGCAGTAGAAAGTTCTCTCCTCTCCCTCAGTAAACCACAGTCTGTAAGAGTCTGTTACGCAGAACTAGCCGCAAACAGGGAAGTATTGTACCAAATACAAAGGGTATTTTCTCCGCCTATTAGAACTCCCATCAAAAAATAATACCACAGTTTAAGAGTACGCTGCCTAGAAATGTTTTGAGTGCATTCACTTTTCCGAAAAATAAAGTTTATCTGGAACTACGGCAGTGCTGCGGGGAGGAATACGTGACATGAGTCGGTTAGTTACGGATAAACTTTTTCCAAAAAGTTAATGCACTCAAAAAAATTTCTAGGTAGCGTACTCTTAAACTGTGGTATTATTTTTTGATGTGAGTTCTTGTAGGCGGAGAAAATACCCTTTGTATTTGATACAATACTTCCCTGTTTGCGGCTAGTTCTGCGTAACAGACTCTTACAAACTGTGGCTTACTGATGGAGAGGAGAGAACGTTCTATCTACTGCATCTAATGTACTTAGTGGCCATATGGCGCTCATACAACCCCACTTCAAAAAAACTGTACTGTCCCTTTAAGTAACCATCAAAATTTTGCTGAAGTTACGCTCCCAGGGTCAATGTTGCTGTGTCCAATGCAGATCATCAGATCATAAGTGGACAGAAATGTCTTGCTAGTGGGGTAAGACTTTTCCAGACGGCCTCCTGACTAATTGTAGACAGATTTTAAATGCTTGCCAACGTACACGTATGATGCATGGGTAACATGCTCAACTTAGCACAGTGATTCTCAAAAGTGGGGCAGGACCCCAAGAGGGAAGCCAAGAAGGGAACAACTTGTCTTGGCAGGGGCGTGGCCAAATTTGGGCCTGGGCTCACTTTGAATTTGATTGGCCACCACATGTGCCAGTCCATAATTCATCAGTCAGAGGTGGGAATTATATAACAATTAATGTGAACTGTGTATCATCATTTCTGTGGTTGATGTTGTTTGTTGTAAAAAATAAAGAAGTTTTTGAGTAATCTCGCTAACAAACAAATAGACAAACACATGTCGGCAAAAACATACCCTCCTTAGCGGAGGTTATTATGCTTGGAATATAATGGATGAATGAAACACTTCCCTCCCTGCAGCATAATAAATCCTCATACGCATAAACACCTCTTAATTATGTTTCTGCAAGCCTCCCATAAGTCAGTCATGCAGTCTCACACCTGTGGTAGTTGTTGATAATTAAGGCATTATTTGTCTCTAGGCATCTGCAACCTGTTAGACTGTGCAACTGGCTCATACAGTGCACTCAGAGGTAGACACAGAGAGAGGGGGATAATTAGAGAAAGAGAGAGAAAAAACGAAGAGGAGAGAGAGACAGTGTTTTCTGAAATCTAAAACCCTCCTCAAGTCATGGTAGTTCCCTGCTCTCCTCGTGTTGGCTTCTATCAGTATGTTACTGATTGGAGAAATTAAAAGAGGGCAGACTGTGATAAATTGGAAGTGTTTGTTTTGTAGAAGCTGCAGCTGTGCATGAACAGCAGAACAGAAAACAATTGGTGTCAGAATAGAAAGTGCCATGTCATCAGATACGCCGATGACTCATGACTGTCACTACTCACTGAGGGTGATGATAATCATGACTCTGATCTTAAATGTTGTCCCAAACTGATGCAAGACATCCTTTGAGATATCACTTCATTAAAAAAGTAAATGTTCTTTCAGGCATTTGCAGTTGATAAACTAAACTTAAAGACTCTAACAGATGCCATCCGCTGCATAGATCTTCAGAGAATTTACTTTCATTACAGGAACTTTAATTTTAATGTGGCCAGTAGAAATAGTTTATTCTTGTTCACTGACACGAGGGCCCTGTCCACATGGAGATGAAAATGTTTTCATATTGAAAATGTTCTCGTTTAAAGACGGCATTGTTATTTCCGCCAAGGAGGTTATGTTTTTGCCGGTGTATGTTTGCTTGTCTGTATATTTGTTTGTTAGCAAGATGATGCAAAAACTACTGGACAGATTTAGCTGAAATTTTCAGGAGATGTTGGTAATGGCCCTACTTAGAAATGATTAGATTTTGGTGGTGATACGTATATTTGTCTGGATGCAAAAAAAAATCCTCAAATTTCCAAAAATCCCATAAGTTGACATTAGGTGGAATTTGTAAAAATCGTATCTCTGGTATTTTTAACCATTTTTTTTTAACTGTTTTGAATTCGCTTCCACAAGATATATGGGGATCATGTTTCTATCATCAAAGTAAATTTCATCTAGATCTGCTCCAGACTGACATCACCAAAAAAAAAAAAAAAAACACTGAACTTTATAATGGGAAATCCCATTGATGACGTTCAATAATTCATATAAAACCAAAATATTAAGTGATGTTCCCAAAACTTGATGTGTTCATCCAGGATAACAACCTCCATGTATGTGCTGAGTTTGGTCCAGATCCTGGCACTATTCTGGATCTGGTGATTAAGAATTGTATCTTTTACAGGGGCTGTGGAAACTCCCAGAACTGAGCTGCTTGCGAAGGTCTGTGCACTGTGAGTGCTTTAGTTTTAAAAAATGAGTCTGTCCACATGAAAACACTGTAGTACATATGCCAGGCCTGTAAGTGATGCTGTCGTGCTGCTGCAGACAGAGAAGAAGACATAGAGCATATGCACACATCATGAGAAATGTCAACAAACACTGGCATACATTGTTTACAGTGTCTTCTTGTTGCTCACGGTGGTTGTAGGAACAGTATATTTTGCAGTTAAAGCCAAAACAAGCTCAGTAGCTTCTGCAGCACAACGCAACACTGTAATCCACCATTATTTCTGTTGTCAGAGTTCTCACATGTGGTTTACAGTGGGACTACAACTTCATTGTTTCTGGAGCTATCTGTATTTGTTGTACATATGGAAACGAAAGGCTGGTGTTTTCACATTTATCCACTTAAGGACCCCTGTTCAAAAATGTGCGTTTTGGGCACCCGAAATGCTGTATCCATGTGGACGGCCCCTTTATTCTCATTAAAACTATTTTGCTTAATTTATTAACAGCTTAACTGTAACTACTATAATAACTGATATCAGTCATCCAAGTAGGCTTATGCCTCTCACCAAACATTTCTCAATTTTTTTGGCTTCAGTAATGAGGGTTTCAAGTGAAATTTCCCAGTGTTATAAGGGCATCACAGAGGCATCCGTCCGGTAATCTGTGTCCTCTGCAATGAAGTGCTGTACAGGGGATGCATCAAGCTGAGAGGAATCAAAGGAGGGTTCACCAAGATGCAAGCAATGAGTGTTGTCAAATATTGACTTTTTGCCTCTGCCAAGGAGGTTATGGTGTTGCCGGTGTTTATTGTCTGTTTGTTTTTTGGTTTGTTAGCAAGAATACGCAAAAACTACTTGACAGGCTTTGCTGAAAGTTTCAGGAGATGTTGGTAATGGCCCAACTTGGAAATGATTAGGTTTTAGTAGTGATCCAGTTAACCGCCATCAGTGGACGATCATTTTTGCCTAATCACTGTCTAACTAATAATGATAATAAGACGAGTTAGAGTGCTAGGTGTGGGTTTTCAGGGTCAAGGAATCATATTATGATGGTAACTTTATCATGGAACTGTTGCTTATAGATGTAACAGTAATAGCTTCATTGGCAGAAGTTTGTGATCTTTCAGTGCTTTCTAGTCTTACTGTTGAATTATGTGAGAGCTGTGATATACTACTTAAATTTGATTAGAATCATTAATTCTATTGATTATTTCTCCCCTTTGAAAATACCAATCGGTACTGCATTTTTATAGTGGGAAAGCCTTATGAGTCACCTTTACAATGAGGTACATTTTAAGGATCGTGCATTTTCGTAATGAGCAACACAGCTTAATGTGTGTGTAGTGAGCCCCAAAAATCTTCTAAAATTCCCTTCAACTGGAACGGGGCAATGTCATTTTTTGTCAGCCCTGGTGTAATTTCCAAACTTAGACAAAGTTCCATGAGAATGGTGAAGTCAAAGACAGACTGCGAGGTGGGCATCCCAGGACAACAGGTAACTGGAGGAACAATCGACTGAATTGACATTTGTAAACTTATTTATTTATTTTTTTGCCTCAAAACCATTCAACAATGGGACAATTTCTTTACAGCCCTGTGTAGAGAAAACATGCCTCAACAAACTTCATGTGCATCTGATGTTACTTATTTAAAAATCTGGGCAAAAAGGGGAACATGTCTCTGTTCCAAGTAGAGTGATTTAGTTGCAGTTGCCACTCCAAGATAAAATTTATTTACTTTGGCTTACTGTTTTTTCTGCTCTTTGTAAACTGTTTTTCTTGTCATTGTGACATTTTTATTTTTCTGGAAATATAATGACTTAGATTGTTTGTACACTGTAGCACTCTGAATTTTGGCAAAACTTCTAAATTCTAAGACATACTTGTGGAAAAAAAAAATATATATATATATAAAGATTAGCCTGACTTGTGAGGTGATTTAACCAGAATTAAGGTCACATCTGCAATGACAAATGTCTGTCTTTGCTCAAAGCTGTAGCTCCTCAGTAGCCCTGATGGGGGCAGTAAAGTACCATGTAAAGCAGAGCTCAGTGAGGAGGAACAGCCGATGTGTGCCTCAGCACGTCTGTTTCACAGAGGAGTTAATTAGAGGCAATAAATTAAAAGGTAGTGACACCCATGCTCCTTTACTCCCCTGTGCTCTTTATCACAGCTTTACACCTTCTGCAGATGCTCATGTCATCAGAAATGTGCAACAAGTTCAGTTTAATCACTGATTGCATGGCTTGTAAAGGAAGTAAATCATTCAAAAGACACAACAAACTCGCTGTGTTTTCTTGAACTCTTTTCTCTAAAAGTCAGAGATGCTTTAAACAGTCCATATCCTTCTGATTAACCCTCAGGGACAAGGGTACACTGAAAGGTACGAGTGTGTAGATTGCGAATCTGACTCTCTGTGTGTCAGCCAGCGGCTTCCAGATAGGATGTACTTTCCCACTCACCACACGTCTGAGTGGGAAGCTTGTTTTGAACTTCAGAAACTTTGAGCTCCACACTGCTGTGAGGAGAAACTCAGGCAGAGCTGCCATATGTTCAGACTACATACGGCCTTAAAACACACCAAACTTTTTCAAAGAAAGAACTCTGTCCTAAACTTCAGAACTGAACTCTGACGTAAACAGATGGAAGTTTGGTATTAAGAAACAACCCTCAGTGTCATAATGTTTAAATTTTTACAAAAGTAGATCATAAAATAAGGTCTAAAACACATAATAAACTTTCAGTAGAAAGTTGTATAAACTTACCAAAACACCTTTTGGTTTACAAGTTTATATAAAGTGTTTATCCTCCAGACTTTATGTTCATGTCTGACATAAAATATGTCTTGATGAACAGCTGCATCACATTAAAGCAGCTCTGTCCCATTTAATAATACTGCTGTAGGTGATTCATCATTCTTTCAGACCTTCTCTGACAGATATAAAGCCCACCTTTGGGATAAATTAGAGCAGAGACTGAGAGCCACTCGCTCATCCATGTCTTTATGACCTGCTTTGTGCATTGGTGCACAGTCATGTTGGAAGAGGAAGGAGCCATCCCCAAACTGACCCTACAAAGTTGGGAACATGAAGTTGTCCAAATGTCTCTCAGGAAAAACAACCCCACACCATATTCGCCCCTTCACCAAACTTTACACTTGGCACAATGCAGCCAGACAAGTACCATTCTCTTGGCATTCATCAAACCCAGACTTGTCTATCGAATTGCCAGGCAGTGAAGCATGATTTGTCCCTCCAGAGAACATCTACATCTCCAGAGTCCAGTGGTGGCATGCTTTACAGCACTGCACCTGATGCTTTACATTGCACTGAGTGATGTAAGGCTTGGATGCAGCTGGAAACCCATTCAATGAAGCCCTCTACACACTGTTCTTGAGCTCATCTGAAGGCCAAGTAAAGTTTGGAGGTCTGTAGCTGCTGACTCTGCAGAACATTGGTGACCTCTGTGCACTATGCACCACAGCATCTGCTGACCCTGTGACCCTCTGTGATTTTACGTGGCCTACCACTTCGTGGCTGAGTTGCTGTCATTTCCATTCAATTCCACTTTGCTATAACATCCTCCTATCACAGTACCACACTGAAATTGACTGAGCTCCTGAGAGCAACCCATTCTTTCACAAATATTTGTAGAAGCATTTTGCATGCCTAGGTGCTTGATTTTTTACACCTCTGGCCATGGAAGTGATTAGAACACCTGAATTCAATGATTTGAAAGAGTGAGTGAACACTTCTGTCAATATGATGCAGTTATAAAGCTTCATTCACACTAAAGTACTTGGATTCTCTTAGAATTTGTGCAATAAATTGTATGTATGTTTTAATCTATTTATTGATTCATTTTAGTTAAGATAAGACTTTGGACTGGATGTTTCTCTTGTATTTTTTTCTTGTTCTGTCTTGCTTTCTCTGTCTTCTCTTGTTTTTTCCCACACCCACCATCATGACCTGCCCCCGTAACTTACAGTACATGATCTAAAGGAACATCAGTGAACAAGACTTGGCACTTGTTAATGATGTCATCATTAGGTCCCTGTAGAGATGTTGAGGTCAGCACAGGAATGATAAAAGGCTTTTGGTTAAACACCAGAATTGTGTTATTAGCCCCTCAATTGGCTGTACAAATAGGATTACTGACTTTCTGGAGGAAGTCAGTCTTCAGAGATTTGACTGTGGTATCATGTATGATCCAAGACTCTGGGGCTCTGCAGCTGGGAGCACCATGTGGGAAGATTCAGGAGGATCATATCTGAGAAGAAGTCAAATTATTTTCTGGAATTTTCTTTAAAAGTTCAAAGATGGGCACAAGTCACTTTATAAAGGTCCAAGTCAAGTCTTTTGCTAACAAGTCTAAGTCAGGCTCCTAGGCCAAGCCTGGGCCCCTGATGTTTTGAATAGCAATAAAAAATGAAATAGTTTATGTTCAGAGAGTTATAATCATTGAAAGTACTAAAATACATTACTCTATTTAGTTAGTTCATACTTTAATGATGCTTTGCTGTTCAATTGTCTTTAAATACATACCCTTTTCCCTCCCATTCTCCTACTGAGAAATAAAGGAAGAATCAGGAAGGACACTTTAATTAGCTTTTCTGTTTCACTACAGGATATTCATTCATGAGACAAAAAAAAACAGTGGCTAACTGTGCAGTAGTCAAGTCCTTAGTCCTCTGTCTAGAACAAGTAAGCACTGAAGATTAGTCTAGTATAGCAGTAGTGGGTATAGCTTTGAAGCTAGTTTGTCCATATCATCTTTTGAACCAGTGGAGGGACTCAAATTTTCCTAACTTTCCTTGACAGAGCCTTGACTGGTCTGTGACAGGAATATGCTGTTACCTGACCTTTGTGGCTGTAATGAGATCCCCTGCAATGTGATTAACACATGGGGCTCTAATTTCCTGGCGCAACTCAGGGTGGCGCAGCCTGGCGCACCCCGCGCAGTGGTAATTTTGTCTGGCGCACTGCCGTGCGCAGCCAATCTGGCAATTTGGTAGACCGGCTGCGCCAAGATGGGTGTGATGGCGCACCAGGGGGAGGTGTCAAAAGATTAATCTTGGCGCAGTGACAATTTCCTTCCAAAAAACTGTGTGGAAGGTGCGCTGAAAGCCCGCCAGCTCAAACCTGGTCTATTCTTGATGCAGATGAGGCGCACCCCGTGCAGTGGTAATTTGGCTGACAGGCGCGCTGTGCGCACACGTCACCAAAACCTCACAGGCAGGTGTCCACAGTGTCAGGCACATTTCAATGCAATAAACAATCACAGCAACCACTATTTAATGTAACCGTCTGAACCAGCACATACATTTGTATCTATATTAATTGTCCTGTCACATCTGATGTCAGATCAGAGACGTTTGTCATAACTAACGAGTTCATATCTCTCAGCCAACCACAAAAAGCCACATCATCAGATACGGAGTATCCGGCTTCTCTCATCTCATGAAATTCAAAAGAAAAGAAAAAAGAGAGAGAGACTCTCGTTGAATAAATGTAAGTCACTCGGTGTCTTAAGGATTTACCTGTGATTGCCCATATTTCTCTGTTTTAATCTTTATTCTTAACATGATCTAAAAAGATGGAGTACATTATTTCAAGGAGGATGAGGAGGAGATATCGGGGGGGAATATTTCACCTAAGGCGCTGCTATTTGGCGATGACAGACCAGGAATGCAGGTGGATCACAAGCATGATGAATGGATTAGCCTGCTGCTGTGTTTAAATGTAATTATCACTTAATTTTGTACTCCTCTTTATGGCAAAGGAACAGATTACATCTGTCCCGCGAGGTGGTCCACACAGTAACGCGCATCGTGGCCTCCGATGCGCAGCCCGGTGGCCCCTGCGCTCTCCCAGTTGCTGAAAAAGTGACAGTGGCTCTGACCATCTTCTCCACCGAGGTGAAATTGTCACTGCGCCTCGCCCGCGGCGCATTTGAAGGCGAGGAGAGGCGTTCATTTGATTGGTGAAGATCACACTCAGCTGTGTTAAAACCACTCACGCTTCCTCTCCTCCCTCTCTGCTACTTGCGCCGCTGGGAGAGACGGAGGCGTGGGTACGCCTCCCTGCGTCAGTCTGCGCCGTGCATGAAACTTGCAAAATGCCCTGGACACACCCTGTTGACGCGGCGCAGGCGGGGCGCACCTGCCCTGCGCCCCGCCTGCGTCACTGAGCAACGGCAGTGGCGACGGTGACCAAAATGAGGAATTCATGGACACACGACCGACTTCAGTGGGCAACGCGATAATGGTCACAAAGTCGTATTCGGTGTGAATGCAGCTTTACTTGAATGACAATTAATGATACAAAACAATTTTGCAGTCATTAGCTGAAGTGATTACTTTGGTATTTAAGGGCTCAGAGCCTGAATAGATTGGACAATTTTTTGTTGTGTCATCATATAAACTCTTCAGCAACTCGAAACAATCCTGTGTGTTTGTTGTGACTCATTTTTTTTTTTTACTGCGTTATGTTACGTTACCTATTTTTTGACTAAGATTAGCACTTTATGAAATTTTCGAAAGAAATACATCCAAAACTAAACCGCAGGGCGCATGCGCAAACCACTGCAGATGTGGTGTAAGTAGTTCAACAAAACAAAGGACCATTTAGAGTTCCGGAAGAGTAATCTGATGCCTGTAGGCAGAGGCAGGCTAGAGCAACCCATTGACCCCCAGTGTTTGAGCTAGGCTAATTCGCGGTGGGCGAGCTCTGCCCATCTCTTCCTTGTTACTGCACACACTGTCGAAAGAATGGTGTCTATCTGCTTGTCATGGACTCGGGAGCGAGGCAAGATACAAAAATAAAATCAAAAATGATGGCGGATCCCTTAAAGCCAGTCATGCTCCTAGTCCGTGATGCCCCCTTTGTCATCGTAGTGGCTGAAACCCCCCGGTGTCAGAATGTTCATACCAATAGTAAATTCATTATTTGACTTCATGTGCTGTAAAATGACCAACTGTGTGTTAAAACAAAATATTCTGGACTATTCTTGAAAGCTGCATAAACCAACTACAATACACGAAAAGTCTTGTTTCACATGAGCCTCTTCACGTGGCTTGTAGGTCCCTTTTCATCTCACTAAAGTCTACAGGTGCACTGCTGTCTTTAAACTCATGTAGCTAGTAAGCTGGGAAGCCCCAGTGTGTAATGACTGTTGTCCATCAGCTGTAAACCTGAGTCAGCACGTAATCTCCCTTCACAAAAGAAAATGACTGACACACCAGCACCCATCCAAGAAACGCCCACACCTCACACCCTCCTCCAGGTGTCTATAGGTAAGTCTTACATCTTGTGTTCGCGTGTATGTGTGTATGTGTGAGTGTGTACATAGATGACCCTTCCAGCTGCAGTGTTACTGACATCAGCACTGCAGATTTAGAAAGACCTCTCTAATTACCCCGTTCTGCCCTGTCATCACTTGCTGCTGTTATCGCCCAAGCAGCTGTCTTATGCACATACACACTCACACTGAGGTGCTCACACCCCCGCACAGGTGTCCTTAAGTGGGGCAAATATCAAACCAAATATTATAGCAACCAGAGAGATGTTTGAGACATAACACAAGACAACAAATGTTAACAGGGAGAATAACAGAGAAAACATCTAGTTAGGTGTCTGTTGTCAAACTGACATTTTATCTAAGCCAAATCCCTCCAGCACCAGTGAAGCAGACATGCAAATTCATCATCAACATTATTCATTTTTTAGTAAATACAAACCAAAGAGCATTTAACCATCAGAAATAAGGGTGCCAGAAAGATTAGTCAAACAAATGTCATGTAAAAGCTAAGCTACTATAGTAGAGAAGTGGTTGAGTACTACACACCTTGGCATAGTCCTGCTTTCACAGTGAAAACACTGCTGCTCTTTTGAATATGTTTTGCCTTCACTAAGAAGACCATGGTTTTTTAGGGTTTGTTTGTTTGTTAGTTTCATGGACAGAATTACTCAAGAAATTATGAATGGGTCGGATGAAGTTTTCAGGGAATGTTGGTCTTGGGACAAGGAGCTAGTGACTCTGTGGGGATACAAACCCTGATTTCAGATAAACTGTGAGATAGGGCAGTTTTCAAGATTGTCACTAATAAATTCTGGATGGATTTGGATGACACTTTCAGGGAATGTTGGTTAAAATGATCTGAATATTAATGAAGATTCAGGATTTTTTTTTACAAATTTTTTTAAGTGCAAGAGGGCAGTTTTCCATGTTTTTGAAAAAAACTTCCTCAACAATGTTGGAAATGCCTTGTCAGAGGTTTTTGCTTCTTGGATTTCGATTTCTTTTTTTTTTTTTTTTGTAGTTTTTTTATTTAAAAAATGGACAAGTTTAAATCTGAACCTTCAATAGAGATTTCTTTTTAATAATCTCCTTAGCTGTTCGATTCACTTTTCTGTCCACAGCAAGCAATTTTTGGATTAATCACAAGCTGTTTAGTTTTCATTTTTATTATAAATATTATTTATGTATGTTTTAAGTTTTCATCTGAACACAAAGCAAATAATTTTTTACAGAGGTTGAAAAAACTATTTTAAAAGTGTTGAAGTTCTAAGGATAAGGTACAATAAAAACTGCAAGAACCAACTTTAACTTTCATGTTGGGCTACATTTTTTTTAATGCTGAATCATTTTTTTCTTGATTTCTTTCTTTTTTTAAATTATATGTTGTACACATTGTTGCAGTACAAAGTTCGTTAACATTTAAGTACAAGACCTTATTTTGCACCTTTTTACCCCCATAATCCTACCCAATTCCAGAGCAATGTCAATAGTTATTTTAATACTTTATTGGTGCTTATGTATCATCTTTGATTATTAATTAAAAGACTCAAAACATAAGTCATATAATCCTAATTTATGCACTTTCTCCCCTCTTGTGGAGACAGACCACTCATGTGATACTCTTCCCTGGATAGACAGAACACAGCAGTACAAGCACTGAGATAAGTTTAAAATAAAGCACTTTATTATTTTCTTACATTTGAAAATAGATTCTAGGCTTAATAGATAGATTCACCAGGGTGCTGTTTTGGCAGAACAGGTAGCAATCATGCATTTATCATTCATTAAGGCTCATGGCCTTCTGTGCCTGGTCTGGGTTTAATTTCATCCTGAGGCCTCATATGCAATGTGTCCTCTCCTGATCTCTCTACCCTTCCTAAAGTCAGTCCACTGTCTTTCCAAGATCATTAAAGGCCTAAAATGCCCCAAAAAGTCTCTGAAAACAGATTGATCTTAAATTAGCACAGAAAATACAAAGTAATGAATCAAGACATGCAAACACTCATGTTGTGCACAGTATAACTCACCATAACACAGGATCAGAGGGAGCCATGATTTCTAAACCCCAATAAAGAGACTTTCAGGAGGACTAGCAATGTTTTTATCAGCTGACATTTAGGAACGCAATCGGCTGAAAGTGACCAGGAATTAATGAAACCACTACACCTTCTAAGCATGAAGGAAACGGCTGTGAAATGGCGTGCATCTGATGGTAACATTGTGTTTTCATATACAGTGGTCATCAGTCTGAGACGATGTTTCTAATGATCACTGATGGGTATTTTATAAGCTATCATGTGGCAGAGTTAAATATATTTACAGCTACGTTCAGAGCGCAGATGGAAGAGTGCATGAACACAAGGTTTAGTGGTGAGTTTATCTCTGGTTGTACTTCGTTCATCACAGCAGTGATATAGACAGAGAGCCTGAGTGCAAAGTCTGTGCAGTCAAGCTGCACAGATGGAAAGGCAGTGATCTGGTCTTTTTTTCTGAATAAAACACACTTTGGTCTCAGTTATTCAAAAAAGTATATATTTCTCCACAACCAGGTAACAAATGATGGCCCAGTAAAGGTCCCTGCCTTCGGGGACATCTGGATTAGACCATACTGGTGTAGCACTTCAGCGCTGATTGATTAAAAGATCTTTATAATCACGATTAACGATTGAAATTCAGTGGTTCATCACATTTTTAAGCATCTACCAGCCTGTACTACCAACTGTCTTTTCTTGTTCAGTAACTTGGAGACATGTTTGTTGGAGATTTGCTCTTAGGCATTACTGCATTAGTGATTCTAATACTCATTATTTTTATTTTTATTTTTTGGTTTGATAACATAATCTCCGCATCTAAACCAACCTTGCTGAACCTTGCTGCAGGAGCAGGCTGGTTGCGAGCCAGCTGCTAACACCTCAGTGGGTGACTAACCTGGCAGGGTGCTGACTGAAGCAGCTGGTAGTGATTCAGCAACAAAGAGCATTAAAAAAAAAAAAGGTTTGAGCTTTTGAAACCACATGGACCGAATGTGTTTTAACCGTGTTCTGGGCAACACAATCTCCTTTGGCCAAATGGTTTCAAGATTATTAGCACAACAGCACATCCACAGAGAAGATTTGGTGGTTAGTTCAGGAACTCAACAAAGACTTGATTACCGGACAATGTTGTGGAAAATTTACATGACGTAACATGGTGGGAAGTGAGCAGAGTGAAGACGGATGTAGGAATGATAATGCAGATGGACTGTGTCTTTGCATTTATATTCTGGGATTAGATTTCTTCTTCATACAAACCTGAATATAAACTGTGATAAAAGTTTCTAAGCTTTCCTTGATTTAAATAAAGGCTGTAAAGTTTTAGGATTATTATAAAGCACATTCAGCATCCCTGCCAGTCTTCACCTGCAATTAATCCATTTGTACAAAGAGGGTTACGAATAAACCCGCCTTCCCTGTCAAAAGTCTTGCTGCATATACACACAAATTACTACCTATTGCTAATTTCCCTTGTAATTACAGGTTGGGCTGTGCTCTTGAATTCACTGATCACGCCGAACAACATAAACCAGGACTGTCAGAGTGTCAAAAAGGGAATTTCCCTGGTCAAATTCCACTGAAAGGAGTTAAAGTTTAAGACAAACACAGAGAGGCTGCCGCTGAATAAATAAAGAATATATTTTGATTTCATTCCCACTTCATGGTTGTTCATTTGTAGTTTTGGAAGTAACATGAGCCTTGAAACAATGTGGACTGACAGTGATATGAAAAAGATGTTGAATCAGTTGTTTGAAGGTTTATTTTTCCTCTTTTATCAAATGAAGTCCAGACTGGCTTTTGACCATAGACTATTTAAAGCAGTGGTCTCTAACATTTGTGGACCACAGCTAAGTTTTAAGTGTTGCGGTACAGTTGCAGAGCGGCCTTCATGGGAAAGCAAGATGGGCATGGATGATGACAAACAATCACTCATGATGCTCATAGAAGAACTCCTTATAAACCAGGATCAGAGGGAGCCATCGGCTGGTTTCTAAAAACCCAAAAAGAGACTTTTGCTGTTTAAATCAGCTGCTTACCATGTCATTGAGGAATGCTGCAAGTCATCAGTTATCACTAGTTACTAATTAATTTGCTACACCTTCTGAGCATGGAGGAAAATGCTGTAAAAAATTGCATTTATACAAAGGTGAGGGTGTGTGTTTTAGTCATTGGCCATCAGCCCAAGCCGACCTGAAGTTTCTATTGATTATTGATGGATAATACGATATATTATTCTGTACAAAATTTAATTTAATTGTGCAACCTGTTGTATAATGATAAACTAGAAAGCACTCGGAGAGCGCAAATCTCCGCCAAGGTATCTCACATATTGCTGACACATCTATAAGCAATAGTTCCATGATAAAGTTACCATCATAATATGATTCCTTGACCCTGAAAACCCAAACCTAGCACTCAGAATCATGTTGATATCATTGTAAGTTAGACAGTTATTAAGCAAAAACGATTGGATGCTAATGGCAGTCATCTGGATCACCACCAAGATCAAATCATTTTTAAGTTGGGCCACTCCCAACATCTCCTGAAAATTTCCCCAAAATCCATCCAGTAGTTTTTGCAGAATCTTGCTAACTAGCAAACAAACCAACATATGCTGGCAAAAACAATCTCCTTGGCAGAGGTAATAAACTTCCTTGTATCCTTGTATCCAGATCAGGAAGATGTGCCTCAACTAACCTCCAGTTACACACATCACACGGAAACAAATATATTTACAACTGTATTCAAGCACACGTTGAAGAGTGACAGAGCACAAGGTATAAGCAGTAAGTTAATCTCCTGTTGTACTTTCTCGTTCAAAAAAGCAAGGCCAGGGACAGAGTGACAAAAATGGTAAAGACGGATGGAAGCATTAAAGTAGCAGTTATACAGAAACTGCATGTTGAATATTTTTCAGAAACATAGCTTAAATCATCTTGCAGAAAGACTGATTGGTTTATATACCAGAGCACTTTATATTCCAGATTTCATGACATCCAAAATAATCCAGACTAAAGAGTGAGAAGATGTGGACTTTCCCTTTGCCCTCATTGGCACTTTTGTCCTTCCTCATTCACCTGTCCTGACTTATCTTGAAGGTGATTTGTGAAACTGAGAGGTGTCCTTTGACATCCATCTGGAGCTGCTTGCCCCAACATGAAACCACCTGTGACCTGTGTGAACCTGCAGCCTGAACTGCAGACAGAGGGCTGGAACTCAAACGGGGCAGCAACTAGGGAGGCTATCTTTAGAAAATGTGTTTTTGAAGCAAGTGTACTACTGCTGTGTCCCAACTGGATCAATAATAGAAAGGAGTTCTTTGAACTGCCCTCCACCCATCTCTATTGTTGAAATCAAGTGACGTCTTCCCTGTTCATGCATAATCATTTTTCTTGGACATCTAACCAATACACTGGACTAATCTTGAAGGTTTAAAGCTGGGTCAAAATGTTATCATAATCATCCACTTAGTAATACAACCTGGGTGTAAACAGATTACCAGACTGCCAAAACAAAACCTCAAACATGACCATTACACAGCAGTGGCTGGACTGCCAGAGAGAGTGGGTGAGTGAGTGAGTTACGAGTTACAAGTTACATCAACAGATGGATGAACATAGATGATTTAATTTTAAAACCAAGCACAAATCCAACAAAAAGAAACCTTTGGATAAAGTCAAACACAAGACTTTATGTTTTAGGTTGTATGGAAAAACTACACATGCAATCAATACCTATTTTTGTAGTCTTCTCACCGGACATGCCAGATGGACCGTTAAATATATTTCATTTAGTCCATCTGGGCAACAGTCCATAGAAAGAGTTTGGGAATGGGCAAAACCTTTTAAAAGCATGTATGGCAGATGATTGGACAATCATTCCATTGATCACATTCACTATGGGCCAGTCATAATTTAGTAGGCGGGCGCTACTGCTGCGGTGTATGCACAAAGCATGAGCCAATCTGTACAACAACATTTCACCAAAACAGGTCAGAAGGGGAAGGAAAATATCCATTCTTTTAAGTGTTGTTAGTTGTTCTTTATTTAACAAAGAAAAGCAGTCCAGACCTGATGAAACAGCTACTGAAGCTGCTGCTCTTGCTGTTTTCTTGCACGTTGCTCCCACCTCTTCCTGTGTTAAAGGACACTGATAGGGTTGTGCTGCTTTGGACTGAACAAAGCCAATGAAGATTGGAGCTTGGCAAGATTGATCCACCTGATTACATGCATTCAATCAGGTGGATCCACCTGCACTGCAAGGTTAGTAGCCTTCACCCATGAGAACCAAACTAAAATTTTAGATTGTCAGTGTATCAGTCTTTTAAGTTGATTAGGGTTTAAGTAACATAGGGCCTAACTCTCTTGAATGGATTACAGCACAAGTTCAAAACATGTGCATAAACAGCTCTTACCTGATCAATCTCAAGGTCTTATTCAAAGTCATATATTATATTGCAAATGTAATACATTAGGGCAAATACAGTCACAGCCACATTATTAGGAATGCCTGTTCAACTGCTTGTTAATGCAATTAGCTAATTAGCCAGTCACATGGAAGCAACTCAGTGTACTTAGGCATGTGGACGTGGTCAAGATAACCTGATGTAGCTCAAGCCAACAATAACAGTATCAAAGATTTACAGAGAACAGTCCAAAAAAGAGACAATAATGTTGAGCTTTAGTTGTCTGGTCAAAAACACCATGAAAACACATGGATCTATCCTCCCGGTGGTGTAATGGTGTGTGGGATATTTCCTTGGCGTACTTTAGACCTCTTATCAACTGAGCATCATTTAAACATTACAGCCTATCCCAGTACTGATGCTGATCATGTGCTTTATGCACGATAACCATGTCACAAAGTCACAAAGCTCAGATCATCTTAAACTGGTTTCTTGAAGATGACAGTGAGTTAACCTCGCAGTCATCTGATCCCAATACACAGCAAAATCTTTAAACAACAAATTAACACTCTCAGAGTTGATACTAGCTCTTAAGTCCATACCACAAAGAGTTTTATTTGGGGTGGGGGGGTGGGGGGGAATAGTACTTGAACTTCCATCAAGTTTGTTGACTCTTTTGGAGTCAGTTTTCAACTCAGTTTGCTTTGTACAATAGAGTACCTTTGGGATGTGGTGAAACTAGTCTTTCATTGTGAATGTGCAGCCTATAGATCTGCAGCAACTGTGTTATGGTATCATATCAGTATGGAGCACAATCTGTTCCACTGTCCTGAATCCATGCCAAGAAGAATAAAGGCAGTAGTATAGGCACAAGAGGATCCAGTCAAGTTCTTGTAAGGCTGACTATTAAGTGGCTGTTGAGTAGTCTGCTGTGCAGCACAGTAAATAGTGCATTTAATCCCACGAGTGTGTTTTGTAAATAAAACAATGTACTTTTGACTCATAAGAAGGGGTTTATCAAGCACCAAAGCTGTGTTCCTTTTTAGTAAATCAGAAGCGTGATTTCTATCAGCTAAAAATCATCAAGGTGTATTAGGGCTTAGTGAATCCATGGGAGAGGAATGTTGCTGAATATAAAGCAAAAAAGACTGTTACAGCTGCATGAAAAACAAATATGTTACGATGGTCACAGGCACACATGGGTAATATTCGCTCCCACCACCTCATTAGTTTGTCACACATTATTTTGCAGTCACAAAAACACATTTATACAGTATTTTGATTCAGTAACAGTTCATTAGACGCTTCAGGTCTTACACTACTGAAATTTAATGCTCAAATTTATTCATTGTAAGGTTTGGCACAAATTTCTGTGATTAATTCTGCTCTCTTTTCTTTGAGTTACCTGGATGTTTGAGGAGGTGAACATCCTAATTGTATAGGCAAAAGATGTGGCCAAGGGCTGAGCAGAATTTTATGCTGAAGCAAGTCCATCCATCCACTTCTGAATTCCAACCAATTGGAAAAGTGATCATTAAGTACCTCCGGTCATCTGGACTATATCAGAAAATCTAACCAAGCAAGCCTGTGAGGGGCAGTATAACACTTTCCAGAGTACAGCCTGCTGAAATCCCATTCGAAAAAGATGATTTGTTTTACGTTACAGTGTTACTGTGTTACAGTGTCATTTAGCTTTTGTCCAAAGTGACGTACATTTGAGAGTAATTTAAACACAAGCAAGAATCTAAACTGGAGGGCACAACATTAGTAAGTGCAACTAACTGCTTCAAGTCTGCTTAGACATAAGTTCTGCCATGTAGTGCTCTAGATGCCAAAACCAAGCAATCGACAGAAAACCTCGTTAAGTCACCACAGTATTATCATCATCTACATAAAGTCCTAATGTCATTGACATCAACATTATATTAAGCATCAACATACTCAGTGCTGAGTTGTTCACAAGGAGCTGGGTCTTAAACCATCTAACTTGTTCTATCAGAGGAGACGAGTCAGACTAAGGGCAAAAGTGTTTCCTAAAAAGGTAAGTCTTCAACGTAGATCAGGACTCTACAGATCCAATGAAGCTGGGTAACTTATTCCACCACTTGAAAGAAACAGAAGAGAAGAGTCTAGCTAATCATTTTGAGCCATGTTGCGATGGGAGCACCAGGTATCTTCCACTGGCAGAGCTTAGTAGCCGAGAGGAATTGTAGAACTGGATGAGGGATACCAGGTAGGCAGGAGCCGTTCTTGTTACTGTTTCATTTATCAAAAGTAGACATTTTTGATAAGAGATGCAACTGGTAGCCAATAAAGAGAGATTAACAGTGGAGTGATGTGTGCTGTTCTGGGCTAAAAACCAGACGTGCTGCTGCATTCTGGATCATCATTTAGGTCTGTTTTATTGAGTTAACACCTCATCTTAAGTATTACTTCCTTACTTTTGTTAATAGGGTATTCTTAAGCTGACCTCATTTATAGCCATAGTTCTTAACATTTAACATTAAGGCCTAATGCTTGGTTTGGAAAGTTGACTTATTTTCTCTTGGGTTAAATAAACTCGACTTCCTTTAAATTAGCCCAGAGTCTCAAGCCTTTACTGCTTGGTCCATAACAGCAGCATTTACATGAATTTTAAAAAATGTTATTTTGAGGGAGGAATTGTTTTGAACACGTAAATAAAATAAACAGGTATTTTTCTTTGCAAAGAATATTTGGGTCCTTTAAATTCTCACAAATAACAGACTTGATTTCTTGATCCACCCAATACCTTACCTTTGTGCTGTTTTACCTGTCTTTCTTTCTTAGATATTACAACCACACTCTGAACCTATCTGAAGTCTATTAAAAATGCACTGCAACAGATACTGTCAATAGCACTCTTCTTCAATTTATGCGAGACTTTGAACTTTGATAGCAATTTACACAAAACATTTTTACTGGCAAAACTGTTTCATGCGACTCTGCCCAATGGCACGTGTTTGTCCATCCCAGGAATATCAACTCCATCAAAATCTACAATTAGATCTAAACCCACAGACATCTTCTAAATGTTATCTCTGCCTTTTTTCTCTGCTTGACCATTTATACAGAATTTCTCTAATTATGCATGAATAGAAAATGGCTGAAGTGAATTGACCTCATTTTGTTTGTCTAAATGGGCCTCGTTACGGCTTTACGTAAGCACCACAGACCAGGCCTGATCCTTAACTTAAGTGATTTTATCAAACACATGTGCTACCCAGGTTTAATCATGCCTCCATGACTTTGGACAGAGGAGAAGAGGGAATATAAACCAGAGCGCACACAGAAGTAAGGGGAAAAGTAGATGTGTAGAAGACAATAGTTTTAATCCATAACTCCTTTCTCAGCCTTTCATTTGTAAATCAATGCCCTTCTTTACCAAGCATGGTTTGCTTTGTTTCATGGGAATTATTACCGTGACCTGACCGCACCATCAGCCAATCAGATTGCTATGCAGAAACTACCCACTGTATAATTGCATTATACATTATGACCAGTTGTGGGTCAGTCCTCGCCCAGCCAGGACTGCATAGTCCACATCCACGCCTTCTTTCTTCATGCTCTGTGGGCAGACATGTAGATAGTTCAGATAGAGGGATATGACATTTATTCAGCCCTTGGTATTGAGCCATTATAAATAGAATTATGTCACGGTCAACAGTGTGCTATCTGATTCTGAGTAATGGTAAAAATCCCCTCCCACGTATGCTAATGCTGTTTTTGCAGTCTGCTGGGAGAGACGCAGCAGGCGGGCTGAGTTCAGAGCTTGAGAAAAGGGAGTGGGTGAGGCAAGATTCTGATATACTTACGTTGGGGAAATGGCTGAGAGGGCAATAAATGCATGCAGATGACATATTTTTGTAATTCTACTTTGCATGGTTCTAGTTTGCTGCTTAAAACTCAACAACAAAAAAACTTTGATGAGTGCAGGTTTGAAAACAACTTTATGCAGTGTTAAAAACTGAAAAGACAATGCCTAAGCATGGACCCAGGCTTAAACGGTGTTTTGTCCCTAAAATTATCATGTTGCTATGAGTCGAGTGTATGGATCTGTAGACCAACTTGGATAAGCTGTGTTCATTTTAATAGTTTAAGAGGCAAGTTTACACGGTACACCTCTGTGTCAAAGTGAGAAATAATCCATCAGTTCATGATCTACAAGCCTCTAAAACCTGACCTGATTGATTGGGATTGAAATTAAACAGCTCTTTGTATCTTTACCAACACAACACAAACTATTGTCCAATAGCTCTAGAAACATATATTAAACTACATGCAGTGACTTGTAGCATTTGGCTATGTCCAAATGCTGGCAGGTATTTTCAGAAACCAAGGTTTTCCACCTCTGTTTTCAGAAATCTGTTGATGCACGAAGTTTTTAGAAAACATCCCTGTCTACATGGAAATGCATTGACACACTGTCAATCATTGTTCATTACTTCATAGCGATGCATGATGTGCAACTTTTTTTTCCAATTTCAATGCAAAAGCAGTTTTATTTTCAAATCTATTCCAACCACAAGTCTGACTGGTGTTACAGTTTGATTTGTAAGCATGTTGATTAATATTTCCTTGTTTATTACCTCAGCCAAGGAGGTTATGTTTTTTTTAATGTTTGTTTGTTTATAAGAAAGATTACGGAAACACTACAGGATGGATTTACATGAACTGTTTTTTGAATAGAGGTTTGGTTTGGTCCAAGAAAGAAGCCATTGAATTTTGGTGCTGATATGCGTATTTGTCTGGATGCAAAAAATTCCCCAAATTTTGAAATATCCCATAGGTTGAGGAATATTTAAAAAATCATCTCTGCCATTTCTTAACATATTTGCTTCCAATTTCCAGATTGACATCACAAAAAAACATTGCACTTTATAATGGGAAATCCCATTGATGACATTCAATAATTCATATAAAGTCTTGTTCTGTTACAGGATAACAACCTCCATGTATGTGCCGAGTTTGGTCCAGATCCTGGCACTATTCTGGATCTGGTGATCCAGAATTGTATCTTGTACAGGGGTTGTGGAAAAGTCGCTGCCGGGACTGAGCTACTTGGTGAAAGTCTGTGCACTCTGATTGCTCTTCTAGTATTTCATATGGATACTCTTCTTGTTCAACATCTGTTATTACTATGGCAACCACAGATGAAAGCTGCAATGGTACAGCAGTCAACATGTTTACTTGTAAATTGGGTCTCTTCTAAATTGTCTGCAGAGTTTGTTTTGTGCTTTTAAAGCAGCATCATGGTGAGGGAGTGACAACAGCGTTTCTTGGTATGTAAATAGTCCTATCAGGCACACTTAAAACAGCAACAGCTCAGCAAAGTCAGCTGCAGCACATGTAAACAACAATGATAACTTTACATCAACCGGAGGACAGGTTGGCACAGAGTGTGATGTTTTGGGCCCAAAATGCTGGTTTCCTTGGAAATGCAAACTTTCCAAATATGCGTATTCCTTGACCTAAAATGCTGTTAACATGTGGACCAAAGGACAAAACAGAGCAGAAAAAGTTTTAAAAAATTTCCACCTGTGTGAACAAAACCTTAAAGTCAGTGTATTTCATTCAGAGTAGATCAGAACCCTACAGCTGGGTGTTGGTTGCTAAAGTCGTGTCTGATTCATCTCTTTGATTCATCATTTTAATTCTAGGTGTGATCAAAGCATGCTCAGCTGCACCTGTAATCATTGCAAATTTATAGTTAACAGACGTAAATCTGTGGAGTACTCTGGTAACTTTTCAGTCTGGAATGCTCTTGTCATAGATTTGAAACATTAACTGCAAAATACAGTTTGCTTGTTAATGAGGTCTTTGCTCTTAAAATGCTCACAGTATTAACAGAGAAGCATGAATTGATTTTCCAGAAATCATGCAAAAAAAAAAAAAAAAGTGGGCAAACCCAAACATTTTAGGAATAAGGATGAAGCTGAGGCAGTGGAGGCTAAGCTCTCCAACAGCAACAGCACTGTGTGCAACAGTGGTGTAGCCAGCAGTGAAAATAAAGTGACTTCTTATGCTTGAGTGAAAGTAAAATGAGAAATGATCAAAATATCTGACAGCTGATTGCAGTCAAGCCTGTAACTTTCATGACCTGCATGTACTGATGCTAAACTTCATTTTGTTGCCATATACTCAGTTGCCTGTTATTAGTCCCTTTTTTATGGTGGATGATGAGGAGAAATGGCCTACAATGGCTTGATGCAGTTCAATAGGAAGAAAACAGCTTCAAGTACAGAAACACAACCAAAGGTAAGAATGAAATACAAACACGGAAATGTGCTATAAATTATTAACGCACTGAAAGAACAAAATACAAGTGCATTAACGGCAACAAAACAAAGCCCAAAACAAAGTCCAAAGAAAGGAAACACCTTCAAGAGCAGAAACAAGCAAAACAAAGTACAATAACAGTGTACTAATACTTTAATCCCCATATGACCATATATTGACTGATTCAAACTCTGACCATCATGGATCAACTGTTCCCTCCTTCCCTCATCTGTCTGTCCTATGTGCTCTTCCGGCCACAGCGCCCCCTGCAGGCCCGGAGCACTTCCGTTGTTGTATGTGGCCATGTTGACTTTCTGCTCTTGCCGGTGTTTTCTGGCTTTGCATTGTTTTAGGCTTGTTTCATTTCTAACTTGCAGCACATTTGCCATTAATGCATTTGTTTTTATTCTTGCAACATGTTATTTTATTTGCACCATGTTTCTGTGTTAACTTTTGGTTGTTAACTTTTTGCTCTTGAAGCTGTTTTCTTCTTACTCAACTGCATCAAGCCATTGTAGGCCATTTGCCTACCCCTAACCACCATACTTATTTATTAAAAGAAACTATTTCAGAAGCACAGAAGCAGTTTTGCAGTATTCCCCCTCAATAAATGAAATTACAAAAAAAGGGGCCTAATCTACTAAAGGTTTGCGTGTGTAAAAACACGTGTAAACTTGATAGCGCGTGCACAGCTGATTAACCGGACTCACCCACGATTGTGTCTGTCAAATGAGCAAAATAGCACACGCAATCCATTTAGCATGTTGGCCTTCATGACTTTGCAGAATACATGCAGTTTATCAGAATGCTCAAAATACTGGGAGGAGGAGATGCAACTTTCATCATTTAGCAGCCGCAGTGTGATTCATCAAACTTGAAACTGATTGGTGTTTTTGCGTCTATATTTAACACGTTTGAAAGGCAGGTGCAAACTGGCACAGCATTACGCATAAATGTGGCGAGAAGGAGGCATAGGTGCAATGACAGATAACAGGGAGAAAGAATCTTCCTTGGGCACGTGAATATATTTGGACTGTCAGAAATGGTAGAGACGTCGTCTATCCAGCAATGCCATTTTTGAGCTGCTGAATGACCTAAGGGCTGATTTGGAGCAGTCATAGTGGATCACCCGCAACATGCCCACTAATAGCACGTGCAGTTTTTTAGTATGCACATGCAGTTTAGCATTTGTTATTCGGGGTCTAAGTAGATCAGACCCATTGTGTTCAACTAACAGAAAAAAATGACAGAGAGGAAAACTTGCAGAAAAGAATAAATACATTTTTATTCTTATTTTATTTATAAATGCATATCATGTTGGGATGTAGATTTTAGTACACTAACAGCTTTACGGCTAATTTAGTCCTGTAACAATCTGATCTTTTTAACTTTTTTTGGGCATCCAGAATGGTCATTTCCAGCAGGCAGGGAATCAGCTCCAAACCTGAGGCAAAAGCCACAGGCATATGAAGAATTAATCTTCATTAAAAAAGGAAAAGGTATGACTTCACTTTAAGGTTGTCTTTTTAAGAGGCTGTAATTCTGGGAATTATAGAGGACTGTATGTGAGCCAGAAGTAAGTCAATAGCAAGTCTCAATGATAAATCAGCCTGTCTAACAGTGTAAGAGTATCTGAGGGGAGTTTTCCTGGGAGAGATGGACTTAAGCAAAAGATCATATTAGGGCAACAGCTTAACAGAGACCTGAAGGTGATGATGCAACTGAAATTTATGTTTTTAAAGTCAAAGTCAGATGGTTGGCCTCGGCTCGACTTGACGCTCTGCAACAAGTCTGAGCAAACAGGCCTGTGAGGCTAAATTTGTCTTCCAGCCTCAGATATCAATAAAACAACAGAGTCAACATCCCTCCAGCCTCAGTGCAGGCCAAAGAGATGGAACATTGGCTGTGCACAAACACACCAGTAGATGAAGTGACTGAAAAACAGGAGCTGTGACTCTGCTTTATAAACAAAGATGTTTGAGGGCTCTAAGTTGTCTCCGGAAGGTGATGATGCTAAAGTGGGATAACAGGAACAATAAATTCAAAATATTCCTCCATTTACCGTTCGAGGCAGCATGCTAGACCACTTTACCACTGGATGAAAATATTTCTTGTAGTCTGAGTTTGAGGCCTGTGAGTTATCCCAGGACATGCCAGGCTGAACACATCACTCTGTTTTGTCTCCTCTCTGTCTGAACAGTTTGAACTCTGCCCACGTCAAAGCACCTTCAGGCTTTAACCAGATAGTATTAATAATACGTTTTATTGCTTGAAATAAAATTTGAGAATGGAAAATAAATCAGGTTCGTGTTTTTTTCTTTTTTTTTTTTGGTTATTGTGTGGATATAGTTAAACAAGTGGTTCATAAACTCTTCAAAAAAGTTTGGAAATATTATTTCCATCAATTATTTCTCCCTTTTAATAACACTAATAGGTGTTGTACTTCATGGGCTCTAATTTCCTGGTGCAACTCAGGGAGGCGCAGGGTGGCGCACCCCGCACAATGACAATTTCGTGCCAAAAAACCGCGCAGAATGTGCGCTGAAAGCCTGCCAGCTCCAACCTGGTCTATTCTCGGCGCAGGCGAGGCGCACCCTGTGCAGTGGTAATTTGGCTGACAGGCACACAGTGCGCACATGTCACCAAAACCTCACAGGCAGGTGTCCACAGTGTCAGGCACATTTCAATGCAATAAACAATCACAGCAACCACTATTTAATGTAACCGTCTGAACCAGCATATACATTTGTATCTATATTAATTGTCCCGTCACATCTGATGTCAGATCAGAGACGTTTGTCATAACTAACGAGTTCACATCTCTCAAGCCAACCACAAACAGCCACATCATCCGATACGGAGTATCCGGCTTCTTTCATCTCATGAAATTCAAAAGAAAAGAAAAAAGAGAGAGACGCTCGCTGAATAAATGTAAGTCACTCGGTGTCTTAAGGATTTACTTGTGATTGCCCATATTTCTCTGTTTTAATCTTTATTCATAACGTGATCTAAAAGATGGAGTACATTATTGCAAAGAGGATGAGGAGGAGATATACTTTCACCAAAGGTTCTGCTATTTGGCGATGACTGACTGCAGGTGGATCAAAAGCATGATAAATGGATTAGCCTGCTGCTGTGTTTAAATGTAATTGTCACTTAATTTTGTACTCCTATTATGACACAGGAACAGATTACATCTGTCCCGCAAGGTGGTCCACACAGTGACGGGCATCGTGTCCTCTGATGCGCGGCTCGGTGGCCCCTGCGCTCTCCCAGTTGCTGCAAAAGTGCCAGCGGCTCTGACACTGTGCCTCGCCCGGGTCACATCTACAGGCAAGGAGAGGCGTTTATTTGATTGGTGGAGATTACACTCCGCTATGTTAAACCCACCCATGCCTTCTCTCCTCCCTCTCTGCCACTTGCGCTGGTAGGAGGGACGAAGGCGTGGGTGCGCCTCCCTGCGTTAGACTGCGCCGTGCATGAAACTTGCAAAATGCCCTGGACACACCCCGTTGGCGCAGCGCAGGGCAGGTGCACCCTGCCTGCGCCTGGTCTACGAAATTAGAGCCCCATATCATGGAAAGCCTGATTAGTCACCTTTACAACACAGATAAAACATGTAGGTTGTACTAAACTGACCAATTATGACAGAGTAGACCAGTCAACCAATCTGAGTGCAGTGGGCCCAACTGAGGAAGGACGCCGTAAAGTGTCAGGACCTCTAACAGTGCATCTCAGAGGGGAGGAGAATACAGCTGGGTCAGGGGTACTCAGTATGTTTAAAAATAGATTTTTATTATGTTTTTTTATAAACATTAATAATAGGGAACATGACCTAGCAGTCACTGAATTCAAATATATAAACTCAAGTTTAGGCAAGATACAAGCATACGACCATCTCTGATAATCTCAGGCCCAGAGAAGCTGGCAGAGTTTCTGCGTGTTTATATGTTGCTTTCACTTTGGATGGTCGAGTTTCAACTTTCCTTGCATATGTAGCGACAAACTGTTTACTGACAATGGGTTTGTTCGTGAACCCACATGGTAATATCCTGCACAGAATGATATCACTTTTTAATGCAGCGCCACCTAAGGGAATGAAGGTCACGGTCGTTCAATGTTTGTTACCAGCCTTTTCGCTTATATGAAGAGATTTATTCAGAGTCTCTGAATCTTTATTATGTGCTGAAGATGATGACGACCCTAAATTCCTTGCAACTGTATGTGGTGAACCTCGCTCCATCTTTGCTTGTGAACGACCGACCCTCTTAGGGACACTCCTTATATACTCAATCATGACTGTTTCTGGTTAACCTGTTCACCTGTGAAATGTTCCAAACAGGGGCTTTTCCAGCATTCCTCATCTTTTGTTGCTCCTGTCCTAACCGTTTTGTAACATGTAAAACAATGAATTTTATTGGTTTGAACATTAACTAGAAAGCACTCTGAGAGCACAAACCCCCGCCAACATAGCTGTCATATTCCTGTTACAGCTGTAAGCAATAGTTTCATGATAAAGTTACCTTTATATTATGATTCTTTGACCCTAAAAAAACCCACAACTAGCACTCAGAGTCATGTTGATATCATTATTAGTTAGGCAGTTATTGAGAAAAACGATCATTGCTAATGGTGGTTATCTGGATCACCACCAAAATCTAATCTTTTTTTTAATTTGGCCCTTCCCAACATCTTTTGAAAATTTCAGCAAAATCTGTTCAGTAGTTTTTACGTAATCTTGCAAAGAAACAAACAAACAAACGCTGGCAAAAACATAAGCTCCTTGGCAGAGGTAAATTATTTAATTGAATACAGCTCAAAAAGGACTTGCCTATCATTGTATTCTGCTTTGTATTTGCGTTACACAATATCCTAAATTCAGTTAGAGTTGGTATTGCTTTGCTCATGATGAATTAGTGCATATGATTGATATCATTATATACATTTTGACACAACAGAACAGTGAATTTATCTTGGACCTTACTTTTTTAAGTCATCATAGCTAGGACAGAGACACATGTGACTCCTATAATAATAACAATAATAATGATAAAAAATCATTCGTATCTTGGTACCACATTACATGATCTGGAGGTAAAAGGAGCAATGATAGTTAATGATAATATATTGTTTGCAGAAAGCTTTCAAAGATTCTTCAGTGGGTTGGAACTGAGGTAGTACTGTAGCTAAAGCAACTCAAGAAATCTCTCTGTTGGCTACTCTTGTGAAAATGTGTCCAAGTTTATCAATCAGGTGATTCATTATTCAACAAATGGACATCTGTTATGTTTCAGAAGATGCAGGTCAAAAACTTAATTTCTCCTCTTATGAATGTCACTTCTTTTAAATCTTTAACTGTCGTTTGTTATTACAGCAAGGAAAATACTCATGTCCTCCAATAGAGAACAAGCCAGTTCAGCAGCGACGCCAGCAGCAAGAAAACAGGACGTCTGTTTTATGTTTTACACCTCGGCACATTAGTAATTACATACAAACGTTAACTGAAAAACTGAATCATGAATGGACAAATGCCATGAAAAAACTCACTTTAAACCTATTTTTCATCACAACTAGGCCACAATTACCATGTTGATATCTTGTTTAAAGGAAGATTTATGAAATAATGAACCGTATTCAATCAATGACAGCAGTAACAAAAGGAACCTCCCTAACAGCGCGGTTTGTTTTGTCAATATTAGGTCATGGAATATTTCTGGAGACCATCTTGAAGATTGCTCTCTTATTTTAAAGGGTCAAATGAGCCTCTTCAGTCCCTGACACATGCTTTTATTGAGGTGATTTTTTTTTTGTCAGCCAACAGTTTCTTCGTCCAGTTGGCTGGGTGCTGTTATGATGCACTGATTCTGTGGGTTAAGTCCAGTCAATTCAGGACATATTGATACAAATGATACCCCTGTAACTCTAAAATCCAAGCAGTTGTAATCTTAATGTCATCAATACTAATTCACTTGTTCAGTCTTTAATATCTTATGTTTTACTGTCACAAAACTGTACTGCAAGTTTCACCAAATCTTGTTTCACACAGCGACTGCCATCTTGGATTATGCCATTAGATCTGTAACTCTTTGCTGTCACTAAGTTGCTCCTGATTGGTAGGTTTGGCACTGCCGTCTCATTATTTTTGAACGACAGAGCCAACTGTACGCTTGAACCAAAGCAGACGAACAATTAAACGTCTGAAAAAGCAAAGAAGTAGAGGTGAAAATTTGCTTTGGGCAGAACGTCTACTGCTGCACAGAGGAAACATGCTGCTTGTAGCAAGAGTCTTCTGACCAAGAAAAATAATCTGTCCCTTTAAAAAACAGTGGTGATTTTGTGCTTCTTTTTAAAATTTCATGGTTTTAATATCAGGGAGGTATCTGTTAAAGAAGCAGATCTGAATAAAATGAAGGAGCACTACCTTAATCTATAACTTAAAGGGATAGTTCAGGACTTTTGAAGTGCGATTGTATGAGGTACTTCCTGTTACTTATAATTTATCACCAACAGAGTAGTAAAAGTTTTACTCTTACAAAGGCAGGGATTGTTTGAAGTAGGGATGGGAATTGTAGGTGGCCCCAAGATATGATAACACTTGAGTCTTGATTGGATTTTATTTTGATTCCTAATATTTAACAATTCACTAAGTATTGTGATACTTAACACTGTGATATTGTGATTTTAACCCTTTTACATCCAAAAAATAAAATAACAGAATTCTCAAAAAGTAAATGAGAAACATATCTCAGTATATTCGTTGTCACTTCAGTTTTATTAAAAACAGGAGTAAAACTCAGACTGATGCCCACATGTAGCCAATTAATGCAGCCTGCTCTGCTGTGCTTAGCCTTTTAGCTGTACTACTCTGAAGAGCTTTTGTTTGCTGTTGTTAAAGTAAAACTTGGAGATGGCAGCCACCTTGTAAAAAAAGCCTTTTTACCCAGAACATGATGAGGCCTTAAGTCTTTGCACAAAAAGTTAGTGATGGACGGAGCTATTTTCTCAGATCACTCAGAAGTGGGAGGCAGCTTTGATAAACTAAGCATGTCAAGAGTTGGCTGGATTGTCAGTAATGTTAGCTTAGCATCAGCTTTGCTGCCATCGGCTTTCACTGTCCCTAGGTGATGCCATGAGCCTTATGTCCACTCTAATTTACTCTCATGTGTCCCCAAGTGTCCTGTCCACCTCTCATGTACTTTATAAAGTCCTAAATAACTCCACACAGTAAATTCCTTTCCTAATTGATTTTATTTCTTCTGAACCAGAAGCCTCATCAAATGTTGGAAATTAATCCACAAAAATTATTGATACTTGGTGGCTGTGAATTAAAGTTACATTTTCAAGCCAAATATTCCAATAAAAAGTACTGATTTTTTCCCCCACCCTTAATTTAAAATATGTTTTTTTTTCCATAACACAAGTGTCAATAATGTGATGCATAAACACAAAACTGACATGGTCCAAAATGAACCTTTTTGCTAGCTATAGTCTAACTTATCACCAACTAATGGGAATCTGATGTCTGTTAAAGGTGAAGTCACTGAATAAATTCATCATGACTAAACTTTTGGTTAGTAATGAGTTACAGGGAGTAACTATGAATCCAACATGAGTTACCACATCATAATGAACTATGCGTTATTAAGCTTTAACCAAGCAAATGAATTCGACCCCAAAAGAAAACTGCCTGAACATAAGCCACTGGGACAGAGTTCAGCTCTGCATCTGTACAGAAATATAAAGCAAGGAGGCTAGGGCTATATATTGCTGCATATGGTGCCACCAACTTCATAACTTCACTCTAAACCAAGATTAGCCAAATGTACAAACGTTTAAAGATTATCCTGCTGACCAAGTGCAGTGATTTTGCCAAAGAGCGTTATTTTAGCTCAGTTTACCTCAACATCGGCTATTCAGTGTGTTTTCATCAAGCAAAATGATCAATAAAATCAAGGTTTTTGTCTCCACAAAAGAAACGTCAGTAGAAGTTGAACACTTACTTCAAAGATACTTTCATTTTGCTCATCTGGGTTTTCCTTTGAGTTAACGAAAATGTGAATGTGGTCTGTACTAGTACAAGGGGCCATCCAAATCCAAGCATATCTGCGCACATTTTTGATTGTGTAGGTGTTACATCCACACGGAAACGGCATTTCAGGTGCCAGAAAACGCACATTTTTGAAAATGGGCACCATGGGTCCCAGTGGATAAATCTGAAAATGCCGCCCTTGTAAGGGGACAACAAATACAGATAGCTTCAGAAACCCTGACGTCATAGTCCCATCTCTTGCATAAACCACAAGCATGAACCCTGACAACAGCAGGAACAATGGTGGAATACTGTGTTGGGCTTGTGCTGCAGAAGCTACTGAGCTTGTTCTGGCCCTTACTGCAAAATCCTCTACTCCTCTACAACCACGGTGAGCAACAAGAGGACACAGAGAACAGTATATGCCAGTGTTTGACATTTCTCATGATTTATACGCATGCTCCATGTCTTCTTCTCTGGTTTTGGTGTATGTCTGCAGCAGAACTACAGTGCCACTTACAGGCCTGGCTTATGTACTACAGAGTTTCAGTGCTTTTGTGTGGACGGACACATTTCTTGAAATGATGCCGTCTTTACAGAAAAAGTTTTTAATACGGATATGTTTTTGTCCTGTGTGGACAAAAACAATTCAGTACAGCAGGAAGGCTCAGCATGATGAGAGCTGCAGACTGCAGAGGCAGTTGCTGGTATCCTGTTATCCTATATCATCCTGAATGGATTTTTTTAAGTCACACTCATATTATTCAGTTTGATGAAATGAGCTCAAAATTTTGCAGAATCAGCGGCACCATTTGTAGCAATGCAGTGTTCTGGCTTCAACGCCAACTTCTTCTGTAGAGATGCAAAGCTGTCATTGGGGCTAGTATTTAGGCTAATGCCATGTACCTCATACAACCCTTTTTCAAAACTGTGGAACAATCCCCTTCACAGGTGTTGATCAAGATTTCAAGTTTTCTCCATATATGACTAACGAAATAAAAAACTTTATGACATGATAACAATTTGAGCTTCCCTTTTTCAGTGTATCATCACAGGTACTTAACTGTTATGGGACAACATGATCTATTCCGCTCAGCATGTGAGCTGGGAATACAAATAAAAGTCGAGCAAAGATGCAGCCAAAAAAAGAGAAAACTTTCAGGAAAAGATCGGTCACCGGTGTTTACGTGCCCTCTGACTCTGAAATTCAAGTTCTCAGGAGATTCCTAAACACTGAATCAATAAATTCCCCATGAGCCTTCTGTGGTGTAAATTAGAGTTCAAAGTGAACAAAAAAACAAGCCACTCCACCCCAGACATATTCTCTGTGTGGCTCTCATTAAATCCACTCATACTCAAACCCTCATGCACAAAGAGAATTTACATTTCCCTAAAGCTGACGATGAGTTTGTGTTTTTACATGTTTGTTGCTTAGGAGAAGGAAAACACTCTGAAACGTGTCCGTCCTTCAGGGAGGTGTGCCCAGGTTAATGAGAAGAACTGTGATGGGAGCCTCAGAGATGCAGAGGTCCCTGAAGATCACTTTTGGCAGAGATTCAAAACTCATAAAACACCACAAAGACCTGATGGCTGAGCGAGCAGGAACATAGAGTCTCTCATGGTGCAGTGATGCACTCAAGCTGAGGGAAATAAATATCCTTTAAAATCAATTTGTTATGGTAATTTTATGAAAATCCTTAAAACTTCAAAAGAATATATTTGGTCTGTTAAATGATGGATGTATTGTTTACATTTTCTGAACGAGGGACTGCAACTGAAAAGAGTCTGGTGAAGGATGCTGTCCAAGAATTTCAGAGGGAACTATCAAATTTGCCTTTAAGGAACAGTGGGTCAAATGTCATGGCATCATAAGTCACTAATACATATCGCATCCCAGGCTAACCTACCCGCCATCCTCCCTGTCTGTGTACAGGAGGAAGTGGAGGTACATCCAAATGAAAAGGAGCTGTCTCCTGGGCCACCATAAACACACACAGTCTCATAAGTGGTGCAGTATGAAGCCCATAACAGACATCAAATGGTATTTAGGCATTTTTGGTCCAATTATCTTAAAGTCTTAAGAATTTTTATGCCATCATGACATCTGTGCCCCATCTATTGGACAAATACCAACAGATGCCACAAGGCTACATCACAAAAACTGCAGTGCAAATGTTTTTTTAAACTGCTCTAATCAAACATTGTATAATTATTTCAGCTAATGTTTCTCATTAATTTACAGTAAATTACAGCAACATTAATACTTTGCAGTGTTAATATAACACTTAACACTTAAAGGTGCAGTGTGTAGAATTTGGCATTTGAGCGACATCTATCGTTCAGATTCTAGAATGAGCCCAACCGTAACCAAAACGTTACATCGCTGAGCAACGGAAGCCTGGGAAGACCAAAAGGGATCGTGAACACGGCATCATTTACTAAAGTGACAAGGTTTGTAACCATTATTTTTATAGATTACAGGTCAGTTGTTGTCCTCTCTCCCCTTCTTCGCCTGCATATGAAGTAGATTTCAGAACCGGCGGACAGATTCGCATTTCGTTCTTTTTGTCCCTAAAATCCACCCGTAGACAACATGGCAGATCGTTATGTCGGCCTACATGAACGCGGCCCGCGGTAATGTAAATTTTTTGAAGCCTTTTCTAACTAAATAAAAATAAGACAAACGTTTTATGGGAATGATTGCACTCCTATTTTGATGGACTTTACATACAAATAGAAACATTCTATCCTATATTCACCGTTTTTGTTCGGCAAAATGCTGCCAAATTCTACACACTGCACCTTTAAGAAGTTGGTGCGTACCCAACACTACATAGAAGTGTTGATTAAAAATCACACTGTTGAGAGTTATAAGTTTAAAACTTTGCCACTGACTCTAGAAAGAGTCAACAATCATACTTGATGAAAGTCAATGTACTAACTCTGAAAAGAGTGAAAGCACTCTATGGTGTGGACCCATATTGTCACTTAGAAAATGTTAATTTTAACTCTGATAGCATTAATTTGTCTGCACAGATTTTGCTGTGTGTGCTTTTAAAAAAGGTAAGAACTTAACTTGGAATTCCACAGAAACTGCCAGTATTGACATCAGTGTTGAAAACAGTCATTTTAAAGAGTTCACTTGAACTGAGGTGTGTTTTTCTAAAGGTTAAAAACAGACTTAAAATAAGCTTCAAATAACAATTTGAAAAAATATGCTGTGCTTTCTTTTGCACAGAGTCCTTGAGTTTCTCCTCCTGTATGTAGCAATAATCCAAGATGGATGCATAATTTATTAGTTATGTTTTGCAGTTATAAAGTCTGCCCCTGTATAGCATGTGTATGTGGTGTAGATGTGGTTTAAGAGGCAAATATATATCCTTGGCAGGCTCCTTGCTTCCTCCTAATGCCAAGACCTTACAAGCATATAAAACAAAAGCTTCCATACTCGGCCTGAGTGCAGAGGATCAACAGGGGAATATCCCTGAGAGTAGTGGAGATTTTAATTTATTTCCATGGGAGAAGAAAGGAGGTGAGTTGGAAAGATGACCAGGGGAAGCGAAGTTATTTATCAAGGGATGTATATGAAAGTGGGTGCGATTAAATATTTTGCTGTACACAGTGAAGTAAATTCTACACAACAGAAGCGTTTGACATACTGACGGTGTGTTTCAAGACCTGATTATTTGTGTGTGTTTTAAAATCACATTTGTTTAAGTCAAAATAAAATACATTTCTGTTTATTTATGTGATAGATGCCTAAAATGTCTTACCTCAACCAAGAGACATGAAGAAAACTAATGATATTAAAAAGTATTAAATAACATAATAAAACAAGAAAAGTGTCAAAGAACTATAAATAAATGACATTTTATAGTTCATTTTGAGGACATGAAATATTCTTAGTCTATCTTTGAACACAGTCAATGACAAGTGGAAAAAGTCAAATCTGTGTTTCTGTTCTACAAAATAACTCCCCCGGTATTTGATTGAAAATTGAAAAGACATGTTTTTAAAAATGAACATAAAGATTTTAAGCTTTTATAGGTGAATAATCATGAAACTTTGAATAACTGAAAAATCAACTTCTAAAACAAATAGTAAATCTGAGTTTTTTTACAGGACAATAAAGACAAAAATGCAGATTTGATATATATTTATGTCAAAAATATTTAATGACCACGAGTTTAGAAAAAATCGGGCATTTGGCGTAAAAATTTGGAGAATGTGGCTAATCTAATACACCATCCCTGCAGCTGTAGTATGTAGACATGTCAGAAATGAACTTGCCCAAACAGTATTACAATATGATAAATAAATAAGAACAAAATATAATGTTAAGAATAGGTAAGTCCCCATATTATTTAAGGGTTTTTAAAGATTACAAAATCAATCTGCTCTCTCGAGTTAAGTTTGTGATCAATTGGAGCACTAAAAAGCAGATACAATGAGACTTTGATTATTTCATTATTATCTATGTTAAGTTTCGATTTTGTAGTCTCATGTTTCCTGTTACCTGCATATAGAATAAAATTATACATTTTGACAATGCAGCTTATTTGTTTGTAACCATAAGAAAGATCTTAAGACTTTTTAAATCCCTATTTGAGAGTAAGAGGTTGGTATCGTCTGCAAAGAGAGTGAGGAATGTAATATTTGATAAATAACAATGTAGTAATTAAATGAAAATGATGACAAATAACAGCAAGCAATGTGGAATCATCAGGACTGCTATATGCATTTGTATTGTTCTTAAAGGCTCCAAAGCAGAGAGCATGGGCATGGGTGACAGTGAAAGACCAAAAGAATTTAAAATAAACACAATCATATGTATATATGTGTTATATATATGTATATATGTTATATGTCTTTTGGTATACTCAAAAGTAAAGTTAAGAAAGGAATTTGATGAAATTTTAAGAATGGGTAAGGAACCTTGCCGTGCAGATGATCAGCCTGATTTAATGTCTGTGATCAGGCAGGTCCATCATGTCAGCCTCCAAAATAAAATTATTGTGCTCAGCCCAAAGCAGAACAGCCCAGCCAGCGTCCTTCAGAGCAGGAAGAGGTGGGGGTCTAAAGCAAGACAACAGCAGGAAGTGACTGTTTAGAAATAAGCATCGATGCTAACAGCTTCAGTAGCAGTATATCAGATCTGGACCACATTTCTTTATTAAATTAAAAAAAAAAAAAAACACTACAAACTTCTCTATAGGAGGGACATTTTCATTTCACTTCAAACATGTTTTGCTGAGACTTTGTTCTACACAGTGGTTCACGTCTTGTCCTTAACACCGCCGCAGTAGCACCTGTCTGCAACGTTATCTGATTGGCCGTAATGAACGTGATTAACGGAACGATCATCCAGTCACTTGCCGGAAATGTCATGAAAGGTTCTGCTCATTCCCAAACACTTTCTATGGGCTTTTTCCCATACAGACAAGTGAAATATATGAACTATTTGTCTGACGTTCCAGAAATGGGCCAAGGCCAGTTACTTAGATATTAGTAGTGATCTGAATCTGGGTGCAGATCTAAGAATGTTTTAAAAGATTTGTTAACTATGTGAGATGGGGCAGCTTTCCACATTTTGACAAAAACTCACTGACAATGTTTGGCAGAGGTTTGAGCTCTCCAAAAGTTTGGCACCAAAATAACAGATGCATGCAATCCAACGTTTTTCGCACCCTTTCGATGCAGTTTAAATTGTACCGACAGGATCTTAAGGGGTGAAGCTGGACAAAGTGTAGTCTAAATATGCAAAGTCTAAATATGCAACAATCCCAAGAATATACTACGAAGCATCAAACAGTGCATGTGTGAGAAACCCTGATCAACTTTACACAAAACCTTCTCCTGGAGAACCGAGTGCATCTCAGTAGCTCCTATAATGACCAACAAAGTTCGCTCTAAATGCAGCGGCCTCTGTATGAATCCACTCTAATCCAAAGTTTTAACTCCCAAAAGGGTCAAGCGGGGAGAAAAGGCATTTACATTCAGTTTTGGGATTTAGACTTAATTGCCGATTAAAGATCTAGATGCTGGACAGGTCCAAAGCCACACACAAACACTGAAACATTTAAATCTCTGGTAGTTTAGGCTCTTTAGTTCCAGCGACAGTCATGGACCAACAAACCCATTTGGGCTCATTTGTCACTGTAGCTGCTCCCTTTAGGCCTCCACATTGTCCTGGACGTGTTGGGGCCACGTAAAGTTTGAATTAGACCAGGCGCCCGACTAAAGCCACTGGGGTAAAATTAACTGAAGGTCGGCTTTCTCTCAAAGACTCTTTTAGGGGATTAGATGACGTTTAAAGTTATTGGAGGGCTAATATGCATGATTAAAAGAGTTGATTATTGTGCAGAATGGAGCTGCTTTTTTATTGGCCTCACTTTAAGGTGTGGGGGTTGGTTTAAAGGGGAGGGTGGGCTCTTGGGTTTGGGGTAGTTAAAGAGGCTCACCGGGGGTCCCTCACACTGGAGCTTTTACATTATACGGCTTTATTAACACCCGATCTGTGGACAGCAGGCACTGAACTGTTAGTGAACCTTCACAGCCTGCATTAGGACAATGTGTTAGAGGAGGCTGGCTGCTTTGTGTAATTTCTGTGAAGTGTTTTCTTAGAGTAACCCCCAGGGCAGAAAGAGGAGGGGTATTTAAGAGTTAAGTTAGCTTTGGTATCAAATGACACCCTCTGGTGCCCAAATTAAGTAGAGACACTTCCAGTCTATGAACCCACTATAATCAAGGCCAGAGAAATTCCTCTGCAAAGAAGATAGAATTTTTCCTCCTGCTTTGCTTGAGCACCCAAAGTTGGCTCGGTGTGATTTTGATGACCGCAGTATAATAAACTGAGAGCAGCCATGGAGACATAAAAAAGTTTCTACTAATCTCTGAAAACATCTGTGAGAGAAAATACAGAAACAGCAAATCCAGAGTGGCTTGTTGGTGGCCCTCTATAAAAAAACAGACTAGGAAAACACTTCTGTTTACTAATTGGACCAGTAGCTGTGGAAACAGAGTGACATCACGTCATCATTAACAGGTGCCTCATCCGGTCGAACGTTCATGGGAAAGTTTTAATTAGAGCGTCCTGAGCTCCCGTATTCACCAGCGCAGGCCAGCGATTAGTTGCTAGTTATGAGCTGTTGTCAATGTTTACGAGGTGTCAGGGGGACGAGAGGCAGGCCTGTGTTTACTCTGAGGGGTCAAAGTCAGGGGTCAGAGAGAGGGGGGAGGGGTCTGGCCAGAGTAGAGGGTTGTAATGTGGGGGAAACGATCTTGACCTGCATTGTTTCATGTTTTTATTCCTCTTCAAGTAGGTCATGATTTCACGCTTACTAACCTGAAAGACTAATATTTTTAAGTCTGCTTTAATGATTTCACGTATTTATTCACAAAGACTCAACAAAAATATGAAATAGTATGTTTATGAATGCTTAGAGAGGATACAGATGGGCCAGAATGAAATCTGATTCACTTTTTCCAGCAAATAATAGAAATTGCCTTTATGGTTAGACAGAATTAGGAAAATAGAGGAGGAAATTTTAACTAAAGTACAGAAACCTAAGAAATAGTGCTAGCTAGGGATGGGAAATCATAGGATTTTAATTGATATCAGTGCCATTATTGTCTCTGCCAAGGTGTTTAGTTGTTTTCCTGCCTTTGTCCAACTGTGAGCAAAATAACTCAAAAAGTTCTCAAAGGAGTATCACAACTTTGCAGGAAATATTAGTCATGGCACAAGGGAGAAGAGGTAATTAGATATCAGCGGTGATCCAAATCCAGATGCACATCCAGGACATTTTTAATGGATTTGTTGACAAAGTGCAAGAGGTCAGTTTTCCACATGTTTGTCACAAATACCTTGGCATGGGGTTTGAGCTTTCTGACCACTTCTAGCCACCTACAGGCCTGGCTGGCCCATTAAGGCAATGTAGGCAAATGCTAAGGGTGCCTTGGCCTTCAGGGGCGCCACAAAATCAGAAAAAAAATCAACTTCAATATAATTATATTAAAACTTGTTATTCTTATCAACTCTTAAAATGGAAAAGTTCCCACTAATTCAAATGTAAAGCACTGCCCAATCAATATTACTACAAATGATAATTAGTAGCTTATGTATAGAGTTATTTTGTGCAAACTGGTTATTGAAATTGTCTGATGTTGATTGTTGCATTTATACTTAATTACTATTATAATTATTTATTCACTTTTTTACAGGACTTTTATTTTGTGGTAAGGGTATTTATATTGTATTTTAGATTTTTTGTATTTAATTGAAATTTGTGAAGCAATTAGATTACATGTTATCTTATAAATTTCAGACCATGGTAAAAACAATGCTATTTAATTTTTTTGTAAGCACTTGTAAATCGCTGATGGAGGGGGTTGCCGTATAAAACGTCGCCTAGGATGCCACATTGGGTAGGGCCAGCTCCAAGGCCTTGCAAATCTACTACAGTGTTTTCAGTGTTTTCATGTGGACGGACACATTTCTTGAAACATGCCATACAGAAAATGTTTTACAAACAAAAACATTTTTGTCTTTGTGTAGAAGTGGCCTTAAGTTGCCAATAGGATTTAGAGCGTGTGAATGGTAGTCAATCTCCCTGTCAGACCTATGATTGGCTGGCCCCTGCAACCCTGACAAGCAGGGATAAGCAGTAAAGTTATTACCTCTGCCAAGGAGGTTATGTTTTTGCCGGAGTATGTTTGTTTGTTTGTCTGTTTGTTTGTTTGTTTGTTAGCAAGATTACACAAAAACTACTAAACGGATTTTGCTGAAATTTTCAGGAGATGTTGGTAATGGCCCAACTTAAAAATGATTCGATTTTGGTGGGGATCCAGATAACCACCATTAGTGAAAATCGTTTTTGCTTAATAACTGTCTAACTAATAATGATATCAACATGATTCTGAGTGCTAGGTGTGGGTTTTCAGGGTCAAGGTATCATATTATGATGGTAACTTTATCATGGAACTATTGCTTATAATTGTAACAGCAATATGTGAACCAACTTGGCAGAGGTTTGCGCTCTCTGTGTGCTTTCTAGTTGTATTTATAGATGGTTGTATCTTCCCCTCAGCCCCTATTTGTTCACTGGTAGTTACTGATAAATGTGATGTTATTGCACTAATAAATTAGAACTTATCGGGGTGCTGGTTTGGTGGAGTGGTAGGCAACCAGGCATACCAACCATACATGCTTCTGCTGGTCCGGGTCTGAATCCAGCCTGTGGCCTGTTTGCAGAGTGTCTTCTCCTACTCTCTGTCACCCCTTTTCACAAGCCTATCTGTTGTCTCTCTCCTGTCAATAAAGGCCTAAAAATGCTCAAAAAATAATTTAAAAAGATAAAAAAAATTAGAACTAATTAGTAACTGCCCAACACTTACTACTGTAGATCCTGAAGGTTTACAAGTGACTTGTTTACTTAAGATATTTCATTCAGTCACACGATTTTGAGTTTATTTTGATTTTGAGCATATCTATGCACATTTTAAGACTATCTGCTCTGTGTTTTATTATTTAAAAAAACAAAATGATGACTAAATTCAGTGAAAATACACTTGAGATGATTTCACGGTTCTCAGCCCTTGTTATGCATGATCTACAAAAAACAAAAGTGTTGACCTATTTCACACATCTCTCTATTTTTGTATCTGCTCTCACTCCTCGCTTCGTGCTCTCTTGGTGCATTTTTAGTGCTGCTCCACCCTGGGTGAATTTGGGGATTTCTGGAGCTCTATTTATTTTTCACCGCACCAAAACAAGTAAATTACTTCACATTTATCACAGTGACAGACCTTTGTGTCTTCTAAATGAGGATGCGGAGGTGAAAAGTGACAGCAGGATTAGCCCAAACTGCCGACAGAGAAAAATGATGAAGTAAAACACAAGGAGGACAGGATTTGTTGAGATTTCTTCTTTCTAAGAGGAGGTCCTATTTATCAGAGAGGCAGCATCTATCATGTTCAAAGCCTGGCTCAGAGCTCTGTTTGCAGGCTGCTGGAGACTCGGCAAGACCTCCTGCCTGGATGACATGCAACCAACCAGTCAGCTTATGAAACAGGGAGATCCTGTGACTAATAAAGAATACACAGAAGTGTAATCTGTCTTCTCTCACTGTGTATGTTTGACTAATCCCTCTGACATCAATATTGGTCATTTTGTATCTGTTTGCAGTCTAAAGTCTTGGCTATGGAGACTGTGTTTAGAGAAAAAGTTGCTCCATAGAAAGTAATAATCTCTTAGTTGATTCATTTGGCTTCACAAATTGAAACTCAGCTCATCCAATGAAAAGTTTCTGCTCCCAGAATTACCCTCATTACTCTCCTTTTCCTCACAGTGGAGTGTTTACTAAGCCCTGCCTGGTTTGCCGGCCAATCACCAATCCTTCATGGCACATGTTCAGCTTACAATAACAACAAGTTTGTCAAGATTTGTGGTAAATTTGAAAACAATGGAGCTTTAACCACAGACAGTCGTAAACAGGATCAGTGTTCCATTAGCTAACCACCATGTATTATGCAGAATTAAAGTATCTGTCACCGACAAAGCCTATGTGGTGTGATGCTAAAAAGAGATGCCCCTTTAAGACTAATATCCTAGTTCTTCAAATCAGAGTGGGATGTTTAGAATGTTTAGCTTCACCATTGGTGATGTCACAGTGGCGAAGCCCAATGCTGAAGAAAAAGCATTTAAGGTTAAACCTCGCTCAGCCTTACAACATAGAAGAAACTGAAATGTACTGATTCAGAGCTGTTTTGATGAGAATAATTAACAAATAGAGATTTTTGAAAGAAATAATGAATGGCTACAGACATAAACCTAATAGGTGTTGTGCAACAATACAGAGAAGAAAGAAAAATCAGCTTTCATTTCAAAGATAAACCAATCAGAATAAGTAAAAGTTCATCACCCATGCAAAACAAGCAAAGTTTAAATAACTACAGTTTGTGGTCAGCACTGTTACTGCTAAGTTTTTTCCTGCTGTTTGTTAGCTTGTGCATGAGCATGAATATGGCAATTATTGCATGGCCTTTTTGGATTAAACTTACTGAATGGGATCAGTAAGAGAGATCTTGTTAAATTTAAAACAGAATATAGATACAACTCATGACAACAAACAATGTTAAACCAACTCTTATACAAATAACATCAGATATCCAAATTAAGACCATCTTCCAGTGGTCCTTCCTGTTAACAGGCTTCCTCATATCAACTGGTTATGATAATATGTAACGTATCTATGCTGCACTTGATTTCTGACCAAGTTATCAAGAATATGATACAGGTTTCTCTGCCTGTGCAGATATACACTGCCTGGCCCACAAAACTGCAACACCAAAAAAAAAGGTCACACTCTAATATTTCGTTGGACCGCCTTTAGCTTTGACTACAGCACGCATTCTCTGTGGCATTGTTTCGATAAGCCTCTGCAATGTCACAAGATTTATTTCCATCCAGTGTTGCATTAATTTTTCACCAAGAGCTTGTATTGATGATGGGAGAGTCTGACCACTGTGCAAAGCCTTCTCCAGCACATCCCAAAGATTCTCAATGGGGTTAAGGTCTGGACTCTGTGGTGGCCAATCCATGTGTGAAAATGATGTCTCATGCTCCCTGAACCACTCTTTCACTATTTGAGCCCCATGAATCCTGTCATTGTCATCTTGGAATATGCCTGTCCCATTAGGGGAGAAAAAATCCATTGATGGAATAACCTGGTCATTCAGTATATTCAGGTAGTCAGCTGACCTCATTCTTTGAGTCATAATGTTGCTGAACCTCGACCTGACCAACTGCAGCAGCCCCAGATCATAGCACTGCCCCCACAGGCTTGTACAGTAGGCACTAGGCACGATGGGTGCATCACCTCACCTGCCTCTCTTCTTACCCTGATGCACCCGTCACTCTGGAACAGGGTAAATCTTTACTCATCAGACCACGTAACCTTCTTCCAGTCCTCCAGAGTCCAGTCTTTATGCTCCCTAGCAAACTGAAGCCTTTTTTTCCAGTTAGCCTTACTTATTAGTGGTTTTCTTAAGGCTACACAGCTGTTCAGTCCCAAACCCTGGAGTTCCCTTTGCATTGTGCATGTGGAAATGGTCTTACTTTCACTATTAAACATACCCCTGAGTTCCACTGTTGTTTTTCTCCAATTTGATTTGGCCAAACATTTAAGTGATCACCGATCATGATCATTCAGGATTTTTTTCCGACCACATTTCTTGATTCCCCACTATCTTTCCTGTTTTTAATAACGTGTTGGACAGCTCTTAACCCAATTTTAGTAGTTTCTGCAATCTCCTTAGATGTTTCCTCTGCTTGATGCATGCCAATGATTTGACCCTTCTTAAACAGATTAACATCTATTCCACGACCACAGGATGCGTCTTTCGACATGGTTGTTTAAGAGAGGAGAAGCTACTCATTGCATCAGCTGGAGTTAAATAACTTGTTGCCAGCTAAAAGATAATTGCCCTTGCAGTAATTATCCAACAGGAGGCTCATACTTATTTGCTTAGTTAAATCCAGGTGGCGACTTCTTTTTTGGCCAGACAAGTTTCCATAGAGGGTATTTTCTGGATCATCTTTGGATCATTATAACAACTTTAGTGCAATGAATTTTAAAATCCAAAATTGAGCCACTTTGTGAAGGACCATGATAAACTAGACATACTGTTATGTAGTTTTGTACCTCTGATGTGGACAAGTGCCAGACACTGAAGACACAGCGGTGTGTCAAGAAAAGGGGCAGGGATGGTTTTTGTAGTTTTTGTTGTTGAAATCTAATGAGCAAAGGATAAACATGAGGCTCAAAGACCTTAGCTTCTGAAGTCCACATTTAAATCAGTTCAGTTCATCCAAAGTCTGAAGGGAATCCCTCCAAGTGTTCTTGAGGAGTTCAGTTTGCATGCTAGTGATGAACAGGAGACCCACAGACCTTTACATTTGAACTATGACCTCCATAACCCAATCAGTTCATCCTTAAGTCAGAGAGCATATTGGAGCAAAGTTTGACTGAAATCCCTCTAGGGCCCTCATTGTGTCCTGGTTCAAAATGTTTGAGTACAATGAAAGACTACTACTGTACAATATTTTACCCATTAGTTCAAGTCAGAGTGGACATTTGTGCAAACTTTAAAAAATAATAATTTTAAGGGTTTTTTTTTTTTTTTTGTGAGATTTTAGATAGAAAAATCAGACTTTATGTACTCACCAATAAACATCCATCCTTACCAGAACCACTTATCCCTTTTGGGGTCTCAGGGGTCTGAAGCCTATCCCAGCTGACCTAGGGCATGACATAGGGCACACCCTGGGCCAGTTGCTCTGCCCTTTCCAGGAACTGATCCTCCGTTAAGCCCTGCTCTCCTTAGTTACTGTTATTAAACTAGACAAAGTCTGTTAGTGCCGGCCTCTCTCCCATTCGAAGCAATTGATCAGGGATTCTCTGATTGGTTGGTAAGTTAACCAATCATAGAGAAACAGACAACCATTCATGTTGACACTCATACTTAAGGGCAATTTAAAATCACTAATTAACCCATCAAGCATGCTTTGGTCTATTGGAGGAAGCAGGGGTGTCCTAAAGGAACCCACATGTGCACAGGGAGGTCATGACCACACAGAAAGGCCCTGACCTACACAGGGATTGAACAACTTTCTTGCTATGAGGCTAGCACACTAGCTGCTGCTGCCATCACCAATTAACAGGCATAATAAACCCAATACCTTTACTCATTTTGCACTGCAGACAACAATCTAATTCTGCATCCTTGCTACAAGAGCAAGCTATACATTTTTTTTACATTCTAGTCTGTGTTATCATGCATGAGTATCACCATGGTACCTACATTTTGCAGGGCATTCAAAGATGCAGGTTGCGTTATAGAGAGAAACTCTCAAAAATGATTTAAACCTTTTTTTGGATACTGCAGGATACTTCACTGTGGGGGTGGTAACAGTCATGACAGGCCCTGTACCATGCCAAATCAGCAATTCTTATTATGCTGAAAGCCTTTCAAAAGCCTCCATGAGCAGCACACCAGTTTAAACCATCTGTGGAGAACAGAGCATCCACTGGGATCCATTTGGCAACAAGTCCGGCCACAACGAGTCCGAGCAGAGAGCACATTTCTCTTTTCTCTCTTCTCGCTCCGTCCATCTTTCTTTCATCCTGCATCTCAGTTTACCTCCAGCTCCCTCTGCTGCAGTCTAGACAGAGAAAGTCAAGAGGGGGAGGAGATGCTCATGCCAAGTCATGTGTTGTCCAGAGATTATCTGACACACACTTGTGTACACACACATGCACAGCTGGCAAGGTCTGCTCGGGCAGGAGAAACAAACAAAGCTGGATTATGACAATTAGTGGCCTGCTCCAAACGCTGATGGTGTTTCCAGAGCTGAGTGGACAGAATCAATTAATCAGAGCGCCTTCTTACACGAACACAGAAACACACACGCACACATAAACAAGCACGTGCACACACGAGGCTAATGAGCAGAGCAATATTCAAACATGTGGGAACCATTTCTCCACCTACCTCCTGCTCGCTCTATGACAACAGAGGGGAACACAGCAATGTTTGGAAAAAGAAAACACACCACTGAGTTGTCTGTGATTAGAAGGCTGTTTGGTTTGAATGGACCAGGTGCAATATTGTTAGGAAGAGTAATGTCCGTCCAGTGTTAGACGGCAGCTGTCCTGACACAAGAGGACAGGTTACTGGCTCAGTGGCCCCATTAGAGATGAATAATATTCTTTTTAAGTATTCAAATAGATGTCAGTTTCTCAATAAATCTAATGCTTTTCTGCTGTTCTCTCTAATGGCACCTGTCATAAAGCTGAGGCCAATTGCCATAACTTAAAAAAGGTAGCAGTGATGTGCAGTAAATGAGCTAAGAAAGCACTTCACTTGTTTTAGCAAAAATATTTCATTTTTTATGCTGATGGTTAGTAAAATAATCAGTTTAATCTAGGGCACTATCATCGGCCCGATGCAATGTGTTTTGGATGAGCAAGAGTCCCCCAGGTATTACAGTATCTCACAAAAGTGAGTACACCCCTTACATTTCTACATATATTTTATTATTTCTTTTCATGGGGCAACAGTGAGGAAATGATACTTTGATACAATGTAAAGTAGTGAGTGTTCAGCTTGTATAACAGTGTAAATTTATTGTCCCCTCAAAATAACTCAACACACAGCCATTAATGTCTAAACTGCTGGCAACAAAAGTGAGTACACCCCTAAGTGAAAATGTCCAAATTGGGCCCAAAGTGTCAATATTTTGTGTATCCACCATTATTTTTCAGCACTGCCTAAACCCTGTTGGGCATGGAGTTCACCCGAGCTTCACAGATTGATCCTTCTCCACCCCCCCCACCCCCCCCATGATGACATCAAATAGCTGGTAGATGTTAGAGACCTTGTGCTCCTTCACCTTCCTTTTGAGGATGCCCCACAGATGCTCAATAGCGTTTAGGTCTGGAGACATGCTTGGCCAGTCCATCCCCTTTACCCTCAGCTTCTTTATCAAGGCAGTGGTCTTCTTGGAGGTGTGCTTTGGGGTCATGACAGGACAGGTTCCACCTAGAACAGGCCTTGCCATGGTCTACCAAAGAAGTTGAGTGCACGTGCTCTGCATCATATCCAGAGTTTGTCTTTGGGAGATTGACGTATGAGTGCTGCCAGCATTGCTGCAGAGGTTGAAGGGGTAGGGGGTCAGCCTGTCAGTGCTCAGACCAGACACAGAACACTGCATCAAATCGGTCTGTATGGCTGCCGTCCCAGAAGGACTTCTCTTCTAAAGATGATGCACAAGAAAGTCCACAAACAGTGTACTAAAGACAACCATGTCCCGTGGTCTGATGAGACAAAGATAAACTTATTTGGTTCAGAAGGTTTCAACCATGTGTGGCAGCAATCAGGTGAAAAGTACAAAGACAAAGTGTGTCTTGCCTACAGTGAAGTATGGTGGTGGGAGCGTTATGGTCTGGGGCTGCATGAGTGCTGCCGGC